>CM035100.1:15771968-16467268 GCA_020205505.1 Panax japonicus | reverse complement strand
TGAATAAGGAGTAGGGAGGAATGAGAGAGTAGAAGATGATACCTTGAGTTGAGAAAGGAGTTTGGTACAAGTATCGAAATCGTTCCACATCATAGCAGCTTTGAATCGATCGAAAGTTGCGAGACCTCTGTCAGCTTTGGATCCATCCCTCTTTCACTCTATTTGCGACTCTTTCACTCTATTTTCTTGTAAGCAGTTGTATTTGCCTCCAGCAATACCTCCTGGCATGACACTAGAAGCTCTTATGCGATCGATTTAGGAGGGGAGATCTTCGATCCGTGTTTTGGAGGAGAGGAGCCATGTTTTTCTTTATAAAACAAATGGGCCAAACGACGTCATTTTGATGTACTGGTAAAAGACGTTACAAGGCTTTGTATAGCCATTTTCCCCATTATATAATATATATATATATATATATTATATATATATATATATATATAACATTATTATTAAAAATATGAGTTACAATAAATATTTTTCTATTTTCATATATAAATTAATATATAAAGCAGGACAATCGACCTCAATTAAAAACTCACATAATCAACCCTTAATTAATTAAGAGTTAACTCGATTAATTTCTCCATCCAATTTTGTTGGAATTGATCTGTGTTCAATCTTTCATCTCTTTATATTTATAAATGCAAGTAATATGTTATGTAAAAATGTATTTAAAAGTTTATATGAAATAAATTTATAAAACAAATATTTTTCTCATCATAATTTTAACAAATTATACAATCCATTATTCAAACTATAGTGCATTGCACAGACTATCAACCAGTATTTACAAACACAAATAATTATTTAATTAATTATATATATTTTTCGTAAATATTTTGACCTGTCACGATTTGACCTGGCGAAATATGAATTTGGTTTGTTTTTGGTTTACATAAAATGATTATAGGTCCAAATAAGAACTAAAATCATATTATCCTTTTTTATATGGTTTATATGGATTGAACCTAAATGATTATAGTTTTAATATAGGTTGATGCATATTTTATTTTTTTTGAGATTTATGTACTTTTTATCTTCCTAATTCCTAATTTGGTTTGGTTTTAGTTTACATAAAATGGTTATGGATTCAAATAAGAACTAAAATCATATTATCCATTTTAATACGATTTGTATAGATTGAACTCAAATGATTATAGTTTTAATATAGGTCGACCCATATTTTATTTTTTAAGATTTATGTATTTTTCTCTTCCCAATTCTCATCTTCCTTTAATTAATTATCTCTAAAATTGATTAATAAAACATTGATAATAATATACTAAATATTATATTAGATTAACTAAATATTAATTTTTTGGGGGGTGTACATAATCAGTAAATATTTTTTTTAGGTTTGAAGGTGGGGGTGGGGGTGTACATAATCACCGAATATTTTTTTTAAGGGAGTGGGGTGGGGTGTATACATAATCACGAATATTTTTTTTAAGGGAGTGGGGGTGTATACATAATCACTAAATATTATTTTTTTGGGAAGAGGGTGCGGGTGGGGGGGGAAGGGTGTATACATAATCACTAAATATTACTCCCCTCCGTCCCAGGATAAAAGTCCTTATTACTATTTTGGGTTGTCCCATGTTAAATGTCCTCTTTCTTTTAATAACCAAACTTTTACACATTTTTTCCTATTATGCACATATCATTAAATATCTCATACTTTTCTTATTCTAATTCTCTGTCCATATTTAATGACATTATTATGGTCAATTTTGTCATTTTATTCCTTTTCTTAATATGCGTGAAAAGTCCACCAGGACTTTTATCCTGGGACGGAGGGAGTATTTATTTAGTGATTATGTACAGATTGTACAATCATGTTCTTGTATATGTATCCAAATTATATTTAAAATATTATTGTGTAAAAATTTCAGTTAGAATAAATATTATACATTTTTTAGGAGTCTCAAGAAAAAAAAAACTTGGATCGGTCCAATTTTCCGGTCCAAAAAACATGTCCGGATAGACGTATTGTTTGTGTATTTGTAATTGACGTGGATGTTGAAGTAAATATGTGGGCCCAAGTAGTGTATGAGAGAGAAGATACTGTATTATATGGGTTGGGTCAAACGAAAACCCATTAATATTAATATTAAACGACTAGTTTTTCTCTTTTTTCCCCTGCCCCAAATCAATTGTCCCATTTCTAAATTTGTAATATTTTTGTTCACTTTTTATTTAAGTATACCCTCCACAATTTCCCAATTTCTCGATACATTTAATTTGTTTATGAGAAAGTGAAACTATTAACAACTTAATTATCTTGAAAAAAATAAAAATTTTACAAAGTAACATTGAAAATTGAAATATACTTATATATTGAATGAAAGAAAATGAGTTAGAAAAATTAATTTAATAGTGGTATATTAAAAGGAAAAAAAGTATTATCTTAATTTTGTGTCATTTAAAAATGAGTGTTCAATATGAGACTGAGGGAGTATGTATATTAAGAAAAATTCAAGTTGCATTGATTATATTAAATATTCTTTTTTTGTTATAATTCGATACAATTATTATTCTTTTCAATTTTTTTTGTTAAATTAGAGAAATATTTTTATTATTACACTATTAAGTCATGCGAAGTTCACATAAAATATGGCAAAACTAATAAAATATCCAATGTAGTTAGCACGTTTTACTGATCACACCATTAAATTTTTAATTTTTCAAATTACCTCACTAAACTAATTACCATTTTGAAATTGGGTCTTTAGAATAGGTCAAAGAGTATATTTATTGTCTTTACAACATAAATGATAAGCATTAAGCAATCATTATATGAATAACTAATATATAAAATGTACAAGAACTTTTTTGTTTTGAGAAGCGTTACTCAATATTCTGAACATTGTCACATAAAATGTCAATTAAGTTAAAATTTATTTGAAGTAGTGAACATAATAATGTGAAATTGCAATTGCAGAGCAACTTTTATTAAGTTACAAAATTTACAATCCGTTTGATTCTGAAGCTCCAACATAGTGCTATATAATTCCTTATATTTACTCTAAGGCTATTTACGCCTCATTTGGAGATTTATTATTTTTTATAAATTTAAAAAAAGATATTAAATTAAAATTTTAAAATATCTCAAATAATTTTTCAAAAATCAATAATAATCGTATAATTTGAAATTAAGATATATTATATATTATCTAAAAATTACTCCTGATTTGGAGATTTATTATTTTTCATAAATTTTAAAAATAATCTTATATTAAAGTTTTAAAATATCTCAAATCAGTCGTCAAAACTCAATAATAATTTTATAATTTGGAATAGAGATATATGATACATGCTTGAGCTTAACTATTCAAAAGTCAAGAATAATAATATAATTTGGAATAAGATATATTATAAATTATCTAAAAATTACTCCTCATTTGGAGATTTATTATTTTTCATAAATTTTAAAATAATCTTATATTAAAGTTTAAAAAATCTCAAATTAATTGTCAAAAGTTAATAATATCTTACATTAATAGTCTTGAATTTATAATCTCATTAATTATAATAATTCATAAATTACATGGCTGAAAGACCCTATTATTTTTCTTTTTTTCGCAAGAATTTTCACTCCAAATATATATTGTGTGGGTATTGAAATACGTTTGATGTTATATATATATATATATATATATATATATATATATATATATATATATATATATATATGTGTGTGTGTGTGTGTGTGTGTGTGTGTGTGTGTGTGTGTGTGTGTGTGTGTGTTTTGAAATAAGGAATTAACTATTCAAAAGTCAAGAATAATAATATAATTATGAATAAAGATATATTATAAATTATCTAAAAATTATTCCTCATTTGGAGATTTATTATTTTTCATATATTTTAAAAAAATCTTATATTAAAGTTTAAAAAAATCTCAAATTAGTTGTCAAAAGTTAATAATATCTTACATTAATAGTCTTGAATTTATGATCTCATTAATTATAATAATTCATAAATTACATTGCTGAAAGACCCTATTATTTTTCTTTTTTCCGCAAGAATTTTCACTCTAAATATATAATGTGTGGGTATTGAAATACGTTTGATGTTATATATATATATATATATATATATATATATATATATATATATATGTGTGTGTGTGTGTGTGTGTGTGTGTGTGTTTTTGAAATAAGAAATTAACATGTATGCTGAGTAAGGCTGTAAAATGAGCAAACAGTTCGGGCTCAATTCGTACTCGCTCGACTAAAAGTTCAATTTGAGCTCGACTCGAAATATAAATGAGTCAAATATGAAAAATTTTAAAGTTCGATAAATTACTCGAAACTTCTCAAATTGCAATTTTATATTGATACTCGGATCATAGTCGTTCGAAAAGTACAAACTGCTCGGGCTCAATTCGAAATTGTGCTCGACTCGGTAGCTAAATGAGCCTCAATCAAATCTTATTTTATACTTGATAAATTTTATGAACCAAATCTGAGTAACTTAATATTCGGCCCGACTCGGTTCATTTAAACCCTTCATTTATTTATGTTTAAAATATCGTTAAACTAGTAGCAATACCAATATATTGCACTCGAAGTCGACCACTGAACTTTAGGAGTTTTGGGGTATTGAGACCTTTTTTTTGTCAACGTAAATTGAGCCCTTTTCTATTAAAAAATTTTGGCTTCGAGCCCAGGCACCCCTGCGTACATAGCGCCGACGTAGCACACGTTGCTGATCTGTGTGGCCATTTTTTATTTTATTTTACACGTGAACGAGATGAAGTGGCGAATATTGAAATTTATCCCAAAAAATATGTTAATGCACAGATTTGTACCTAAGACCTCCAGTTTGGAATATTAATTAAATGACAACCCGAGCACATGGGCCTAGTTGCTATTATCTTGCAAGGATTAGTATTTATAACTGAACAAATTATTTTCTCCAAATTAAAATAGATCCCATTTCCTTAGATCTATTACGTACATACATAAATATACATAACTAATTGCTTGATAATAATAATAATAATAATAATAATAATAATAATAATAATAATAATAATAATAATAGTAATAGTAATAATAATAATAATAACAGTCATAATAATAATAGTACTAATAATAATAATAACAATAATAGTAATAATTATAATAGTAGTACTATTAATAATAATAATAATAATAATAATAATAATAATAGTAATAATAATAATAGTCGTACTAATAGTAGTACTAATAATAATAATAATAATAATAATAATAATAATAATAATAATAATAATAATAATAATAATAATAATAATAATAATAATAACAACAACACTAACAACAATAACAGTAGTAGTAATAATAATAATAATAATAATAATAATAATAATAATAATAATAATAATAATAATAATAATAATAATAATAATAAACCCACATAATTGCCTTCGTTATATATTATGAAACATTGTTGGCTTTTCTATAATGTCTGATGTAAGATGAATGGTTCCACCATTATAGAATTCCTTTGTTTCTAAGGCTTCAATTTTCCGATGTTAATATTTAGAATTTTAATTGTGTTTAATTTAACAGGTTTATCCAAATGTATGTTATTATAATAATAATAATAATAATTATTATTATTATTATAATTATTATTATTAATAATATTACTGTTATTGTTATTATTATTATTACTATTATTATTATGACTGTTATTATTATGATTGTTATTATTATTATTATTATTATTATTATTATTATTATTATTATTACTACTGTTATTGTTATTATTATTATTAGTACTATTATTATTATGACTGTTTTTATTATTATTATTATTGTTATTATTATTATTATTATTGTTATTATTATTATTATTATTGTTATTATTATTATTATTATGACTGTTATATAAAATATGCAACAAAAATAAAAATTGTTGCCAATGAATGTGGTCCATATTAGGTAACGAAATATAGCAACAGAAAAACTTTCGTTGCCCACGATGAAGGGAAATCAAGTGGTTAGAAATTTTGCAACGAATTTCTAATGAATTTTGTTTCCAAATTTTGCAACGACTTATGAATTTCGTTGCAAAAAGTGAAAAACCCTACACAATCTGCAATGAAGGACAAGTTTCGTTGCAAAACATGCACTTTTAGCAACGACTTATAAAGTCGTTGCCTAAAAAATTGTTGCTAAAGCCCCATTTTTAGCAACAAAAAAATCTTCGTTGCCCACGATGATGGGAAATCAAGTGGCCGAAAATTTTGCAACAAATTTCCAACGAAATTTTTTTCCGCCAAAGAATTAGCAATGAAATTTTGCAACGACTTATGAATTTCATTGCAAAAAGTGAAAGCCTGACACAATCTGCAACGAAGGACAAATTTCGTTGCTAAACATATACTTTTAGCAATGACTTATAAAGTCGTTGCCCAAAAAATCGTTGCTAAAAACCCATTTTTTGTAGTGAGATCTGATTGGTATAACGGATATTATCCTGAGAAATTCTTGCACTATAAGTTACACTAAAAGTATTCTTAGACTCAAAAGAAATACTCACAATATTGCAGTAGGAACACGTGTACTTTTTGGTGTGTTTAGATGAAGGTTACCTCACCTTTTATAGTATTGCAGCACGGAGGAAAATAAATAAATAATTCTGCCTAATTTTTTTTATTCTCTGCCTAACTTTTTTTCTTCTATGCCTAACTTTCAATTCCTTATTCCTTATGGGTGAGGCTCAAAATTTCAGAAACAAATGAATGTTTTGTAGGAGAAAATCTCCGCCCATCAACTTGGAAAAGAAAATTACTATAAAGCCAACCTTCTCACCTCCACTCACAAATTCACATGCGTGCAAATCATATATTATAATAATATTACTATTTAAAAAGTTATAAATTATAAAATTATACTATTATATTATCATATTATAATATTATAATAATATATTTGAATGGATATTTTATCGGAGAAGATAATTATGGTTCCATACAAAAATATGTCAAACTTTCAATAAATGTCTCATGCTAAATTCCTCTTATATCAAAATTTGAACAAATATTTACGTATCGTATTTAACAACAATTTTTATTCATCAATTATTTATAACTTTTCAATCTTTCAATAATTATTAATATTATAGATTCACAATACTGACAACCAGATCGTCCCTAGAAAAGATGGGGCTTTCCGATAAGAATTTCTCCTTACTAGCACGCAATTAAATAACCTAACCCCTTTTTTCAACAAAACTTTGTACATTGTCAATAATGTCATCTAATTATATCATTTCAATAATATGAGTTACTGTGTCGTGATAATTATTGAATCAATAATATAAAATACTATTCAATTATCATTGTAGCAATTATTGCATCAACAAAATGAAAGACGATGCAATTTTTACTGTAGCAACTATTGAGTGACTTCTTACGTAAGAATCAATAATCAAATATGCAATATCGTGTGTTACTGTGGAGCAACGCGCATTACTGTACTTTTATCACCGAGTATTTCAACAGTGGTAAAAGTTTTGCCGTTATTTTTATAAAAAAGGTTATTTATGTCGCTTTCTATATTCGACAGTTATTCCGTTATGTGGCCCACCAATGATTGTGCCATTTTACGAATATTCCCCGACAAAAAAAATATTTTCCGACCAAACGAATATTCTCTGACAACTGTTTACTTTGTATAATTTGCACATATCACCCACAATTATAACATTTATTAAATTAACATCTTACTATTTAGAATAATATATATAAAAAATCAAATCTTATTTATAAAAAGTTAGGGTCTTACACACATAACATAAACTTACTGAAATAATCAAGTATAAACACAAAAAGGAAACTTTGCTAAGCTTGATAATCTATTTGTAAAGAAAATTAGTTTAGACCACTATTTATAATCATTTTTCAACACCTTTGGTGGATAAATGAAAAAAAAAATTAAGTTTTTGGTATCTCTGAAAAATATTTGGACAGAAAACCAACTTCCCAATATTTTTAAAACAATTTTTAAGCAATTTATAAATACAATTTTAATTTCTAAAAATTCCAAGTATATCCAAAAATTAATTTTAATATACCATAAATCCAAAAAATAAATAAAATAAAAATTATTGTAAAAATTTTGTTGCTGGGAAAAATTGAGAAGGCAACGTGTGGACTGCGCGCACCACTACTGCATGTGAGCTTCACCTACCAGACGCGCGCATGGTTCATAAGTTCCAACCAGGTTGTTGACGTGGTAGCCTGTGATTGGTTGATCAACTGACACATGTTTGGACACTGACCAATTATCATTATTCGCCACGTGGCAATTGTGAGACCCCGAATTTTGTGAATAAGATTTAATTTTTCTCGAAATATTTTTTTTAATATTATGGTGTGGATTTGATATAATGTTATAGTTGTGGGTAGTATTTATAAATTTTTCAAAGTATGCACGTTGTCATAAAATATTCGATTGGTTGGGAAATATTCTTTTTGTCAGAGACTATCCGTACGACGGCACAATCATTGGTGGACCCCACAACAAAAGTATTGTCGTATTTAGAAAACGACAGAATTATTATTTTATAAAAATAACGGCGAAAGTGTTACCGTTAAAACTGTTAAACTACTCGGTAGTAAAAGTACAATAATACGCGTGGTTGCATAGTAGCACACAGTATTGATTATTGATGCTTATGTGATAAGTCACTCAGTTATACTCAATTATTGCTACAGTAATTATTGCATCATATCTCTCATATTATTGATTCAATTATTGTTACAGTATCATCTGCATAATATGATATATTATTAAATCAATAATTGAGGCGACAAAATTATTCATATTATTATTTGTAATATTGACAATGTCTAGAAGTTCTATCAATGAGAGGTTTGGTCACCTAATTGCGCGCCAATAAGGAGAAATCCTTATTGAAAAGCCCCCTCTTTCCTGGGAACGAACTTGTTGTTAAATATTGTGAATTATAATATTAATGATGAATAAGTTCGTGTTGATTAAAGATAAATTTTATAGTTCCATTGTGTTGGAATTAATTGTGTTAGTGGAAATCGACATTTATTTCGATAATAATTGATGTCTGGAGGTTATATTATTCAATCAGGTATTCGGGACACTTTTTGTGTCGGAGAACTATTCACGAGTTACTATTCGCAAGTTACTATTTACGGGGTACTATTCACCCGTAAAATATATTTCTTTTCGATCCAAGTCATTTTTGGCTATAATATTATTCCATGAGGAGATGTGCTAATTTTTCAGACCGTTGGTTGAAGATATAATAGTAAATCAATATGAACCGCTGGTGGAAAGTTATAATAGTAAATCAATATGGATCGCTGGTGTAATATCCCAAGAGTTTGAGAATATAGTATATGATAATGATCCTTAGGGAAAGATAATAAATGGATTAAAGAAATATATAATACTCAGAATATAATTGAGTTAAAGTGAAAGTTATGAAATAAAACCTAGAATTAGTTGAAGAAATGAATGTAGTAGGAAATATATAACCTATATTAAGGTCACTTGTTGAACTTATTCAATGAAGAGATTTGACGAAAACCTGAGTAAGGAAGGGTTTCATTGATTCCGAGGACGGAATCCTTATAAGGAAGGAAGAATGTGACGAATGAATTATTTGAGTTGTGATTCTGGGGACAGAATCCTTGTAAGAAGGGAATGATGTAACAATCCAAAATTTTATTTGTAATTTAATGTGACGAATGAATTATTTGAGTTGTGATTCTGGGGACAGAATCCTTGTAAGAAGGGAATGATGTAACAATCCAAAATTTTATTTGTAATTTAAAATATTTATTAAATTAAATAAATATTTTATTTATGTGATTGTTGTTAGTATATATTTGTGAGTTAAATAATACTCTAATTTAATTTAACAGTTAGAGAGTTGTTAAAGATTACATGAGTTGCTATATTGATGTCGTAATTTAATAATTAAAGTGATATATTAATTGTTAAATAAAATTATAATGAGATTATAATTTTGTGATATTTGGTTAAGTGAGAAATTTATTTAGTATGTGGTAATGAGTTTCTTTAATTAAGATTGGATATGAAAATCCAAGTAAACAATGTGGGACAATAAACTATATTTATTAAAAGAGTTTTAATTTGATTTTACCAAACAAAAGCTTAGAGCTTTTGAAATTCTTATTTTAATCTGGTTTTGCCAAAAAGGCTTAAGGAATGATTAAGTCATTATTTTAATATGGTTTTGCC
This sequence comes from Panax japonicus, assembly GCA_020205505.1. Lineage (NCBI taxonomy): Eukaryota > Viridiplantae > Streptophyta > Magnoliopsida > Apiales > Araliaceae > Panax > Panax japonicus. The sequence continues at coordinate 16,457,027 of CM035100.1, read as the reverse complement.
AAACAAGCCTTAGGGCATTAAAAATTCTAATTTTTGTAACCTATATATTAAATTGATAATAAGTATATGTAATTATATTGGGAGTTACATATTCTATAATTATATGTGTTATATGTATATTGTATATACACTAAGTTATGTTAACATAAGTCTAAACTAAGAACAATAGAGAGAGAAAGGAGGCTGCCTATTTCGGTAGTTATAGGGAGTCTAGGAGGGGTCTTGGATCTTCATACAACTTAAAATCAAAAGCTACTTTGAAGGATCAAGAAGGCTTGCAAGAAGAAAAAGGTAAGAAAATGAAAGTTTTCACTTTTTGTGCTCTTTTTGTTAGATCTTTATGAACCAAGCAACTTTTGTTTTGGATCATTAAAAACTCATGATTTACATGAGTATTGGTATCTTATATGTGTATCAAAGTATTTTTGAAATCAAAAGTTAGATCCAAAGTGAGGAAATCAAGTTTTGTACCAAAAGGTTTAAGAAAAAGCTTTCCTTTGTATGCTATATATATATATATATATATATATATATATATATATATATATATATATATATATATATATATATTTTATGTTAGATTCTTTGGGTTCATGTGATTAATGGTTTAAAACATGTTAGCATGCTAGATACACGAGTTAAGGGCAAAACTCCTTTGGAATCACTCAAATATGTTAAGAAATGAGCAAGTTATGAATTAAATCCCAAACTACCTTAACTGTTGAACACAAGCTACTGATCAGTCACTTCTGTCCATTTTTCCGGGACCAAAACAGAACCAAAATATATGTTTTATACATGGAAACTGTAGTTCGGGAAATTACGAATCCAACGATACCTATTGGACCTAAATCCGATTTGTAGATTTCGTTTTATAAGCGTTTCCGTTAAAGACCCTAAATCTGGAAAATGAACCAACTGTTGAAGAAAACCTTGCGGACCAGTCACTTTGGGCCTGATTTCAGGGACCTAGACAGATTAGAATTTGGTATTTGATAACTGAAAACTGTAGTTCAAGAAGATACGGATCCAACGAGTTTGATTGGGCCTCAATCGGAGTCGTGAATCTCGTAATACAAGCGTTTCTGTAAAAGACTCCAAAACTGAAAATGTTTACAAGGCATGTAATGGTCAGTCGGTAGTGGCCTGTTTTCAGGGTGCTATGCTGTGCCTAATGTTCCGTTTCTTGAGCATAAAACGTAGCTCGGGAAGTCACGATTCTAACAATACCAAGTGGGCCCAAATCGGACTTGTAGATCACCGTCTACAAGTGTTTTTGTAGAGGACCCCAACTTTAAACTAAAATTATAGAATAAATAGAAAATAAATATTAGAAATTCATAATAAATTTGTAAAAATTATTTTAAAGCCTAAAAATGGGTTTTTAATAATTTGAAATATATTTCACTGATATTTTCATATTTTTAAATATTAATGGTAGTTAATTTATTTAATTATTATATTAAATAAATTACATAAAAATGATTTTAATACTTTAAAAATCATTTGAAATTATATTAAAGTGTAAGGAAATATTTTAAGTTATTTTTTATGACTTTTAATATTTTGTAATGAATTTCATTAACAAATTAATATTAATGACAATGGAATTAAGTAGTATTTAATTCATATTAATATGATATTAATGATTGAAAAATCATGATAAATGATAATAATTATTTGAAAATTTTTATAAGTCTAAGGTAAATGTAAAGCATTTAGGCAAAGTCTTATAGAAATTAAACTCATGAATTATCTGATTAGACTTTTTGGGATGTCAGAAATTATACCGAATTCAACTCAGACTGAAATAGTTTGACTTGATACCGAATTTTAGGTATTTTATAGACTGATAGGATTATGTGGTAATTTGTTAGGTTATATTATAACGGTATTTTACAGTACTATACTGTGATGATATTCTAATATTTGGAGATCGGTATTATCTATATTAGGTCTTCAGAAAAAGCGATATAGGTTGCATAACGGTAATCAATGGTACAGGCAAGTTCTCTAACTCAATCTCGAATTGATATTTTTGAAATATGCTTAGGGTTAATCATTATTGATTATACCATGTCTATGAATTATTGATTCTCACTCTGTGCACATTTCATGTATTCATCAGGTATGAAAGGCTGATCACCTTCATTACCATTTGATCCAGTTGATTTATTGATGTTCATTATTCGTTCAACTATGAAAATTTATTCATGCTCTTTCGCAATGTATATATTGTAGAAAGTTAGCCAACTTATTGTTCAATTCTTTCGATCATGATATATCCTTAATTGAACTTATACTTGCTGGGCAAAATTGTTGCTCACCCTTGCTATATCATGATAAACATTGCAGATTATGACGAATACATTGGTTACAAGAAAAGTCCAAGACAAGTCAGCTTTGGATTATATCTGCAACTAAAGTTGTAACAATAATGTATGATAATAGCTTTGTATGTCTGATAAGATATTGATTTAGGTATTATGTGAAGGTTCTCGACCTTGGGGATAGTGTGTAATGTTTAATGTATAAACAATTTATATTTATATTTTCCGCAATAGTTATAGAAATAGTACACCAGATTTGTGGTGATTTGGGACCCGAATCTGGGGATGTTACACATGTGACGCCCCCAAATCCGTGAAACATCGATTACAGGACATGGTGCTCACGATAACATACCTCATCATCTATTTAGGTAACTCTAATAATAATAATAATATTAACTATTACATACTTATTCAAAATAAAGTCCCAAGTCTTTACAACCTTTAATAAACTGAAACTTAAACTTAGCGTTTATCGCTACATCACATCATATGCGAAAATATAATTATTACATAAATAACTCTCATCATTTCATCTTAGACTTTCCTTTGTCCTTGCCCGAGCCTTCAGCGTTATCAGCCTTAACTGAAAAGTTTAAGCAAGAATGAGCACAAATTGCCCAGCAAGTATATAGAGTAGTTTGAGAACATACATCAGAAGTAGAAGCATTAGTATGAATATTTCTCAATGGTTGAATTAAATATCAAGAGATAAACTGGAATAACAAGATAAGAGTTCTGGAATTCTCAACAACATACTAAGTGGTGTTAGATACCCTGAACATTACTTTGTTTCATCAAAAACCATCAGACGGTTTAACAATCAAATAGATTGTAAACGGTCTCTGCAAGTACTCCAGGTGATCAGCCTATCGTACCCTACATTGTGCACAAGTATAAAGTTTAAACGCATAAGCGTAAATGAGACTATATGCCCGACATCAGTTGCCCCGTTATTCGGGTTGTTCATCTTAGTATTCATGCGGGACCTCACCAAAGCAATTTGGATTGGTAAACATTCAATAGCTTCAAAGGATTTGAATTGTTCAAACAATATACTATTTTTGCATCAATAACATCTAGCTGAAATGAAAGCTAGAAAGCATGCTTGAATATAGTTCATCAAGGGTATACAAACTTTAAAGTATAGCAGTCACAATAGGAACTAAATCATCAATAACATTTTGCATCACAATTGAAGTTATAGAACTTTACAATAAAGAAGCTTTCACGAATGATTAATTAATCACAAGCCCAAACTTACCATCGCTGCAATCAACTGAATAAGAGTTGAAAAAATTTATAATGAAAAATAGGGTAAGGAACTTGCCTGATGAGCCTGCTACAATACACGCTAGTAATTAACCTTCACGTAACCTAATTACATGTGTCTCGTTAATCACCATTCATACACAATCTAGTTTGAAGTATAAGGGTCTCCTATAGATATACTATAAACATCATAAAAAGATATATTTAGAAAATATATGCCACCCATTTTAGACATCATAGGCAGCCCAAAATAGAAATTAAAAATGCCCAAACATAACAGTTTTTACATTTTTTTCAGCTTTACCATATCTCGCTAAAACAGGCATAACTAATTCGTTTTAAAACATTTTTGAGCGATTCTTGCGCCCACGCGAAGCTAACTTCTGGGGCTACAGCTTTCGTTCATGGACCATCTTCAAATTCCAAGCACAAAATTCCAGAAAATCTGTGCAAGAGGACTACACCGAATTTACTGGACAGATTTGACACAACTACTTTGAAAAGTCATAACTCCTTGCTCCGAAGTCGGAATTAGTCCGTTCCGGAGTTTATGGAAAGCTTATTCAGTGTACTATAATAATCCAAAAGCCCATAATTTTCTAGAAACTGTAGCTAGTACCGAATTTTGTCTTTAGGGTCAGCAGTTCACAGTTTTGTTTTTCTTTTTGGTTTCTAACATGTTTGCTTATGATTTTCATATCTCACTCAAAATAGCTTCGATCCGAACGAAATTTGGACATGTTATACCACATGCTACATACTATTTTACAAAATTATTACATTCCCCAAATGGATTATCTAAGACATGATTTCGAGTGACCAAAAATCCAAAAAAAAATCATGCAAACTAGTTTAACCCAACTTTTGAGAAAATCATGATTTTGATTCTAGCATGCATGGATTTGATTCCTATTATCTAGACCACTTCTAATAACATATACATACATGTTACAACCATTTAATTCTCTAACTTTTCATGTTTTCATCAAATTAGCATCTAAGAGGATTTTATCAATTAGCTAGCATACATGGCATGATTTCTTGATTCTATACGAATTAGTAACATGTTTACACCAGAATTTTCCTTCCTTAACCGCCACATAGCAGAATCATATCCAAACATGGCATTACAAAACAAGACAAACCAATAACCATACTAATTCATGCATTTTCTCCACTATTTTACTTAGGAACATAGAAAATAGCTTGAATGCTTACCTTATGGACGAATTCTTTTTTTTTTTTTCTTTCACAACATTATTCCAACCACGAGAGCAAAAGAGAAAGAAAAGAGAGAATTGTGAGTGAGAGCTTGTGAGCAACGAGTTCTAGAGATTTTGGGAGAGTCTAGCAATCAAGAAATGTAATAACCGAGATTTTCTATGTAATTTAACAATTTCAATAAACGAACTTATGTGAAATTCTTATGTGATAATTATTTACTACTTGTATCTATGTTTACTTATATGTTATGTGATGAGATGTGTTTGAATGGTTGGTTCCGTATAATTCAACTATTTAAAATGGGTAAGAATGGAATTAATGCTATTAATTTCGTGGGATGACTTTAAAACATGACTTTGAGTTTGGAGCAGAATTTAGTGACACGGACAGCGTATTTGAGTCCGAAACGTCGAAATTAGTCAAGATAGACTGTAACCACGAAAATGCGTCACGGTTGACTTTTTGGTCAAAGTCAACTGGTTGACTTTTTCGAGGGAAAAGTCAAATACGAATTTTAAAGTTGAGTTTGACAAAACGGATAGTTCCATGACGTCCGGGACGTCAACTTTAGTAGGAATTGATATGAGTATCGACACGTTCGACTACGGAGGGCAAAATGGTCAAAATGACTTGTTAATTGATTAAATGATTATTATAATATTTTATACTCAAGCGCAGCAGCTGGGGGGGGGGGGTCCACGTGACCATCAAATTGGGACAATAAAAGGAACTTATTTGTATATATTATGGTAGTAAGGAGGGAGTGAGTTTATTTATTTATTTTTTTTCTTTATAACACCAAAACCTTTCATTTCTGTAACTCATACCCATAATTAGACTATTGAATGGGGAGTGTAATGGTAACATAATGATATCTAATCATGGGGGAGTTACAAGGGGCTATAGAGTTTAGTTGAATACACCATATATATGTACATTCCATCAAAGTTTTTTTTTCTTTCACAACATTATTCCAACCAAGAGAGCAAAAGAGAAAGAAAAGAGAGAATTGTGAGTGAGAGCTTGTGAGCAACGAGTTCTAGAGATTTTGGGAGAGTCTAGCAATCAAGAAGAAGCATTAGAAGCAATCAAAAAAAAGAAGAATTCGTCCATAAGGTAAGCATTCAAGCTATTTTCTATGTTCCTAAGTAAAATAGTGGAGAAAATGCATGAATTAGTATGGTTATTGGTTTGTCTTGTTTTGTAATACCATGTTTGGATATGATTCTGCTATGTGGCGGTTAAGGAAGGAAAATTCTGGTGTAAACATGTTACTAATTCGTATAGAATCAAGAAATCATGCCAAGTATGCTAACTATTTGATAAAATGACTCTTAGTTGCTAATTTGATGAAAACATAAAAAGTTAGAGAATTGAATGATTGTAACATGTATATTTATGTTATTAGAAGTGGTTTAGATAGTAGGAATCAAAACCCATGCATGCTAGAATCAAAATCATAATTTTCTCAAAAGTTGGGTTAAACTAGTTTGCATGATTTTTTTTTGGATTTTTGGTCACTCGAAATCATGTCTTAGATAATCCATTTGGGGCATGTAATAATTTTGTAAAATAGTATGTAGCATGTGGTATAACATGTCCAAATTTCGTTCGGATCGAAGCTATTTTGAGTGATATATGAAAATCATAAGCAAACATGTTAGAAACCGAAAAGAAAAACAAAACTGTGAACTGCTGACCCTAAAGACAAAATTCGGTACTAGCTACAGTTTCTAGAAAATTATGGGCTTTTGGATTATTATAGTACACTGAATAAGCTTTCCATAGACTCCGGAACGGACTAATTCCGACTTCGGAGCAAGGAGTTATGACTTTTCAAAGTAGTTGTGTCAAATCTGTCCAGCAAATTCGGTGCAGTCCTCTTGCACAGATTTTCTGGAATTTTGTGCTTGGAATTTGAAGATGGTCCATGAACGAAAGTTGTAGCCCCAGAAGTTAGCTTCGCGTGGGCACAAGAATCGCTCAAAAATGTTTTAAAACGAATTAGTTATGCCTGTTTTAGCGAGATATGGTAAAGCTGAAAAAAATGTAAAAACTGTTATGTTTGGGCATTTTTAATTTCTATTTTGGGCTGCCTATGATGTCTAAAATGGGTGGCATATATTTTCTAAATATATCTTTTTATGATGTTTATAGTATATCTATAGGAGACCCTTATACTTCAAACTAGATTGTGTATGAATGGTGATTAACGAGACACATGTAATTAGGTTACGTGAAGGTTAATTACTAGCGTGTATTGTAGCAGGCTCATCAGGCAAGTTTCTTACCCTATTTTTCATTATAAATTTTTTTAACTCTTATTCAGTTGATTGCAGAGAGGGTAAGTTTGGGCTTGTGATTAATTAATCATTCGTGCAAGCTTCTTTATTGTAAAGTTCTATAACTTCAATTGTGATGCAAAATGTTATTGATGATTCAGTTCCTATTGTGACTGCTATACTTTAAAGTTTGTATACCCTTGATGAACTATATTCAAGCAAGCTTTCTAGCTTTCATTTCAGCTAGATGTTATTGATGCAAAAATAGTATATTGTTTGAACAATTCAAATCCTTTGAAGCTATTGAATGTTTACCAATCCAAATTGCTTTGGTGAGGTCCCGCATGAATACTAAGATGAACAACCCGGATAACGGGGTAACTGATGTCGGGCATATAGTCCCATTTACGCTTATGCGTTTAAACTTTATACTTGTGCACAATGTAGGGTACGATAGGCTGATCACCTGGAGTACTTGCAGAGACCGTTTATAATCTATTTGATTGTTAAACCGTCTGATGGTTTTTGATGAAACAAAATAATGTTCAGGGTATCTAACACCCCTTAGTATGTTGTTGAGAATTCCAGAACTCTTATCTTGTTATTCCAGTTTATCTCTATATATTTAATTCAACCATTGAGAAATATTCATACTAATGCTTCTACTTCTGATGTATGTTCTCAAACTACTCTATATACTTGCTGGGCAATTTGTGCTCATTCTTGCTTAAACTTTTCAGTTAAGGCTGATAACGCTGAAGGCTCGGGCAAGGACAAAGGAAAGTCTAAGATGAAATGATGAGAGTTATTTATGTAATAATTATATTTTCGCATATGATGTGATGTAGCGATAAACGCTAAGTTTAAGTTTCAGTTTATTAAAGGTTGTAAAGACTTGGGACTTTATTTTGAATAAGTATGTAATAGTTAATATTATTATTATTATTATTATTATTAGAGTTACCTAAATAGATGATGAGGTATGTTATCGTGAGCACCATGTCCTGTAATCGCTGGTTTAAAATTTTAATAGTAAATCAGTATGGACCGTTGCTTTAAGTTTTAATAGTAAATCAGTATGGACCGTTGCTTTAAGTTTTAATAGTAAATCAATATGGACCGTCCGTTTAAAAGTAAATCAATCTGGACCGTTCATGAATTAGTTACTATTCAGTCCATTCTCCTATAAATAGAAGCTCATTCTTTCATTATTTCTTACGAATTCACTGAAACTCTAGAGAAAGAAACTATAGAGAGAAAGAACAAAAGTATTCTGCTACTTCACTACTCCAGTATTCAGTTTTTCTAAGGTAAGGGATATTATTTGTTGTACTCGTAAGGGATATTATTTGTTGTACTCGTAAGGGATATTATTTGTTGTACTCGTAAAGGGTATTATTTCTTTCTTATTCATGAAAAGAACTTCTGTTATTCCATTCTTTGTTATTCTGTTGGAATAACCTGTCTATGTAGATTACCACATGCATGGTGAATGATCCTTCGTATTCATTCCTTATTAAATTGTGGAAATGATCTGTCTACGTGGATTACCGCATTGCGGGCGAAAATTCATTTGCAGTTTTATATATTCTATTATACTCAGTTGGTTAAAGCTTTGACTTCTATACTCCATGAAATTAGTGGAATATCCTAGATATTTGCGCTTCATCCAGTATCTTTTCATGAAAATATTCTTCTGAGCATTCTTGAATTTTACTCTACAAGGAGTATCATGTTGACAAATTGGACATTATTGAGTTCAGGATAAATTAACTTATAAATCTTTAAAATTTATTCTTGAACTTGTTTTATTGAATTATTATATTGTGATGAAAGTCATCTTTGACTTACGTGCATAGATGGACTTGGTATGATTATGACCAGGGAGTATTCAAAATAATCATGACCGTAATGTGACGAATGATGTGGTAAAAGTCCTCATTGGCCTGTAGTTCATTGGTGGACAATTATTGGTATGATTATGACCAGGAATTATTCGGTATAGTCATGACCATTGATGATTACATGAATATCCTTGGCCGTGGAGCATGGATGATTCAATTTTATTTATTAAGTTGAGTCTCAGCGATAAAGTTGATGAAAAACTTTTTAAATCATAGAAGATAGTAGATTTTATACCTTACTTGACTCTTCTAATGGATTGCTTGATCCGATGCAGTTAAACTTGTTGTCTATTATATTCTATCAGTTTAACATTATTGAAGGCTAATGATAATTTATTCTGCATTATCTTAGTCATAATACTTCTTACTGGGCTAGTTGAGCTCACCCTTTCTTTCACTGTTCTCTTTAGAAAATGAGAACGTAGCTAGGACTAGTCGGAGAACAGAGTGATGGTCCTAGATGATGCATTAGTAGTCCTCACTATTCTGTGGAATAGTGTGATAATAAATGTAATGAGGACTCCGTTAAGTTTGTATATTGTCTAGATGACAATATTTGTATTAAAACTCACAGCATATGTTTAGTCGTATTTTACACGACTGTTGTATAATTAAGTTGTATTTGAATTCAGTACCTTGTATCTGGTGAGGATACCTTGACTTCATTTCAGATTCTATCTCCCAGGTCATTTCCTCAACATCGTGGTTTATCAACAAAACTTTGACTTGAGGTATAACCTTGGAGCGTAGAATATGATCCTTCTTATCCAAGATTTATAAGTACCTCTTCATACGTTAAATCTTCCGCTATCTCGTCCGGTTCTAATTCAATAATGTGGTTCAGGTCTTTCACATATTTACGTAACATAGATATGTGAAAAACATTATGAACACGAGATATACTTGGCGGTAAGGCGAGTCTATAGGCCATAGTTTCTACTCGATCGAGGATTAAAAATGGGCCAATGAATCAAGGATTGAGCTTTTCTCTCTTTCCTAATCTCGTAACTCCTTTCCATAGATCAACACGTAACAACACATGATTTCCAATATTGAATTCCACGTCCTTTCAATGAATATCGGCATAACTCTTTTGTCGATCCTGTGAATTTTTATATGTTGTCGGATCGTTTGAATCTTTTTCGTAGTCATACGTACCAATTCCGGTCCCAACAACGTTGCTTCACCCACCCCATCCCAACATACTGGAGAACGACACTTTCTTCCATACAACGCCTTAAATGGAGCCATGCCAATACTTGCTTGATAACTGTTGTCGTAGGAAAACTCCACCAATGGTAAGAACTTTTCCCAACTTCATTTAAAGTCAAGGACACATAGTCTTAATAAATCTTTAAGAGTTTGAATAGTCCTCTCTAACTGCCCATCCATTTGAGGATGATATGCCGAACTAAATCGTAAATCCGTGCCCATAGCTTTTTGCAAACTAACCCAAAATTGTGAAGTGAATCTTGGGTCTCGATCACAAACTATGGATACTGGCATACCATGCAATCTTACAATCTCATTTATGTACATATGATCAAGACGTTCAAGTGAATAAGTTTCTCGTATTGGTAAGAAATGAGCAGACTTGGTCAATCTATCAACAATGACCCAAATCGCATTTATGCCTTGAGAAACCTTGGGAAGACCAATAACGAAATCCATAGTAATGTGCTCCCACTTCCATTCTGGAATTTCAAGTGGTTTCAATGCACCTTTTGGCACTTGATGCTCCGCCTTGACTCGTTGACAAGTTAGACACCTTGAGATAAACCCCTCTATCTCTCTCTTTATATTGCTCCACCAAAATATATGTCGAAGATCATGATACATTTTGGTACTCCAAGGATGGATTGCAAACGGTGTGTTGTGCGCCTCCATCATGATTTTATACTTCAAGTCAGAATCGTTAGAAACACAAAGTCTGGAGTTGACTCAAAGTATTCTTTCTTCATTAATTCTTGCTTCCAGAATATCACCTTCTTGAACTTTCTTCCTCATACGCATCAGCTCCAGGTCTGTAGCTTGAGTAACTTTAACTTTATCGATTAAATTCGGTTCTACTCATATATTTGTCATCATCACATGGGTCCCTAGAGTCTTTAACTCTATCTACATCCTTTGTAAGTCATACAAAATGGGCTTTTACGTTGACAATATCGCATTCGTACACATATATGATCTTCTACTTAATGTGTCAGCTACTACGTTAGCTTTTCCAGGATGGTATTGAATGGTATGATCATAATCTTTCAATAGCTCAAGCAATCGTCGTTGTCGCATGTTGATTTCCTTTTGAGTGAAGAAATATTGAGGCTTTTATGATCCGTATAGATCTCCACCTTCTCTCCATATAGGTAATGCCTCCAAATCTTAAGCACAAAAACGACAGCTGCCAACTCTAGATCATGAGTAGGATAATTCCTCTCATATTCTTTGAGTTGTCGTGAGGCATAGGCTATGACTTTTCCATGTTGCATGAGAACACATCCTAAACCCTTGCCTGAAGCAACGATGTATATGACAAATCACTCTGAACCAGCTGGTATTGTCAGAACAGGTGCTGAAATGAGCCTCCTCTTGAGTTCTTGAAAACTCTTCTCACATTACTCGCTCCAACTGAATTTTGTATCTTTCTGAGTCAGCTGAGTTAATGGAGTAGTGATTCGAGAAAACTCTTCTACGAATCTCCGGTAATAACCAGCTAAGCCAAGAAAGCTATGTACTTCGGTCACTGACTGAGGTTGCTCTCAGCTTTGAATTGCTTCAATCTTTGTTGGGTCAACCGATATTCCATGATTTGATATCACGTGCCAGAGGAATGCTACTTCCTCAAGCCAGAACTCACATTTCTTCAACTTGGCATATAACTTATTTTCACGAAGCTTTTGGAGTATCAGGCTCAAGTGTTGCTCATGATCTTCAAGACTTTTGGAGTAAATGAGGATGTCATCAATAAAGATGACCACAAAGTGATCCAAATATTCCTTGAATAGTCGGTTCATCATATCCATGAAGGCAACAGGAGCATTAGTCAATCCAAAAGATATGACTAGGAATTCATAATGCACGTACCGAGTTCTAAAAGCAGTCTTTGGAATGTCATCAATTTTAATCTTTAATTGATGATTTCCGGAACGAAGATCGATCTTTGAAAAGAATTTGGCGCCTTGCAAATGGCCAAACAGATCATCAATACGAGGTAATGAGTACCTATTTTTAAGGGTGACATGATTCAACTCTCGATAATCAATACAAAGTCGCATACTTCCATCTTTTTTCTTCACAAATAGAGTAGGAGCACCCCAAGGAGATGTACTAGGACGAATGAAACCGATGTCTAACAATTCCTGTAGTTGGGTTTTTAACTCCTGAAGTTTAATAAGAGCCATTCGATATGGGGATTTGGAAATTGGTTTTGTACCGGGTTCAAGATCGATATAAAATTCGATTTCACGCTCTGGGGGTAGGCCAAGAAGTTCTTTAGGGAATACGTCAGGAAATTTATTAACAATAGAAATATCATTCAAATCTGACGTATTTTTGTTTAAATTCGTGACATGGGCTAAAAAGCTTGACATCCATTTTTCAATAAACGAATAGCTTTATGGCTTGATATGATAGTGATTGACTTTAGTAGTGGTTTGATTGCTTGAATTCGCATAATAGGTTGGTTAGGAATTTGAAAGTTAACAACCTTACGAAAACAATCAATTTTAGCATGATGAGTAGTTAACCAATCAATCCCTAAAATCACATCAAACGCAAGTATTTTTAAGGAAATATGATCGACAGGTAATGTACGAGTACTGATTTGAACCAAACAGGACTTATAAATAATGGATGTAGTGAAGGTTTCTCCCAACGGAGTTTCAACAGATAAATCAAAGTCTAATTTCTCCGGAGTTAAATTTAAACGTTGAGCACAAGTAGGAGAAATAAAAGAATGGGTAGAACCGGTATCAAATAAGGTATATACTTCGCTAGAGTTGATGATTAGCTTACCCGTGATCACCTTGTTCAGATTTCTCGCTTTTTGGGAGGTTACAACAAATGCTCTCCCTTGAACTATCAGTTTTGTCTTGTTTGGGATGGCCTTTGATGCCTCCATCCCAGCTGGACTTGACTTCGGTACACGACAAAATTGGGCTAGGTGACCTTCTCTTCCACAATTATAACATGCCTTGGACTGTTGCGTACAATTTGGACTGATGTGTCCCTCCCCTCCGCATTTATAACATACGACTGACAGTCGTTCTCCTTCCTTAACAATAGGTGATGGTGCTAACGTCTTTCCATCATTATTAAATTTCCTCTTCTTAAAATTTCCATTTCTATTATCTTGGCCATGATTACCACCAAAGTGTTACCATTTCTGGCATGTTGATTCCCTCCACATTTGTTTCGATGACTGCTACCACTGGTATTATCGATTTGTCGGCTGCTCTCTCTTGGTTGGGTTAACTCATTATCGCGCTCCAATAACTAAACCCTATTTACAACATCTGGATACAAACACAGTTTGTGAGAAATTAAGTATTGTCGTATCTCGGGTTTCAAACCTCTTAGAAACATCCACGTCATTCTCTCCTCATTATCAACCAAGTGAGACGCAAATCGGGACAACTCGGCAAACTTAGCTTCTTACTGTGACACGGTCATATCTCCAACTTGATAAACTCTACCTCCTTCATGTGACGAATACTTTTGGGAAAGTACTTGTTGTTGAACAGTTCTTGGAATTTCTCCCAAGACATCTTCAGTGCGGCAGGTTGAGTACACTTTATAAATTCCCACCAGTAATCTGCCTCTCCTCGCAACATGAAGGTGGCAAAGGGAACCTTTTGCTCCTCGGAGCATCCCAAGACATCAAATATCTTCTTGAACTGCTTTATCCACGTCTCTGCCTTAAGTGGTTTTAACTCTCCAATAAACTTCAGTGGTCCCAGCTCTTTGAATTGTTTAGCAGTGACCGACCGAGAGTTGCCAATGATTCCACCTTCATTTTGAACAGGAGCCGCTCTCGCCTGATGTTGCATGAATTGCATAAAGCCTCTGAACATCCCATCGTTCATCATTTGATCGGCGTTATTGTTTACCTGAGGATTATTGTCTTCCTGTTGCAGATTATCCTGGGTATTGATCGTTGGTGATTCAACGGTCTCATGTGCTTCATTGCTTATCTCAACATTTTTGGATGCCATTTACAAATACTATCACAAAACAAGGGTTAATTGACATGTCACATATTATTCACATACTCTAACCGACCAAATAAATACCAAATAAACTTAGGTAGGTCATACCAGCGAAGGAATTCCCCGTCTCTCCCCTCCTAGTTCTTGTCTCACATCTCAGTCAAAAATTATATCCCAAAGCTTTGATACCAACTATGACGCCCCCAAAATAGGTATACATCACCCATTCTGAGTCGCCAAATACATGGTACAAAATTCAAATATAACTTAATTATACAACTATCGTGTAAAATACGACAAAACATAAGCTGAGAGTTTTAGTACGAACATTGTCTTCTAGACAGTATTCAAACTCAACTGGAGTCCTCAATATATTTATTATCACGCTATTTCACTGAATAGTGAGGACTACTAATGCAAATATTTGGACCGTCACTTCGTTCCCCGACTAGTCCCAGCTATATTCTCATTTCCTGAAGAGAACAATAATAAAATGGTGAGCTCAACTAGCCCAGTAAGAAATATTATGACTAAGATAATGCAAAATAAATTACCATTAGCCTTCAACAGTGTTAAACTGATAAAATATAATAAACATCAAGTTTAACTACAGCGGAACAAGCAATCCAGTAGAAGAGTCAAGTAGAGCATGATATCTACTATCTTCTATGATTTAAAAAGTTTATCATCAATTTTATCGCTGAGACTCAACTTAACAAATAAACCACATCATCGAATCATCCCTGCACTACGGGCCAAGGATATTCATGTAATTATCAATGGTCATAATTATATCTAATAATCTCTGGTCATAATCATGCCAACAATTATCCATCAATGCACTACATGCTAATGAGGATTTTTACCACATCATTTGTAACATTACGGTCATGATTATACCGAATAATCCCTGGTCATAATGATACCAATCAGTAGTACATCTATGCGCGTAAGCCACAGATGATTTTTATCACAATACATGATGATCATGACAATGATATAAAAATTCAATTAAAAGAAAGCAAAAGATAAATTTTTAAAGATTTATAATTTAATTAATCCAGAATTCAATAATGTCCAAATTGTCAACATGATGCTACTTTTTAGAGTAAAATTTAAGAATATTATTGTATCAAAAATGATTTGGACATCAAAGAAATCTATTTTTGACATGATTAATTCTCCGGGTGAATAGTACCCCGTGAATAGTACCCCGTGAATAGTACTTCAGGAATAGTACCCCGTGAATAGTACTTTGTGAATAATACTCGTGAATAGTACTTTATGAATAGTACCCCATGAATAGTACTTTGTGAATAGTACCGTATAAATGAATAGTACTCATGGACAGTACTCTGGCATGAAAAGCTTAAAATTTAACAAGAATGTGTAGAAATTATGCTTGTGAAACGATACTAGATGAAGCGCAAATTTCAAGGATATTCTACTAATTTCACGGAGTATAGAACCAATACTTTAACAAAATGAGGGTATAATCAGGAATACGAGACGAAATAATATTTCTTACATACTACACAGTATGAAAGAAAATATTACTCCTTATAAATACTGAAAAAATAATATCCCTTACCTCAAAAGAAGACTGGATACTGGAATAGTGAGGTAACAGACTTCTCTTCTACTTTCTCTCTAAAACTTCTCTCTCTATAGCTTCTCTCCCTATAATTTCTCTTGTGAGACTTGGTGAATTGGTGAGAATGAAAGAAGAATGAGCCTCTATTTATAGGAAAACATAGTTTCG
Source organism: Panax japonicus (assembly GCA_020205505.1). Taxonomy (NCBI): domain Eukaryota; kingdom Viridiplantae; phylum Streptophyta; class Magnoliopsida; order Apiales; family Araliaceae; genus Panax; species Panax japonicus. The sequence goes on along the minus strand of CM035100.1, from coordinate 16,441,049 downwards.
ATAATTGCAAGTATTGGGACTCGAAATATTACAGTATAATACATTCATCTTTTCCTTCGTTTTTAATTTAGTCATGCAAGTATTATCAAACTTGTACCACCTCCCCTAATAGTACATCATGTGAATCAATAGTACAATCATGTGAAATAATAGTTCTATACATGTAAAAATAATAATTACAGTATAGTACCTTCATCTATACCTGCACTTTTAATTTAGTCATGCAAGTATTATAAATCTTGCACCACCTCCCCTAATAGTACATGCATATTAATCAATAGTACACACATGTGAACAAACATTTATAAGCATGTAAATTAATATCAATTAATTGCTCATTTATCCGTGTAATTACCCGATTGGTCAATATAACCTCTACACATCAATTATTATCGGAATAGATGACAATTTTCACTAACAGTAATAATCCCAACATAATATAAATATCAATTTTATCTTTAATCAACACGAATTTATTCATCATTAATATTATAACTCACAATATTCAATAACCAGATCATTCCCAGGAAAGAGGGGGCTTTTCGATAAGGATTTCTCCCTATTGGTGAGCAATTAGGTGACCAAACCTCTCCTTGACAGAACTTTCTAGACACTACAAGAAAAAGGCTTATCACCGACCGCGTGCGATCGCTGATAGTCATCGCACAAAATCTGGTTGTTGGGATGCACATCAGCGACCACTACTAGCGACCGACCTATTGGCAACCGATATGAGCGACTGAAATGACAAATACGGTCGCTAAGCTGAATCAGCATGGTCCAGGGCTAAAGCTGACGTGGTCCACTTGTCGGCGACTGCTATTAGCGACCGCATGCGGTCGCTGATATTGTAAGACCCCAACTTTTTTTAAATGAAATTGAATTTCCTCTATTTTATTATTTTGAAATAGTAATTGTTAGTTTGATTAATGTGGTTAGTTATGGGTAAAATGTGCAAATATTTTAAATAAATAAGTGGTTATAAAATATTCATTGTTGTCGAGAAATATTCGTTTGGTCGTAAAATATTCTTCCTGTCGGGGAATATTCGTACGACGGCCCAGTTTTTTGTGGGCCCCATTACAGAAAGTGATTGGATGAAGAAAACGACAAGTATAAGTTATTTATAAATAACGGCGTAGTTGTTACCGTTAATATTGTTGAAATACCCGGTGGTTAAAATACAATAATACGCGTTGTTGCACAGTAGCACACGGTATTGCACCAATTATTGAATCTTATGTAAGAAGGCACTACTCAATAATTGTTACAGTAATTACTGTTCAATATTTTATTTTATTAATTCAATAATTGTTACGTTAATATTTTATATTATTGTTGTTTCAATAATTGTCACTACACAATATTTTCCATCATCAAATTAATAATTCATATTATTTGAATAATATTATTAGATAACATTATTGACAATGTCTAGAAAGTTCTGTCTAAGGAGAGGTTTGGTCACCAAATTGCATGCCAGTAAGGAAAAATTCATATTAGAAAGCCCCCTCTTTCTTGGGAACGGTCTGGTTGTCAGTATTGTGATTCTGTAATATTATTTGTGAATAAGTAATTATTGATTTATATGATAAGGAAAATATTCATTTTATGCGGATATAGATGGAGAAAATTTTTAATGTCACAATTGTTGAAAATTGATATTTTATCTTTTCTGATAAAATAATTCAATTAAATATATTATTATATTATAATAATATAATAATGGTGATATTTTGCAATGAATATGTGATATATGAGTAAATGAGGAGGAAGAGTATTTTTGTTACAAAAAAATTTAAAATATGTTTTTCATGTTTGTGGGCCTCATTTCTTGACTGAAATTTGATTATAGCCTGTAAAATCGACCGTATATGGATTTCGGTCAATTTCTGTTTGGAATTTAAAAAAACTTAAACTTACAAAGTTGTAGAGAATTGAATTTCCTATAGAAGGACATAAGATCCGATTTTTTTTTATAAAAGGGCTATTTATTATGAATTATTGAAGTTCTAGAATAATTGATTTTTGAAGTTTTAAATAATTTTTAAAAGAAAAAAGTTTTTTTTCATTTGTGGGCATGTGTTAAATGGTTGAAATCAACTGGTAAGGTGTGCGTAGGAATTTAATTTATAAATATTATTATTTTATTAAATTTTCTGCTTTGGTGTTCTAAGCATTTTTCTTTAAATAGGGTGTTTAGGTTAGAATTGAAAAGCACACCAGAAACTAAAGTTTTCTCTCTTTATAATATCGAGCTTATTTTTGTAAGTATTTTGGTACTTTGAGTGTTGCTATACGGTGCAAGTTTCTTCAGCACTATATCCAGTACTCCAGTCAGAAGTATTATTCTTTTAAGGTAAGGGATGTTATTTTTTTTTATAAATGATATTATTTTTTTAATATCATTATGCCGGAATATTGGTAAGATTTTTCTTGTGAAATTCTTGTCTTTTAGTGTCAGAGTTACTATTCACGTATACGGCACTATTCACGTATATGTCACTATTCACGAATACGACACTATTCACAGAAAAAAATTAAATTTTCATTTTCGTCCAAGATAACTGTTATGGATACTAGCTTTGATTGTATCCATGTTTTGATCATTCTTGAATTTTACTCCACTATGGTTATTTATGAAGTATTTTTGAACTTGGATTGTTTAAAGTACGAATCCTTAATATTTGTTCTTTTGCTTCACTGGATTCGCTTTCTTTAAAATATTTTTCATCATCATGAGTCCTAAATGATAATATAAATGAATATCTTTGGCCTGTAGTGCAAAGATGAATGATTTTCTGATGAATATATTTGGGCCGTAGTGCAAAGATGAACAGGCGTTTAGATGAACATGACCAACTGATGAATATCTTTGGCCTGTAGTGAAAATATGAATATGTGATTCCAGATATATATTGATTGATGTTACAGGGATAAAATATTGACGATGGACTTTTAAATTCATATATAGAAGATAGTAGATTTTACTCTCTACTTAACTCTTCTAGTGAATTATTATTTCCGCTGCGAATATTGATTTAAAACTGGTTGTTTATTGTATTCTATTAGATTTTTTCCTGTTGAGGTCTAACGATAATTTGTTATATATTATCTTAGTCATAATGTTCTTTACTGGGCTAGTTGAGCTCACCCTTTTCCTTTTTATTCTATTTTTCTTCTCGGGAGGCGATAATGTAGCGAGTACTAGTCGGGGTGTGGAATGATGGTTCTAGAAGTTATTTTAGTAGTTCTCACTATTTTGTAAAATAATGTATCAATAATTGTAATGAGAATTTATTTGAGTGTGAATATTGTCTAGATGACAATATGTATTTAAACTCACAGTTTGTGTGTTGTCGTATTTTGTACGACAATTGTATTAATAAAGTTGTAGTACCATATATTTGGCAACTCAGAATGAGTGTTGTATACCTATTTTGGGGGCATCACAGTTGGTATCAGAGCTTAGAGATATTGTCTCTGGCGAAGATCGGGAAATAGTACTAGGATGGGAGAGACGAGTAATCCTTCGCTAGTGTGTCATATCTAAAGCTTATTTGTTGGTTGGTTAGAATATTGGGATATTATGTGATATGTTAATTTCTTTAATTAAGCCTTGTTTTATGGCAGTATTTGAATATGGCAACTGAGAATGTTAACAGTGGAGTAAATGAGACCGTGGAGACACCTTTACTCACCAATGAGGAGAACGTGCAACAGGCCAGCAATTTTTTTCCTGTAAACAACACCACTGAGCAAACGATGAACGACGGGATGTTTAGGAGCTTTTTGCAGTTCATGCAAAACCAGACGAGGGAGACTCGTGTATAAAATACGGGTGGAAATGATAGCAACGCAAGACTTGTCACAACCAAGCAGTTCAAAGAGTTGGGACCACCAGAATTTATTAGAAAGCCAGATCCGATCAAGGCAGAGGCATGGGTTAAACAAATTACCAAGATATTCGATGTCTTGGGATGCACGGAGGAACATAAGGTTCCATTCGCCACCTTTATGTTCCGTGGCGAGGCAGACTACTGGTGGGAGTTCGTGAAGCGTACTCAACCTACCGCACTCAGCTTGTCTTGGGAAACATTTCAGAAACATTTCAATGACAAGTACTTTCCTGAAAGTATTCACCATATGAAGGAGGTAGAGTTTATTAGATTAGAACAAAACAACATGACGGTGTCCCAGTACGAGGCAAAGTTCGCAGAGTTATCCAGGTTTGTACCTCATTTGGTAGAAAATAAGGAACGAATGACGAGGATGTTTCTGAGAGGTTTAAAACCCGAGATCCGGCAATATCTTATCTCTCGTAAATTTTCTTTATATTCAGGTGTTGTCAACAGGGCTCAATTATTTGAGCGAGATAACAAGTATGTTGAACCGAGGGACCACAACCAGGGTCATACCAGTGGCAGCAGTTATCGAAGCAATGAAAACCAGCAGGGAGGAAAACATTCGGACAAAAGCGATAACCACTCTTGTGGTAATCGTGGTCATGAAAATAGAAGAAGCGAGTCGGGGGGAGATTTTAAAAAGAGGAGATTCAATAATGACAATGTGAAGACGTCAGTACCAGTAGCAACTGGTTCTAAGGGAGGAGAACGACCACCGGTCGTATGCTATAAATGTGGGAAAGAGGGATATATCAGCCCAAACTGTCCACAACAGTTCAAGGTATGCTATAATTGTGGAAAGGAATGACATATCACTCGAGATTGTACTGTAGCGAAACCAAGTCCAGCAGGGATGGTGACTCAAAAGGTTATCCCAAAAAAGTCAAAGTCAACAGTTCCTAGAAGAGCGTTTGTCGTGACTGGTCAAAGTGCGAGGAACCCAAACGAGGTGGTCACGGGTAAGCCAATCATAAACTCTGGCAAAGTTTATACCTTATTAGATACCGGTTCTACCCATTCTTTTATCTCTCTTGCTTGTGCTCAACGTTTAAACTTGACTCCGGAGAAATTAGACCTTGACTTATCTGTTGAGACTCCGTTAGGAGAAACTTTCTTTACATCTACTGTTTATAAATCTTGCTTGATTCAAGTTGGAACCATCACATTACCTGTCGATCTTATTTCTTTGAAAATGCTTGCATTTAATGTGATTTTAGGGATTGATTGGTTAACCACTCATCATGCTAAAATTGATTGTTTTCGTAAGGTTGTTAGTTTTCATATTCCTAACCAACCTGTTATGCGAATTCAAACAACCAAACCACTAAAGTCAATCACTGTCATATCAAGCCATAAAGCTACTCGTTTATTGAAAACTGGATGTAAAACTTTCTTCACCCATGTCACAGACTTGAACAAAAACACGTCAGATTTGAATAATATTTCTGTTGTTAGAGAATTTCCTGACGTATTTCCTGAAGAACTTCTCGGTCTACCCCCAGAACGAGAAGTTGAATTTTTTATTGACTTTGAACCTAGTACAAACCCCATTTCTAAAATCACATATCGAAGGGCTCCTATTGAACTTCAAGAGTTAAAGGTCCAACTACGGGAATTGTTGGACATCGGTTTTATTCATCCTAGTACATCTCATTGGGGTTCTCCTGTTTTATTTGTAAAGAAGAAAGATAGGAATATGCGACTTTGTATTGACTATCGAGAATTGAACCATGTCACCATCAAGAATAAGTATCCGCTATCTCGCATTGATGACCTGTTTGACCAGTTGCAAGGAGCACAATTCTTTTCAAAGATCGATCTTCATTCTGGATATCATCAGCTGAAGATTAGAACTGAGGATATTCCAAAGACTGCCTTCAGAACTCGGTATGGGCATTATGAATTCTTTGTCATGTCTTTCAGATTGACTAATGCTCCTGCGGCTTTCATGGATATGATAAACCGAGTATTCAAGGAATATTTGGATCATTTTGTTATTGTCTTTATTGATGACATCCTCATATATTCCAAAAGTTATGAAGATCATGAGCACCATTTGAAGCTGGTACTGCAAAGGATTCGTGATAACAAGCTATATGCCAAGCTGAAGAAATGCGAGTTCTGGCTTGAGGAAGTAGCATTCATTGGGCACGTGGCGTCAAAACATGGAGTATCTATTGACCTGGCGAAGATTGAAGCAATACAAAGTTGGGAGCAACCGAAATCGATGACCGAAGTACGTAGCTTTCTGGTCTTAGCTGGTTATTATCGGAGATTTGTGGAAGGATTTTCTCGAATCACTACTCCGTTAACTCAGCTGACTCATAAAGATACAAAATTCGTATAGAGCGAGGAATGCGAGAAGAGTTTTCAAGATCTCAAGAGGAGACTCATTTCAGCACCTGTTCTAACAATACCGTCTGGTTCGGATGGATTTGTTATCTACAGTGATGCTTCGGGCAAAGGGTTAGGATGTGTTCTCATGCAACATGGGAAAATCATATCCTATGCCTCGCGACAACTTAAAGAATATGAGAAGAATTATCTTGCTCATGATCTAGAGTTGGCAGCAGTCGTTTTTGCGCTAAAGATCTGGAGGCACTATTTATATTGAGAGAAAGTGGAGATATATTCAGACCATAAAAGTCTCAAATATTTCTTCACCTAAAAAGAACTCAACATGCAGCAACGACGATGGCTCGAGCTGTTGAAAGACTACGACCATACCATTCAATACCATCCTGGATAAACAAACGTGGTAGATGACGCATTAGGTAGAAGATCATATGCGGGAACAAGTGCGATGATGTCAAGTATACGCATAAAACCGACTTTAATCAAAAAAGTAAAAGTTGCTCAAGTCACAGACCCAGAGCTGATGTGTATGAAGAAGAAAGTACAAGAAGGTGCTATTCTAGAAGCAAGAATCGATGAAGAAGGAATACTTCGAGTCCACTCCAGACTTTGTGTTCCTAATGACTCTGATTTGAAATACAAGATCATGATGGAGGCACACAATACACCGTTTGCAATCCATCCTAGAAGTACCAAAATGTATCGTGATCTTCGACATACATTTTGGTGGAACAATATTAAGAGAGAGATCGCGAAATTTATCTCAAGGTGTTTAACTTGTCAACGTGTAAAGGAGGAGCATCAAGTGCCAAAGGGTCCATTGCAACCACTTGAGATTCCAAAATGGAAGTGGGAACAAATTACCATGGATTTCGTTATGGGACTTCCCACGGTTTCTCATGGCATAGATGTTATTTGGGTTACTGTTGATAGATTAACTAAGTCAGCTCATTTCTTGCCGATATGGGAGACTTATTCCCTTGAACGTCTTGCTCGTATGTACTTAAATAAGATTGTGAGATTGCATGGCATGACAGTATCCATAGTTTCGGATCGTGACCCAAGATTTACTTTACGATTTTGGGTTAGCTTGTAAAAAGCTATGGGCACGAATTTACGATTTAGTTCGGCATACCATCCTCAAATGGACGGACAATCAGAGAGGACTATTCAAACTCTTAAAGATCTATTAAGACTTTGTGTCCTATATTTCAAAGGGACTTGGGATAAGTACCTACCATTGGTGGAATTCTCCTACAACAACAGTTATCAAGCAAGTATAGGCGTGACTCCATTTGAAGCATTATATGGACGGAACTGTCGCTCTCCAATATGTTGGGATGAGGTGGGAGAAGCAACGTTGTTGGGACCAAAGTTGGTACGTATGACTACGAAAAAGATCCAAATGATTCGATAACGTATACAAATGGCACAAGATCGACAAAAGAGTTATGCGGATCTTCATCGAAAGGACATGGAATTTAGTATTAGGGATCATGTATTGTTGAGAGTTGCTCCATGGAAGGGATTTATAAGATTTGGGAAGAGAGGAAAGCTTAATCAACGATTTATTGGTCCATTTCAGATTCCTGATCGGGTAGGAAATGTGGCCTATAGACTCGCGTTACCTCCAAACATGTCTCGTGTTCATAACATTTTTCACATATCTGTATTTCGTAAATATGTGAAGGACCCGAACCACATTATTGAGTTAGAACCAGACGAGATAGCCGAAGATTTAACGTACGAGGAGGTACTTGTTAAGATCTTGGATAGGAAAGAGCATGTCCTATGCACCAAGGTTATACCACAAGTTAAGGTTTTATGGAGGAACCATGATATTGAAGAAATGACCTGGGAGTTGGAATCAGAAATGAAAAAGAGGTATCCTCACATTTTTGAAACACCAGGTAAGTACGTCAATTTCGAGGATGAAATTTCATAAGTAGGGAATGTTGTAGGACCCCAACTTTTTATAAATGAAATTTAATTTCCTCTATTTTATTATTTTGAAATAGTAATGGTTGATTTGATTAATGTGGTTAGTTGTGAGTAAAATATGCAAATATTTTAAATAAGCAAGTTGTTATAAAATATTCATTATTGTCGGGGAATATTCGTTTGGTCGTGGAATATTCTTCCTGTCAGAGAATATTTGTACGACGGCGCAGTCTTTTGTGAACCCCATAACGAAAATCGATTGGATGAACAAAACGACAAGTATAAGTTGATTATAAATAACGGCGTAGTTGTTACCGTTAATACTGTTGGAATACCCGGTGGTTATAACACAGTAATACGCGTTGTTGCACAATAGCACACGGTATTGCACCAATTATTAATTCTTACGTAAGAATGCACTACTCAATAATTGTTACAATAATTACTGTTCAATATTTTATTTTATTAATTCAATAATTGCTACGTTTATATTTTATATTATTGTTGTTTCAATAATTGTAACTACACAGTATTTTCCATTATCGAATTAATAATTCATATTATTTGAATAATATTATTAGATAACATTATTGGTAATGTCTAGAAAGTTCTGTCTAAGGAGAGGTTTGGCCAGTAAGGAGAAATCCTTATTGGAAAGCCCCCTCTTTCCTGGGAACGGCCTGGTTGTCAGTATTGTGATTCTGTAATATTATCTATGAATAATTAATTATTGATTTATATGATAAGGAAAATATTCATTTCATGTGGATATAGATGGAGAAAATTTTTAATATGACAATTGTTGAAAATTGATATTTTATCTTTTTTGATAAAATAATTCAATTAAATATATTATTATATTATAATAATATAATAATGGTGATATTTTGCAATGAATGTGTGATATATGAGTAAATGAGGAGGAAACTTATTTTTGTTACAAAAAGAATACTTAAAACATGTTTTTCATGTTTGTGGACCTCATTTCTTGACTGAAATTTGATTATAGCCTGTAAAATCGTTCGTATGTGGATTTCGATCAATTTCTATTTAAAATTTGGAAAAACACAAACTTACAAAGTTGTAGAGAATTGAATTTCCTATAGAAGGACATAAGATCCGAATTTTTTTTATAAAAGGGCTATTTATTATAAATTATTGAAGTTCCGGAATAATTGATTTTTGAAGTTTGAAATAATTTTTAAAAGAAAAACGTTTTTTCATTTGTGGGCATGTGTTAAATGGTTGAAATCAGCTGATAAGGTGTGCGTAGAAATTTAATTTATAAATATTATTATTTTATTAAATTTTCTGCTTTGGTGTTCTAAGTATTTTCCTATATAAATAGGGTGATTAGGTTAGAATTGAAAATCACACCAGAAACTAAAGTTTTCTCCCTCTATAATATCGAGCGTATTTTTGTAAGTATTTTGGTACTTTGAGTGTTGCTATACGGTGCAAGTTCCTTCAGCACTATATCCAGTATTCCAGTCAGAAGTACTATCTTTTTGAGGTAAGGGATGTTATTTTTTTAATAAATGATATTATTTTTTCAATATCATTATGCCGGAATATTGGTAAGATTTTTCTTGTGAAATTCTTGTCTTAGTGTCGGGGTTACTATTCACGTATACGACACTATTTACGTATACGTCACGTTTTCGTTTTCGTCCAAGATATCTATTATGGATACTAGCTATGTATCCATATTTTGATCATTCTTGAATTTTACTCCACTGTGGTTATTTATGAAGTATTTTTGAACTTGGATTGTTTAAAGTACGAATCATTAATATTTGTTCTTTTGTTGCATTGGATTCGTTTTCTTTAAAATACTTTTCATCATCCTCAGTCCTAAATGATGATATAACTGAATATCTTTGGCATGTAGTGTAAAGATGAATGATTTTCTGATGAATATCTTTGGGTCGTAGGGCAAAGATGAACAGGTGTTTAGATGAACATGACCAACTGATGAATATCTTTGGCCTATAGTGCAAAAATAAATATTTAATTCCAAATATATATTGATTGATGTTACAGGGATAAAATATTGACGATGGACTTTTAAATTCATATATAGAAGATAGTAGATTTTATTCTCTACTTAACTCTTCTAGTGAATTATTATTTCCGCTGCGAATATAGATTTAAAATTGGTTGTCTATTGTATTCTATTAGATTTTTCTCTGTCGAGGACTAACGATAATTTGTTCTATATTATCTTAGTCATAATGTTCTTTACTGGGCTAGTTGAGCTCTTCCTTTTCCTTTTTGTTCAATTTTTCTTCTCAGGAGGCGAGAATGTAGCGAGTACTAGTCGGGGTGTGGAATGATGGTTCTAGAAGTTGTTTTAGTAGTCCTCGCTATTTTGTAAAATAGTGTATCAATAATTGTAATGAGAACTTATTTGAGTGTGGATATTGTCTAGATGACAATATTTGTATTTAAACTCACAGTTTATGTGTTGTCGTATTTTGTACGACATTGTATTAATAAAGGTATAGTTGTTTCTGTACCATGTATTTGGCAAATCAGAATGGGTGTTGTATACCTATTTTGGGGGCGTCACAGATACCCTCAAATGTTTAGCCGTCGCCAATAACTATCAGCGACCGCATGCGGTCGTAGATATGCAAAAAATGAATTACAGATTTTTGCTATTTTGTAGAATTCCTAAAAACATGTACCTGTTTTGTACCTGCTTTGTCCCAACACACATACACAACAATATAAACATCACGCACAACAATATAAACATCCATCGTCCACCGACACATACACCAAACTAGTATATAAACCTTTAAAAACCAATATGAATTGAATAAATATAAACAAATCTAATATTATTTAAGTAACGTACATCACTGTTTTACAGAATGAATATACAAGTATAAGCTTATCAAATAACTACAAAACAACACTAAAGCATGTACGTCAAGCATCATCGCCTCCTTGATCACCCAGTAATTAACAAAATAATAAAACAAGTTACAAATATAGTAACAATGTTGATACTGGTATATATTACGACAATATATGCAACAAATTGATATTATACCTTGTCGCCATCCCCATGATATCCTGCTGCTGCCGCCGATACTGCTTCAACTAACACATCAAGACTCAGAGCCCCCAGATGCCCGCCCAGTATCTTCAGAAGATATCGATCTCGACATAAAGCTCTCACATAGTCAGCCGGAGTATAAACAGCTGGATGACTCGATGATTGTGAAGATTGGGTAGAAGAGCAGCCTGAGCCACTGAAGGATGGGCGTCGTCGTTGTCCTTGACCTGTAATGTAGTTCTTCTTCACAACAAACGCCCTCTCCCACAACTATTGATCAATAGGCAGACGCGGAGTGCCTTCAGGATAGCGCTCATTCAATAAACGCTTATAAGTATCCTGTCATCATGTTAGTAATTAAATAGTTAAAAATAAATTCTGTAAGCAATGATAAACAAGATCAAGTTGTTAAAACTTATTACCACTATCTGGATAGCATCAGACAGACCATCACGGGTGGCCACGTACATATCCAGCCAATGGATAGGCAGACATTGAGACTGAGACTCATATACAGAAAATAGCAGAATATTACTAAGTAAAAATGTGATATATTTTCTACAATTCATGATTGTAAAAATATTAAAACTTATAAATACGTACCCTGACAGTTATGTGTTGCAACTGTGAAATACTGCCGCCCTTGTATGTTCTTTTAACCTTTTTGCCATCGAATACACCCGAGGATCTGTTGGTGGCGGCAGTCTTTCGTCTTTCCACCCAGCTCTCAGCTCTCCATTGATCGCACATCTCAGCCCTTATGGAATCGGTGCACCACCAGGGGCTATGCTTATGCATGTAATCCTCTCCCTGGCCTGGATGGTCGATCTTGGCATTGTGAAGGGTTTTTTATCATTTTTTGTTCAAATTATCCTTAGTACGGACGGCGCACTTCTGCCAGAATAATGTCTGAATCACGGAAGCCTGCTCGTCCTCCCATCTATACCTTTCCTGCAAATAAAACAACAATAATAACATTACTAAACAATTATCCTTAATTAGAATATTATATTATCTTTCATAATTAAAAAAAAACATACCTGAAATTCAGCCCAAACAGCATCCTTGTGGGCGATAGGTGTGCTCACCCACGTAATCACAGGTGTAGGCCAATTCTGTAAACACAACTGTGATATGCACTTGACGATCTTATTATCTGAAAAATCACTATAGTATACAACAATTTACATCAATGATAAGTAGATATATTAAAGCAATTTACATCTAAGTTCTATATATCTTGTATAAATGGAATCTAAAATGCTTATATATAAATGATGCGAGACATACGTGCTATTCGGAGGAGGGCGAATCTGAATAAGAATCTGATCATTCGAATTAGTAGGGGCCTTGGGCACATGATTAGGTCCCCTACCCAACCCGCGCTTTTTCTGCGCTACTTCAGAAGCCATCTGTATATTACAATTTTCAAGATGTATATGAGTTATATTTGATTACATGTATATATGAATATATAAAATGACAATAAACATGACAGTGATATAAACATGTATATATGAATATATAAAATGACAATAAACAAAAATTGCATTTAAATAGTTAAGTACATAAATATGACAATGATATAAAAAAACATGTAATGCTAAACATACATTTCATTTGTTCAAGTGTCTGATTCAGAATCATCTTTCATACGTGTTGCAGATTCATAACCATTATCTGCTTCAGATTTATTATAGTTTGACTATAAAGCATCTGCTCTTGGTAAATCTCCCCATCATCTACTTCTACACGACTACGCGCGAAAGTATGAATTACAACTTGTCAATCTGTAGGCGGTCTATCCCTTTTCCTAACAGGACTAGGAGTATAGTATACTTGTACTATTTGAGTTGGTAAAACAAACGGTTTGTTGGAGTACGCAGACCTATGGAGGTCAATACCTTAGAATCTTAAACGGTATACTTGATTTTTTTGTAGTCGCACCCTCTTTATTAGGCCTAAACCGATCATGACTGCAAAACGTGCACCTTGTCAACTGTTCATTTTCCTTATAAAACAACATGCAATCGTTGGGACATGCATCGATCTTTTGGTATCCAAGACATAACTTCTTCACCATTTTCTTACAAAAGTAATAGTTACCAGGTAATTTCTCACCGTCAGGCAACATACTCATAATGGCCTTCTGTAACAACCCGATATTTTCTATATAAATAAATAAGAAATTTTGCGTATAATTTTTTTTAAAAGATGAGGATTTGTACAAGATAATGTGTATATGTATTTATGTGATAAATAAAAATATATTTATTACATGAATAATTTTAAATAATTGTATTTTAGAATTATTGATTATTATAAATTATATTCTTATAATAATTAATTTTATAGTAGAAATGTTTTTATTAATTATTTTCCATAAAAAATAATTATATATTATTTAAATAATATATGAAATGATTTTTAGAATTATTATAATAATTAATCCATTTTATTATATGAATTTATACTAGATTAATTAAATTAATTATTTTAACTTAATTAATAATGTTATATATTAAGAATAAATCAGATATGGAATCCAAACCCTAATTTTGGATTTTTAACAAGGAATGAGAATAATAATATAATATTAATTATATTTTAATTTTTCAGTGCTATAAATATGTACAGTATGTACGTACTGTCAATGATTGGTCAATTATGGTACAATATTTGAAAACCCTAATTTTACTGTGTTAAACCCTAACTTGAAACTCTAACCGGAGTTTGTGATTGGTAGGAAATTGTGGTACATGATTTATGACCATTATTATATTATGCTAATTAGGTAAACCCTAATTATTGTCTAAAAACCCTAATTATAAATTAAAAACCCTAATTGCTAAGATGGTAACTCTAATTATTATTTTAGTAAATAATCATGTTCATTAGGAAACCCTAATTCATAATTTGGGGAAACCCTAATAATATCAAGAAACTCTATGTATTTTTTTAAAACCCTAAATTTCTATTAAAAACCCTAATTTTAATTAGTAAATTATAATTAAAATTTTATTAAACGTTAATCTTAATTATTCAAACCCTAGAAATTATTTGGGAAACCTTAAGGTTTAAAATCTAGTGATTAAACCCTAGATTCAAGTACCATGGACAAGTATACCCTTAAAATAACAAGGCAAATGACCAAATTACCATTTTTCATAAATTTAAAGTAAATATAGTTATTGCCAAAAATTGTGCCACATCTCTTGAGTCTTGACCCAACACTTTGAATCAGATAACATAAGCCAAATAACACCAATTTTAACCACAAGAGTAAAAAGTGAAAAATTAAAGTAAGTGAAATGTCAAAGATTGGCTCATTTGCTATCTAACACCCAACCAAGTCTCTCTCTCTACACTCACGAATTCTAGTAGCATATCAGTCCCAAATACCAGCCCCACGAAATCCATAATCAAATCAGAAGCACAGAATCAAAGATTGATCAAAGAAGGTATAAACCCTAGCCAGACAATCTGACCAAAAATTTGTTGTTAGATGTTAGCTTTTTTTTTGTGAAACATGTTATATAAGGTGTATAATGATGATCTGGGTTGCTAGATGTTAGATCCATAACATCTAGAGGCTTAAATTTGGACTTTTTCAAAATCTAGGAAAAATAAATTTTTGTTTACTGACAACCGAATGTCAGGACTTGTAGATCTCTGTATGTGTTTTAGTTTTGTGTTATAAGTGTTTGATCTTGTAGTGTGTCATAATATCTGTGTTATGGAACTCTTAGGAGGACCAGATCAAACACAGATTGATATTTATTGTTGGTCAAAGGTCGTTGTCCGACCATGACCATACCATTTCTGGGTAACCCAGAAATGGGTTATCAGTGTTTGACAAGCATTTTAAGACTTCGTATCTGTCAGGTTTTTGATGTTTTGAGTTTGTTCTTGAATCCATGTTATAGTATGTTAGTTTAACTCTCGATCCATGCTTTTAGTGACTTTAGATATCAGGTGTATAGGATTTTGTGGCTGGTCAAAAGAGGGTAGAAGTTCATAAAATCAGTTTTCTGGGTAACCCAGAAAACTGATGAACATGACGACTGACAGACTTTGACCGACATGTATCTTCATTATATGATGTTGTTATAGTGATATTTTGTAATACATCTGTAGTACGACATGTGGTCTACAACCTGCAAGTCTTAAATCACATAAACCGTAACAGTATTAAAAGTTGTGGAAGCCCAAAGTAGGCCTCACGAACTGTTCTTCTTTTTTGGGAAACCCAGAAATGAAGAACAGTTCTGACAGCCACTTTAAAGGCTTAGATCTCGTTAGTTATGTATGTTATGATGATGTTTGTTACTGGGTCATGTAGTCCTACATTAGAACTACACGATCTGACCATGAACATGTCTAGAAACAAATTGATCAGTGTTTAATCATTGGTCAAAGTAGCACCCTCGAAACTGCCTTATGAATGCTCAAGAACATGAAGAACACCTATAGCGACAGTTCTGTCACTTTGGTGGTCTTTAGCGACAGACAGTTTATTTTAATTAATTTAATTTCTGAAAATTAATTATTTTAATTAAATAAATAGAAAAAATAGTTTTTAATTATTAAAAATATCAAATAAATTATTAAAAATTATTTTAAATTCCAAAAATTAGTTTTTATTTATTTTGAATATATTTCATAAATATTTAATAATTTTGTAGTATTAAAGGTATTTAATTTTTTTAATTATAATGTTAAATAAATTATTTAAAACTAATTTTAATACTTGAAAAATCATTTAAAATTATATTATGATATAAGAATATATTTTAAGTTATTTTTAATGACTTTTAATATTTTGTGATAAATTTCATTAATAATTAATATTAATGATAATTAAATTATTTGATAAATGAATTAAATAAATAAATTAAAAATAATTTTATTATATTAAAAATCATTTTAAATAATAATAAGGTATTTAAAAATATTTTAAGTTATAAAATATAACTTTCTATATTTAAAGGTAAATTTTATTAATTAATTATTATTTATGATATTAAATTTATTTATTAATTATATTAAATAATTTAGTTGAAAAATGATTTTAACATTATAAAAATCATTTTAAATGAAAATAAAGTGTTTAAAGATATTTTAAGTTATAAAATATAACTTTTAATATTTAAAGAAAAATTTCATTAATAATCTAATATTAATGATTATTAATTTATTATTAATAATATTAAATTTATTTAATAATTATATTAAATAAATATTTTAAAATGGTTTATTAATTTAAAAATCATTTAAAAGGGGTATAAATGAATTAAAAATATTTTAAGTTATACTTAATGACTTTTAATATTTTGATAAAAAAACATTAATACTTTAATATTAATGATAATTATTTAAAAATGATTTTAAATATTTTAAAAATCATTTAAGGGCAATATTAATACTTTAAAAATATTCTAAGTTATTATAAATAACTTTAATATTTTGGAAATAATTTCATTAATTGTTTAATATTAATTAAATAAAAATGATAATAGAATTGTTTAATATTTAAATCATTTAATAATGATTTCAATGTTTGAAAAATTCATGATAAATTATAATAAATGTTTTAAAATTATTATAAGTCATTTAAAAATAATATGACTGATAATTGCATATATTGAGCTATAGAATAGAGTCTTAAATTACCCGATAAAGCAGTCGGTACACCGACTTATTTTAGAAATTGATCTGGACTTAGATAATTAGATTAGATATGTGTTTATATGTGATTCAATGGTTGGTGAACATGTGTGATAATATGATTAGGTTATGTGCTGATTGCGAAATGCAGTACTATATGTTATAGTATATTGTTCTAACCGAACGAATGATCTGATTAATGATAGGTCGTGATATAAAAGATAAAACTAAGTTGCGAATTATAAGCAGCACATCAGGTAAGTATCCTACCTTTGCATTTTCTTTATGCAATGGACAAGAGTAAGAATGTTTCAGAATTATATTATTATTGTACAAATTATTAACCCTATTGTTATATAAATTATACACGCTCATTGATTATGAACATGTTAGTATATGGTAATTCAGATATATATTTTGTTCATTAATTTCTATAAATTGTTATACAAGTGTCCCCACTTGGATAATCATTGTATTTAATCACATGTTGATACACCTTTGTTAATTACCCGTATATATATATATATATATAAATATATATATATATGTTGAATTATAAGTTATTGTTGAACAAGATAAAACCTTTTTGTATCCAATCAAATTATTTTGGTTCGGATTCCAGACTAATTATGAACATCTTGATCAAGGGAAAACTTTTATGCGCCCAAGGCAGACAGAGTGAATGATCATATCGTTCTTGCATGTAGTATTGATCAATGCAAGGCATAACGGGCTGATCACCCCCATGCCCGTAAGTTATAACGGTTTGCAGATGAAGTTCTGTTTAAACATATTTAAAAATTTAAAACAATGTTCATAGCATGTCACCTAAACCCTATTTATAGTCAGTACATAGTTTCAAAATTTTGGTATAGAATTGATATATTATTATCATAGGTACAGATTACAACACAATTATTAATTCGTTGTGGAAGGGCAGTACAAAGAAAACATTTAATCCTTTCAACCAATAATTATAATTATTATTACTTGCTGGGCACTCAAATGCTCATTCTTGCTTAATTTAAATGTTTTCAGCTAAGTGTGAACAACCAGAGAGCTCTGCTAAAAACAAGAAAAAGGGAAAGGTTGCTGAATGAACGCAATGCTATTTTATGTAATAGTTAACTTTATTAAGACAAGTATGATATATATTATCTATCATGGGTTGTAATGAATGTTTAAAGGTTATGTACTTGGGATTCAGACTCTGATGAATATGTAAGTTAAGTTTAAAATGTATATTATTGTTATTATTATTAGTATTATTCCGCTCATAGAAATGGTATCATGAAGCACCGAGTTCGGGTTTCAAGTACTCGCATTTTGGGGCTTTACAGGTTGGTATCAGAGCTTAGGGTTAAAAACCTTAGGTGGGCTAGACCTTAGGCTATAACCTTAGGACAGAGAGAAACGTTGAAAATATAAATAACTCATATAGAGTTTAAAAAGAGATGAATTGAATAAATTCATCGTAAAACAAAATAAAAGATAACTTATATAAAACTATTATTTGTTATGTGTATATATTATATGCTAATCAGAATAATTTATGTGTGTAGATGTCTGGTGGAAAAGGCTTGTTATATGCTTATAACATGAAGAAGAATCAAACCCATACACCTGAGCTGATATCGAAGCCAATAGCTGAAATGGAGGCTCACGATGCAAACAACTCAGACGATGTGGTTATTGTAGAAAACGTAGTACTAGATCCGGAGATGGTGGGACTGACAAATAGTGACTCAAACACTAAAGTTGAAGTTGATCAAGTATCAACGGAGGTGCGAGATCTGAGGAACAAGGTTTCTTCTCTGGAAAGGCCGTGGGAAATAAAAAAACTACTAAATAGCCAATTGCGTCAGGCATTAATAGAAACAATGGAAGAACAAGATAAGCTTAAAATCTAAATTGATCAAATGGGAGCCACAAGCAACACATCGTGTGCAGCTCCGGGCAAGAAGGGGAAAAGAAAGATAGAAGACCGTGACTTAGGAAAATTCGATCAGAAGAAAGGGAAAAGAATATGTTATCTTTGCGGTTATGAAGGACATACTACTCTGTATTGTCCCGACTATAAACCAGGTGCATGTTTTATCTGTGGGATAGAAGGTCATCAGGCAAGAGGTTGTCCAAGAAAAAGGTGTAATAAATAAGTAGTATAGGTTCTGTTGTGTAGATGTGTTTAATGTAATAAATATGATAAGTATGTCTGTGTAATGTAATGTTCCCAACTTTTGTATTAATCAAGACTGTAAATCCCGACTTTTGTGGTCATAAAGGGATAGTTGATGTTTAAAGAACGATGTGCTATGTTATGTAAAATATTTGTTAAATGAATATGAATCTATGTTTGAGTAATGAAACAAGTTTAATATATTAAACTTATATGATAAGGTTTTAGAATGTAAGTTAAATTTATGATTTTATTTAATCAAATAATGCAGCCAAGACGTCGAGCTCGAAACCAAAGGGCAGAAGAATCTGTCAACAACGTTGAGGGACAACAACAAGCAGACCCGATGTAGAACTTCACAAATATGGTAGCTCAGGATATGCAACAGGGAATACCAGTCGCAGGGAACCAGCCGGACAATCGCTTGGCGAACTTTAAAGATTTCAAGGCTGTGGGACTGTCAGAATTCAAAGGTACCACTGACCCTGTTGAAGCCCAAACTTGTGTTAAAGAGATTGAAAAGGCGTTTGTGATAGCTAGGGTAGCTAAGGGGCAAAAGACTGCTTTTTCCACCTATATGATGAAGGGTGAGACAAATTTTTGGTGGGAGACGAATCAGGCGAGGGCAGGAGAAGGTGTAGTTACATGGGATAGGTTAAAAACACTGTTTTTCAAAAACTATTTTTCATCTAGTATGCAGGATAGGATGGAGGTGAAATTTTTAGAATTGAAGCATGAGAATATGACGGTGTCAGAATACGCCGCAAAGTTCAATGAGCTAGCTAGGTTTTCTCTGCATCAAGTTGATATGGAGGCTAGGAAAGCGAGAAGGTTTGACCTGGGATTAAAACCCTAACTCTATAACAAGGTGGTGGTGTTGTAGATTCCTACATTTGCAACACTCATGGAAAAAGCGATTATAGCTGAGGAGGGGAGTGAGGCCATAATCCTCTACAACAAGGAGAGAAAGAACAAAGGCAAGTTAGAAGGAACTGGGAAGGTAGGAATTAAAAGTGGAAGCAGGAGTGGAGATGGAAAGGGGAAGGTAAACTATTATAGCAATGTCCAGGTGAAACAAGAAGGTGTTAAGAAACCAGCGTTACAGTGTAAGACATGTAGAAAGAGCTGTTAGGTTTGTAATATTCATGAACGCAATCAAATTGCATAAAATAAGCGGAAACATGTAAAAAACAGAGTTTAAAATTTTATAAACCATATACCCGGATCATCCTTTATGCATAATTATTAATTAAACGAAAAGATATGAAGAACAAGAATCATACCCTTGAAGATTTGAGTTTCCTTAGGTATAAGTTCACCTCCAATCCTTTTTACGTTCAACTTGAATCCACCGGTTTTGGTTCCTTCCTTTGATCAACGTTAGCCACCCAAGTGTTTGGCCTCTAGAGCTGATCCACCAAGGAAGAAGAAATATTCAAGAAGAAGGGTGTTTAACAAAACCCTAGTTTTCTGTATCTATAGAAAAGATGTACTCTCCCAACTATTGGAATTATGTATGTTGTCAAAAAGCCAACAACAACTCTAACCCCTTCACCCATAATAAGACTCGTCTTATTTATAGATGTAGGAAACCCTCCTTAACAATTAAAGAATTGGGGTTTATTTTTATTAATTAAATTCCTTTAATTAATTAAACTCCCTAATCTT
This sequence comes from Panax japonicus, assembly GCA_020205505.1. Lineage (NCBI taxonomy): Eukaryota > Viridiplantae > Streptophyta > Magnoliopsida > Apiales > Araliaceae > Panax > Panax japonicus. The sequence goes on along the minus strand of CM035100.1, from coordinate 16,420,270 downwards.
ATTAGAGATAATTAATTAAACTTTTTTAATTAATTAGCCTCCTAATCTAATTAGGATATATGACGCCCCCAAAATAGGTCCATTCCATCCAACCCATTCTGAGTCGCCAAATACATGGTACAGAAATAACTACAACTTTATTATTACAACATATAAACTGTGAGTTTAAATACAGATATTGTCGTCTAGACAATATCCACACGCAAATAAATCCCCATCATAATTATTGATACATTATTTTACAAAAATGGTGAGGACTACTAAAAAAACTCTCTCTAGAACCTTCATTCCATACCCGACTAGTACTCGCTACATTCTCGCCTCCTGAGAAGAAAAATGGAACAAAAAGGAAAAGAGTGAGCTCAACTAGCCCAGTAAAGAATATTATGACTAAGATAATATACATAAATTATCGTTAGTCTTCAACAGGAAAAAATCTAATAGAATACAATAGACAACTAGTTTTAAATCAACAACTGCAGCGGAAACAATAATTCATTAGAAGAGTTAAGTAGAGAATGCAAACTACTATCTTCTATATATGAATTTAAAAGTTCATCTTCGATATTTTATCCCTGTAACATCAATCAATATATATCTGGAATCAAATATTCATCTTTGCACTACAGGCCAAAGATATTCATCAGTTGGTCATGTTCATCAAAACACGTGTTCATCTTTGCACTACGGGCCAAAGATATTCATCAAGAAATCATTCATCTTTGCACTATAGGCCAAAGATATTCAGTTATGTCATCATTTAGGACTGAGGATGATGAAAAATATTTTAAAGAAAACGAATATAGTGAAACAAAAGAACAAATATTAAGGATTCGTACTTTACACAATCCAAGTTCAAAAATACTTCATAAGTAATCAGAGTGGAGTAAAATTCAAGAATGATCAAAACATGGATACAATCAAAGCTAGTATCCATAATAGATATTTTGGACAAAAAGAAGAAATTTTATTTTTCGGTGAATAGTGTCGTATTCGTGAATAGTGCCTTATACGTGAATAGTAACACCGACACCAAAAGATAAAAATTTCACAAAAAACATCATCATGCTTCGTGAATAGTACTCGTGAATAGTAACTCATGAATAGTAACTCGTGAATAGTAACTCATGAATAGTAACCCCGATATGAAAATTTTTCAAATTTGATAAAAATTCCAACCAATATTTCGGCATAATGATATTGAAGAAATAATATCATTTAAGAAGAAAATAACATCCCTTACCTCGAATGACAGTACTTCTAGTTGAAACACCGGATATAGGCTATGACTTGAACTTGCACCGTATAGCAATACTCAAAGTATACTCAAAATACTCACAAGAATACGCTCGATAATATAGAGAGAGAAAACTTCAGTTTCTGGTGTGATTTTTAATTCTAACCTAAGCGCCCTATTTATAGGAAAATGCTTAGAATACCAAAGTAGAAAATTTAATATAATAATAATTTATATACAAATTTGTCTACGCACCTAGTAACATCTGAATTCAGCAACTTGCATGTGTTTAATGAGGCTAACCAAACAAAAAAAACGTTTTTGTTAATTAAAACAATTAAAACTTCCAAAAATCAATTATTTCGGAACTTCAGAACTTCAATAATTCACAATAAATTGCCTTTTTGTCAGAAAATTCGAATCTCGAGAGTTTTTATAGGAAATTCAATTCTCTACAACTTTGCAGAATAAAGTTTTTCCAAATTCCAAACAGAAATTAACCGAAATCCACAAACGGGTAATTTTACAAGCTATAATCAAATTTCAGTCAAGAAATGGGGTCCACCGACACATAAAACATGCTTTAAATATTTTTGGTAACAAAAATACTCCTCCTCCACATATACTCATATATCCCACATTCATCGTAAAAATATCATCATTATTATATTATTAAAATATAATAATATATTTAAATAAATTATTTTATCAGAAAAAGATAAAATTTTAATTTTCAACAATTGTCACATTAAAAAATTTCTCCATCTATATCCACATAAAATCAATATTTTCCTCATCATATGAATCAATAATTAATTATTCACAAATAATATTACAGAATCACAATATTGACAATTATGCAGTTCCTAGGAAAGAGGGGGCTTTCCAATAAGAATTTCTCCTTACTGGCGCGCAATTAGGTGACCAAACATCTCCTTAGACAGAACTTTCTAGACATTGCCAATAATATTTTCTAATAATATTATTCAGATAATATGAATTATTGCTTCGATAATGGAAAATACTGTGTAGTGACAATTATTGAAATAACAACAATATAAAATATCAACGCAGCAATTATTAAATCAATAAAACAAAATACTGAACAGTAATTACTTTAACCATTATTAAGTAGTGCCTTCTTACGTAATAATCAATAATTGGTGCAATACCGTGTGCTACTGTGTTTTAACCACCGAGTATTTTAACAGTATTAACGGTAACAACTACGCCGTTATTTTTAAACAACTTATATTTGTCGTTTTCTTCATCCAATCGCTTTCCGTTATGGGGCCCACAAAAGACTGCGCCGTCGTACGAATATTCCCCGACAGCAAGAATATTCAACGACCAAACGAATATTCTCCTACAACATTGAATATTTTATAACCACTTACTTATTTTGAAATATTTGAGTATTTTACCCATAACTATCCACATTAATCAAATCAACCCTTACTATTTCAAAATAATAAATAGAGAAAATTAAATTTCATTAATAATAAGTTGGGGTCTTACAACCTCCCCTCCTTATGAAATTTCGTCCTCGAAATTGACGTACGTACCTGGTGTTTCGAAAAGATGAGAATACCTCGCTTTCATTTTCGTTTCCAACTCCCAGGGCATTTCCTCAATAGCATGGTTTCTCCACAAAACTTTAACTTGTGGTATAACCTTGGTACATAGGACATGTTCTTTCCTATTCAAGATCTTGACAAGTACCTCCTCGTACGTTAAGTCTTCGGCTATCTCATCCGGTTCTAACTCAATGACGTGGTTCGGGTCGTCCACATATTTACGTAACATCAATACGTGAAAAACATTATGAACACGCGTCATACTTGGCGGTAAAACGAGTCTATAGGCCACAGTTTCTATTCGATCGAGAATTTTAATGGATTAATAAATCGAAAGTTTGAGCTTTCCTCACCTCACTGATTCTTGCTTTTGAAATAACAACTTCTTGCACCTCCTTCTTCAAATTCATCAGCTCCGGTGTGTAGCTTGAATAACTTTAAATTTATCGATTAAAGTCGATTATACTAGTATATCATCACGTGGGTACCTAGATTTTTCATCTCCATCTCTATTATTTGTAAATTATACGAAATGAGTCTTTAACAATATCATACTCGTACTTGTATACGATCTTCTAGTCAACACATCAGCTACCACGTTCGCTTTTTCAGGATGGCATGGTCAGAACATGTGCTGAAATGAGTCTCCTCTTGAGTTCTTCGATGCTCTTCCAACATTCCTTGCTCCATTTGAACTTTGTATCTCTACGAGTCAGCTGCGTTAATGGAATAGCGATTCGAGAATATCCTTCAAAGAATCTCTGATAATAACCAACTAAGCCTAGAAAGCTATGTATTTCGATTACTGACTTAGGTTGTTCTCAACTGTGACTCATATCCCAACCTTGGATAGCAAGTTACAATGACACCTATCAGTTTACTATCGCACGAATATTGTCCCCTACGGAGAGTCTGGCTTCGGTGTATTCCACAAAGGAAGTCACCAGATAGAGGCCCGGGTACCAAATTCTATAGTTGAATTTTTAACTCCTGAAGTTCAATAGGAGCCATTCGATATGAAATTTTAGAAATGAGTTTTGTACCGGGTTCAAAGTCGATACAAAATTTAATATCAGGCTTTGGGAGTAAGCCAAGAAATTCTTCAGGAAATACGTCAGGAAAAATCAATAACAGCAGGAATATTATTCAAATCTGATGTGTCTTTATTCAAATCCATAACATGGACTAAGAAAACTTGACATCCGTAATAAACGAATGACCTCATGGCTTGATATGAAAATGTTTGACTACAATGGTTTGATTCCTTGAATTCGAATAACAGGTTGCTTAGGAATATGAAAACTAACAACCTTACGAAAGTAATCAATTTCGGCATGATGAGTAGTTAACCTTAAAATCACATCAAAAGAAAATATCTCTATAGAAATAAGGTTAACAGGTAATGTGATAGTGCCAACCTAAATCAAGCAAGATTTCTAAACAACGGATGTAATGAAAGTTTCTCCTAACGGAGTCTCCATAAATAGGTCAAAGTCTAATTTCTCCGTAGGCAAGTTCAAACGTTGAGCGCAAGCAAGAGAGATAAAAGAATGGGTAGAACCGGTATCTAGTAAGGTATAAACTTCGCAAGAATTTATAATTAACTAACTCGTGCTAACTTCGTTCGGGTTCCTTGCATTTTGACCGGTCACGACAAACGTTTTTCTAGGAACCGTTGACTTTAACTTTTTTCTAAGACATCCTTTTGAGTCACCATTCCTTCTGGAATGGGTTTCGATACCGTACAATCTCGAGCGATATGTCCTTCTTTTCCATAATTGTAGCATACCTTAAACTGTTGTGGGCAGTTTGGGCTGATATGTCCCTCTTTTCCGCATTTGTAACATACGACCGGTGGTCTTTCTCCTCCCTTGGAACTAGTTGCTACTGCACTGACGTCTTCACATGGTCGTTGTTGAATCTCCTCTTTTTAAAATCTCCTCCCGACTCACTTCTTCTATTTTTATGGCCACGATTACCACCAGAGTGGTTGCCATTTTTGTCCGTCTTTTTCTTTCTCCGCTGGTTATCGTTGTTTTGTTGACTTCTATCTCCGGTATGATCCTGATTGTGGTCCCTCGGTTGACCGTACTCGTTATTTCGCTCTAATAATTGAACCCTGTTTACAACATCTAAATAGAGAGAAAATTTATGAGAAATGAGATATTGTCGTATGCCGGGTTTTAAACCTCTCAGAAATATCTGCGTCATACGTTCCTCATTCTCCACCAAATGAGGTGCAAACCTGGATAACTCTACAAACTTTGCCTCGTACTGAGACACCGTCATGTTGTTTTGTTCTAATCTGATGAACTCCACTTCCTTCATATGACGAACACTTTCTGGAAACTATTTGTCATTAAATAGTTTTTGAAACGTCTCCCAGGACATGTTGAGTACACCTGGATGTGTACGCTTCACAGACTCCCACCAGTAGTCTGCCTCGCCACGGAATATAAAGGTGGCGAATGGAACCTTCTGTTCCTCCGTGCATCCCAAGACATCGAATATCTTGGTATTTATTTTGACCCACGTCTCCGCCATAATCGGATCCGGCTTTCCCCAAAATTCTGGTGGTCCCAACTCTTTGAACTGCTTGGCTGTGACCACCCGTGAATTGCTATCATTTCCTCCTGTATTTTGAACACGAGTCTCTCTCGTCTGATTTTGCATGAACTGCAAAAAAGCTTCTAAACAGCCCCTCGTTCATCATCTGCTCAGTGGTGTTGTTCACAGGAGGTACATTGTCAGCCTGTTGCACGTTATCCTCGTTGGTGAGTACAGGCGTCTCCACGGTCTCATTTCCACTGTTAATATTCTCAGTCGACATTCTCAAATACTTTCATAAAATAAGGGTTAATTAAGGAAATCAATATATCACATAATATCCTTATATACTGACCAACTAACAAATAAGCTTAGGTAGGACACACTAGCGAAGGATTTACTCATCTCTCCCCTCCTAGTTCTATTCCCCGATCTCCTCCAGAGATTATATCACTAAGCTCTGATACCAACTGTGACGCCCCCAAAATAGGTCCATTCCATCCAACTCATTCTGAGTCGCCAAATACATGGTACAGAAATAACTACAACTTTATTATTATAACATATAAACTATGAGTTTAAATACAGATATTGTCGTCTAGACAATATCCACACGCAAATAAATCTCCATCATAATTATTGATACATTATTTTACAAAAATAGTGAGGACTACTAAACAACTCTCTCTAGAACCTTCATTCCATACCCCGACTAGTACTCGCTACATTCTCTCCTCCTGAGAAGAAAAATAGAACAAAAAGGAAAAGGGTGAGCTCAACTAGCCCAATAAAGAATATTATGACTAAGATAATATACACAAATTATCGTTAGTCTTCAACAGGAAAAAATCTAATAGATTACAATAGACAACCAGTTTTAAATCAACAACAGCAGCGGAAACAACAATTCATTAGAAGAGTTAAGTAGAGAATGCAAACTTCTATCTTCTATATATGAATTTAAAAGTTCATCGTCGATATTTTATCCCTGTAACATCAATCAATATATATGAAATCAAATATTGATCTTTGCACTACATGCCAAAGATATTCATCAGTTGGTCATGTTCATCTAAACACCTGTTCATCTTTGCACTACGGACCAAAGATATTCATCAAGAAATCATTCATCTTTGCACTATAGGCCAAATATATTCAGTTATATCATCATTTAGGACTGAGGATGATGAAAAATATTTTAAAGAAAACGAATCTAGTGAAACAAAAGAACAAATATTAAGGATTCGTACTTTACACAATCCAAGTTCAAAAATACTTCATAAGTAATCAGAGTGGAGTAAAATTCAAGAATGATCAAAACATGGATACAATCAAAGCTAGTATCCGTAATAGATATTTTGGAAAAAAAGAAGAAATTTCATTTTTCGGTGAATAGTGCCGTATTCGTGAATAGTGTTGTATACGTGAATAGTGACGTATACGTGAATAGTAACTCTGACACCAAAAGATAGAAATTTCACAAAAAACATCACCATGCTTCGTGAATAGTACTCACGAATAGTAACTCGTGAATAGTAACTCATGAATAGTAACTTGTGAATAGTAACTCATGAATAGTAACCCCGATATAAAAAAGTTCCAAATTTGATAAAAATTCCAACCAATATTTTAGCATAATAATATTGAAGAAATAATATCATTTGAGAAGAAAATAACATCCCTTACCTCAAAAGACAGTATTTCTAGTTGAAACACCGGATATAGGCTATAGCTTGAACTTGCACCGTATAGTAATACTCAAAGTATACTCAAAATACTCACAAGAATACGCTCGATAATATAGAGAGAAAAAACTTCAGTTTCTGGTGTGATTTTCTATTCTAACTTAAGCACCCTATTTATAGAAAAATGCTTAGAACACCAAAGTAGAAAATTTAATATAATATATATATATATATATACAAATTTGTCTACGCACCTAGAACCATTTGAATTCAGCAACTTGCATGTGTTTAATGAGGCTAACCAAACACAAAAAACGTTTTTGTTAATTAAAACAATTAAAACTTCCAAAAATCAATTATTTCGAAACTTCAGAACTTCAATAATTCACAATAAATTTCTCCTTTGTCAGAAAATTCGAATTTCGTGAGTTTTTATAGGAAATTCAATTCTCTACAACTTTGTAGAAGAAGGTTTTTCCAAATTCCAAACAGAAATTAACCGAAATCCACAAACGGGCGATTTTACAAGCTATAATCAAATTTCAGTCAAGAAATGGGGTCCACCGACACATAAAACATGTTTTAAATATTTTTGGTAACAAAAATACTCCTCCTCCACATATACTCATATATCCCACATTCATCGTAAAAAAAATATCATCATTATTATAATATTAAAATATAATAATATATTTAAATGAATTATTTTATTAGAAAAAGATAAAATTTCAATTTTCAATAATTGTCATATTAAAAAAATCAATATTTTCCTCATCGTATGAATCAATAATTAATTATTCACAAATAATATTACAGAATCACAATATTGACAACCAGACAGTTCCAGGAAAGAGGGGGGCTTTCCAATAAGAATTTTTCCTTACTGGCGCGCAATTATGTGACCAAGCCTCTCCTTAGACAGAACTTTCTAGACATTTCCAATAATGTTTTCTAATAATATTATTCAGATAATATGAATTATTGCTTCGATAATAAAAAATACTTTGTAGTGATAATTATTGAAACAACAACAATATAAAATATCAATGCAGCAATTATTAAATCAACAAAATAAAATACTGAACAGTAATTACTGTAACCATTATTAAGTAGTACCTTCTTACGTAAAAATCAATAATTGGTGCAATACCGTGTGCTACAATGTTTTAACCACCAAGTATTTTAACAGTATTAACGATAACAACTACACCGTTATTTTTAAACAACTTATATTTTTCGTTTTCTTCATCCAATCGCTTTCCATTATGGGGCCCACAAAAGACTTCGCCATCGTACGAATATTCCCTGACAGCAAGAATATTCCACGACCAAACGAATATTCCCGGACAACAATTAATATTTTATAACCACTTACTTATTTTGAAATATTTGCGTATTTTACCCATAACTATCCATATTAATCAAATCAACCCTTACTATTTCAAAATAATAAATAGAGAAAATTAAATTTCATTAATAATAAGTTGAGGTCTTACAAGATATATGAGAGTATTTTTATTAATTAATTCTCAAACTCCTTTAGGAATTAAATAATAATAATAGTAATAATAATAATAAGACTCCTCTTATTAATTTATATTTAATATTTCTAAAATATTAAATAATAAATATGAAGCTATTTAATTTATTATATCACCATAGATTAAATTAATTATACTTAACTTATTATTACGATTATGCCATTAACTTCTTAAATAATTATTCTTCCTTTTATGGTGTAACCCTTTAGGTTCTACATATTAAACCAGTTGTGAATAAATCAATTATAACAATTATAATCTTATTTAAATAAATAAATTAACTTATTAATTTATTTAAATAAATAATATTTATTCTACAATAGGGATAAGCCTCCCTAGCGATCAACGACTTTTCAGATAATATAGATTTCAACATTAATCATAAAAGAACCTTTGGGTAAATAGTTACCGTACAATTTAATCCTTCAACCATACAATGTCCCAATTAAATATAAGACATGGAATTACTATCAAGTCTTATTTTATTTAATTATATGTATTTTGACTCTTAAATGCACAACACCAAATAATGCAAATTAGAAACTCCTTTCTGATTTCATTTTGCCTTAGCCAAGGAGTACTGGGTTGTCATTTATCAAATCAAATAAGACATTTCTCTTTTTTTACTAGAAGTGGTAGATTCTTTATCGATCATACATTATCTCCATGTATAACTTATTATACTCAAGCATACCCTTTGATATACCCTAAGGGTCTTAAGGAATAAGTCAAAGTATAACTCATCATACACAAGATACTATGATGATCTCAAGTCCAAGGATCACTTGTACTACTATCACTACAGGAATTTCTATTGAAATGCAAGTAAAACTCCATTAGGTATTCCTTAGCGAGCCACGTTCAGTGAACTTATTCTCTAATAAGCACCTACATACTTGCTTTAGTGTCTCCACACAAATGATCATGAGATCAATCATCTTCTTCCAATGAGCAAGTAACGTATGTACTAATCTATTCGGATTCACCAATTCCCAATTTAGTAATCCAACGATTGGGAACTATTTTAGTTTTAAGCTTTCTAAGAATTTAGATCTCATTAGAATTATCATCATCATTATTCTAAAAGCATTGCTTAAAACTATGGGTTTATCACATATTATAAAACAGCATCATGTAGATAATTAAAAGCCTTTAATAAATTAATACTTTTTATTAATAAATGAATATTATTGTTACAAAGTATATGCTATATCATCAAACATGATTGGCTTGTATGCATACTACTTTCAATCTCCCACTTGTACTAAAGCCAATCGTCATGGTATCTCATACTCTTTCTTTTCTAAGTGACGCTTATCCTGCTATTGGATAAGTTTCAGTATATGGATATGTAATGTTGTTCTTGAGAGTCCACTATCTCTATAGTGATTTCCCATCTTTCAATGATTCTTATAATCAAATGAAGGTGCCACAACACATATTTAGATCCAAGATGAGATGTATGAACTATTCCTAATTCTGTAATGAACTTTTCATCCAAACAATCAACTTGCAGCTTCATTTATAGATATATGCTTTGTCTTTATCACTAAACTAGCAACTCTTTGCTATTTGGAACCTTTCCAATTCAGTACACCACCGTTCAAGGTAACGCCTTACCTTAAAGTGAATTTTCTGTCGTCTTGGTTTGTCTGAAAAACTTGAGTCTGTTAAACCCTCTTGTTTTAATTTAGACCCACCATGAATATGATCACATCCTTAGTGTCGGTTAAGTAGTTTAAGATGTTTTTCACTGACTCATAGTGAACTTCTCCAGAATAAGACCGATCAACATCAGGTCTCGTATATTTCATTGCATACATGATAGTTACTCATGTGATCTCTCTTTTAGGAGTCTATGGGGACTATTAAGAGAGATACACTCCAGGGCTCATCAACATGAGACATCCCATGGAGTTTGTCATGCTAAACGACTTTAGCATCAAATGAATATGTGTTCCTTGGGTTAAGCTGAACATCCTTTTAAATCTATCTATATAGATTTGTATCCCCAATTAAGATACCCTTCCCAAATCATTCATGGAGAAGTGTTTAGACAACTTTATCTTTACTGATTATAGCATTAGTATGTCATTCCTTATCCGTATTATATCAACATGTAATGCTAGGAATATCACGATGCTCCCACTGACCCTTTTGTACACACTAGGTTCATTCTTGTTTTTGATAAAATCAAACTCTTTGATTGTCTCATCAAAATGAAGCTTCCATTTTGAGAAGCTTGCTTCAATCCATTTCTCTGAGTGTGTACAACTCTTACCTCATCGTATGTAACTGGATCATCATCTTCTATGATGTGTACCTCATCATCATCGTCTATGATGAATCCATACCTCCCAGGTATCTTCGGTACTATTCCAGATTTACGATTCGGTTGTGGTACAATAGGTCTATCTACAGGTTTCTCTTATTTGACTTATAGTGTTTTATGGTTTTTGAACTCTTCAAGATGTATTATCCTCCCACTAGCCCCTTCAATGATAAACACCTTTATCTTAGAAAGTAGCGTGTTTCGCAACAAACACCTTTTGCTAGGTAGGATTATAGAACATATATCCTAAACTTACTTTAGGATGTCCCACAAATCTGTACTTGTCAAATCTTGTCTCAAGATTATCCTTTGAAACATTTTTCACATAAGTTAGACAACCCCTTATCTTAACATACTTAAGATTAGGAATTCTCCATGTCCATAACTTTTATGGAGTTTTGGGGCTGGATTTTGAGGTTACCTTTTTTCGTAGATATGCAGCCATTTCTAGGACATTACCCCAGAAGGATACTGGAATGTCAGTAAAATCATTATGGACTGCACCATGTCCAACAAGGTACGATTTTTCCTTTCAAATACATCAATCAATTATTACGTATTAGGAGGAGTCCATTATGAGAAAACCATTTTAGATGATCTAGAAACTTATTGCACAAGTATTTATTCCTTGATATTATCAAAGAATCATAATACATTGTCAATTTGTTTCAATTCTGAATTCTTTGAACCTTTCAAATAATTGACACTTGTATTTCAGCAAATACATACATTCAACTCTTTGAATTATCATCTCATTTTCTTATACTAGTTTGTTCAATATGCAAAATTATTTTTCATGTAAGTCAGGTACACAAAATTCATTAAGTAATATTACAGTTCTATACAAAACATTATTATTATAAATAGAACAACAATTGTTCTTAATTATAATACCAAAGATTTAATTGTCCAACAATAAAATAGAAATAATATTTCTAACAAGAACTGGAATACAATAACAACTTATTGACTTAATAGATTTGCCCGTAGTCATTGCTAAACTATAAGTTTCTATGGCTAATGTGGAAACCTTTGCTTCATTTCCCACACATAGGATTACTTATATTTGTTTATCTTTCTACTTCTGCTTGGTCCCTTCATAAATATATATTTATGATAACCAAAGTCGATATCCAATACCCAAGTAGAACCTTAACTTAAAGAAAAATTTGTTTTAAATCATAAACAAATTTGTATATATAACCGAAACTTCACTAAGCTTCTTTGGTTAGCCTCTGCAAGATGCTTCTCGCAGTTTCTTTCCAATGTCCAGGCTTATTGCAATGCAAGCAAACTCCTTTGCTATCCGTATCAGTTTTGTTCTTCTTATCCTTTGTTTTTGCCTTTCTGTTTACCTTCTTTGAATCGTTCTTCTTTTCAGAAGATCCTTTGGCCCCTACCAGTAAGACATGATCTTTCTTAGTTGGAAAGTGACTCTCAATATTTTCAACATGTTAATCAAATCAGCAAGACTGATATCTAGCTTGTTTATATGAAAAATTCACAACAATTGTGAAAGGAGTCCGGGAGTGAGTGCAAGATCAAATCTTGGTTCAACTCTCCATCCATGACAAACCCATTGTCCTAATTGTTTAGTCAAATTAATCATATTTAGGACATGTGTCTGTACTGTAGTGTCTATGGTCATTCTAGATCAGAAGAGCTCCTTAGATATCTGATATCTATTAGTCCTACTTTCCTAACCATCAAACTACTTGACGTGCATGAGTATAGTAGGAGTATCCATAGTTTCAGGCAGACGTTGAAGCTCGTTACTCATGGATGCGAGCATGATGTATTAAGCCAATCATCTTGCCACTTTCTAAAAGTAGCAATCTCTTCCTCAGAGACATTGTCTGCAACCATTGCAGGGATAGGCGTATTAATTAAGGATATAAGATAGTTTTTCAGCCATGAGAACTTTTCTCAATTTTCTTAACCAATCCGTTTAATACGGTCCGGTTAAATAGCATCTAATATGCTTCGCAGTGATAGTAATTTAGACATTGTAAAATTATGTAAATGAATTTGTAATTAACAACATTTTAGCATACATTCTTTTATTAATTACCAAAATAAATTAGGTCTTGTTTTAAATTGGTGTCTCCCACTATTTTCTTCAAACTATATTACTCTCACTTATATAGTTCGACAAAATCTAATTAAAGATTTCCTAGTGAGAATAAGGATCCCATTTCAAATGTATATAGCCTTGTGGTGACACAACAAACTATATATAAATAAATAGGTAGACAACTCTTGTCAATCACATCAACTATGCAACTCCTTCTATTTTGCCTCTTAGATTATTTTGATCAAGTGGTGGCACATCCGAATCAAAATTATCCAAGTTAAGTCCAACCTAGCACTCCATATATTCAAAAAAAAAAATATTGTCATCGTGGTGACACAATAAAACAATAGTGTTCAATTTTCTTTATAAGCATCAAATGTGATAAATTAACATCTTAAATACTTAATACTTTCCTTGTGGTGACACAACAAACTCATATTAAATATTTAATACCCTATTAATTTTTATCATGCTAGAAGGCGACGTTCGATATTCCAAATATCTTTGAACGCTTAGGACTTAATATAAAAATTTGAGGGGTTTGTTATTAATTTGTCTCATCTTGTTTAGCGCGCATGCACATATATATATATAAAATACGCGTCATATTAATTAACATGCGAAGCATATTTTTATAATATATATATATATATATATATATATATATATATATATATATGTGTGTGTGTGTGTGTGTGTGTGTGTGTGTGTGTGTGTGTGTGTGTGTGTGTGGTATAAGCATGCACATATAGAATACTATATTCTACCAAGATTGATTATGGACTTTTATTCTAGTTTGGTTCACTAGAGCCACCAAGTGAACCAAAAGGTCAAACCCTAGGGGTGCAAGAATTAATTTTTAAATATAACTATTACATTTAAACTCGGGCTCCATTACAAATGGGTCTTTCAAGCTCTCCTTGTTCCTTGATCTCCAATTCTTCAAAATTAATTCTAACTATTCATATTACAAAACTATTTAAAAAAATAGAAACCTTGATCAGCAGTCAATGGGAAGTACATAGGAGGGAGTTAGAATTTACATTAAGAAAAAATTAGAGAAGACAAGGTGCGCAGACCCCATTTAATAAAACTCATACATTCATACATCCAACTAAAATAAAATTCAATTATATTGGTCAATACGCATCACCATATGCATCAATAAATAACATTCATCTCATGAATAATAAATATTCAATATATATATATATATATATATATATATATATATATATATTGATATTATTAAATGGATAAATTTAGTTAGTATAAAATCTAATTTTGAATTAAAATAAACTTCTTTATTTTAAACCAAATTTAAATCAAAATAAACTCTTTTATTTTAATTTATCCAATTTTGAATAAAATAAACTATTTTATTTTAATCGAATTATTTAATCAAAATAAACTCCTTTATTTTAATTAATTATGGAATCCAATTCCAAGTAAAAAAAATTAAAACTCCTTTATTAAAGGAAACACATATTCTCTTTCCTATTTACAAATAAACTCCTTTATTTTGAATAATATGAAATCTTATTCCATATCTAAATAAACTCCTTTATTTAAGGAAATTAGGATTCTCTTTCCTATCCACAAATAAACTCTTTTATTTTGAATAATATGAAATCTTATTTCATATCTAAATAAACTCCTTTATTTAAGGAAATATGGAATCCATTTTCAACTCCAATTAGTTATCATGGAATCCAATTCCAACTCTAATTAGTTAGCATGAAATTCAATTTTAAAATTAAAATAAACCTTTTATTTTAAAATTAAAATAAACTTTTTATTTTAAAATTAAAATATACTTTTATTTTAATTATAAATAATTAAAATATTATATATATATATATATAATACTGTAATCACGGGTCTGGACTAAGGGTGGGCAAATGGTTTGGTTTTTTCGATTTTTGGACGAACCGGACCGGTCCGAACTGGTCTGTTCGGTATAAATATAAACCAGTCCGGTTCGGTACAAAAAAATCGGTATATACCAGTTTTTCGGTACCGGTTTCGGTCCGGCACTTTTATGGTTCGGTATAAACTGAACCGGATCGGTATATACCAGTTTTCTAATTTTTTATTATTATTAATAATTTAATAATAATAATAATAAAATATTAATTATAGTAATAAAAATAATAATATTAATAAAAATAATAATAATATTAATAAAAATAATAATAATAATATTAATAATAATAATAAAATAATAATAAAAATAATAATTATATTAATTTTTGGTAAAAATCGGTAACGAATCGGTACTGCCGGTTCTGTATACCGGTCCAACCGGTTCCGGTATCGGTACCAAAATTTGAGTAATTTCGGTATCGGTTCGGTTCGGCCCGATTTTTACCGGTTGCCCACCCCTAGTCTGGACCACGAGATATATAGTAATATATATAAAAATAGTTTACCCGGGACTATATACAATATATATAAATAGTTTACAAAAGTTATCATATAACCTGGTAATGATATATATATATATATATATATATATATATATAAGATACATGATCATCACTTTAACAAGATTAAAGTAATCATATTTCCTAAACATGCATCCTGTAGCCTATTGTATGATCAGGATAATGTTTTTGAAAAAACGAGAATTCGCAGGAGAGTAATCTGTCAATTCGCGAACTGATTTTTTTTTATTTAAATAAATTGTATACAACAAATTATGCCCAATTAAATTGTTCTAAACACATATCAACATACATATCAAATCAAAATAATTAATAATTCATATAAAGGTTTTGTTTTAATACCACTCTTAGGTTTGTAATATTCATGAAAACAATCAAATTGCATAAAATAAGCAGAAACGTGTAAAAAACAGAGTTTAAAATTTTACAAGCCATATATCCGGATCATCCTTTATGCACAATTATTAATTAAACGAAAAGATATGAAGAACAAGAATCATACCCTTGAAGATTCGAGCTTCCTCGGGTACAAGTTCACCTCCAATCCTTTTAGCATTTAACTTGAATCCATCGGGTTTGGTTCCTTCCTTTGATCAACGTTAGCCACCCAAGTCTTTGGCCTCTAGAGGTGATCCACCAAGGAAGAAGAAATATTCAAAAAGAAGGGTCTTTGACAAAACCCTAGTTTTCTGTCTCTATAGAAAAGATGTACTCTCCCAACTATTAGAATTATGTATATTGTCAAAAAGCCAACAACTACTCTAACCCCTTCACCCATAATAAGACTCCTCTTATTTATAGATGTAGAAAACCCTCCTTAACATTTAAGGAATTGAGTTTTATTTTAATTAATTAAATTCCTTTAATTACTTAAGCTCCCTAATCTTATTAGAGATAATTAATTTAATTTTTTTAATTAATTAGCCTCCTAATCTAATTAGGATATATGAGAGTACTTTTATTAATTAATTCTCAAACTCTTTTAGAAATTAAATAATAATAATAATAGTAATAATAATAATAAGACCCATCTTATTAATTTATATTTAATATTTCCAAAATATTAAATAATAAATATTAAGCTATTTAATTTATTCTATCACCATAGATTAAATTAAATATACTTAACTTATTATTATAATTATGCCATTAACTTCTTAAATAATTATTCTTCCTTTTATGGTGTACCAGATGTGCATTCAGATAACACAAATAATTACTTAAATAAAAAGATTTTATTGATTACTGAAAATATATACAGACAGAAATATAAAATTTACTTACAATTTAGAACATTTAACTAGAGAAGTAGAGAAGAGGGGTTAAGCAGGTTGATCAGAGGTAGAAACTAAAGATTAGTCTGAGAGAGATAGCTCAGAGTCTTTCTAAGTTTCGAAATCTGAAGAACCAAATGAGCTCTGCGTCCTTTTATAGAATAAGGATGGAGAACTATTACATTAACTGGGGTAATAACTATTACAACCACTGGGTAAAGTAAAAGACAAGTTACTTAAGTGAAAACATGTTACTTAAGTAAAAGTAAAAGTAAAATTGATTGATTACAGACAACTTTTACTATTGATGAACAGTGCTGCAGTGCTGACTTTTTTTACTATTCATGGTCGCTTTTGGCAACTTTTGACGAAGCGGCCGACAGCTTTTGACTTAGCAGATGCTTTCGGTGGAAAAGGAAGAGCATCTTCTGGACTGATTGATTGTACGGGCAATTGCATGTGACCGGGGGCTACTTTCGGTGGAAAAGTAGATTCTTCTGAATAAATGGCTGCCGGAGCAGGTGCTGGATTTACTGTGGATTTTAGGCGAATGGATCCTGAGCATCCTAGAGGTTGACTGTGTCGTAAGGATCATAATCGCCATCATCATCGGCGAACTGACTGACTGAATCACCCTAGGAAGAATGAGTAGAAGCCTCTTCATGTAAAGCTTCATCAATTCTTTTATAGAGAACCTGGGCAATCTTTAATAATTCTTTACTGGTACAATCTTTAAAATCTGAAATGCTACGGGAACATGACGATCCAGTAGGACTGACTCTGGATATTGACTGTTTTGAGACTGACTCTGACTCTTTTTCAGTTTTTGCCATGGGACTGGCCTTGACTGGAATAGCTGGGATCGGGGCAACAGGAAACTCTTGTTGAACCTGATTAATTATTCTATCAACATTGAATTTATCCCACCACTTGATATAAAAGAGGCGAGATACTCGAGGAAGTGGATCATTGGGAATATTATTAACTGGAGTACCGGGGGGTGAGAGTGCATACTCCCATTTCAAAATCCAAGGAATTTTGTATTTACTGACGAATAGAAGAGTAGGTGGAACTCCTTCATTCAATTGGGTAGGTTTATAGTGATTGTTGAAGTGATTTAACTGGACCTTCAAGGGATCAGGAAGAAGATCATAACAAGATCCTAACCTATACCACCAAAGGACGAACCAATAAGGAAATGGACTCTTGAACTTATGGTCAAATTGTATGAACAATGAATGACTGAGTGACTCGTTCTGGTGAAGGAGAACCCTATACCAGGCTTCAATGTAGTCATAATAATAAAACTGGTGGTCTTGATTGGAAAGATTCGTGAGATCGGAGGGATGCTTTCCCCAATCAGAGATTTGAATAAATTGCTTAATATACATAGAATGGTAGAGAACTTTTGACTTATCATTCTGGGCATAAATGGGTTTGATGTTAACTGACTCTGTTTCCAGAAGAATATCCTTATAGTACACAAGAGACTTATAAGGAGCAAGAGGTTGGAAGTGTCATCCAGGGGGAAAAAACTGGGCAGCAAGTTTAATGGGATCATTTTTTGGTTTCTTACTGGGTTCAATATGAAATAAATAGCTTTCCCATCTGAGCATATACTCAGCAGGAGGATGACTAGGAGCTGAGGACGAAGCCTTAGCAGGATTACTGAAAGGATCAATCGGAATAGGCTGACTGACCAAAGCCGAACTGTATGGCTTGGGCATGGTGCCAAGAACGATGAATTTATTACTAGTTTGAACAGTTGGGTTAACTGGATGAGGAATCATGGCTCCTCTGGGTTGGTTAATAGGGCCAGAAGGGCGACCCGGTCCCCTTGAGGATGATGCTCCTCTGGTGCTCATTGAACAGTACCTGTATTGATAAATTCTCGGGTAAGAAAATCAAGAACTGAATTGTTACTTCCTTTAATATATTCAATTTTGAAATCAAAAATACTTAATAAGGCTTGCCATCTAGCGAAAGAATGCTTATAGGCTAGATTTTGAACATCTTTTTCTAATATATATTTGGCTGACTTGCAATCAATGCGAACTAAGAATTTTTGATTTAATAAATCACTTTGAAATTTAGTAATACATAAAACTAAAGAAAGTATTTCTTTTTTAATAGTATTGTAATTTAATTGTGTAGTATTCCATGCACCAGAATGAAATCGAACAATCTGTTCGGGGGAACTAGGTGTTAACTTTTGTTTCAGAATGCCTCCGAATCCGATATCTGAGGCGTCAGTTTCAATAATTTTAAATGCTGAATCATTGGAAATGCCTAGGCAGGGCAATGCCTTGACGTATTTTTTAACTTGTTGGACGACAGAAGTATGAACGTCAGTCCAGGATTGTCTTGCAAACGCTGAAAAAGAGGTTTGCAGATCTTCCTAAGATCCTTGTAAAACTTGCCTACATAATTAAGCGAGCCAAGAAATCTCTGCAGTTGGGTTTTATTGGTTATCTTATCGGGAAACTTGTCAGCGAATTGAATAGCTCGTTCAATGGGATGAACTTGTCCTCTAAAGATATTAAGACCAAGAAACCTTATTCTGACCTGAAACATGCTGCATTTGGAAGGTGAAAGGACTAGACCATTGTCTTTGACTGTCTTGAAGAATGATTTCAAGTGTTTAATGTGTTCTTCAATGGTCATTGAAAAAACAAGGATATCATCAATATAGACAACAATAAAATGACTGAAATGGTTTAATATGTCATTTAGGATATTTTGAAATTCATTGGGAGCATTTTTTAGGCCAAATGCCTGGACATTCCATTCGTAATGACCGAACGGAGTGGTGAATGCTGTTTTGTAACTATCATCAGGATGAATGGCAATCTGCCAGAAACCGGATTTAAGGTCAAATTTACTGAATATTGTTGCATGACTCAATCTGTTGACAAGGTCGTCTTTATTAGGAAGGGGATACCTAATCCATTCTAAGACCTTATTCAGTGGTTTATAATTGATAACCAGACGAGGAACTCCACGTTCTTTCTCTGCTTCATTATTAACATAGAAAGTAGGGCAAGACTAAGGGGATTTACTAGGTTTAATTAGTCTTTTTCTTAGGAGATCATTGATTTCCTTTTTACATAACTCCATTTGTTCATGATTCATTTGAATAGGCCTGGCCTTAGTAGGAATTAAATGCTCTTTAAATTCCTTAGCATAAGGGAGCCTAACCATATGCTTTTTCCTATACCAAAAAGCATTGGGAGAGTCTGAACAAAGGTTATCCTTTAAATAGATTTTTAACTCTTCAATTTGTTGCTGAACCCTATTACTTAAAAGCTGTTCTTCAATTCGTTTATAATTAATTTCTTCTTTCAAAAATTTCAATTATGTTGTTTTACAGTTAAGTAGATTTAATGAGTTAGAGATAGATTCTTCTTGAATGAATTTTAAATCTCTCTCTTTGGGTTTAATAAGAAATTTAAATGTTATTCTTTTTCCTAAGTGTTTGCAACTTAGGCCTTCATTATTAGTAGTAAAAGGATAGAGTAAATATATAAATGGTAACCCTATGATGACTTTATCTGTAAGATTTCGAATCAAAACAAACGATGTTTTGAAACACATGTTATCTTGGCAGATATGAACTTTAGGTAATTTATATTTAATTTCCATTTGACTACCATTAGCTGAGTTTAATCTTTCACTGATTTTCTTAAAATACTTGGTTGGGATAAGACCTTCTTGTATATAGTTTAGATCTGCGCCCGTATCAACAAGAGCAGAAAGTCGTATAGAGAAACTTTTATCAACAACCAGGTTAACTGAAATATACCATTTCTGAATGGTAATGTCTTTAATTCTTTTAAGTGTAAGTTCTTGTATAACTTGATCTGATTCTTCTTTAGAATTAGATGATTCTGGTTCATCAGGATTTTCATCACTAGATGTAGAATCATGAATTTGAAGATCAGATTTTTTATCATTAAATTCCTTTTTTAAATTAGAAACTTCTAATTTTAAATTTGTAATTTCCTTTTTAAGTTTATTAACTTCTAGATTTAATTCTGGAAGAGTGATTTCTTTAACATGAGATTTAAATCTTTCTAAAGTTTTATTGAGACTAAAAATTGGTTTTTCTTTGGCTTTAATGAATCTTTCATTATTATCTTTGGTTAATAAATCTTTTAACTGTTTGGTGTACTGGGCTTTTAGCTTAGGATCAGTAATTTTACTAATTAATTCTATTAACAAAGAGCTTTCTTCATCATCTTTGTTAAGAACATTAATTTTTTTAGTGCAACATTTCTCATTGCAATTATCTGCACAAATAGTGACTTCTTCTGCGTCACTGCTTGATGCATTATTACTGATAGTATTGGAAGAATAGGAGGAAATAGAACCATCATCATTACTGATGTCGTTCTCAATTCTCATAAGTTCCAATATATGTTCAGTGTCTTCACTAGAAATATTTAGCTGATTTAATTTCTGTTTAACTCTACATTCATTTTTATAATGACCTTTTTGTCCACAATTGTGGCAAATAATTTTACTCTTATCGTATTTTTTAGACTTACTATGCCTTTTATTCGTAGTTTTGGGTTTATTATAATAATTGTCTTGTATTTTACCCTTTTCTTTGTGAATATGTCGTCTTTTCTTATGATGTTTATTACTTTTGTGAGACTCAATATGTTTATACCTATGCTTTCTTCGAGAGGGAGCAATAGGAGGTAAACCATATTGTTCACAAAAAGTGCCTAATTCATATTTAGCCTTTTTCTTGTCTTTACTAGCTTGCTTGGCTGATTTAAAATCTATACACATTTTAATCCTATTTTTTGAATATTACTTATTATATCACCATAGGTTAAATTATCATAATCAATATACCCTAAATTTTTACCTAATTCTTCTCTGACTTTGTGAGCAAATAGAGAAGGTAAACCATTAATGAATTTTTCTTTCCAGAAAGATTTATTACTGTCATTGCGTAACATAACTCTAGATGTAAAAACATCTTTGTACCACCTAAAATCACTTAGAGTGGGACAAGTAAGATTGCTTAATTGATCATGAATTCTTTCTGTAATATTACTAGGAGTGCCAATAAAGTGTTTTATTATGGTGAATATAAGTGTATTTACTCCATCTGGCGGTCCAACGCCAAGATCCTCGTTGAAGATGGGGTTGCCATCATCATCTAACTGGACAGCATGGATTATTGATATTCTAGAATCTTCAGTGAGATGTTTTTCCCACCAAGATCTGAGGATACCTGTAAATCCACTAACTATTAACTCAACAATGTCTGGTTGAGAAATGTACCAGATGTGCATCAACCTGAGCTATTAACTCAACCACTTGATATAAAAGAGGCGAGATACTCGAGGAAGTGGATCATTGGGAATATTATTAACTGGAGTACCGGGGGGTGAGAGTGCATACTCCCATTTCAAAATCCAAAGAATTTTGTATTTACTGACGAATAGAAGAGTAGGTGGAACTCCTTCATTCAATTGGGTAGGTTTATAGTGATTGTTGAAGTGATTTAACTGGACCTTCAAGGGATCAGGAAGAATATCATAACAAGATCCTAACCTATACCACCAAAGGACGAACCAATAAGGAAATGGACTCTTGAACTTATGGTCAAATTGTATGAACCATGAATGACTGAGTGACTCGTTCTGGTGAAGGAGAACCCTATATATATATATATATATATATATATATATATATATTTAAATAAATAATATTTATTCTACAATAGGGATAAGCCTCTTTAGCGATCAACGACTTTCCAGATAATATAAATTTCAACATTAATCATAAAAGAACCTTTGAGTAAATAGTTACCGTACAATTCAAACCTTCCACCATACAATGTCTCAATTAAATATAAGACATGGAATTACTGTCAAGTCTTATTTTATTTAATTATATGTATTTTGACTTTTAAATGCACAACACCAAATAATGCAAATTAGAAACTCCTTTCTAATTTCATTTTGCTTTGGCCAAGGACTACTGGGTTGTCATTTATTGAATCACATAGGACATTTCTCTTATTTTACTAGAAGTGGTAGATTCTTTATCGATCAAACATTATCTCCATGTACAACTTATTATACCCCAAACATACCCTTTGATATACCCTAAGGGTCTTAAGGAATAAGTCAAAGTATAACTCATCATACATAAGATACTATGATGATCTCAAGTCCAAGGATCACTTGTACTACTATCACTACAGGAATTCCTATTGACATGCAAGTAAAACTCCATTAAGTATTCCTTAGCGAGTCACGTTCAGGGAACTTATTCTCTAATAAGCACCTACATACTTGTTTTATTGTCTCCACACAAATGATCATGAGATCAATCATCTTCATCCAATAAGCAAGCAACGTATGTACCAATCTATCCGGATTCATCAATCCCCAATTTAGTAATTCAACGATTGGAAACTATTTTAGTTTTAAACTTTCTAAGAATTTAGATCTCATTAGAATGATCATCATCATTATTTTAAAAGCATTGCTTAAAACTATGGGTTTATCACATATTATAAAATAACATCATGTAGATAATTAAAAGCCTTTAATAAATTAATACTTTTTATTAATAAATGAATAAGATTGTTACAAAGTATATGCTTTATCATCGAACATGGTTGGCTTGTGTGCATACTACTTTCAAGAACCACTCTGGGGAATGTCTGAAAGGAAAATTCGTTTGCTATAAGTGCGGGCAGGAGGGCCATATCTCTACCAACTGCCCAATCCTAGGATAAACAATGGGTGTTTTCTGTGTGGATCGACTAAACACATGGTGAAGGATTGTCCGAAGAGGAGGACGGAGGCAGAAAGTGTGAATAATGGCAGCGGGACTTTAGCAATCATGGGACCTACGTCATCGAGCAAGCCAACAAAATCTACTGCAAGGGTCTACAACATGACGGTCAAGGATACGATGGCAGCTGGCATTGGAACTCCATATAGTATTCGTATGCCTTTTATTTTCTTAAGTAGGATTTTCCTATATATAGTAAATTATTTTATAAAGAATTTTGAAGGAGAAATTTGAGTTCTTTTAGAAATTAAATTTCCGTTTAATCAGAAAGACATGCTTTATCTGAATAGTTAAAGATCAGTTCGATCAAATTATAATCGAGATCTACTTACAATGATTGTATATGCTCTGTACCCTGGTATGTATAGATTTCAAAACGGTGATTCTGGGGACGGAATCTTTATAAGGGAGGGTAAATGTAACAACCCGATATTTTCTATATAAATAAATAAGAAATTTTGCGTATAATTTTTTTTTTAAAAGATGAGGATTTGTACAAGATAACGTGTATATTTATTTATGTAATAAATAAAAATATATTTATTACATGAATAATTTTAAATCATTGTATTTTAGAATTATTGATTATTATAAATTATAATAATTTTATAATGTGTAAATGTTTTTATTAATTATTTTCCATGAAAATATAATTATATATTATTTAAATAATATATGAAATAATTTTTAGAATTATTATAATAATTAATCTATTTTATTATATGAATTTATGCTAGATTAATTAAATTAATTATTTTAACTTAATTAATAATGTTATATATGAAGAATAAATTAGATAAGGAATCCAAACCCTAATTTTGGATTTTTAACAAGGAATGAAAATAATAATATAATATTAATTATATTTTGATTTTTCAGTGCTATAAATATATACGGTATGTATGTACTATCAATGATTGGTCAATTATGTTACAATATTTGAAAATCCTAATTTTACTGTGTTAAACCCTAACTTGAAACTCAAACCGGAGTTTGTGATTGGTAGGAAATTGTGGTACGTGATTTATGACCAATTTAATATTATGCTAATTAGGTAAACCCTAATTATTGTCTAGACACCCTAATTGTAAATTAGAAACCCTAATTTCTAATTTGAAACCCTAATTGCTAAGATGGTAACTCGAATTATTATTTTAGTAAATAATCATGTTCATTAGGAAACCCTAATTCATAATTTGGAAAACCCCTAATAATATCAAGAAACTCTATGTATTTTTTTAAAACACTAAATTTCTATTAAAAGCCCTAATTTTAATTAGTAAATTATAATTAAAATTTTATTAAACTTTAATCTTAATTTTTCAAACCCTAAAAATTTCCCTAGATTCAAGTACCATGGACAAATATACCCTTAAAATAACAAGGCAAATGACCAAATTACCCTTTTCTTAAATTTAAAGTAAATATAGTTATGGCCAAAAATTGTGCCATATCTCTTGAGTCTTAACTCAACACTTTGAATCAGCTAACATAAGCCACATAACACCAATTTTAACCACAAGAGTAAAAAGTGGAAAATTAAAGTAAGTAAAATGTCAAAGATTGGCTCATTCGCTATCTAGCACCCAACCAAGTCTCTCTCTCTGTCTCTACACTCACGAATTCTAGTAGCATATCAATCCCAAATACCAGACCATTTCTGGGTAACTCAGAAATGGGTTATCAGTGTGACGCCCCCAAAACAGGTATACGTCACCCATCTTGGGTCGTCACTTACATGGTACATAAATCCAAATATAACTTAATATTACAACAGTTGTGTACAATACAACAAAACATAATCTATGAATTTTAATAAGAATATTGTCATCTAGATAATATCCACACTCAATGGAGTCCTCATTACATTTATTGTCACACTATTTCACAGAATAGTGAGGACTACTAATGCTCCATCTAGGACCATCACTCTGTTCCCCGACTAGTCCCAACTGCGTTCTCATTTCCTGAAGAGAACAGTGAAAGAAAGGGTGAGCTCAACTAGCCCAGTAAGAAATATTATGACTAAGATAATGCAGAATAAATTATCATTAGCCTTCAACAATGTTAAACTGATAGAATACAATAGACAACAAGTTTAACTGTAGCGGAACAAGCAATCCATTAAAAGAGTCAAGTAGAGAATAAAATCTACTATCTTTTATGATTTAAAAAGGTTTTTCATCACTTTTATCGCTGAGACTCAGCTTAATAAATAATCCACATCATCAAATCATCCATGCACTACAAGCCAATGATATTATTTAGTATCACGACCACGAATTATCCATGCACTACGGGCCAAAGATAATCGTGTTTTCATCAATGGTCCTGATCATGCCATAAAACAATTCATCTTTGCACCCTTGGCCGAAGAGAATCCATAGCCATAATCATACCAAAAACTGTCCATCAATGCACTAAGGCAAATGAGGATTTTTACCACATCATTCGTTACATTACGGTCATGATTACACCGAATAATCCCTGGTCATAATCATACCATGTCCATCTATGCACTACAGGCCACAGATGACTTTATCCACGTCATTTGTAACATTACGGTCATGATTACACCGAATAATCCCTGGTCATAATCATATCAAGTACATCTATGCACTACAAGCCACGGATGACTTTCAACATAATATAAACATGAGGATGATGACAATGACATAATATTTAATAAAACAAGTTCAAGAATTAATTTATCCAGGAACCAATAAAGTCCAAATTGTCAACATGATACTGCTTTGTGGAGTAAAATTCAAGAATGCTCAGAAGAATATTTACATGAAAAGATACTGGATGAAGCACAAATATCAAGGATATTCCACTAATTTCATGGATTATAGAAGTCAAAACTTTAACCAACTGGGTATAATAAAGAATGGAATAACAAAAGAAATCACCAGGCATGCGATAGACCGCATAGGCAGGTTATTCCAACAGAATAATAAATAACGGAATCAGGTCCGGCGTAGAACGCACAGACAGGATATTCCAACAGAATAATAAAGATGGAAACAGGTCCGGCGTAGAACACACAGACATGATATTCCAACAAAATAATAAAGAATGGAATAATAGAAGAATTTCACCAAGTATGCGGTACTTCGCATAGACAGGTTATTCCAACATAATAACAAAGAATGGAATAACAGAAGTTCTCTTCATGAAAACGAAAGAAAGAAATAATATCCCCTACGAGTACAAAAAATAATATCCCTTACCTTTGAAAGAAACTGGATATAGGAGTAGTGAGGTAGTAGACTTCTCTTTTTCTTTTTCTCTATAGATTTTCTCTCTATAGCTTTTCTCTATAATTTCAATCTATAAAATTGCTCTATAGCTTTAGTGAATTGGTGAGAAATGAAGAAGAATGAGCTTCTATTTATAGGAAAACATAGTTTCGATAATTGCACGTTTTGGGGCTCAAATATTATAGTACAATACCTTCATCTTTTTCTTCTTTTTTAATTTAGTCCTGCAAGTATTATCAAACTTGCACCAACTCTCTTAACAGTAAATAATGTGAATCAATAGTAAATCATGTGACTCAATAGTTCTAATCATGTGATAAAAAATAATTACAGTATAATACCTCCATCTATACCTTCATTTTTAACTTAGTCATGCAAGTATTATCAATCTTGCACCAACTCCCCTAATAGTACAAGAATGTGATTCAATAGTACACACATGTGAACAAATAGTTATATAAGCATGTGAATTAGTAGCAATTAATTGCTTATTTATCCGGTTAATTACCCGACTGGTCAATATAACCTCCAGACATCAATTTTTATCGAAATAAATATCGATTTTCACTAACACTAATAATTCCAACACAATGGAACTATTTTTATCAACAATATAAATTTTGAAATTTTGAAGTTTGACTTTTCCCGAAAAAGTCAACTATTGACTTTTTGACCAAAAAAAGTCAACCTCGAAAAATTTTGTGTTTATAGTCTATTTTTACTAATTTCATTATTCCGAACTCAAATATCACGTCCGCATCTCCAAATTCAACTTCGAACTCAAATTCAATTTTTAATAACATTCATAATTAATATCATAACTCACAATATTTATCAACCAGGTCGTTCCCAGGAAAGAGGGGGTTTCCGATAAGGATTTCTCCTTATTGGCGCGCAATTAGATGACCAAATCTTTCCTTGACAGAACTTCTAGACATTATAAATATTACAATTCATTAATATGAATAACTTTGTCGTCTCAATTATTAATTTAATAACATATCATATAAAGCAGATGATACTGTGACAAAAGTTGAATCAATAATATGAGAGATATGATGCAGTAATTACTATAGCAATAATTGAATATAACTGAGTGATTTACCACGTAAGCATCAATAATCAATACCGTATGCTACTATGCAACCACACGTATTACTGTACTTTTACTACCGGGTAGTTCAACAATTTTAACGGTAAAACCTCCGCCATTATTTTCATAAAATATTTTTGTCGTTTTATAACTACGACGGTACTTCCGTTGTGGGTTCACCAATGATTGTGCCGTCGTACGGATATTCCCGACAAAAAGAATATTCCCCGACCAATCAAATATAATCTGACAACTTGCATACTTTGCAAAATTTATAAATACTACCCACAACTATAACATTATATCAAATCCACACCATAATATTAAAAAAAATATTTTGAGAAATTAAAATCTTTATTCATAAAATTTTGGGTCTCATAATCAGTGTCTGACAAGCATTTTAAGACTTCGTATCTGTCAGGTTTTTGATGTTTTGAGTTTGTTGTTGAATCCATGTTATAGTATGTTAGTTTAACTCTCGATCCATGCTTTTAGTGACTTTAGATATCAGGTGTACAGGATTTTGTGGCTGGTCAAAGGAGGGTAGAAGTTCATAAAATCAGTTTTCTGGGTAACCCAGAAAACTGATGAACATGACGACTGACAGACTTTGACCGGCATGTATCTTCATTATGTGATGTTGTTATGGTGATATTTTGTAATACATCTGTAGTACTACATGTGGTCTACAACCTGCAAGTCTTAAATCACATAAACCGTAACAATATTGAAAGTTGTGGAAGCCCAAAGTAGGCCTCACGAATTGTTCTTCATTTCTGGGAAACCCAAAAATTAAGAACTACTCTAACAGCCACTTTAGAGGCTCAGATCTCGTTAGTTATGCATGTTATGATGATGTTTGTTACTGGGTCATATAGTCCTACAACTACACGATCTGACCATCAACATGTCTAGAAACAAATTGATCAGTGTTTAATCATTAGTCAAAGTAGCACTCACGAAACTGCCTTATGAATGCTCAAGAACATGAAGAACACCTATAGCGACAGTTCTGTAACTATAAGTGGTCTTTAGCGACAGACAGTGTATTATAATTAATTTAATTTCTAAAAATTAATTATTTTTATTGAATAAATAGAAAAAAATAGTTTTTAATTTTTAAAAATACCAAATAAATTATTAAAAATTATTTTAAATTCTAAAAATTAGTTTTTAATTATTTTGAATATATTTCATAAATATTTAATATGTTTGGAATATTAAAGGTATTTAATTTATTTAATTATAATATTAAATAACTTATTTAGAAATGATTTTAATACTTGAAAAATTATTTAAAATTATATTATGATATAAGAAAATATTTTAAGTTATTTTTAATGACTTTTAATATTTTGTGATAAATTTCATTAATAATTAATATTAATGATAATTAAGTTATTTGATAAATGAATTAAATAAATAAATTAAAAATTATTTTATTATATTAAAAATTATTTTAAATAATAATGTATTTAAAAATATTTTAAGTTATAAAATATAACTTTCTATATTTAAAGGTAAATTTCTTTAATTAATTATTATTAATGATATTAAAGTTATTTACTAATTATATTAAATAATTTAGTTTAAAAATGATTTTAACATTATAAAAATCATTTTAAATGAAAATAAAGTGTTTAAAGATATTTTAAGTTATAAAATATAATTTTTAATATTTAAAGGAAAATTTCATTAATAATTTAATATTAATGAATATTAATTTATTATTAATAATATTAAATTTATTTAATAATTATATTAAATAAATAGTTTTAAAATGATTTTATTAATTTAAAAATCATTAAAAAGGGTATAAATGAATTAAAATTATTTTAAGTTATACTTAATGACTTTTAATATTTTGATAAATAAAATATTAATACTTTAATATTAATGATAATTATTTAAAAATGATTTTAAATATTTTAAAAATCATTTAAGGGTAATATTAATACTTTAAAAATATTCTAAGTTATTATAAATAACTTTAATATTTTAGAAATAATTTCATTCATAGTTTAATATTAATTTAATATTAATGATAATAGAATTGTTTAATATTTAAATTATTTAATAATGATTTCGATGTTTGAAAAATTCATGATAAATTATAATAAATGTTTTAAAATTATTGTAAGTCATTTAAAAATAATATGACTGATAATTTCATATATTGAGCTACAGAATAGAGTCTTAAATTACCCTATAAAGCCGTCGGTACACCGACATATTTCAGAAATTGGTCTGGACTTAGATAATTAGATTAGATATGTGTTTATTTGTGATTCAATGGTTGGTGAACTTGTGTGATAATGTGATTAGGTTATGTGCTGACTGCGAAATGCAGTACTATGTGTTATAGAATATTGTTCTAACCAAACGAATGATCTGATTAATGATATGTCGTGATATAAAAGATAAAACTAAGTTGCGAATTGTAAGCAAGTATCCTACCTTTGCATTTTCTTTATGCAATGGACAAGAGTAAGAATGTTTCAAAATTATATTATTACTGTACAGATTATTAACCCTATTATTATATATATTATACACGCTCATTGATTATCAACATGTTAGTATATGGTAATTCAGATATATATTATGTTCGTTAATTTCTATAAATAGTTATACAAGTGTCCCCACTTGGATAATCAATTGTATTTAATCACATATTGATACTCCTTTGTTAATTACCCGTATATATATATATATATATATATATATATATATATATATATATATATATGTTGAATTATAAGTTATTGTTGAACAAGATAAAACCTTTTTGTATCCAATCAAATTATTTTGGTTTGGATTCTAGACTAATTATGAACATCCCGATCAAGGAAAAACTTTTATGCGCCCAAGGCGGACAGAGTGAACGATCATATCATTCTTGCATGTAGTATTGATCAATGCAGGGCATAACGGGCTAATCACCCCCCGTGTACGTAAGTTATGACGGTTTACAAATGAAGTTCTATTTAAACCTATTCGAAAATTTAAAAAAATGTTCATAGCATGTCACCTAAACCCTATTTATAGTCAGTACATAGTTTCAAAATTTTGGTATATAATTGATATATTATTATCATTGGTACAGATTACTTCACAACTATTAATTCGTTGTAGAAGGGTAGTACAAAGAAAATATTTAATCCTTTCAGCTAATAATTATAATTGTTATTACTTGTTGGGCAATCAAATGATCATCCTTTCTTAATTTAAATGTTTTCAGCTAAGTGTGAACAACCAGAGAGCTCTGCTAAGAACAAGGGAAAGGGAAAGGTTGCCTGAATGAACGCAATGCTATTTTATGTAATAGTTAACTTTATTAAGACAAGTATGATATATATTATCTATCATGGGTTGTAAGAAATGTTTAAAGGTTACGTACTTGGGATTCAGACCCTGATGAATATGTAAGTTAAGTTTAAAATTTATATTATTGTTATTATTATTAGTATTATTTCGTCTATAGAAATGGTATCGTGAAGCACCGAGTTTGGGTTTCAAGTACCCGGATTTGGGGGCTTTAAACCTTCAAGAACGACTCAAAACACTCATGGCTCATGTTCTGATCAGCCTTAATGTTAAGTAATGTCGTCACTGCAGACAATGTAGTATATTTGGTGCAACCATGCCACAATGGCTCGCTACCCTCGTCTAATAACTTAAAGAAGTCTTTGGCATCAGAATTTATAGGTTGTTCTCTGCCTTGTTCCCAATCAAAATCTGGCCCTGCAATATCATGAACCATTTCATTCATACGATGAGTAGTACTGCCAGAATTATGTACTTTTGTGATGCCACCATCTTTTCTCTGCCCATGTGCCCACCAGCATTCTTCGTAATTTCTCATGAACCCAAAAAAAAGTAAATGATAGTTTACCACGTCTTTTCCATATAATTTACATTCTTACACTTCAAACATGGACATCGTATCTGCGACTGACCATTCATACATTTCGGGTGACTATACACATACTCCAAAACACTTGGCAACCAACTCTAAATTCAGCTGTAGCACCTATCTGGGCACTTGACTTTCGTCGTGCCATCCAACTACGGTCTGAATAGAGGTCCATGATTCTACGGTACCTACTACAGACAATATTATAAATGTTAACATATGACTTAAGCATACTTGTAACCATATGACTTGAGCATACTTGTAAGCATGCATATGATTAACATTTAAGCATACTTATAAGTATATGACTTAAGCATACTTATAACCATATAACTTGAACATACTTGTATGTATATGATTAACATTTAAGCATACTTATAAGAATACTCCTTGAGCATACTTGTAAGCATATGATTAGCTCGTTAATATTATAAATGTTCGCAACTACCCGACCAACAAAATTTTTTTCCAGAGTCTCCCCTATAATATGGACTAGCCACATGCACGACGGCATGTATATATGGTAATTTCTAGGCACCTAAGACACAAACAAAGAGAAATATACAAATTCCCTATATAATAAGACCAAAACAATAACGAAGAATGCAAATTAAAGCAGTATTAGAAACTTTAAATGTTATTAAATTTTGTTTTGTTATTGATGCTTTACTTAGATCTTAATTTCAACTCTTTTTTTGTCTTTCTCTGATTGACTACGTACTCTTATAAACTACATATTTGGTTGTTACATATACAACTGTTTTTGTGAGATTAGTGTTGCTTAGTTTTATTGGTTCTATTCTACTCATACATATGTATTTAGATGCATTAAAATGTTTCTTCTTAAGAAAACTACTACCATCTAAGGCTTCACTCCAAGAGTTGAAGAGTCCACAAAAGTGGTGACATGATATAATACGTAAGGTATTTCATGTATTAAGAATGATTGTTTATCATGAATTACAACTTTAGTTTCCAATTTGCTTGGTAAAACTTTATCACAAGAGTTGAAGTAGTCCTCCTGTAGTATTAGTAACTCTTTAAGGTACTAATAACTTAAATACTAGTGTACTAGAGAAATTACTAGTGTCTTTCATGTTTCGAGGTAATCACAACTTGCTTAGAAAACTTATAGTTCTCATAATACTTTGTAGTTTTATTTGTGTATACTAAAGTATTAAATATTCTTGTTTTTCATTCATAATGCTTAAACAGTCCCTTCGTCATCTATTTACGCCGACAGTCAAGCTTGGCTTGGCCCTATGAGGCTTGGCTAAGCTTGGCGTGTCCACAATTGGCCTCGCGGCCCCAAACCTAGCCTAAAAACCCTTCTCTTTTCCACATTTTAGGTTGATAGCTTAATTTTATATTCAATGATGACATTAATAATTACTACAAATTTCCAGTACTCATCAAAAAATGAAATAGTTACAACTTTTCGATATAAGAAAAACGTATAGAGAGAATCTAATGTTAAAGATGAATAAAGAACATAATTGTCTCGTGGCTCTCAAACTTTCAGGTATAACTAATTGAAGTGTAATTACTTCATATAGATCCAAAAATCCCAAAACCCCAAATCAAAAGAAACAGCAACAAAAACAAATACAAGAAATCATAATCAAAAGAATAGAACATGAAGAAGAAATAATTAATTATTACCCATTTCTTTGATCAACACCATGTACAAAATATTGAATAAATAAATACATGACAGATTAATTAATCAGCAAAAAATATCAATTAATTACCAATGAAGAAGAAAATGCCCAAGGATAAAGGGACCGACTTAGAAGAGAGAGAGAAATACCAAAACCAGAAAAGTGCCAAAAGTTATGTACTACTGCTTTATATGGGTATCTGTAAAATTTAGATTTAGATTATGTACTACTGCTCTACTGCCAAGAATTTTACAACAATTAACCTAATAAAAAAAGGAGAGGAGTACCTCCGACAACGAGGCGGTGGGTGTGGCGGTGTTGGAGTGGGTGAGGCGGTGATGGAGTGGGCGAGGCGGTGGTGGAGTGGGCGAGGCGGTGGTGGCTGGAGGTGGTTGGTGACGTTGGGTGGCGTTAGCCTCCTTCTTCTCTCTCCCCTTTTTTCCCTCTTTTCTCTATTATGTTCCCTCTCTTTTTTTCTTTTGCCTCTGTGTCGAACGAAAGACTGAAACTGGTAACATCAATTTTGATCAGCGACCGGTATCTACGACCCCATGCGGTCGCTAATAATTAATGACATGGACTTATCAGCGACTGCATGTGGTCGCTGATGTTAAGTGGTCGCACAAAACCTTCGCGCCAACATTTCCTGTCAAATTTTGGGAGGCAAATTTAAGTTAGCGATCGCATGCGGTCGCTGATAGTAAATAGCGACTAGATTAAATCACGGTCGCGGATGTTGGTCGTTGTTACCAATACCTGCGACCGCATGTGCGGTCGCTGATATTATTGGTCGTTGTTAGGCCGTTTTCTTATAGTGAGACATTGTCAATATTGCAAATAATAATATGAATAACTTTGTCATCTTAATTATTGATTTAATAATAATAAATATTATACAGATGATATTGTGACAATAATTGAATCAATAATATGAGAGATATTATGCAGCAATTACTGTAGCAATAATTGAATATAACTGAGTGACTTCTCATGTATGCATCAATAATCTATACCGTGTGCTACTATAAAATCACGCGTATTACTGTTCTTTTACCACATGGTAGTTCAACAGTTTAACGGTAAAACTTTCGCCGTTATTTTTATAAAAAGATAATTCTATCGTTTTTTAAATACGACAATACTTTCGATGCGGGGTCCACCAATGATTGTGTCGTCGTATGAATATTCCCTATTAAAACAAATATTCCCCGACCAATTGAATATTATATAACCACTTGCTTACTTTGCAAAATTTATAAATATTACCCACAACTATAATATTATATCAAATCCACACCATAATATTCAAAAATATATTTCGAGAAAAAATAATCTTTATTCATAAAAGTTGAGGTCTTACATTTATGACCAATGAGATTTGGTCATCAGTCAATCCACATACTAGTCTCAATGTATCATTGTTGTCCTATTAACAATGATACTCGACTATGGACCTTTAAGATCAATGATACTAATTATAATTATATGATCTCATGTTCAAGTCATATACTTGAAACTATATAATTTGTATCACTATTCTAAGTAATTGTATTATGTTAACATTTATATAACACAGTAAATAAAACCACAATAAAATAATATATTTATTCAATTAAATATAATATCAAAAATATTTAGCAATTACATCAAAGAATTGGCCTCTAGGGCATAATATCTAACAAGAATTGGGGAGTCCATGCATTGCGTACGCATACACAAGGCACCAACATACATGTTTAGAACCCAACATGACCCAAAAGCTTAAGTCATTAGGTCTTGGGACCATTCATATATATTAATCCTTCACTCTATAACTATTTATCTAATTTGAGACTCCAACTCACTTGTGATATCCTAACATATCATACTATTGGATAAATCAACATTACATAAGGTTTATCAAAAAATAAATATAAATCAAAATTATCTCTCGTAAAAACAAACAAAAAATTATGATACGTTATTTTTACGGCTAATGGCACTTTAATTATTTATAGCAAAAAAAAAATTAAAGGTCTGTATTTTAACCCAGTCCGGGAGTCCGGACAAGATCCTTTCTTTCTCTCTCTATATATATATATATACATATATATTGTCAATCTAAGCTCAACTGTTCGATTCAAATATATATATATATATATATATATATATATATATATATATATATATATATATATATATATATGTATATATGGGGAATGATTCATAACATCTATTTGCTATGGTTCAAAAATGGCATATAGCATCTTAACCATTCGTGTAATTAATTAAGGACTGTGATTTATTTTAATACACGCTATCCGCTAGTCTTACTAGCGGACGTAGTATGTGAAAAATTTAGCCAATTTTGACCCTATGTGCCAAACACTGTACGAATTTTACAGAACATCAAAAGTTGCAGAGAATCAGGTCTGTGATTATGGCGAGAACCAAAAGCATGAAGAACTCACTAATTCCTCTAAACCAATCACTTTTCTCTCACTTAATTTCAGTCTCTCCATTACTCCCACTCCTATTCTCCCCCAAGAAGAGCAGCCCCAGATCAAGAAACCACCATTTTTGTTCACTAAGCACTTTCTCTCTCTCCTCATCATCTTCACTTTCTTGGGAATTTCCATTCTCACCTTCATACCCACCTCTAATTCCCCCTGTTCTGCAATTTCCCCTTCATCGCCACGCACTTCTCTCTCCTTCCCTTTCCCATTCTCTTTCCATTCTATCTCAGCTTCAAATTCTCCACTGCTTCTAGCCTCAATATCTGCCCTAATTTCGGATAGTTCTGCTGACGATGATGGTGATGAGCCAATTAGATTGTCTAATAGTGTAATGGTCCCTTTACCCCCTCATGGTACGTTGCCCATAAATTTGTCGGAGGAGGAGAGAGAATTCTGGCAGTAACCTGACTGAGAAGGAACCATCCGAGAAACACACTTCATCCTCACAAAAAAGAGCAAAAAAAGGAACTAAAAGACAGCCCCATTCCGGCAAGACCCATCTGCCAAAGCCACGAAGAAGAGGAAAAGGAAGGGATGGTGGGCTGAAGGGAGGAGGAGGGGGGAAGAAGGAGGCGGGTGCAGATGATAAGTGGGGAAAGTGGGGCATTTGTGTCCAAAAATTTTACGTAAGCTGTCTGCTAGTAAGTCTAGCGGATAGCATGTTTTTAAATTAAATCTCATTCATTGAACAAACAGATGGTTAAGATGTTATATGACACTTTTTGATCCATAGCAAATAGATGCTATGGATCATTCCCCTATATATATATATATGTATATATATATATATAGAGTCCGGATCAGGTCCGGACTCCTGGATTTTAACAAAATCCGGACCTTTTTTTTTTTTTGCTTTTTTTTTGAAACAACTAAAAAAAATAAAATTTATGGAACTGAAATTTTTCCATAATACAGTGTTTTGGGCGTGATTTGGATGCCTATACCAAAATATTTCTGTACAGTCTGGGCAGACTGTACATACATTGGTTGGTATAGGTATTAAAAACACACCCAAAACACTATATTATGGAAAAATTTCAGTTCCATAAATTTTTTTTTTTGTTGTTTCAAAAAAAAAAGCAAAAAAAAAGAAAAAAAATTTGGTCCGCATTTTAGGACCTGTCCGGACTCCCGGACAGGATCCATTCTATATATATATATATATATATATATATATAGATATATATGTTTATATTAAAGCAAGAGAAAGCTTCAAATCTGGGAAAAAACTTATAGTGTGCTGTAAAAAAGGCTTCAGACTGCTTTTGGAGCTTGAAAACTCAATTTTCACTGATTAAAATTTGATATGTTGTAGTATATATGTATACAAGTGTTTAGAAAGAAGAATATTGAAGTTTGGAACACTATAGGAGGGCTGAAGAGTTAAAATGAACAGAATTCTCTCTGTTTTTTTCTTTGTTTTATTTTAGGCTGATGGGGGGGGGGTCTATTTATAGACCAAAGTAGCCGCGAATCTACCTATGGCTGTCCGGGTGGGCCCGATCCCCATGGGTCCTGTTATCTCGAAGTACGTGCACTAGGATTAACGCACTGTCCGCTCGAACCATCATAACTTTTAATCTGGGAATTCGATGGATGTGTATTATACCTTTTTGGAAAGATGGGTCCATGACATGACATTAGACATTTTCTAAATCTGGGATGATGGGTCTATGACCAGATCTTCAATTCTTTGTAGTCCACCCTTTGAGATGTCTTGTGCTATTTTCACTTAGGATTGATGTTATGGTTCTGCATGACTTCTTTTGTAGTGATTTGGGCTGAATTGATGTTGAGTTGTCAAAATTACTATTTTTTCCCTCTTGGGTTAGTTCTGAGCTTGCTGCAATTGTAGCTGTCTTTTCTCAAGGTTGTCTCTGAGATTGAACTGTCGTTGACTTTCGTCAATCCTCGGGGTTGTCTCTGAGGTTGGACGTTTGATGTTTCCCAGTGTTGTTAGCGGGTTTTGGCTTGATCTCCCATGGTTATTTTTAGGGTTTGACTTGATATCCCGCAGTTGTCTCCGGGGTTGGATTTGATCTCCCGATGTTGGACTTGATCTCCCGAGGTTGTCACCGGGGCTTGACATTATTTTCTGGGGTTTGAATTTGATCTCTCGGGGTTGTCATTGGGGTTGGATTTGATCTCCCGGGGTTGTCATCGGGGATTGACTTGATCTCCCGAGGTTGTCACCGGGGCTTGACTTGATTTCTCGTAGTTGTCACCGGGGTTTGAGTTGATTTCCTGGGGTTGTCACCGGGATTTAACTTAGTGATTTGACTTACAGGATTATCTCTGGAAGGTAAAAGACATTTCTGCCTTCCTGCATGGTTAGTAATAAAAATACTGAAATTTCGAGTGTTTACAAGATTATTATTTATTTTAAAAATAATAGAGAAAGATGCATACATGAAGGAGTAAAAGTAATATGAAATTGATAAAGTTATAAAATATTCAATTTAAGCCCGTATATTAAAAAAATTATAATTTTTTATTGGGATCAATTTATTCATTATACTTAATTTTTTTCTAAATTTATCATATATTATAAAATATACATTTTTTTAGTGGGACCAATTAACCCCACATACTCTTATGTGACTTTACCCCTGGAACTACTAAGTAACATCACTGGTCTACCCAAAGCATATGGGATAACATAACCAACTCCCAGATGGGACGTCTTTGCCCCCTTTACAAGGGCTTGTCCCATAAATTCTTGCAACTTACAAGTCGATAGAGATGTACTGAAGGAACATAAAAAATCATAAATACCTAAAAGCAAGACTCTCGTGTTATGTTGCTAAGAGGACACACATTCTTTACCCTTCAAGTTTATAGATTAATTCTCTTTTCTATACACTCAGTTACTAACACTCAGGCATCTCATGACAACTAGCTCACCACCATTACGTATTGTGCAGGTGGTGGAAGCTAGAGTCAACCACAGAAGACGCCACGCGAAGGGACTAAGATCATCAAATAGGTATAAATATCCGTGTATTACGTAAATAAAAATTATCACTTTGTAGAAATCTTTAATCTCCTAGCAACTATACAACTTGTAATGCTCATATACTCAAATTAAGTTAGAACAATAAAAATATTCTTATGATGTGTCAAACATGTTGAGAACAAGATTAAGAACTAAATTGTTGTAAAGAAGAACTCAACAAAACTGGATTGAATGACTAATTTATTGAATATCAAAAATGGCTATTAAATAGCCTTACAAGAACTAACGAAAAGCTAAAATATAGCCCATGCTAACAGAAATATGATAAGGTGCATTAAGAAAGAGTCAAAACAGAAAACCCAAAAGAAAATGTCAAAGCTGTAAACAACCTCCTAAAGAATAAGAACTTATTGACACTGAAACTAAAACTCAATAAGTAATTATCCTAGTAATACTAGGAGGAGACCAAAATACCCTTCATTCCTTCCTTTAAACTTACTGCAATTGCAGTCAGTTTATATCAGGAACTTCTCGAACACCTAGCAGCTCCCTTAACTTCAAAAAAAACATCGAGCTTTAGTGGTTTGGTCATCAAATCTGCCACTTGATCCTGACTTCCACAATGAATCAATGCAATCATACCTTTCTTAGTAAGATTTCTCAAGAAATGGTATCTTACATCAATATGCTTGTTGCGCCCGTGAATCACTGGATTTTTAGACAGCTTGATAGTTGAGATATTGTCACATCTCACATGTGTGTAGCTTCTATCAGAATGCCCCAGTTGCTTCAAAATCCTTTTCATCCAGATAGCTTGGCATGCACACACTGTAGCTGCCACAAATTCTGCCTCTGTGGTTGATAGAGTCATTATTGGTTGCTTCTTCTAACTCCATGAAACTGCACCTGAGCTTACCATAAATACATACCCACTTGTACTCTTCCTATCATCCATATCTCCGGCGTAATCACTATCTGTGAACGCAAGCAAATTAGCACTATCTGTGAACACAAACAAATTAGCACTTCCTCCTTTCTTGTAATAGATTCCAAAATTCACAACACCTCTTAAATACCAAAGTTGTTACACCCCCAAATCCAGGTACTTTATTCCCACAGGATTTGATGTTCACTTGATCAAACATTCATATCTAACTACCTAATCATAATAAAAATGAATAAATAAAAACCTTCCCTATTAAAGGGTTACATAATAAAAATCTCCCAGGTTATCTAACCTTTAATCATCATTCAAATGCGGAAAATATTACATAACTTCTTCAAAATAAAGGCTAAGATCAACATAATAAAAGTCTAACACCTTAATCAAAGTAAAGATTACAAGTCTTCATCACTTGTACATTTTTCCCTTTCTTTGTTAGTCGAAGGTTCACCTACCTTCTCTTCTTTAGCTGCAATGAGTTTATAAATATGCAAGAGTGAGCAAAACAATTGCTCACTGGATATAATATGGAATCAATAGGAGTATAACAACAACAACTGTCGAAATAGGCTCATCAAAAGTGAATAGTACTCTATCAATAATAATCAGAAACTAAAATCCCAAAATATGGAAAATATACATCACTGAGGGTCGTAAGACAATGAACTACGTCCACAGTTGCAAGTAATCTTTCAACTCCAACTTTAACAGTCATAAGACTATAAGGACCTCGTACTTAGGGGGATCGGCCCTTCGTACAATGTACTGTGCATAAATATTTTAACGTTATGCGTAAGTTAACCCCTAATCATAACAATATGGTTGTTCATCTCAGTATTTAGAGCTCAAGTCCGCACCAAAGGAAGTTTAGTTTGGATAAGCTTTGAAGGTAATTTGGAATTCAACGAACATCAACTAAGGATTAATTGAATATAACCAATAACATTATACAATAGAATAATCATGATTGAATCAATCATAGTAAACTAAAGTCATGCTTTAGGAATAATCTAATAGCATACAATTTGAATAACTATAACACACCTTACTTGAACAATACTAAGCCAAGGTTAATTAGAATTGAATACTAAGCATGTATAGCAATTTGAACGATAAAAATGTTCGACATTGGTATAATAGATGTGCATGTTAAACAACAAGTTAAATACAAGAATAACTTGTTCAACATCAAACCAAAGTTTAGACAGCTTGCATCATTATAAGGTAATCGAATTGGAAATAATAATTAGTTCAACAAGATAAAGGATTAGAAAACTTTCCTTGCTCGTAGGCTAAACCGAATCAATTCGAATCACAATACCCTATATACATATATATATATATATATATATGTCATCATGACATAGTTAGTCATTACCACTTTACAACTTAACTAACTACATTCATCATGTATGTTTGATTATTTAATCACATAATCAAGTTATAACACAAGTTAATCTTTAATAACATAATTATTCATAGTATAGAAATACTAAAATCATCATTTTACAGTCCTACTATCATCACATAACTTTTCTTAAAATTTCGTGTACAAAAAGTACACTGTCAGACCATTCTGCTAACTCGGGCTGCGGCGCCAAAGTTTATACTGTGGTGCGGCGCTGCAGTGCGGAGATGGCGCTGCGGCTCGAGAATAAAGCTACAAGGCCGATGCTGCAGCGTGGCGCCGACACTACTGCGTGAAAGATGAACTGTTGGGCCGCGCCGCGACGCCAAACTACAGTTTCGACTGACAGCTTCGGCAACAGTATAAGAAAAAGCCAATTTTGGCCTACTAGCTCGTTTCTAACAGACTAATTAACATGCAATTCATACAAAAACTTCATGTAAACATAATTCCAGAACTCCTAACATGTTTCTACCCATACAACAACATAAGCAACAAAATTAACACATCCAATTTCACTATTTTTGCTAAAAACTCACTTTTTGATGTTTTTGATGAAAATAAACACTGTGATTTTGTTTTTCAACCAAAATAGTTAATTCAAAGCACTTTATCAAAGTTTATACATACTCTATCAAATTGAATAACCAATTTACCATTAAAATAACTAATTAACTCATAATTTCTACTTTAAGCTAAACAATATATATTCACAAAAACTCTCTGTAAAAATGTTTTCTTTACAAATTACATACATATCATCAATTCATTGATTATAAATTATGAAAATAGTTTTAACATCATTAGTATGTCATATAAAGCCACATAACAACAATAATTCATCCTTACAAAGGGATTCTACAGAGAATTTGGGAAGAAAAAAACTAAACTTTTAAAACTAAAAAGAATAGAATAATACCTTGAAGAAGATGATGATACTATCTCTTTGATTGTCAAGCTTTTCTCCTCTTCACTCCCAATTCTCTAGGATTCTCTCACTTTTCTTCTTCTCTTCTTCTTCTTCTTCCTTTGAGTTTTTCTCTTTTTCTCTCTGACCTCTCTCATCTATTCTTACGTCTTAGAATATAACACATATAAGATATAATATATATTGATTATATAATATAAATATAAAACATATAACTAATATCAGTTATCTAAGTTTTGAAAACCAAAAGCCATAAGGCTTGTTTGGCTAACCACTAAAAATATAATCAATTAATTCTTATGCCTTGTTTGGTAAAACACAATTAGATTAAAGACTTAATAGGCATTAGGCCTTGTTTGGCAAAACTGAATTAAACTCCCATAATTTATTTTAGTAATTCTTTTATAGTAAGGTTATTTGTCACACTTTAATTAAATTAAATTAATTCTAAAAACAATTTATTAAATCACTTTAAAACATAAATCAATATCACAAAATTATAATTTTCTTTATAATCATAACTTTATTTAATCCACTAACACATCCTTTTAATTTAAAAATTCAATTCAAAATATAATAATTTATTTAATAAAAATTCTCTAACTTAATAATTAAATTAAATTAGAATATACTAATTAATTTCCTTAATTATTTACTTAACAAATAATTAACCACATCAAATTAAATTTGAACAATTATTCAATTAACAATAACCACATACATTAAATACTTATATAATTCAATAAATATTCAATATAACAATTTATAAAATTTTGGAATGTTACATCATTCCCTCCTTACAAGGATTCTATCCTCAGAATCACAATTCAAATAATTCATTAGTAACATTCTCCCCTACTTACAAAGATTTTGTTCCCCAAAATTGAAGACACGGATTAAACAAATAACTCAGGGTAATTCTTCATCATTTCAACTTTGAGTTCCCACGTGGCCTCTTCGACAATTGTGGTTCCTCCATATTACATTTACAGAAGGTATCACCTTATTCCTGAGCACTTGTTCTTTCCTGTCGACTATCTGGATAGGAACCTCTTCATAGGACAAGTCTTTCTCAAACTGTAATGTTTTGTACTCAATTACGTGCTTGTAATCAGATTTATATAGTCATAACACCGACACGTGAAAAACATTATGAATGTTTTGCAATTTTGGAGGTAGAGCTACCTCATAAGCTACCTCTCCAACTTTACTCAGCACTTCAAAGGGTCCAATAAACCTCAGACTTAGTTTCCCCTTTTTACCAAATCGAATCTTCCCCTTCCAAGGAGAAACTTTTAGGAAAACGTAATTTCCTATGTCAAATACACGATCTTATCTGTGTTGATCAGCATATTTCTTTTATCTGTCTTGATCAGCTATCAATCTTGTTCTGATGAGTTGGACAACCTTAGCAGTTTGTTGTACCAGTTCTGGTCCTAACAGTTGACGTCCACCGACTTCATCCCAGCACAGTGGAGTTCTGCACTTCCTGTCGTATAATGCTTCGTAAGGCGGCATGCCGATGCTA
Organism: Panax japonicus; assembly: GCA_020205505.1. Classification (NCBI taxonomy): domain Eukaryota; kingdom Viridiplantae; phylum Streptophyta; class Magnoliopsida; order Apiales; family Araliaceae; genus Panax; species Panax japonicus. The sequence goes on along the minus strand of CM035100.1, from coordinate 16,376,540 downwards.
GCGTGGTAACTGTTATTGTAGGCAAATTCCACCAACTGGTAATTGTTCATCCCAACTTCCTTTGAAATTCATGACGCATACTCTCAACATATCTTCCAATGTCTGAATCATTCGTTCGCTTTGGCCATCTGTTTCCAGATGATATGCCGTACTCATTCGCAACTGTGTTCCCATACATTTTTGTAGTCTCTTCCAGAAGTTTGATGTGAACCTCGGATCTTTGTCTGACACAATTGACACTGGAACTCCATGTCTTGCATCGATCTCTTTAACATATAGTTTTGCCAGCTGATCAAGATTGAATCTAATCTTTATTGGTAAAAAGTGTGCAAATTTTGTCAATCTGTCCACTATCACCCAAATCGCATCGTATCCTTTCTGAGTTGTTGGAAGACCTATCACAAAATCCATTGTGATATGTTCCCATTTCCATTTCGATATCTCTAATGGTTGAAGTAATCTGCTTGGCCTTTGATGCTCAGCCTTGATTCTCTGACATGTCAAGCACTTTGCAACGCATTCTGCAACATCTCTTTTCATATTTGGCCACCAAAAATGTCGTCACAAGTCTTGATACATCTTCGTACTTCCTGGATGAATCGAATATCTCGAGCTATGGGCTTCTATCAAGATATCCTCTTTAATGTCTAGTAATGCTGGAACCCATATTCGTCCTTCAAATCTCAGCATCCCCTCGGTATCAACTTTATACTTTACTTATTTTTCCTCGACCACATTTTCACTTATTTTTCTGCATTCCTCATCCTGCAGTTGAGCGTTCTTCACTTTGTCCACCAAAGTTGGATTGGCTTCCATCTGGTAACACCTTTCATCGGATTCTTTTGGAAATTTGATTTCCAACTCTAACCGTGCCATTGCTGAAATAAGCTCCTCCTTATCAGTCAACAATATTAACTTTTCTCTGCCTTTCCTACTCAAGGCATCTGCAACCACGTTTGTTTTGCCTGGATGATAAAAGATCTCACAATCATAATCTTTTATCAGTTCCATCCATCTTCTTTAACGCATGTTCAGGTCCTTCTGTGTGAAAATATACTTCAAACTTTTATGGTCTATATAAATCTCACATTTCTCTCCATAGAGATAGTGTCTCCATATCTTTAGAGCAAACACAACCGCCGCCAAATCTAAATCATGAGTCAGATACCCTTTTTCGTAGTCTTTCAATTGTCTTGATGCATACGCGATGACTTTCCTGTTCTTCATAAGGACACATCCTAATCCCTTGTGTGAAGAGTCACTATACACCACAAAATTTCCTGTATTATTCGGTAATGAAAACACAGGTGCCATACTTAACTTCTTTTTCAATTCTTGGAAGCTTTCTTCACACTTCTCCATCCAAACAAATTTTACAGATTTCCTCATCAAATTTGTCAATGGAGTGGCAATCTTGAAGAAATCCTGGATAAACCGTCTGTAATACCCTGCTAATCCTAAGAAACTTCTCACTTCTGATGGAGTTCTTGGTTGTTCCCAATTTATCACAGTTTCAACCTTTGATGGATCCACTAAAATTCCATCCTTGTCAATTACGTGCCCAAGAAATTGTACACGTTCTAGCCAAAATTCACATTTAGAGAATTTCGCATACAACTTTTCTTTTCTTAGCGTCTCCAGCGTTAAACGTAAGTGTTCCACATGTTCCTCTTAAGTTTTAGAGTACAACAGAATATCGTCGATAAACAACACCACAAACTTATCTAAAAATGGTTTAAACACCCTGTTCATCAAATGCATGAACGCTGCAGGAGCGTTTGTCAAACCAAAAGACATCACCAAAAATTTGTAATGTCCATACCGAGTTCGGAATGCCGTCTTCGATACATCCTCCTTTCTTACCTTCAGTTGATGATACCCATTTCTCAAATCTATTTTTAAGAAATATCTAGCACCCTTCAATTGATCAAACAAGTCATCTATTATCGGCAATGGATATTTATTCTTAATAGTGACTTTGTTTAACTCCCTATAATCAATGCAAAGACGCATTGACCCATCCTTCTTCTTTACGAATAACACCGGTGCTCCCCACGGTGACACACTCAGCTGAATGTATTTCTTGTCCAACAGCTCCTGTAGTTGTACCATCAGTTCTTTCATCTCCACTGGAGCCATTCCATACGGGGCCTTCGATATCGGAGAGGTTCCTGGCGCTAAGTCGATCACGAACTCGATCTCTCTGTCAGGCAGAAGGCCTGGTAAATCCTCCAGAAATATGTCCACAAACTCCTTAACTACTAGTATTTCTTCCAGTTTCATACCCTTCTTCTGAGTATTGACTATGTAAACTAAATAACCCACACAGCCTTGACTCAACAACTTCTTGGCCTGCATAATCGTCAGAGATCTCATTTGTCTAGGCGATTGGCTACCATTGAATACTACTTTTGATGGAGTCATAAGGTTTACACATTTCTTTTTGCAGTCATTTATCGCTCCATAATTGAACAACTAATCCATTCCCAATATAACATTAAACTCTCCTAGCCTGATCGGAATCAAATCTACCATCAAAATGTTTCCCTTAATATTCACTCTATAATTCTTGTATACAAACCTAACAAGAACTACTTCTTTATTCTTAATTTCTATGTTTAAAGGGAAGTTCAATTCTTCACTAGGCAATCCTAATCTCATAGAAAATTCATCAGATATAAATGAACAAGTAGCACCCGAATCAAATAATACATAAGCATCAATATCATTGATCGGGATAATACCTAACACCACATCCTTTGATTGCACAGCATCTTGCACAGTCATGTTGAAGGTTCTGGCTGTGGGTTTGTTTGATGTCGTTGGTCCAGTAATGGCCCAAGTACTTCCATTGCTGCCTCCCTTGTTTCCCATTGTCTCTCCATGCTTTCTTCTTAGGGCACTCACGAGCAAAGTGATCCTTGGACCCACAAGTGTAGCAAACATTCTTTTTGGCCTGATTGCAATTTGGGGCGATATGACCCTCCTGGCCACAGTTAAAGCATACTCGTTTCCCCATTAAGCAAACCCCCTTGTGAAACTTCACGCATGTAACACATGATTCAAACTTCTTACTCTGCTGGCTACCTTGTTGATTCCCAGCACCCACATTTCCATTCCACTTTCTTTTCAGATTATTATTTCCACTACCACCACTTCCATTCTTAACCTCCACTTCATTCTTCTTCTTTTTCTGTTCCTGATTGAACTTGGTTACAGCCTCGCCTCCACCTTCGGTGAGAATTGCCTTTTCCATCACGGCTACAAACGTCTTCAACTGGAACAAAGAAACCCTACTGAACAACCAGGGCTTCAGTCCCTGTTTAAACCTCTTCGCCTTGCGTTCGTCTGTGCTGACTTGATATGGCGCATGCCTCGCCAACTCATTAAATTTCGCGGCATACTCCGACACCGTCATCGTTCCCTGCTTCAAGTTCTAAAAACTGTACTTCCAACTGACTCTTCGAACTCTCTGGGAAGTAGGTCTCGAATAACATCTCCTTGAACCTATCCAAATTCATAATTCCTGGTCCCTCCCGAGTTTTATTGGCCTGCCACCAATAACTAGCCTCTGCTTTCAACATGAATGTTGAAAAAGCAGTCTTCTGATCTTCCCCTATTCCTGTAACATCAAACACTTTCTCTATCTCCATGACCCAGGTCTGTGTCTCAATCGGGTTCATGGACCCACAGAATTCTGGTGGTCCAACCGCCTTGAAGTCCTTAAACGTTGTAGCCTGATTTTGTGGTTGATTCCGCGGTTGATTTTGCAGTGCTCCTGTCGGTAACGTCACCAACTGCTGAATGGGGTTAGCTTCATCATTATTGTTGTTAGTTCTTTCAGTTGTTCTCTGTCTGGGTGGTTGATGTCTTGGAGGCATTTTCTGTGAAACCCCAGATTTTATGAATAAAGAATTAATTTTCTCGAAATAATTTTTTTTATATTATGGTGTGAATTTGAGATAATGTTATAGTTGTGAGTAATATTTATAAATTTTGCAAAGTATGCAAGTTATCATATTATATTCGATTGGTCGGGGAATATTCGTTTTAAACAGGAAATATCCGTACAACGACACAATTATTGGTGGACCCCACAACGGAATTATTGTCGGATTGAGAAAACGGCAAAAATATTTTATTAAAAATAACGGCGGAAGTTTTACCGTTGATACTGTTGAACTACTTGGTAGTAAAAGTACAGTAATACGCGTTGTTGCATAGTAGCACACGGTATTGATTATTGATATTTATGTAAGAAGTCACTCAGTTTTGTTCAATTATTGCTACAATAGTTGCTGCATAGTATCTCACATTATTTGATTCAATTATTGTTGATTTAGAAGTTTTGTTTTATTCACGTAATAAAATAGAAACATCTTTTTATATAAAACAGAATACTTTATTAAAGTTATTCTATAAATAGAATATATTATATTCTATTATGCATAGTGTTTTGCATAGTAAAATCGTTTTATATAAAACAGAATACTTTATTAAAGTTATTCTATAAATAGAATATATTATATTTTATTATGCATAGTGTTTGCATAGTGCCCGCATAGTGTTTGCATAGTAAAAATCTTTTTATATAAATAGAATATATTATATTTTATTTTAGAAAAATTCTTTAAATATGGACCGTCAGATTAAAGTAAATTAATCTGGATCGTTCATAGATTAGTTACTATGCATTCTATTTTCCTATAAATAGAAGCTCATTCCTTCATTATTTTCTTACGAATTCACTGAACTCTAGAGAGAGAAACTATAGAGAGAGACTATAGAGAGATAGAAGAAAAGTTTTCTGCTACTTCACTACTCTTATATCAAGTATTTTTTACGGTAATGGATATTATTCTTTTGTATTCAAGAAGAGAACTTCTGTTATTCCATTTCTTTATTGTTCTGTTGGAATAACCTGTATACGCGGGCTACCCTATACTTGGTGACATTCTTCTATTATTCTGTCTTTATTATTCTGTCGGAATATCCTGTTTGTGCTATACGCCGGACCTGATTCCATTTTTATTCTTCCGTCTTTATTATTCTGTCAGAATATCTTGTCTGTGCTATACGCCGGACCTAGTTCCATCATTTATTATTCCACATTTATTATTATGTTGGAACATCCTGTCAGTGTGAAATTCACCTGACCTGGTTCCGTTATTATTATTCTGTTGGAATAACCGTCTATGCGAAGTACCGCATGCATGGTGATATCTTTTGTTATTCCATTCGATATTATACTCAGTTGATTAAAATTTTGACTTCTATACTCCATGAAATTAGTGGAATATCCTTGATATTTGTGCTTCATCCAGTATTTTTCATGGAAATATTCTTCTAAGCATTCTTGAATTTTATTCTACAAAGAAGTATCATGTTGGCAATTTGGAGGTTATTGGTTCCTGGACAAATTAATTCTTGAACTTGTTTAATTGAATTCTTATATCATTGTCATCATCCTCATGTTTATGTTATGTTGAAAGTCATTTGTGGCCTGTAGTCCATTGATGGACTTGGTATGATTATGACCAGGGATTATTTGGTATAATCATGACCGTAATGTTACAAATGATGTGAAAATTAAAAGTCCTCATTGGCCCGTAGTGCATTGATGGACAGTTTTTGGTATGATTATGGCTATGGATTCTCTTCGGCCAAGGGAGCAAAGATGAATTATTTTATGGCATGATCAGGACCGTTGATGAAAACACAATTATCTTTGGCCTGTAGTGCATGGATAATTCTTGGTCGTGATACTAAAGAATATCCATGGCCTGTAGTGCAGGGATGATTTAATGATGTGGATTATTTATTGAGCTGAGTCTCAGCGATAAAAGTGATGAAAAACTTTTTAAATCATAAAAGATAGTAGATTCTATTCTCTGCTTGACTCTTTTAATGGATTGCTTGTTCCGCTGCAGTTAAACTTGATGTTTATTGTATTTTATCAATTTAACATTGTTGGAGGCTAATGATAATTTATTCTGCATTATCTTAGTCATAATATTTCTTACTGGGCTAGTTGAGCTCACCCTTTCTTTCACTGTTCTCTTCATGAAATGAGAATATAGCTGGGATGAGTCAGGAAACGGAGTGATGGTCCAGAGGATAGCATTAGTAGTCCTCACTATTCTGTGAAATAGTGTGATAATAATTGTAATGAGGACTCCTTTTGAGTTTGTATAATTTCTAGTAGACAATAATTGTATTCAAACTCACAATTTATGTTTTGTCGTATTGTACACGACAGTTGTATTAGTAAGTTGTATTTGAATTCTGTACCATATATCTGGCGACCCAAGATGGGTGATGTATACTTAATTTTGGGGGCGTCACATTTTCTGTTAAAAATACATTTATTAGATTATTACTCAACTTTTTTAAGTAACTTCTACTTAACTTGCCCCCAAAGAAGTAGTAATCACATAACACATAACACGCTGGAATAATAAGATAAATAACTTTTATTCATAACTCCTTTAAAAACATCATATCAATAGCATCACTGCTATTTACATTATTTTCCTGAACTACTAAAGTTTCAGGACATCATCATCATATCCCATAGGTTGCATAACACTTTGGATTTACAAATTATTTATCATAACATAATTCAAGTACACTCCCTACGGTGTCCTATTAAGATACTGCAAAGCCTTACGATGCTCTTCTTCCATAACTCGGAACATGGTTCGACGATCTAGTATGAACGAGGGTAGCGTCTCGAACTGAATTGGATAACCCATGACCCGATCTTGAGCTCGATTGATCGCGGTGTTGAAAACGTTATCCATTTCTTCCATCCTCATTCTCTTTGCTTGTGTGTCTCCCTTTTCTATTTCGGCTTGTTGGTAAACTTCACTGTACGCATCTTCGGCTCTTTCCCTTTTTACAGATTCTTCTCTCAACTTGCTCTTCAACTCTGCCACCTCTGCTCTCATTTGGTCGTTCTCTTCTTCAATGTGAACCAGCTTCTCATTAATATTGTTCAGTCGTTCTTCTCGATCAAGGATCTCGTCGTCCTTCTGTGCCATCGAGGTCTGTTGAAGTTCCACATTGCGGTCATGCACCTCATCGTATATACGGCCAGCTATCGAGTTAAGTGGAATCCTTTCCTCCTCATCCTCTTCAACTGTCTGTGGCAGCTCCATTGGATCTTCCTCATCTGTTTCTACATCATCATCATCATCTTTGACCACCGTGAACAATGGGGCTGACTCTCATGGAAGTAGTTGTTCCCAAACCACTTGAATGTCACGAGATTCCTCCTCTCTAGGCATCTGAAGTCCTTCCTCCCTAGCCTAACTGGATCCTCCTATATTAGTCATCCTGTCAACCAAAGTTTAAGTTTTAATTATTAATCATTACTACTCGACTCTCACGAGCACATAAGTTGTAAACACATAATCACACGAGTGTTTTATTACTTCCTCTTTAAAACTCGATAAGAGTTTATCATCACTATCTTCTCGAAGGTTACTTCCTAAGGCTTTTCCCCCGCCTAAGGTTCATAACCTAAGGCTTTGATACCAACTTGTGACACCCCCAAATCCAGGTACTTTATTCCCACAGGATTTGGTGTTCACTTGATCAAACATTCATATCTAACTACCCAATCATAATAAAACTGAATAAATAAAAACCTTCCCCATTAAAGGGTTACATAATAAAAATCTCCCAGGTTATCTAACCTTTAATCATCATTCAAATGCGGAAAACATTACATAACTTCTTCAAAATAAAGGCTAAGATCAACATAATAAAAGTATAACATCTTAATCAAAGTAAAAATTACAAGTCTTTATCACTTATACATTTTTCCCTTTCCTTTGCTAGTCGAAGGTTCACCTACCTTCTCTTCTTTAGCTGAAATGAGTTTATAAAAATGCAAGAGTGAGTAAAACAATTGCTCACTGGATATAATATGGAATCAACAGGAGTATAACAATAACAACTGTCGAAAAAGGCTCATCAAAAGTGAATAGTACTCTATCAATAATAATTAGAAACTAAAATCCCAAAATATGGAAAATATACATCACCGAGGGTCGTAAGACCATGAACTACATCTACAGTTGCAAGTAATCTCTCAACTCAGACTTTAACAGTCATACGACTATAAGGACCCCGTACTTAGGGGATCAGCCCTTTGTACAATGTATTGTGCACAAATATTTTAACGCTATGCGTAAGTTAACCCCTAATCATAACAATATGGTTGTTCATCTTAGTATTTAGAGTACAAGTCCGCACTAAAGGAAGTTTGGTTTGGATAAGCTTTCAAGGTAATTTGGAATTCAACGAACATCAACTAAGGATTAATTGAATAAAACCAATAACATTATACTATAAAATAATCGTGATTGAATCAATTATAGTAAACTAAAGTCATGCTTTAGGAATAATCTAATAGCATACAATTTGAATAACTATAACACACCTTGCTTGAACAATACTAAGTCAAAGTTAATTAGAATTGAATACTAAGCATGCATAGCAATTTGAACGATAAAAATGTTCACATCAGTATATATAGTTGTGCATGCTAAACAACAAGTTAAATACAATAATAACTTATTCAACATCAAACCAAAGTTTAGACAACTTGTATCATTATAAGGTAATCGAATTGGAAACAATAATTAGTTCAACAAGATAAAGGATTAGAAAACTTGCCTTGCTCGTAGGCTAAACTGAATCAATTCGAATCAAAATACCCTATATACATATATATATATATATATATAAAAGTCATCATGACATAGTTAGTCACTACCACTTTACAACTTAACTAACTACATTCATCATGTATGTTTGATTATTTAATCACATAATCAAGTTATAACACAAGTTAATCTTTAATAACATAATTATTCATAGTATAGAAATACTAAAATCAACATTTTACAGTCCTACTATCATCATATAACTTTTCTTAAAATTTCATGTACAAAAAGTACACTGTCAACCATTCTGCTAACTCGCGCTGCAGCGCCACAGTTTATACTGTGGTGCGGCGCTGCGGTGCGGAGATTGCGCTGAGGCTCGAGAATAAAGCTACAAGGTCACGTTGCGGCGTGGCGTCGGCGCTGCAACGCGAAAGATGAACTGCTGGGCCTCGCCGCGGCGCCAAACTGTAGTTTCGACTGACATCTTCGGTAACAGTATAAGAAAAAGCCAATTTTGGCCTACAAGCTCGTTTCTAACAGACTAATTCACATGCAATTCATACAAAAACTTCATGTAAACATAATTCAAGAACTCTTAACATGTTTCTACCCATACAACAACATAAGCAACAAAATTAACACATCCAATTTCACTGTTTTTGATAAAAACTCATTTTTTGATGTTTTTGATGAAAATAAACACTGTGATTTTGTTTTTCAACCAAAATAGTTAATTCAAAGCACTTTATCAAAGTTATACATACTCTATCAAATTGAATAACCAATTTACCAATAAAATAACTAATTAACTCATAATTTCTACTTTAAGCTAAATAATATATATTCACAAAAACTCTCTGTAAAAATGTTTTCATCACAAATTACATACATATCATCAATTCATTGATTATAACTTATAAAAATAGTTTTAACATCATTAGTATGTTATATAAAGCCACATAACAACAACAATTCATCCTTACACAAGGATTCTACAGAGAATTTGGGAAGAGAAAAACTAAACTTTTAAAACTAAAAAGAATAGAATAATACCTTGAAGAAGATGATGATAATATCTCTTTGATTGTCAAGCTTTTCTCCTCTTCACTCCCAATTCTCTAGGATTCTCTCACTTTTCTTCTTCTCTTCTTCTTCTTCCTCTGAGTTTTTCTCTTTTTCTCTCTGACCTCTCTCCTCTATTCTTACGTCTTAGAATATAACGCATATAAGATATAATATATATTGATTATATAATATAAATATAAAACATATAACTGATATCAGTTATCTAAGTTTTGAAAACCAAAAGCCATAAGGCTTGTTTGGCTAACCACTAAAAATATAATCAATTAATCATTATGTCTTGTTTGGTATAACATAATTAGATTAAAGACTTAATAGACATTAGGCCTTGTTTGGCAAAACTGAATTAAACTCCCATAATTTATTTTAGTAATTCTTTTATACAAAGGTTATTTATCACACTTTAATTTAATTAAATTAATTCTAAAAAAATTTATTAAATCACTTTAACACATAAATCAATACCACAAAATTATAATTTTCTTTATAATCATAACTTTATTTAATCCACTAACACATCCTTTTAATTTACAAATTTAATTTAAAATATAATAATTTATTTAATCAAAATTCTCTAACTTAATAATTAAATTAAGTTAGAATATACTAATTAATTTCCTTAATTATTTACTTAACAAATAATTAACCACATCGAATCAAATTTGAACAATTATTCAATTAATAATAACCACATTCATTAAATACTTATATAATTCAATAAACATTCAATATAAAAATTTATAAATTTCTGGAATGTTACAGAAGTGCCCTTTTTGTTACTTGAAGAAGAAGCTCTGTAGGTTTTGTCATGTACCTACTAATGAGGCAAATAACAAACATCATATCCGGCCTTGTGGTTGTAAGATACATCGAGCTCCCAACCAATTGCTTGTAGTATGTCTCGTTGTGACGCCCCCAAAATAGGTATACATCACCCATCTTGAGTCACCAAATACATGGTACAAAATTCAAATACAAATTAATAATACAACTGTCGTGTAAAATACGACAAGACATAAACTGAGAGTTTTAATAAGAATATTGTCTTCTAGACAGTATTCAACTCAAATGGAGTCCTCAATACGTTTATTATCACCCTATTTCATAGAATAATGATGACTACTAATGTTATTATTTGGACCATTACTCCGTTCCCCGACTAGTCTCGGCTACGTTCTCATTTCCTGAAGAGAACAATGAAAGCAAAAGGGTGAGCTCAACTAGTCCAGTAAGAAATATTATGACTAAGATAATGCAGAATAATTTATCGTTAGCCTTCAACAGTGTTAAACTGATAAATTATAACAAACATCAAGTTTAACTGCAGCGGAACAAGCAATCCATTAGAAGAGTCAAGTAGAGAATAAAATCTACTATCTTCTATGATTTAAAAGGTTTTTCATCACTTTTATCGTTGAGACTCAGCTTGATAAATAATCCACATCATCCCTGCACTACGGCTAAGGATATTCATTAATATCATGACCATAATTTATCTATGCACTACGGGCCAACGATATTCGTGTATTCATCAATGGTCATGATCATGCCAACAACTGTCCATCAATGCACTATGGGCCAATGAGGACTTTTACCACATCATTTATAACATTATGGTCATGATTATACCGAATAATCCCTAGTCATAATCATACCAAGTCCATCTATGCACTACAGGCCACAAATGACTTTCAACAGAATATAAATATGAGGATGATGACAATGATATAAGAATTCAATAAAACAAGTTCAAGGATAAATTTTAAAAGATTTCTAATTTAATTTATCCAGAAATCAATAACGTCCAAGTTGTCAACATGATACTGTTTTATGGAGTAAAATTCAAGAATGCTCAGAAGAATATTTCTATGAAAAGATATTGGATGAAGCGCAAATATCCAGGATATTCTACTAATTTTATGGAGTATAGAAGCCAAAACTTTAACCAACTGAGTACAATGGAATATATGAAACTGCAAATAGATTTTTTCCCGCCATGCGGTAATCTACGTAGACAGATCATTTCCACAATTTAATAAGGAATGAATACGAAGGATCATTCACCATGAATGCGGTAATCCACATAAACAGGTTATTCCAACAGAATGATAAAGAATGGAACCAGGTCATGCGTAACCCACACAGACAGGGTATTCCAAAAAAATAACAAAGAATGGAACCAGGTCATTCGTAATCCACACAGACAGGATATTCCAACAGAATAATAAAGAATGGAATAACAACAGAATTCACCAGGTATGCGATAGACCGCATAGACACATTATTCCAAAAGAATAATAAAGAATAGAATAACAGAAGAATATCACCATGTATGCGGTACTTCGCATAGACAGGTTATTCCAACATAATAATAAAGAATGGAATAACAACCCTTACGAGCATTGAAAGAAAATAACAATCTTCATTAATACGAAAGAATAATACACCTTACCTTAGTAGGAGATTGGATACTGCAATAGTGTAGTAACATAATACTCTTCTTCTTTCTCTCTTATTCTCTCTATACTTTCTCTCTCTAAAGCTTGAATGAATTGGTGAAAAATAATAAAGAAATGAGCTTCTATTTATAGGCTTGGCAGAGTAAGGGTAAAATAGTCTTTTCGCTATAATTTATGACATCATCACTGACATCAGTCGATCATAATACATCATTGCTTACCTCATCGTCTGATGACATCATCGCTTACCTCATCGTCCGATGACATCATCGCTTGCATCATAGGAATTCAAATTCAATTTGTTCACTTCCACCTCCTTTTACTTTTATACCATGAATTTACTATAATAATGCTACCATTCAAATTATAAAAAACGTACTATTATATAATCACATCATACTACTATAATGTAATATTATAATAATATATTTGAATGAATTATTTTATCGAAAAAGATAAAATACCAGCTTTCAACAAATGTCACATGCTAAAAATTCCTCAGTTTAAATCCACTTCGAATAAATATTTTCTTATCAAATATATCAATAATTAATTATTCACAAATAATATTACAAAATTATAATATTGATAACCAGGTCGTTCCTAGAAAAGAGGGGGCTTTCCGATAAGGATTTATCCCTATTGACGCGTAATTAGGTAACCAAACCCCTTTCCTCGACAGAACTTTCTAGACATTGTCAATAATGCAAATAATAATATTATTCAAATAATATGAATTATTGATTTGATAATTTGAAATACTATGAAATGAAAATTATTGAATCAATAATATAAAATATCAACGTAGCAATTATTGAATCAATAAAATAAAGTATTGAACAGTAATTACTGTAACAATTATTGAGTAGTGACTTCTTACGTAAGCATCAATATTCCAAGATACTGTACAATACCGTGTGCTACTATTCAACCACGCGTATTACTTTTTTTTTGCTAAATTTAGACTGAAATAAAAGAAAGAATAAGTACATGGGTCAAACCCAAACAGTATACCATAGCCATCATAGGACAGGCCCTATGATGGCATTAGTAAACCAAAGCTAGACACTAGCTTACAAGGATCCAACAAGGAACAAAGGAATAAAACTACATCAAAGCAACCTGAAGCAATAATACAAATTTTAGCTATAAGACAAACAACTCAACCACATCAACAGATGGATTGCAGCAGCAAGCAACACCCAAGCAGACATCAGATGGACTGCAGCAGCAAGCAAGCAGATGGACTGCACTCACCCGAGCAGCCCAGCACATAGCAGCCCAAATCTACAAAAAGCCCAGCACATAGCAGCACAAAACATAGCAGCCCAAAGCCATAGGGACTTGGAAGAAGCCATCAATAGCAGATCACATAAGCACAAACTGCCCAGACAGACTACCCAGAACAGATCAGACAGCAGCTCCACTAACAATGGACTGCAGCAGCAAGCAACACATATGGACTGTAGCACTATAGCAGCTGGTGAAGCAACACAGACCCTAGGAAGAAGCCATCAATAGCAGACCACACAAGCACAAACTGCCCAGACTAGCAGCTCAACCCAACTGAAATCCAACAGTCACTGCAGCAGAACTCAAGACCAGCAGACTAAACATCCATAGCAGAATATACAGCAAAGAACTAGTCCAAATCATGCATAGGCTACCAACCAGCAGACCTAGCCAAGCAGAACCCACAAAGCATACCAAAAACCACTTGTAGCAGCAGAGGCCACCAGGGACAGCAGACTGTCGAGCGATGAGGCTGCATGTTAAAATGAAGCTGAGCTAGAAACAGCTTCACACACACATCCACAACAACAGTCAGCAGCCGAGCAATAGCCAAACTAACTATGAACTAACTATGACAGCAGCTTATCGAAGCAAAAAAACCAAGGGCCAACCAAAAATAGCAACAGCAGACCAAATAACAGCAGAAGTCAGACTAGCTATGACAACATCAACCAAAACCGCTATGAAAGCATCAAACCAAAATAGCAGCAGAAACCCAAATAGTAGTAGCCAAACTAGCTATGACAGCAGCAAACCAAATGACAGCAGCAACAAACCAAATGACATCAACCACCAAATCAAGAGCCAAGACACTTGAAATGAGCCTCCAGCTGCATAACTGCAGCTGTAGCACTACTACTAAACCAGGATCAATCCACAGCGCAAGCAGCCCTCCCACACAGCAAACAGCGATAGCAGCTAGAACACAACAGCGAACCAGCATGGCCCAATTCTGCATCAGGGATAAAGCCAACCTGCTGCTGCACCCAACAACAAAGACTGCTCAAACCCATTCATATCAGATCACTGCCCTAAACAACAATCAGACAACTAGAAGCAGCAACTCCTTTAGCCAAAACCAACAATACCAAAAGCAGCAACCCATTAGCCACTGCAGCAGACTGCAACATAACCATATTGCAACACAGCAACTGAACATAGAACTCAGCTAAACCAGCTAAATAACTATAAGAAACAACTCCCCAGCAGCATCAGCCATTAATATATCAACATCAGAGAAATCATTGTACACAGTAGACCAAAGCAACATCAGCCAAGAAGTCATGACATTAAGCATACCAACCCCGCAACCTAGATAGAGCAGGGTAACCAGTCACAGGATAGCAACAGCAGAACCGGTCAAGAATTGCTTAAAGAAAGATGCCTAAGACCATATCTTGTCTTAATTTTTTGGAATCTAGCATTTGTATGAAGTTTACATTTGAGCACATGAAGGATGTCGGTGACTAGGTTTAGAACTGTGCAAGACTTATGACTGAAAATTCGCGCATTCCGCTCATTCCAAATACGGTATACCACAGCTGCAAACCCAAGATGAAGTAAACTGTGATGGAAAGATGGATTTGAATAATGAATGAGGTAGCCCGTTATGGAGCTCCAAGACCGACTAGAACCCCTCCACCCACAGTGCCGAAGAACAGAAAGAAGGACCCTAAAAGAGTAGTCACAGTGGAAGAATAAGTGATCAAAGGTTTCCGGATGGGAAGAGCAAAGAACACATGAGGGATTGACAGACATTCCAAAACTGATCAATCTGTCCATAGTACGTAACCCTTGATGGAAGGCCAACCAGAGGGTAAAAGAGTACCGAGGAATCAGGATCTTAGGCCACACTAATTTGTCCCAAAGAACAACAACTCCCACCCGTCTAATAGAACGCCATAGAGCAGAAGCTTTTACCTCATTGGAATTCATAGAATCCCATAGAATCTCATCCGGTTTAGAAGAGTCACAAACCCTATTAAGATCAAAAGCATCCCGAAAGACAATAAAATCATTATGATTAGAGGAGGGGAGGTGTCCAGGAGGAATCTCGAATAATATCACTTACAGTTGCATTTGGACCCAAATCAGAATTTATGATCAAAGAGGAATGAGAGCTTGAAGCTAGAGGGTTCGCATTTAGCCAAGGATCGAACCACAGACTAGTACTTTCCCCATTACTAATACGGAACCGAATATGGTTCATAGCAAGAGGTCTCAGCTGCAGAATCTTTCTCCATATCCATGAGTAGTCATTTGGGGTCTTCAGAACCCAAAAGTGTTTAGAGCGTAAATGATATACTCTAACCCAAGTAGCCCAAAGAGACTGAGATTTAGGATTAACTACTCTCCAAAGTTGAAGCAAGATAAGAGCTTTATTCCAGTCCTCCAATTGCTTTATAGCTAGACCTACTTCAGAATAAGGAAGCGCAATTTTACTCCAGGCAACTTTGGCTCCAAACTTCAACAAAGAGGGGCCTTTCCATAAGAATCTGCTCATAGTGGACTTAAGATCTTTAAGTACAGACGCAGGGAGAATGAAGTGGGCAGACCAATAAGATTGGATAGCAAAGACAACCGATTTAATAAGCTGAAGGCGTCCAGCATAGGAAAGGAATCTATTAGTCCATGAAGAAATCTTGGATTTAACCTTTTCTAACAGAGGATGACAATCAGCAAGACTGAGCTTCGAAGTGATCAGAGGGACTCCAAGGAATTTAGCAGGGAACTGACCCACTTGAAACCCAAGAGAATTGTAAATTACCTCAGCATGACCAGTAGAGACATTGGAAAGAAAGCACATACTCTTCGAATCATTTACATGTAATCCCGAGAGAGACGAGAAGTGATCTAAACAAAGTTTGATGACCCTGACCGAGTTCACATCACCATGACAGAATATAAGCAGATCATCAGCAAAGCACAAATGGGATAAGGAGATAGACTTTGTTTTCCAATGATGCTTGAAAGAATGGGTCCTGGTTTCCTTTAAGAGAATAAGCGAAAGGACTTCCATAGCAATAACAAAAAGATATGCAGAGAGAGGATCTCCTTGACGCAAGCCCTTGGACCCTTTGAAATACCCACAAAGGGCACCATTCACTCTAACAGAGTAAAAAGTAGAACAAATACAAACCTTTATCCAGTAGATGAACTTGGGAGGAAATTTGAAAAGGCGCAGAGCGGCAAGTATGAAATTCCAAGACACCGAATCAAAGGCCTTACGAAGGTCAATTTTCATGGCACACCGAGACTGGCCAGAGGGCCTATGATAGTTTCTGAATAACTCTTGAGCCAGAAGGATATTATCACCAATCCTCCTACCCGGAATAAAAGCAGATTGAGAGGGAGATATTAGGGAGGGAAGAATACCCTTGAGCCTAACAGCAATAATTTTGGCAATGCACTTATAAGTTGTGTTACAGCAGGAAATAGGCCTATAGTCAGTCATGGAGGTAGGATTAGGAACCTTAGGGACCAAAGCGATAGCTGTAGAGTTAGTACCCCTTAGGAGACAGCCCTTTTTGAAAAAGGATTGAACAGCCAAAGTAAAATCACGACCGACAATATCCCAAACCAGAAGGAAAAAATTCACATTGAAGCCATCAGGACCAGGGCTCTTATTTTTCTTCATCGACTTCAGAGTTGTCAAAATTTCGCTATCAGAAATGTCTCTCTCCATCCAAGAGGCTTGAGAATCAGTAACAATATTGGAAACATAGGGGGCAAGATCCATAAGATCGGGGTCCTCCTCTATAGGAAGAGAGCCCAGCAAGGAGGAAAAGTGGTCCACTGCAATATTTTGGATATCCTTTTGACCAGTAAAGAGGATACCCGCCTCATTTTCAATAGCAAGAATTTTATTTTGATTCCATCTATTCTTAATTTGATTGAAGAAGTAGCCCGAGTTTTTGTCCCCATCCTTAAGCCATTGGATTCTTGATTTTTGCTTAAGAAATTTCTCTTCACATCTAAGGGCACATATTACTTTACTTTTAACACCGGATGTTTCAATAGTTAACGGTAAAACTTCCGTCGTTATTTTTATAAAAAGATAATTTTGTCGCTTTCTAACTTCGACAATAGTTCTGTTGTGGGGTCCACCAATGATTGTGCCGTTGTACGAATATTTCCTGTTAAAATGAATATTCCCCGACCAATCGAATATTATATAAAAACTTGCTTACTTTGCAAAATTTATAAATATTACCCACAACTATAACATTATAACAAATTCACACCTTAATATTCAAAAATGATATTTATAGAAAATTCATTTTTATTCATAAAAGTTGGGGTCTTACAACCTCCCCTTCTTATGAAATTTTGCCCTCAAAATTAGGGTACATACCTGGTATGTCGAAGAGGTAAGGATACCTTGATTTTATTTCAGATTCTAACACCCAGGTCATTTCCTCAACATCGTGGTTTCTCCACAAAACTTTGACTTGAGGTATAACCTTAGAGCGTAAAATATGTTCTTTCTTATCCAAGATTTTAACAAGAACCTCTTCATACGTTAAATCTTCCGCTATTTTGTCTGATTCTAATTCAATAATGTGCTGCAGGTCTTTCACATATTTACATAACATAGATATATGAAAAACGTTATGAACACGAGACATACTTAGCGGTAAAGAGAGTCTATACGCCATAGTTCCTACTCGATCGAGGATTAAAAATGGTTCAATGAATCGAGGATTGAGTTTTCTTCTCTTTCCAAATCTCGTAACTCCTTTCCATGGAGCAACACGTAACAACACATGATCTCTAATATCGAATTCTACGTCCTTTCGATGAAGATCAACATAACTCTTTTGTCGATCTTGTGAGGTTTTAATACGTTGTCAGATCATTTGAATATTTTCCGTAGTCATACGTACCAACTCCGGTCCCAACAATGTTGCTTCACCGACCTCATCTTAGCATACTGGAGAATGACATTTTCTTCCATACAACGCCTCGAATGGAGCCATGCCAATACTTGCTTGATAACTGTTGTTGTAGGAAAACTCCACCAATAGTAAGAACTTGTCCCAACTTCCCTTGAAGTCAAGGACACAGAGTCTTAATAGATCTTCAAGAGTTTGAATAGTCCTCTCCGACTGCCCGTCCGTCTGAGGATGATATGTCGAGCTAAATCATAAATCTGTGCCCATAGCTTTCTTCAAACTAACCTAAAATTATGAAGTGAATCTTGGGTCTCGATCAGAAAGTATGGATACTGGCATACCATGTAGTCTTACAATCTCATTTATGTACATATGAGCAAGACGTTCAAGTGTATAAGTTTCTCGTATAGGTAAGAAATGAGCTGACTTGGTCAATCTATCAACAATGACCTAAATCGCATCTATGCCATGAGAAACCTTGGGAAGACCGGTAACAAAATTCATGTTAATGTACTCCCACTTCCATTCTGGAATTTCAAGTGGTTGCAATGGACCTTTTGGTACTTAATGCTCCGCCTTGACACATTGACACGTTAGACACCTTGAGATAAACTCTGATATCTCTCTCTTCATATTGCTCCACCAAAATGTATGTCAAATATCATGATACATTTTGGTACTCCTAGGATGGATTGCAAACGATGTGTTGTGTGCCTCCATCATGATTTTATACTTTAAATCAGGATCGTTAGGAACACAAAGTCTGGAGTTGACTCGAACTATTCCTTTTTCATCGATTATTGCTTCCGGCATAGCACCTTCTTGCACTTTCTAATTCATACACATCAGCTCCAAGTCTGTAGCTTGAGCATCTTTAACTTTATCGATTAAAGTCGGTTCTACTCGTATATTCGCTATCATCACATGGGTCCCTAGAGTCTTTAACTCTATCTCCATCCTTTGCAAGTCATATAAAATGGGCATTTGCGTTGACAATATCGCCCTCGTACCCGCATATGATCTTCTACTCAATGTGTCAGCTACTACGTTCGCTTTACCAGGATGGTATTGAATAGTATGATCATAATCTTTCAGCAGTTCAAGCCAACGTCATTGCCGCATGTTGAGTTCCTTTTGAGTGAAGAAATATTCAAGGCTTTTATGATCCATAAAGATCTCCACTTTCTCCCAATACAGGTATGCCTCCAGATTTTAAGTGTGAAAATGACAGCTGCCAACTCTAGATCATGAGTAGGATAATTCCTCTCATATTCTTTGAGTTGTCGCGAGGCATATGCTATGACTTTTCCATGTTGCATGAGAACACATCCTAAACCCTTGCCTGAAGCATCATTGTAGATGACATATCCATCCGTACCAGATGGTATTGTTAGAACAGGTGCTGAAATGAGTCTCCTCTTGAGTTCTTGAAAACTCTTCTCACATTCCACGCTTCAACCGAATTTTATATCTTTCCGAGTCAGCAGAGTTAATGGAGTAGCGATTCAAGAAAACCCTTCTACGAATCTCCGATAATAACCAGCTAAGCCGAGAAAGCTACGTACTTTGGTCACTGATTTAGGTTTCTCCCAGCTTTGAATAGCTTCAATCTTTGCATGGTCAACTGATATTCTATGACTTGATACTACGTGCCCAAGGAATGCTACTTCCTCAAGCCAGAACTCGCATTTCTTCAACTTGGCATAAAGCTTGTTTTCACGAAGCTTTTTGGAGTATCAGCCTCAAGTGTTGCTCATGATCTTCACGGCTTTTGGAATATATGAGGATGTCATCAATAAAGACGACCACAAAGTGATCCAAATATTCCTTGAATACTCGGTTCATCATATACATGAAGGCAGTAAGAGCATTAGTCAATCCAAAAGACATGACTAAGACTTCATAATGTCCGTACCTAGTTCTAAAGGCAGTCTTTGGAATATCCTCAGTTTTAAACTTCAGCTGATGATATCCACTATGAAGATCGATCTTTGAAAATAATTGTGCTCCTTGTAACTGGTCAAACAAGCCATCAATTCGAGGTAATGGGTACCTATTTTTGACGGTGAGATGATTCAACTCCCGATAGTCAATACAAAGTCGCATAATTCCATCTTTCTTCATTACGAATAGAACAAGAGCACCCCAAGGAGACGTATAAGGACGACTGAAACCAATGTCTAACAATTCCTGCAATTGGGTCTTTAATTCCTGAAGTTCAATAGGAGCCATTCGATATGGGGCTTTGAAAATGGGTTTTGTACCGGGTTCAAGGTCGATACAAAATTTAATTTCATGCTCTGGGGGTAGGCCAAGAAGTTCTTCAGGGAATACGTAAGGAAATTTATTAACAATAGAAATATCATTCAAAACTGACGTATTTTTGTTTAAATCCGTGACATGAGCTAAGAAAGCTTGATATCCGTTTTTCAATAAACGAATAGCTTTATGACTTGAGATGACCGTGATTAATTTTAATGGTTTGGTTGCTTGAATTCGCATAATAGGTTGGTTAGGAATATAAAAGATAACAACCTTACGAAAACAATCAATTTTTGCATGATGAGTAGTTAACCAATAAATTCCTAGAATTACGTCAAACGTAAGTATTTATAAGGAAATAAGATCGACTGGTAATGAGAGGGTACCAATTTCAACCAAATAAGACTTATAAATAGTGGATGTAATGAAGGTTTCTTCCAACAGAGTTTCCATAGATAAGTCAAAGTCTAATTTTTCCGGAGTTAAATTTAATCGTTGAGCGCAAGTAGAAGAAATAAAAGAGTGGGTTGAACCGGTATAAAATAAGGTATAGACTTCGCTAGAGTTTATGATAAGCTTATCCGTGATGACCTCGTTCGGGTTCCTTTCTTTTTGAGAGGTCACAACAAACACTATCCCTTGAACTACTTTTTTTGACTTGTCTGGGACGGTATTTTGTGTCACCGTTCCAACTGGACTTGCCTTCGGTGCACGACAAAATTGGGCTAGGTGACCTTCTCTTCCACAATTATAACACCCTTTGGATGGCATCGCGCAGTTTGGACTGATATGCCCCTCTCTTCAGCATTTGAAGCATATGATAGGTGGTCGTTCTCCTTCCTTAACAACGGGTACTGGTGATGACGTCTTTCCATCATTGTTGAATCTCCTCTTCTTCAAATTTCCACTTTTATTGTCTTGGCCGTGATTACCACCGAAGTGGTTACCATTTCTGGTATGTTGATTCCCTCCACGTTTGTTGTCACCGCTTCGATGACTGCTACCACTGATATTATCATTTTGTTGGCTGTTTTCTCTTAGTTGAGTTAACTCGTTATCGCACTCCAATAACTGAGCCTTATTTACAACATCTGAATACAAACATAGTTGATGAGAAATTAGATATTGACGTATCTAGGGTTTCAAATCTCTTAGAAACATACGCGTCATTCACTCCTCATTGTCAACCAAGTGAGACGCAAACCGGGATAACTCGGCAAAATTAGCTTCGTACTATGACACGGTCATATTATTCTGCTCTAACTTGATGAACTCTACCTCTTTCATGTGACGGATACTTTTGGAAAAGTACTTGTCATTGAATAGTTCTTGGAACTTCTCCCAAGACATCTTCAGTGCGGCAGGTTGAGTACACTTTACTGATTCCCACCAGCAATTTGCCTCTCCTCGGCAACATAAAAGTTGTAAAGGGAACCTTTTGCTCCTCGGAGCATCCCAAGATATCAAATATCTTGGTGATCTGCTTTATCCATGTCTCCGCCTTAAGTGGTTTTGGCTCTCCATTAAACTCTGGTGGTCCCAGTTCCTTGAACTGTTTAGCGGTGACCGTCCGAGAGTTGCCAGTATTTCCACCTGCATTTTGGACAGGAGTCTCTCTTGCCTAATGTTGTACGAATTTTAGAAAGCTCCTAAACATTCCGTTGTTCGCCATTTGGTCGGTGTTGTTGTTCACCTGAGGATTATTGCCTTCCTGATGCACATTATCTTGGGTGTTGATCTGTGGTGACTCAACGGAGACTATGCTCCATTTCTATTCTCAACATTCTCGGATGTCATTTTCAAATACTGCCACAAAACAAGGGTTAATTGACATGTCACATAGTATCCCTATACTCTGACCAACCAATTAAATACCAAATAAACTTAGGTAGGTCATACTAGTGAAGGAATTCCCCAGTCTCTCCCCTCCTAGTTCTTGTTTCACATCTCAGCCAGGGATCATATCCCTAAGCTTTGATACCAACTGTGATGCCCCCAAAATAGGTATAAATCACCCATCTTGAGTTGCCAAATACATGGTACAAAATTCAAATACAACTTAATAATACATTTGTCATGTAAAATAGGACAAGACATAAACTGAGAGTTTTAATACGAATATTGTCTTCTAGACAGTATTCAACTCAAATGGAGTCCTCAATACATTTATTATCACCCTATTTCATAGAATAGTGAGGACTACTAATGTTATCATTTGGACCGTCACTCCGTTCCCCGACTAGTCCCGGCTACGTTTTCATTTTCTGAAGAGAATAATGAAAGCAAAAGGGTGAGGTCAACTAGCCCAGTAAGAAATATTATGACTAAGATAATGCAGAATAATTTATCGTTAGCCTTCAACAATGTTAAACTAATAAAATATAACAAACATCAAGTTTAACTGCAGCGGAACAAGCAATCCATTAGAAGAGTCAAGTAGAGAATAAAATCTACTATCTTCTATGATTTAAAAGGTTTTTCATCACTTTTATCGCTGAGACTCAGCTTAATAAATAATCATCATCCCTGCACTACGGTCAATGATATTCATTAATATCATGACCATAATTTATCTATACACTACGGGCCAAGGATATTCGTGTATTCATTAATGGTCATGATCATGCCAACAACTGTCCATCAATGCACTACAGGCCAATGAGAACTTTTACCACATCATTTGTAACATTACGGTCATGATTATACCGAATAATCCCTGGTCATAATCATACCAAGTCCATCTATGTACTACAGGCCATAGATGACTTTCAACATAATATAAACATGAGGATGATGACAATGATATAAGAATTCAATAAAACAAGTTCAAGGATAAATTTTAAAAGATTTATAATTTAATTTATCCAGAAATCAATAACGTCCAAATTGTCAACATGATACTGTTTTGTGGAGTAAAATTCAAGAATGCTCATAAGAATATTTCCATGAAAAGATACTAGATAAAGCGGAAATATCCAGGATATTCTACTAATTTCATGGAGTATAGAAGCCAAAACTTTAACCAACTGAGTATAATAGATTATATGAAACTTCAAATGGATTTTTGCCCGCTATGCAGTAATCTGCGTAGACAGATCATTTCCACAATTTAATAAGGAATGAATACGAAG
Source organism: Panax japonicus (assembly GCA_020205505.1). Taxonomy (NCBI): domain Eukaryota; kingdom Viridiplantae; phylum Streptophyta; class Magnoliopsida; order Apiales; family Araliaceae; genus Panax; species Panax japonicus. The sequence goes on along the minus strand of CM035100.1, from coordinate 16,352,739 downwards.
GATCATTCACTATGCATGCGGTAATCCACATAGATAGGTTATTCCAACAGAATGATAAAGAATGGAACCAGGTCATGCGTAACCCGCACAAACAGGATATTCCAACAAAATAACAAAGAATGGAACCAGGTCATGCATAATTCATACGGACAGGATATTTCAACATAATAATAAATAATGGAATAACAACAGAATTCACCAGGCATGCGATAGACCGCACAGACAGGTTATTCCAACAGAATAATAAAGAATGGAATAACAGAAGAATTTCACCATGTATGTGGTAATTCGCATAGAGAGGTTATTCCAACATAATAATAAAGAATGGAATAACAACCCTGATAAACATGTTATTTATACATTTTGTTATCCCTAATTTTGTCCTTTTAATTATATTAGTTTTTTAAATTAATATGTTTTATTGTATTTTGTAGGATTTAATAATTGTTGCAATAAAGTCAAAATCTTGGTGATCAAGCGATATTTAATGCTCTTATTCATTTAAGGAATATCCAAGAAGAATCCTACAAGGAGAATGAAAGAGGTGGAACAATTTTGGTGTGCAAGTCAAATTCAACAAGAGAAAGAAAAGTCCATCTAGAAGATCTTTTTGAGAATTTGATTGTCACTAGGAAGTTGAATCCTACATGGAAAGGGAACCAAAGTGTCTAAGTTCAAAATTAGGGTTCAAAGTTATTTTTCCTATAAATAGGCCTCTTATTTTAGAGAGAAACATCACTTGTTATTTTATTTTTCTTAGTTTTCACTAGTGTAGGAGGGAGAAGATATTTAGAGTTTGTCTCTCTTATTCCAATCACGTGTGGAACATACTGTCAGGGAGTATTTGTAACTTTCTTTTATTTATATAATAGAAATTCTCTTTTTAATTATTGCTCTTAATTCATGCGAATTGTAGTACGTACTAATATTATTTGTTTTTGTTTCTAATTCCATGGCTATCTAAATTTCTAATACCTAGGATTATGATGAAACTAAGTATTTCATAATAATATTTTCTTTCCGTTCCAAAATTAATGCCTAATTATTTTCGCCTTCATATTTTCCTCCGCATAAATTGCATATGATTTTTATATTGATTGCGAGGTTTTGATAAGTTATAGTTAATCTGTGAATTTTTCATAACTTATGATTGCCCATATTAATTATATGAATCATTATTTTTAAAGGGAATGGAGAATAATTTGGTAATTGATTTAGGAAATAAGAAATTATTTATTATGTTAATAGTTGGTGGATTCTGATTCCTAGTTATCTTTTCTCATTAATATTTTCCTTTATTAATTAGTAGTTTGAATAATTTAGTTAATAAATTCTCTCCACCATATTTATTTCTAATTTGCCTAAAATATTAATTAAGTATATATTAAAGAATTAATCTAGTCTTTGTGGGTTCGACCTGTACATGTCAGTTCTTCAATTCGACACTGTGCACTTGCAGTTACATATTTTTATCACATCAAGTTTTTGGCGCCGTTGCCGGGGACTAGAATTAATTTTTATTTATTCCTTAATTTTTATTTATTCGAATTAGTTTTAACTCATTTTTTTCAGGATTATTGAAGCGGATTGAAGAAGCGAAAAGATAAAGATTTTGTTGATGCGCTTTCTTCGGTACTTCGTATCTCCATATTTTTTTTAATTTTTTTTTGAAATAATAAAAAAAATAGTAGTTTAGTTTTTTTATATATATATATTTTTTTATTTGTCGCATTCATGCATTCACTCACATAGAGCACATCCTGTTAGGTTTTATTTTTTTTATTTTTTGTCAAATATAAACTGTGGTGATTGCTGGAGGATTGAGGTACGTCAAAATTTCTCCTTCTTTCGTAATTCACATAGTTTTAGGACATTTTATTTGTTTATAGTTTTTTTGTGCATTTTTATCTAAAATCTAACATTAAGGGCACAACATGTAACAAGATAAGGTGGGGATTTCAGTCACCCTTCCTTGTCCCACAAACAACCCAATTAGCATTTTGCATAACCATGACCTAATAAAATCAAGTAGAGGTTGGCCCCTAGGACTCTCGAGCTCAATTAGGACAAGAAACCCCAAGAGAAGTCTGAATTTTAAATTAATAAAACTACTGGTGTCTAGGCAAGTGGTTCAAAAGGTATACGCCTAAAGATTGTGTGGTTATTCAATTAGTCACCGTTTCTACGGAGAGACTCTCACCTTTCTTACACTTACCTGACTAGTAGTGTGATTAATTTCGAATTTGGTGGACCTTGCGGTGTAACTTGGAACAGTTAGGAGCTGTCTAGATTTTATTTAGGTTGACCTTAGAAGTAAATTTATTTTAATTTATTTATTTTGTTTTTTTTGTGCTTATCTGATTATTTGTTAATTAGTGTATGCTAAAACTGTGGATTAAGGACGAAACATCCCGATTAGTGAAAAAACTTGATTTTTCGAATTTCACTTTAAAAGATCTCACTTTAACAAAAATGGAGGGCGCCCAAACTATTTCTTTAAGGGATAGATGTTATCCTTCCCGCTCTGCCCAACCATCATGTATCAGTCTACCACCGGTAACTAGTAACAATTTTGAACTTAAGCCACATTTTATAAATATGTTACCTAGGTTTACGGGGATAGAAGATGCATATTTATTTATTCAGGATTTTGAAGAAGTTTATGCTTTAATGAAAATTCAACAATTGTCTGATGACTCAATTAGGCTAAGATTTATAACATTTGCTTTAAAAGATAATGCTAAAAATGGTTATATAGCCTACCAAATAATTCCATATCAACCTAGGAGGGATTTGTTGTTACATTTCTAAAAAAATATTTTCCAAATCATAAAACTGCTAAAATTCGGACTGCAATTCATCAATTTTGCCAACTTGAAAAAGAGTCATTTTGGAAATATTTTGATAGATTTAAAAATTTGTTATCCCAGTGCCCACACCACGGAATTAAAAAATGGAGATTGTGTCAAATTGCTTACGAAGGTTTAGACTATCCCACTAAAACAATGTTAGAGTCAATGTGTCAAGGGGATTTTTTGAATAATGATGAGAAAAAGGCTTGGGAGTTTTTAGAAGACTTGACAGAAAAAACCATGTAATGGGAAACCACCCGAGAGAAAGATAAACCTAGTTCATCTAGGGGTGTTCATACAATTGATAGTTCAATTGCTACAGAAGTTAAGTTGGCTGGTGTACTTAAAAGACTTGAAGATTTAGAAACTAGGGGACTATCACACGTGAACCAAGTCTCAACACCAACACCTTTGTGTCTAAAGTGTAATTCACCAAGACATGTGATTGAGGAATGTCCTAGAGTCGTGCCCCAAATTTGAAGAATATGAACAAGTCAATGCAATGTTTCAACGACCTTGGAATGACCCATTTGCACCCATTTATAATCATGGTTGGAGGAATCATCCTAATTTTGCATGGAACCAAGGACCCTACCCAAATAATTCTTCAAATCAGGTCAATCAGTCTCTGAATCAATCTTTTCAACCTTACCAAAAGTTCAATCCTGGTCCATACCAAAATTCAAATCCAGCACCTCAATATCCACCAGGTTTTTCTAATGAAAGTGAGAGGAGATTTAGCACCTTAGAGAAGAGTGTGGAAACTTTAATAAAATCTCAGCAAAGCACTAACCAAGCCATTTCTCGCCTAGAGATCCAAATGAGTCAATTGGCCACTGCAGTTAGTGAAAGAGAGAAGGGTAAACTTTCTAGTCAACCCGAGACCAATCCAAAATTTCCAGTCCCTACTATAAAACCTTATCATGTTAATTCAGTTGAAAACAACCAAGTCAATCATGTGAAATTCTGTAATCTCTTTAGGGTCTGGAAATTATTTTAATAATTATGCTAGAATTGATAATGAAGAAGAGAAAAATTAAATGTTGAATCTAACGATCCATCTTCAAAGTCAACCCAGCCAGAAAATCCCACAAACTCTGAGTCAGTAGGCCCATCCACTAATCATGTTTCAAAACATGATTCAACCATACCTTATGAGTCAACTGAAAAAGTCTTCAAACCAAAAGCCCCATTCCCTCAAAGACTTATTTCAAACAAGCAGTCAGCTCAGCTGGACTAAATTCTAGAAGTGTTCAAACAAGTAAAAATTAACATTCCTCTTTTAAATGCCATTCAACAAGTTCCCTCATATGCTAAATGTCTAAAAGATTTATGCACACACAAAAGAACCACTCAAGTTCCTAAGAAATCTTTTCTAACAGCCCATATTAGTTCTATCTGAAAGTAGTATACACATAAGCCAATCATGTTTGATGATAAAGCATATGCTTTGTAATAATCTTATTCATTTATTAATAAAAAGTATTAATTTATTAGTCTTTTAATTATCTACATGATGCTGTTTTACAATATGTGATAAACCCATAGTTTTAAGCAATGCTTTTAGAATAATGATGATGATCATTCTAATGAGATCTAAATTCTTAGAAAACTTAAAACTAAAATAGTTCTCAATCGTTGGATTACTAAATTGGGGATTAGTGAATCCGGATAGATTGGTACATACGTTGTTTACTCATTGGATGAGGATGATTGATCTCATGATCATTTGTGTGTAGACACTAAAGCAAGTATGTAGGTGCTTATTAGAGAATAAGTTCACTGAATGTGACTCGCTAAGGAATACCTAATAGAGTTTTACTTGTCTGTCAATAGGAATTCCTGTAGTGATAGTAGTACAAGTGATCCTTGGACTTGAGATCATCATAGTATCTTGTGTATGATGAGTTATACTTTGACTTATTCCTTAAAACCCTTAGGGTATATCAAAGGGTATGCTTGGGTATAATAAGTCGTACATGGAGATAATATATGATCAATAAAGAATCTACCGCTTCTAGTAAAAGAAGAGAAATGTCCTATGTGATTCGATAAATGACAACCGTGTAGTCCTTGGCCAAGACAGAATAAAATTAGAAAGGAGTTTCTAATTTATATTATTTGAAGTTGTGCATTTAAGAGTCAAAATATATATAATTAAATAAAATAAGACTTGATAGTAATTCTATGTCTTATATTTAATTAGGACATTGTATCATGGAAGGATTGAATTGTACGGTAACTATTTACTCAAAGGTTCTTTTATGATTAATGTTGAAATCTATATTATCTGGAAAGTCGTTGATCGTTAGGGAGGCTTATCCCTATTGTAGAATAAATATTATTTATTTAAATAAATTAATTATTTAATTTATTTATTTAAATAAGATTAGAATTGTTCTAATTGATTTATTCACAGCCGGTTTAATATGGAGAACCTAAAGGGTCACACCATAAAAGGAAGAATAAATTAATAAGAAGTTAATGGCATAATCGTAATAATATGTTAAGTATATTTAATTTAATCTATGGTGATAAAATAATTTAAATAGCTTAATATTTATTATTTAATATTTTAGAAATATTAAATATAAATTAATAAGAGAAGTCTTATTAATACTATTACAATTATTATTATTTTAATTTCTAAAAGAGTTTAAGAATTAATTTAATATAAGTACTCTCATTTATTCCTAATAGAATTAGAAGGGAAAATTAGTTAAAGGAGTTTAATTAATTATCTCAAATAAGATTAGGGAGCCCATTTAATTAAAAGAGTTTAATTAAATAAATAATACCTTATTTCTAATTAAATAGGGTTACCTGATATCTTTATAAGAGGAGTCTTATATCAGATATCAATAGACGTAATTCCAATAGTTGGGAGAGTACGCTTTTTTTCTATGAGAGATAAAAAAACTAGGGTTTAGCTAATTACCCATCTTCTTGAATATTTCTTCTTCTTTGACGGATCATCTCTAGAGGCCAAACACTTGGGTGGCTAACGTTGTTCAAAGGAAAGAACCAAACCCGGTGGATTCAAGTTGAACGCGAAAAAGATTGGAGGTGAACTTGTACCTGAGGAAGCTCGAATCTTCAAGAGTATGATTCTTGTTCTTCATTTTTTCGTTTAATTAATAATTGTGTATAAAGGGTGATCCGGGTATATGGTTTGTAAAATTTTAAAACTCTTGTTTTTCACGTTTCCACTTATTTTGTGCAATTTGATTGCATTCATGAATATTACAAACCTAACAGTGGTATCAAAGCCAAACTTTTATGCGAATTATTAATTATTTGATTTGATATGTATATTGATATGTGTTTAAAACAATTTAATTGGGCATAATTTTGTTGTATATAAAAATAAAAAAATAATAATAAAATTCTCGCCAAATCACATACCGCGTTTTAAAAACCAAGCTACTATTCGCGTGGGTTATTCAAGGGATTCGGCAGGAGCATGCATTTTTTTTTTGAGATTCACGTGACCCATTTTTTTAAAGTTGCAGGAGATTATTTTTTAAAAGGTTTTAAGTGGATTCTTGTTAAGTGAGTTAACAAGATGACAGATAATCGACATTTTTTTTCGACTGAATCCATGAGTTGCGTTGACCAGTAGCTTGATTATGGAAGCACGTGACTCACTTATTATATTATAAATATATATAAGTATATTTTAATTTTAAAATTAGAATTTCATACTAACTAATTAGAGTTGGAATTTGATTCCATAATAACTAATTGGAGTTAAAATTAGATTCCATATTTCCTTAAATAAACGAGTTTATTTAGATATGAAAGAAGATTTCATATTATTCAAAATAAAAGTGTTTATTTGTGAATTGGAAAGAGAATCTTATTTTCCTTAAATAAAAGAGTTTATTTAGATATGAAATAAGATTTCATATTATTCAAAATAAAGGAGTTTATTTGTGAATAGGAAAGAGAATCCTTGTTTCTTTTAATAAAGGAGTTTTATTTTTATTTTATTTTTACATGGAATTGGATTCCATAATTAATTAAAATAAAGGAGTTTATTTTGATTAAAGATTTTGATTAAAATAAAATAGTTTATTTTATTCAAGATTGAATAAATTAAAATAAAATAGGTTTATTTTGATTTAAATTTGCGTTAAAATAAAGGAGTTTATTTTGATTCAAAATTAGATTTTATACTAACTAAATTTACCCATTAAATGATATCAATATATATATATATATATATATATATATATATATATATATATTGAATGTTTATTATTCATGAGATAAATATTATTTATTGATGCATATGGTGATGTGTATGATAATAAATGAGATTGATTATGGACTATTGACCAATGTGGTTGAATTTTATTTTAGTTGGATGCATGAATGTATGAGTTTTATTAAATGGGGTTTGCATACCTCGTCTTCTCTAATTTTTTCTTAATGTAAATTATATCTCCCTCCTATATACTTCTCCTTGACTGCTGATCAAGTTTCTATTTATTTTAAATAGTTTTTTAATAGGAATAATTATAATTAATTTTGAAGAATTAGAAATCAAGGAGCAAGGAGCGCTTGAAGACTCGTTTGTAATGGAGCCCGGATTTAAATGTAATAGTTATATTTAAATATTAATTCTTGCACCCCCTAGGGTTTGATCTTTTGGTTCACTTGGTGGCTCTAGTGAACCAAACTAGAATAAAAGTCCATAATCAATCCGGGTAGAATATATTATTCTATATGTTCATACTTATACTATATATATATATATATATATATATATATATATATATATATATATATATATATATATATGCATGTGCGCTAAACAAGATGAGACATATTAATAATAAACCACTCAAATTTTTTATATTAAGTCCTAAGCGTTCAAAGATATTTGGAATATCGAACGTCGCCTTCTAGCATGATAAAATTAATAGAGTATTAAATATTTAATATGAGTTTGTTGTGTCACCACAAGGTAAGTATTAAGTATTTAAGATGTTAATTTATCACATTTGATGCTTATAAAAAAAATTGAACAATATTGTTTTGTTGTGTCACTACAAGGCTGATATTTTTCTTTTTTTAATATATGGAGTGCTAGGTTGGACTTAACTTGGATAATTTTGATTCGGATGTGCCACCACTTGATCAAAATAATCTAAGAGGCAAAATACAAGGAGTTGCATAGTTGATGTAATTGACAAGAGTTGTCTACCTATTTATTTATATATAGTTTGTTGTGTCACCACAAGACTATATACATTTGAAATGAGATCCTTATTCTCACTAGAAAATCTTTAATTAGATTTTGCCGAACTATATAAGTGAGGGTAATATAGTTTGATGAAAATAGTGGGAGATACCAATTTAAAATAAGACCTAATTTATTTTGGTAATTAGTAAAAGAATGTATGCTAAAATGTTGTTGATTATAAATTCATTTACAGAATTTTACAATGTCTAAATTATTATCACTGCGTAACATATTAGATGTTAATTAACCGAATTGAATTACTCGGATTGGTTAAGGAAATTGAGAATAGTTCTCACGGCTGAAAAGCTATCTTATGTCCTTAATATGCATATCCCTGCAATGGTTGCAGACAATGTCTCTGAGAAAGAGATTGCTACTTTTAGAAAGTGGCAAGATGATGCACAGTTGGCTCGATGCATCATGCTCGCATCTATGAGTAACGAGCTTCAGCGTCAGCATAAAACTATGGAAACTCCTATTATATGCCTGCACATCAAGTAGTTGATGGTGAGGAAAGTAGGATTGATAGATATCATATATCTAAAGAGTTATTCCAATCTAGAATGACCGAAGGCACTACAGTACAGACACATGTCCTAAACATAATCAATTTGATTGATTAATCAAGACAACTGGTTTTGTCATGGATGGAGAGTTGAGCCAAGATTTGATCTTGTACTCACTCCCGGACTCTGTTCATAATTGTTGTGAATTTTTCATATGAATAAGCTAGATATCAGCCTCACTGATTTGCTTAACATGTTGAAAAATGTTGAGAGTCACTTTCCAACCAAGAAAGACCATGTCTTACTAGTAGGGGCCAAAGGATCTTCTGAAAAGAAGAACGATTCGAAGAAGGTAAATATAAAGGCAAATACAAAGGATAATAAGAACAAACTGATACGGATAGCTACAATAAGCCTGAACACTGGAAAGAAACTACGAGAAACATCTTGCAGAGGCTAACCAAAGAAGCTTAGTGAAGTTTCAATTACAAATACAAATTTGTTCATGATTTAAAAATTTTCTTTAAGTCAAGATTCTACTTGGGTATTGAATACCGACTTTGGTTATCATAAATATAGATTTATGAAGGGACAAAGCAGAAGTAGAAAGCTAAACAAATATAAGTAATCATATGTGTGGGAAATGAAGCAAAGGTTGCCACATTAGCCATAGAAACTTATAATTTAGTAATGCCTACGGGTAAATCTATTAAATCAATAAGTTGCTATTGTATTTCAGTTCTTGTTAGAAACATTATTTCTATTTTATTGTTGGACAATGAAATCTTTGGTATTATAATTAAGAACAATTGTTGTAATATTTATAATAATAATGTTTTGTATAGAACTGGAATATTACTTAATGAATTTTGTGTACCTGACTTACATGAAAAATAATTTTGCATATTGAACAAACTAGTATAAGAAAAAGAGATGATCATTCAAAGAGTTGAATGTATGTATTTGCTGAAATACAAGTGTGAATTATTTGAAAGTTTCAAAGAATTCAGAATTGAAATAAATTGACAAAGTATTAAGATTCTTTGATAAGATCAAGGAATAAATATTTGTGCAATAAGTTTCTAGATCATCTCAAATGATTTTCTCATAATGGACTCCTCCTAATACGTAATAATTGATTGATGTATTTAAAAGGAAAAATAGTACCTTGTTGGACATGGTATGGTCCATAATGATTTTACCGATATTCCAGTATCCTTCTGGGGTAATGTTCTAGAAATGGCTGCATATCTACGAAAAAAAGTAACCTCAAAATTCGACCCCAAAACTCCATAAAAGTTATGGGCATGGAGGATTCCTAATCTTAAGTATGTTAAGATAAGTGGTTGTCCAACTTATGTGAAAAAGGTTTCAAAGGATAAGCTTGGGACAAGATTTGACAAGTACAGATTTGTGGGACATCCTAAAGTAAGTTTAGGATATATGTTCTATAATCCTACATAGCAAAAGGTGTTTGTTGCGAAACACGCTACTTTCTAAGATAAAGATGTTTATCATTGAAGGGGCTAGTGGGAGGATAATACATCTTGAAGAGTTCAAGAACCACAAAACACTATAAGTCAAATAAGAGGAACCTATAGATAGACCTATTATACCACAACCGAATCGTAAGTCTGGAATAGTACCGAAGATACCTGGGAGGTATGGACTCATCATAAATGATGATGATGAGGTACACATCATAGAAGATGATGATCCAGTTACATACGATGAGGTAAAAGTTGTAGACACTCAGAGAAATGAATTGAAGCAAGCTTCTCAAATATGGAACATTCGTTTTGATGAGACAATCAAAAGTTTGATTTTATCAAAAACAAGAATGAACCAAGTGTGTACAAAAGGGTCAGTGGGAGCGTCATTACATTTCTAGTATTATATGTTGATATACTACGGATACGGAATGGCATGCCAATGCTAGAATCAGTAAAGATAAAGTTATCTAAACATTCCTCCATGAATGATTTGGGAAGAGTTTCTTAATTGGGAATATAAATCTATATAGATAGATTTAAGAGGATGCTCGACTTAACCCAAGGAACGTATATTCATTTGATGCTAAAGTTGTTTAGCATGTCAAACTCCAAGAGATGTCTCATGTTGATGAGCTATGAAGTGTATCTCTCTTAATAGTCCCCACAGACTCCTAAAAAGAGAGATCGCATGAGTGAAAATCATGTATGCAATGAAATATACGAGACCTGATGATGATCGGTCATATTCTGGAGAAGATCACTGTAAGACAATGAAAAACATCTTAAAGTACTTAACTGGAACTAAAGATGTGATCATATTCATGGTGGGTCTGAATTAAAACTAGAAGGCTTAACAGACTCAAGTTTTTCAGACTGACCAAGACGATGACAAATCCACTTTAAGGTAAAGTGTTTCCTTGAACGGTGGTGTAGTGAATTGGAAAGGTTCCAAATAGCAAAGAGTTGCTGGTTTAGTGATAAAGACAAAGTATATAGCTGTAAATGAAGCTGCAAGTTGATTGTTTGGATGAAAAGTTCATTACAGAACTAGAAAAAGTTCCTAAGTCTCATCTTGGATCTAAACATGTGTTGTGGCACTTTCATTTGATTATAGGAATCATTGAAAGATGGGAAATCACTATAGAGATAGTTGACTCTCAAGAACAACATTACATATCCATTTACTAAAGCTTATCCAACAGTAGGATAATCGTCACTTAGAGAAGAAGGGTATGAGATACCATGACGATTGACTTTAGTGCAAGTGGGAGATTGAAAGTAGTATGCACACAAGCCAATCATGTTTGATGATAAAACATATACTTTGTAATAATCTTATTCATTTATTAATAAAAAGTATTAATTTATTAAAGGCTTTTAATTATCTACATGATGTTGTTTTACAATATGTGATAAACTCATAGTTTTAAGCAATGCTTTTAGAATAATGATGATGATCATTCTAATGAGATCTAAATTCTTAGAAAGCATAAAACTAAAATAGTTCTCAATCGTTAGATTACTAAATTGGGGATTAGTGAATCCGGATAGATTGGTACATACGTTGCTTACTCATTGGATGAGGATGATTGATCTCATGATCATTTGTATGGAGACACTAACGTAAGTATGTAGGTGCTTATTAGAGAATAAGTTCACTGAACGTGACTCAGCTAAGGAATACCTAATGGAGTTTTACTTGTCTATCAATAGGAATTCCTGTAGTGATAGTAGTACAAGTGATCCTTGGACTTGAGATCATCATAGTATCTTGTGAATGATGAGTTATACTTTGACTTATTCCTTAAGACCCTTAGGGTATATCAAAGGGTATACTTGGGTATAATAAGTCGTACATGGAGATAATGTATGATCAATAAAGAATCTACCGCTTCTAGTAAAAGAAGAGAAATGTCCTATGTGATTTGATAAATGACAACCCAGTAGTCCTTGGCCAATGCAGAATGAAATTAGAAATGAGTTTCTAATTTGCATTATTTGAAGTTGTGCATTTAAGAGTCAAAATACATATAATTAAATAAAATAAGACTTGACAGTAATTCTATGTCTTATATTTAATTGGGACATTTTATGGTGGAAGGATTGAATTGTACGGTAACTATTTACACAAAGGTTCTTTTATGATTAATGTTGAAATCTATATTATCTGAAAAGTCGTTGATCGCTAGGGAGGCTTATCCCTATTGTAGAATAAATATTATTTATTTAAATAAATTAATTATTTAATTTATTTATTTAAATAAGATTAGAATTATTCTAATTGATTTATTCACAACCGGTTTAATATGGAGAACCTAAAGGGTCACACCATAACAGGAAGAATAAATTAATAAGAAGTTAATGGCATAATCGTAATAATATGTTAAGTATATTTAATTAATCTATGGTGATAGAATAATTTAAATAGCTTAATATTTATTATTTAATATTTTAGAAATATTAAATATAAATTAATAAGCAAAGTCTTATTAATATTATTACAATTATTATTATTTTAATTTCTAAAAGAGCTTAGAAATTAATTTAATATAAGTACTCTCATTTATTCCTAATAGAATTAGGAGGAAAAATTAGTTAAATGAGTTTAATTAATTATCTCTAATAAGATTAGGGAGCTCATTTAATTAAAAGAGTTTAATTAAATAAATAATACCTTATTTTTAATTAAATAGGGTTACCTGATATCTTTATAAGAGGAGTCTTATATCAGATATCAATAGACGTAATTTTAATAGTTGGGAGAGTACGCTCTTTTTCTATGAGAGATAGAAAAACTAGGGTTTAGCTAATTTCCCATCTTCTTGAATATTTTTTCTTCCTTGGTGGATCACCTCTAGAGGCCAAACACTTGGGTGGCTAACGTTGATCAAAGAAAAGAACCAAACCCGGTGGATTCAAGTTGAACGCGAAAAAGATTGGAGGTGAACTTGTGCCTGAGGAAGCTCGAATCTTCAAGGGTATGATTCTTGTTCTTTATTTTTTCGTTTAATTAATAATTGTGCATAAAGGGTGATCCGGGTATATGGTTTGTAAAATTTTAAAACTCTTGTTTTTCACGTTTTTGCTTATTTTGTGCAATTTGATTGCGTTCATGAATATTACAAACCTAACACTATCTTGTCATGTCAAGTCCCTGTGAAATATAAGGACCCCGGTTGTCCTACTATTTCATGTATCATAGGTGACACCTTAATTGAAAAGGCTTTACTTGATTTAGGAGCTAGTGTAAACCTATTACCATTTTCTGTGTACCAAACCTTAGGCTTAGGGGAGTTGAAAAAGACAAGTGTCACACTCCAACTAGCTGACCGTTCTGTTAAAGTGCCAAAAGGAATAGTTGAAGATATACTCATTAAGGTTGGTGATTTTGTCTTCCCTGTTGATTTTATTGTTCTTGAAACTCAACCTATTGTCAATCGCAATGGTCAAATTCCGGTCATTTTAGGTAGACCATTTCTAGCAACCTCTAATGTGTTAATTAATTGTAGAAATGGGCTAATGAAATTGACATTTGTAAACATGATAATTGACTTAAATGTGTTTAATGTGGGAGAGCCACCTAGTGATTTTTTGGACCAACCCATTAAAGTAAACATGATACAAGAGTTGTCAATGACCCAAGAAATAAATGAAAATAGACTCTTGATTGAAAAAGATCCAATTGATTTTTTCTTAAATCACCTTGACCAAAATTGGAATGAATCTGAATATTTAGATAAGGTCAATGAGCTGTTGAGATCCACTACAAATAAGTCAACTAAACTAGAACATGTATTTGAACCAATTCTTTCATCATTTGAACATGTTGATGAAAGTTTTCTTGAGGTAAACTTGAAGCATAATTATGATGAAAATTCTGACTATTTTCAATTTCCTAGACCTCCTGAAAATAATGAAAAGTTCACACTCACTTATCCATTTGTAACATTCATTTTTAGTCACATAATTTTTAGGATTTATAAAATTTGTAGATATGTACATTTATTTTCTTTCTCACCACATCTTCTTGCAGAACAAATGCCCCGCATACAAGGTACAATTCTTTCATATCTTTGTTCTCTTTTCTTCATTTGCATACATTGAGAACAATGCATGATTTAGGTATGTGGGGAGTTTGTTTGTATTAGATTTTTTTTTCTTTTTACGAAAAAAAACACAAAAAATTAAAAAAATTAAAATTTTGTTAGACTTTTATGAATTGAATTAATTCTAATAAGTGTTTGTGGAGCAAAACTCATAAGTGAGATTGAAAGATTTAGAACTCTTGAATTTTTGATAAGATACGAAATCTTATTTTGAAACACCATCCGAATTAAAATTGATTTCACAAGCATTATTGCACTTCACGTTTGCACTAATTCTTAGTTGTGGGGTATAAACCATGATTCGAGTAATTTCAAAAAAAAAGAAGAAAAGAAAAGAAAAGAATAAAGAATGAAAAGAAAAATAAATGAAGTTGAGAAAAGTTGAAGAAAAAAAGAAAAGGAATAAATAACTGCTTCAATGTCCATTAAATGAAATAACCGGGTATCCAAGCCTTGGGAAGCATCGATATTCACGCTGAAAAGTATGATGGATAAAAGCAGCTTGACTGGTCTAATTTTGTGGCCTTTGTTACTCGAGTAAATAAGCCTTTAGGGGTGTCTCTACACCTAGTGCCCTAAAGCCATCTAGTTTGGGAGTCATTGGTCCAACGCTCGCTCTACATGGGTAACTCTGAAAAGCCTAAGAAAATGAGACATTGCACAAGTCAAGAATCAAAAAAATGGAAAAAAAAGAAGAAAAAAAAGAAAAAGAAAAAGAAAAAAAATGAGCTTGCTTGATTTTCATGGTAAACATTCCTACTAAGAGTTACATCATATACACATGCATGCATCACATGGAATTGATTTAATGAAGGATGATGTCTAAAATGAAGATTGAGTATTTTTGATAAGGTAAAAGTGTGATTTTGAATTTAATCTTGCTTATGTATAATGCCCATAGATATTTAAAAGCTTTCTTTCAATTTCATAATTTGTTGAATCCAAAATTATTTTTTGAATTTTGTGGGTATATTTACTGCAAACCCTCACGAGACACAATTCGTTCACTTGGGGGGTAACCTTGGGGTTTAAAGGCTTGTTGTACATGCTAAGTGCAATCGTGTTTCCTACGAAAATGGGGTTGTGTAATTTTTGTTTTATTTTTATTTATTTTACTCGAGGACGAGCAAAAGCTAGGTATGGGGGTATTTGATAGACTCGTAATTCATACATTTTGTTATCCCTAATTTTGTCGTTTTAATTATATTAGTTTATTAAATTAATATGTTTTATTTTATTTTGTAGGATTTAATAATTGTTGCAATAAAGTCAAAATCTTGGTGATCAAGCGATATTTAATGCTCTTATTCATTTAAGGAATATCCAAGAAGAATCCTACAAGGAGAAGGAAAGAGGTGGAACAATTTTGGTGTGCAAGTCAAATTCAACAAGAGAAAGAAAAGTTCATCTAGAAGATCTTTCTGAGAAGTTGATTGCCACTAGGAAGTTGAATACTACATTGAAAGGGAACCAAAGTGTCTAAGTTCAAAATTAGGGTTCAAAGTTATTTTTCCTATAAATAGGCCTCTTATTTTAGAGAGAAACATCACTTGTTATTTTATTTTTCTTAGTTTTTCACTAGTGTAGGAGGGAGAAGATATTTAGAGTTTGTCTCTCTTATTCCAATCACGTGTGGAACATACTGTAAGGGAGTATTTGTAACTTTCTTTTATTTATATAATAGAAATTCTCTTTTTAATTATTGTTCTTAATTCATGCGAATTGTAGTACGTACTAATATTATTTGTTTTTGTTTCTAATTCCATGGCTAGCTAAATTTCTAATACCTAGGATTATGATGAAACTGAGTATTTCATAATAATATTTTCTTTCCGTTCCAAAATTAATGCCTAATTATTTTCGCCTTCATATTTTCCTCCGCATAAATTGCATATGATTTTAATATTGATTGCGAGGTTTTGATAAGTTATAGTTAAACTGTGAATTTTTCATAACTTATGCTTGTCCATATTAATTATATGAATCATTATTTTTAAAGGGAAGGGAGAATAATTTGGGAATTGATTTAGAAAATAAGAAATTATTTATTATGTTAATAGTTGGTGGATTCTGATTCCTATGTATCTTTTCTCATTAATAGTTTTCGTTATTAATTAGTAGTTTGAATAATTTAGTTAATAAATTCTCTCCACCATATTTATTTCTAATTCGCCTAAAATATTAATTAAGGATATATTAAAGAATTAATCTAGTCTCTATGGATTCGACCTGTACTTGTCAGTTCTTCAATTCGACACTGTGCATTTGCAGTTACATATTTTTATCACATCAAACCCTTATGAGTATTGAAAGAAAATAACACTCTTCATGAATACGAAAGAATAATACGCATTACCTTAGTAGGAGATTGGATAATGCAATAGTGTAGTAACAGAATACTCTTCTTCTTTCTCCCTTATTTTCTCTATACTTTCTCTCTCTAAAGCTTGAATGAATTGGTGAAAAATAATGAAGAAATGAGCTTCTATTTATAGGCTTGGCAGACTAAGGGTAAAATAGTCTTTTTGCCATAATTTATGACATCATCGATCATAATACATCATTGCTTACCTCATCATCTGATGACATCATCGCTTACTTCATCGTCCGATGACATCATCGCTTGCATCATAGGAATTCAAATTCAATTTGTTCTCTTCCACCTCCTTTTACTTGTATACCATGAATTTACTATAATAATGCTACCATTCAAATTATAACAAACATACTATTATATAATCACATCATACTACTATAATGTAATATTATAATAATATATTTGAATGAATTATTTTATCAGAAAAGATAAAATACCAGCTTTCAACAAATGTCACAAGCTAAAAATTCCTAAGTTTAAATTCACTTCGAATAAATATTTTCTTATCAAATATATCAATAATTAATTATTCACAAATAATATTATAATATTACAATATTGACAACCAGGTCGTTCCCAGGAAAGAGGAGGCTTTTCGATAAGGATTTCTCCCTATTGGCGCGCAATTAGGTGACCAAACCCCTTTCCTCGACAGAACTTTCTAGACATTGTCAATAATGCAAATAATAATATTATTCAAATAATATGAATTATTGATTTGATAATTTGAAATACTGTGAAATGACAATTATTGAATCAATAATATAAAATATCAACGTAGCAATTATTGAATCAATAAACTAAAGTATTGAATAGTAATAACTGTAACAATTATTGAGTAGTGACTTCTTACATAAGCATCAATAATCCAAGATACTGTACAATACCGTGTGCTACTATGCAACCACGCGTATTACTGTACTTTTACCACTGGGTATTTCAACCGTTAACGGTAAAACTTTTGCCGTTATTTTAATAAAAAGATAATTTTGTCGTTTTCTAACTCCAACAATAATTCTGTTGTGGGGTCCACCAATGATTGTGTCATCGTACGGATATTTCCAGACAAAAAGAATATTCCCCGACCAAACGAATATTTTATAGCAACTTGCTTACTTTGCAAAATTTATAAATACTACCCACAACTATAACATTATAACCAATTCACACCTTAATATTCAAAATTAATATTTATAAAAAATTTATCTTTATTCATAAAAGTTGGGGTCTTACACTCGTCAACAGTAATGCCATTTTTATCTTTGTTGATTTTGCAACCTGGAACTATTGGACTATTAACCGAATTGCTCTCGAACATACCAAACCTCTTCAAAACTCCAAGTACATATTTCCCTTGGCATATGTAGATACCATCTGACCTCTGTAACACCTCAATACCAAGAAAGAATCTCATCTTCCCCAAGTTCGACATGTCGAACTCTCTCATCATATATAGAACTTTTGAACTTCGACATCATAATTTCATCATCACCGGTATAGATTAAATCGTCAACATAAACACTTACAATGATGATCTTTCTTTCCTTGCTTCTCTTAGTGAATAATGTCTGCTCGCTGTCACATCTTTGGAAACCTTCATTGATGAAATGTGCTTCGATTAGACTAAACCAAGCTCGTGAAGCTTATTTTAATCCGTACAACGCCTTTTGCAACTTGTAAACTGGACACTCGCTGCCCTTTTTCTTATACCCCTTCGGTTGATCAACATAAACATCTTCGCTTAGCTCACCATGAAGAAAGGCTTATTTTACATCCAACTGAAAAATCTTCCAACCTTTATGTGCAGCTAAAGCAATAATCATCCTTACCGTATCCATCCTTGCCACTGGTGCAAAGACTTCTGTGTAGTCTATGCCATGCTTTTGTGAGTACCCTTAAGCGACTAACCGTTCCTTGTGCTTATCAATCTCCCCATGTTTATTGTACTTTATTTTGTAAACCCATTTCACTCTGATTTTTTTAGCTCCAGCTGGCAGCTCAGTTAGTGTCCATGTTTTGTTCTTATCAATGGAGTTGATCTCACGGTCCATAGCGAGTCTCCAATTTTCATTTTTTACTATTTCTTCGAAATGTAATGGATCAGTTGACACAATAACTAGAGCCATATTTACTTCATCTTCTGATAAATCTTTTCCAGCAACATAATCTTGCATCCACACCAGAGGAACGCCTTACTCTCTCTTCACCTTCATTGACCTCGTTACTAGGATTAGGGGAACCATTTTCTTCTTCCCTACCTCTTTCATTACAATTGACTTCACTATCTTCATTATTTTCACTCACTCTTTCTACATCTTCATTGTTTGCATCAGCCTCACTCCATTCTAAATCTAACGTAATCTGCTCCTCATAACTCACACCCCAATCCCATTGTTTTTCTTCTTCGAATATAACATCTCTACTCACAACATCCCTTCTAGTTATTGGATCAAACAATCTATACCCCTTAGACTTCTCACTATAACCCAACAATACACAAGGAAAGCTCTTATTGTCAAGCTTACCTCTTCTCACATCTAGAACATGCACATGAGCTAGGCAACTGAATACTCAAAAGTGTTCTTCTGAGGGTTTCACTCCACTCCAAGATTCTTCTGGGGTGATATCTTTGACAGCCAAAGTCGGACACCGGTTCAGAACATAGAAAGTCAAATTCACCGCCTCTGGCTAGAATGTCTTTGGAATCATCTTATCGGAGAGCATTGATCGAACCATGTTCATTACGGTTCTATTCTTTCTTTCATCCACGTCGTTCTGTTGTGGTGTATATGCGATGGTTAATTATCTCTTGATTCCACACCTTTTACAAAAGTCGTTGAAGTCACTCGCGGTGAATTCACCTCCCCTATTAGTCTGCAAACACTTGACACATAACCCTGTTTCTTTCTCAACCATACTCTTGAAACACTTGAAGAAATTTAATGCTTCTGACTTCTCTACTAACAAATACACCCATGATCTTCGGCTATAATCATCAATGAAACATAACGTGTACCTTTTGACACTTTTGGATGTGGGAGTCATAAGTCCAAAAATGTCTGCATGAATGAGCTCTAACTTCTGACTTGCTCTCTACGTACTCCTCTTGGGTATGGGGTCTCGATGTTTCTTTTCATTGATGCAATCTGTACAAATTACGTTTGAAGCTGGAAACTGAGGAAGTCCATGTACCATTTTCTTGTACTGCAAGATTCTTAATCCCTTGTAGCTTAGATGTACATACCGCCGGTGCCAAAGGTGAGAAAGATCTTATGAGCTTGTGTGAAAGCATCTTTCTTGCTGAGCTTGTGAAGAGGCCTGAGTCTGTGCGAACAATACAAACATTCTGTTGGCACTCATGATAGTTTGAATAACCAAGCCCTTATCCGGATGATAGATCTTACATAGTCCTCCCTAAATCAAAATAGCCAAGCCTCTCTCTTGAAGTTGTCCTATGCTCAAGAGATTGTTTTTAAGCTCTGGAGCATAATATACTTCGGTGACAACATAGTTGATTCCATTCAGCAATAGCTTCACACTTCCTTTTCCAGATATATACATTCATCCTGCTATTGTTACCCAATTTGACTGAATGCCAAAAGCTCTCATATAGTTTAGTAAACATAGCTTGATCCCCACACATATGATTAGAAAACCATGAATCAAAGAACCATGCATCTTCTCTTCTGGCCTCATGCAGCTTGACGTAAGACATTAAAAGCATTTCATCTTCCTTATTAAGTTCTGCATAGTTTGCTTCCTTGTCCGAAGTGGGACACTCATTCTGGAAATATCCAATTTTGTGACACCTGTAACATTGAACTGTGGCCTTGTTGAATGCTTGACGACCTCTTCCACGCCCTCTTCCTCTGTAAGCATTTCTTCCTCAGCCCCTTCCTTCAAGCCTTTCATTAGTTGCCACCTTTGACACTTGTTCAACGTCACTACTCTGTTGAATTTTTGCTCGTGCACAATGAGTGAAATTTGAAGTTCATCAATGGAAAATGTGTCTATGTCCTTAGATTCCTCAATCGAACAAACCACATAGTTGAATTTGTCGGTGAGGGATCTAAGGATTTTTCTCACAGATAGTAACATCAGTCATAGTCTCTCTATATATTCTCATCTTATTGGCCATTGTCATTACACTAGCAAAATACCTAGTAATTGTTTGACCACCCTTCATTACGAGAGTCTCAAAATCTCTCCTCAAGGCTTGAAGTGTAGATCGCTTCACCCTAGCATTGCCTTCAAATTTCTTTTTCATTGATTTTCAGATCTTCTTTGCAGTGTCCTTTTCCAAGATCGTCCCCAAAATCGTTTTTTCAATCGCTTGGAAAAGGTAGTTCTTTGCCTTGAGATCCTTCAACTTCAACTCTTCTAGTCTCTTCTGTCGCGTCTCGGTTAATGGTGGTGCTCCTGCTTTCGGTTCCATGTAACCAGTCTCAATCAGACCCCAATATTATTCTTTACTCCGAAGGAAATTTTCCATGAGCATGCTTCAATGGTCGTAATGACCATCGAAACTTGGTATAGAAGGATGCACAAAGTTTCCTTCGGTAATTATCTCTTTTTTCGGTGTTTGGAATTACTCAAAGCTGCGGCTTTTCCTCTCAGGCCCAGTGCTGGCTCTGATACCAGAATGTTGAGAACAAGATTAAGAACTAAATTTCTGTAAAAAAGAACTCAACAAAACTGGATTGAATGACTAATTTATTGAATATCAACAATGACTATTAAATAGCCTTACAAGAACTAACGGAAAGTTAAAATACAACCCATGCTAACAGAAACATGATAAGGTGCATCAAGAAATAGTCAAAACAAAAAACCTAAAAGAAAATGTCAAAGTTGTAAACAACCTCCTAAAGAATAGGAACTTATTGACACTGAAACTAAAACCCAATCAGCAATTATCCTAGTAATACTAGGAGGAGACCAAAATACCTTTCAAAACATGCGTATTTTGTTTTATGGAGTAATAAAATCAAACTCAATTACGAGATTAATATAAAATTGAGAAGAACTCATGAGAAAAATTATTAATTTGAAGTAAGGAGCAGACGAAAACAATATTGCAATACCAATGAAGGAAATAACATAACATCTCCATGCATTAGACCAAATTATGGTCGGGGGAGAGAGCCTTAATATTAGTAACGCCTTGGACCATAAAATGCAGATCCTATAATATCCGCCCTAGCAGCATTCAAACGAACACTATTCTGAATTTTCATTAATTCAACTTGAGCAGCAAGATGTTGTTCAAGGGCTACTTCTTCTTTCGAACGTGCCTTAGCCATCACACAATTTACGTGAGTCCCAAAGTCGCATTTTGCACAATAATACATCCAACAATCTTTATTAACATTTCGGAAACAAACATCACATATAAAATATGTATTGTCTTAGATTTTAACTTTTTAACTAAACTATTTCAGATCCTCTACCCTGTTTATTTGACTTCATATTATACAAAACTACTTGGAATATTCTGATTTTGATAGTACTAATATATCATGGGCAAAGATGGATTTAATCGACCACCATTTATCGTGCCAAGGTCTTGAGGGTCAACTTTGTTGTAAAATATAGAAGAGGTTATAATTTAAAGTAGATGTGAAGATATAGAAAGAATTGTTTCTCCTATAACTTGATTTCAGTTGTATCTTATTTATCTCCCACTTGCACTTCACTTATATTTTACTTCTCTCACTTGCATAAAATAACTTAAATATAAAATTATTTATATGACTCTTAGGATATTTTTAGAGTTACACTAGTAATTAGGTTGGGACATGAATCTTTATTATATTTGGATTTAGGTATTACTTAGAATTTGTTTTGGTTTAAGAAATTTATCTTTTCTAGTTATACTCAATTTAGTATTTCTTATCCTATTTGGTTATGAAATTTTTCTATGACCTATAAATATAGGTACTAGGTTTTTGGAGAAAATACATTCAGAAGTATTCTAATAATTCTCACAATTCTCTTTTTATCTTGTATTATTCAGATTTTATTAAGTGATTTTTTTCTACCTTTCTTCGTGGTCTTTTCCTGATTTGGGTTTTCACATAAAACCTTATATTATTTTCTTTATCTTTCTGCGTTGATTTATTGTGTTTGCCATAGTTTGTCATAATAAATTTGTATCAAAAGTCTGATTATTATCAATGAAATTTGATATTGATAAATTCAATGGGAATATTAGTTTCAATCTTTGGCAGGTTCAGATGAAAGACGTTCTTACTCAACAAGGCTTGAAGAAAGCCATTGTACGGAAGCCAGTGAAGCCTATAGATATGTGATAAGGATTGGGAGACGAAGAAAGCTAGCGAGATGTCTGAGTCGGAATGGGAAACTATGGATGATAAAACACTTTCAGCAATTCAGTTGTTCCTTTCGAATAATATGATGTAAGAGGTGTTAGCGAAAATTATAGTTGTTGATTTGTGAAAGAAATTAGAGTCTCTACGAAGTCCCTTACTAATAGATTGATACTTAAATAGCGTCTTTACACATTGCATATGTCAGAATCAAAAGGTAGTTCAGGGATTGGTAAACTTAAATCATAGTTGAGCACCGAGTTTGAGATGAAAGATTTAAGGGATTCTAAAAAGATTCTTAGCATGGAGATTCAACGAGATCGCAAAATTAGAAAATTGTACTTATCTCAAAAAGACTACATCGCAAAGGTGCTAGATCATTTTGGTATGAAGGATGCCAAACCAGTAAGTACTCTTCTTGTTGCTCACTTCAGATTATCAGTTGAATTCTCCTCAGACAAATGAGGAGTTTAGGTATATGTCAAGTGTTCCCTACTCTAGTGCAGTTGGTAGCCTCATGTACGCTATGATTTGTACTCATCCAGATATTTCACATGTCATTAGTACGTGGTAAGTACATACTTATCACGTCCAGGTAAAATTCATTGGGAAGCCGTGAAATAGATTTTAAGATACTTGTGATGTATCTCCGATGTTGGTTTAGAGTTTGGAAGGAATAGTGATACCCTATAAGGTATGTTGATTCAGACTATACTAGTGATCTTGATAGGAGAAGGTCTTTAACTGGTTATATATTTACCTTTGGAGGTTGTGAAATTAGTTGGAAAGTTACTTTCCAACATATGATTGTTCTCTCTATTATAGAGGCATGGTATATGACTATTACATAGGCTGTTAAGGAAACTATTTGGTTTGTGAGGATTGTTTGGAAAGATCAACATGGATCATGGAGTTACTATTGTCTGTCGTGATAGTCAGAATGGTATACACTTGACTAAGGATCAAATGTATCATAAGAGGACGAAGCATTTTTATGTCAGGTATCATTTTGTTGGAGACATTTTTGAAGATGATGAGATTAAGATCTTGAAGATTGGTATGCAGACAATCCAACTGATATGTTAACGAAGTTGTTAACGCATACCAAGTTTGAACATTGTTTGAACCTAGTTAGTATTTGATGCACTTGATTTATACATTTGAGAAGATTTGTTCACTATTTGTGCTATATTTGGAATATTAAAGTCAATGTGGAGATTCGTTGGGTATGAAATGAATCATTATTAGATTTGGATTTAGGTATTACCTAGATTTCGTTTTGGCTTAAGAAAGTTATATTTCCTAGTTATAGTCAATTTAGTATTTCTTATCCTATTTGGTTATGAAATTTTCTTATGGCCTATAAATATAGGTGTTAGGTTTTTGGAGAAGTGACATTCAAAAGTATTCTAATAATTCTAGGAGTTACGAACACCACCCAATTGTAACGAAATAAAAATCTTGTGTAACAAAGTCATGGCGATTTTTCCGTAAAACTAGTTAAAAGCTAAAAATCCTAATGTGACCCTTGATTTTTGAGCAGATTTATATTCTATTTGGGTTGCTAGAATTTTTTTTCTTTTAAGGATTATGTAGTATGTAGAATAAGAAGTCTGTAGACATAAAAATGAACTCATTCCGAGTTTGGAGGTGAGAGTTGTGCCCTTTAGAAGAAGGCTAGTCAAATCTGCCAAAATCAAAAAGTTAGGCGTCAGATGTTTTTCAGGTGATTTTTTTGGCCTGAAAATGCTTCTGGAAAAAAAATCCCGCCTGAGCAAATTTGTAGTAGATGTTACAAGAAAGAAAATGACGTGAGAACGGACTAATTCTGATTATAACGATCAAATTATGAGGTTCGGAAGGAGAAGGTCAGAACAGTCAAATAAAGTCAGGCAGCACACACTTGGAGCATATTGGGGGCGCTCGGTCCACGCTAGGTGTGCAGTGGGGAGCTAGGGCCTTGTTGCTGGCATCGGGGCCCCGCTATTGGGTTGCTTGGGCGTGTGGTTGGGCACGGGCGTGTCGTGGGATATTTTTGGATGTCGTGCGACGTCGTGCAACTCCAAGTGACATGACGCACGTCAGGTCGTGTTGTGGGATGCCAAGCGACGTTGTGCACGTCAGGGTGTGTTGGGCGACGTTGAGCAGCGTCATGCATGTCGGGCGTGCCATGGGCATATCGGCGTGCCATATCACAACGACATGTGATATTTTTGACAAGTTATGGCACTTGCATTCTCCCTTGGATTGAAGATAGTTTGAGACAGAAGCTTCCTTGAACCTTAAGAGTCCACTCGATCGACTGTAGTAGCAAGTTGACTCATCTGATTCTCCAAACTATGGATGGAAGATCTTGTCTCTTGTTGAAATTTTTGTGTCTGAGTCATGAATGCTTTGAACATATCTTCAAGGGATGTTCCGAGAGTGGCCAGAGCTTCTGGTTTGGGTTGGTATTGTGGCTTAGTGGGCTGGAAACCTTGTTGTTTTCTTGGGTAAAAACCTTCCACCGGTGGCCTAGCACTCCCATAACTTTAATTAGGATGATCGTTTCATTCTGGATTGTAATGAGTATGGATCATACTTTCTCTATGGTTGTGCTTGGTAATTTCCCACCGCGTTGACTTGTTGGGTAGTCTCATCCTCTTGCAATATTGGGCATATTTTGTATATAGCATGCCCTTCCATTAAGCATATTCTGCAAGCCTTTGCAATAAGAAAGTTTCCTATTGTTAATTGTTTCATCAGAACAGTTAAGTCAGAAATCTGTTGCACCAATTCACTCGTGCTTACCTCACTTACCCTTTTGTGGAGCATGATCATTCTTTGTTCTGTACTGTTGTGAGTAATTAGAAACCATGTTTGCAATCAGATTTCTTGCAGCCTCTGGTTTCTTGTCTACCAATGCTCCTCTGCTAGCAGCATCGATCATACTTCTTTCCATTGGTATAAGTCCCTCGTAGAAATACTTAATCAGGTATTGCTGATCAATTAGGTGGGGTGGACATCTAGAGCACAATTTCTTGAACCTCTCCCAATACCCGTACAGTTTTTCTCCATTAAACTGTCGGATCTTGCATATCTCTTTCCTTATGTTGGCCACTCTTGAAGCAGGAAAATACTTTTCTAAGAGAAACCCATTTATGTCATTCCATGAGTGTATTGATCCGGAGGGAAGATAGTACAGTCAATCCTTTGCTAAATCTGCTAGGGAGAATGGGAAGGCTTTTAGCTTGATTTGCTCCTCTTTAATCCCGTGTGGTTTCATGGTAGAGAACACCACATGGAACTCCTTTAAATGCTTGTATGGATCTTCACATGTAAGACCACGGAAAGTAGACAAAAGATAAATTAGTCCAGATTTAAGTTCAAATACAACATTTAAAGCAGGATATTCAATGCACAAAGGTTGGGGACTGAGATTAGGAGTGGCTAATTCTTTCAATGTCTGGTTGTTGTTTGGCACCACCATCTCTTCGTCTTCGTCTGGATAGGTGGATGATTTGTCAGAAAGTAACTCCAAAGATAGGTTGAGGCCCGATGATGGTATAAAATCCTCGTCTAGATTTATAGTAGACTGTTATACAACATAGAATAAGCTCTCTAGATTTAATATGACAGAAGCATTAAGAAATAGAAAATTAGGTTATTCCAAGCAACAAACACATAAGCTCGATTTTTTTAACTTGTTTTCCGATAATCTTAGCAATACATAATTTTTTTTCCATAATTAGTATCACTAATTTTCTACTTATGATGTAAAGTGATATCAATTACACGTAATACCAATCTTAATCTAACAGATGTTAAAGATCAAACTAACTCAATTGGCCATATCAAATTAATTAGATCAATTAGTATGAAAAGAATGAAAACAAATTATCAAAAGAAATCTCATGCAAGAAGGAATAAATAATATAACTCAAATAATCAAATACTTGTAACAAGGTTCCACTTCCCTTTAGAATTGAATAAAAAAAACTAGCCTGACATGCTTTCAAGTCTGTACTCTAATGATGTAGATGATAGCTGATGATTGAATGCATGAATAAAACCCTGACTATTACATCTATCTATAGTGCTGGACAAAGTCCTAAATCCTATGAGAACTAGATATCCAAATCCTAAAAGGAATTATAAATCATAACTAGTTTCCAAAAAGAAATAGAATCCAATTTAGAAAGAAAATATCAGTCTAAAAGATATCCTAAACCTCCAGGAATTCTGAGTTTCTGTTGCAGCGTGGTCCCACTGCATTTTGTACTGGTATTGGCACTGCCGTGCCATCACTCTAGAGTTGGATTCTGGCTCTGCATCACAGCGCTGTCGCGCTCCATTTTTTCTTGTCCAAGGCACGGCCGCACTGCCCTGCTGCTCTGTAATCATATTTTCTTTTCTTTGCAAATCAGCTCCAAATCAACTCGTTTCCATCCGTTTAGCTTTAATTCACTTGAAAATAATAAAAAACATATTAAGCTCATATACTCATGAAACATGCAATAAAACCAAACATAAAAGTAACAAAAATCATGAATATTGTGTATTTATCACGCGCCCAGGTCAATATGTTAGCAGCGCGCCCCGTGCCTGCTCACCAAATTTTCCAAAATCAACTTCTTTTCAGCAGCTACATCCATCCATGCCCTGTTCCTGCAAAGTACACAAAACACAAACAAGTAACAAAGAAAAATACCAAGAACCCGCAATATTTCAAGTTAAATAGTACCTAATTAGTAGGTTTTCAACCCACTCATCATACGTGTTCAGGATGGGATATCCTTAACACGATTATTGGAACACGTTCCCCTCCTCGTTGTTGAGAATAATCATCGTTTAACTGGGGCCGTTAAACTGTTTTTAGGTACCATCGAATGACTGTTGTCCTCTAGCTGAACAGAAGGCCCTAAGTGATATTTGGTCGAACCCCTAGGTTGAGGCGAGGGATTGGACAGTTGATTTTCCTTATCCTAAAATCGTCTTACTTGTCACCATGATTACTAATAAAACTTCTAGGTGATTAAAAATTACCTAGCACTAGATCCTCCTTATAGCGCCAATGTTAACGCCAAGATTCATCCATGCGCCCAATCACCAAGTAACGTGTTCAATCCGGCACAGAAACAAAATCACACGGAGGAGCTTGATGGCATGGGCTGCCGGGGGATAACTTCGGTGTGAGAATAAGTACATGTTGAACAAGATTTAACAATGGAGGTATTTTAATGCTGCAAAATAAAGTTATACGATACCTGAATATTATAATATAGTCTTGTATTTATAGTGATCTCTCCACCTACTCAATATCCGTCCCCATATGAAAATAGAACTCCTCATTAGGATGTATACCTTAATTGGATTAAACTCAATCTCCTTAAATGAAGGAAGTCAGATTATATCTTGACATTTTCCTTAATAGTTAGAAATTAAATACAAGTAGGAATCCTAAATTTCTTAAAGTTCTCTCACTTCCCCAATAGACTCCTACGCGGGGAGACTTCCTCCACGAGGACTATGACCCATTGAATCCACCGGGCCTAAATATTCATGCCACAACATTGCCCCCAGTCTTTTATTACAATGGGACATTTAATGAAAGAGTTTAAAAATTAAAGCCACAATTCATAACCAACAAACGATTCCTTCTCCAACACTCATTACTGAGTCCCACCGTCAACACCATTAGACCACTTAATGCGTCGTAAATAGGGAAAAACACGAAGATAAAAAGTTTGTCACTGCAAAAGCCTCCATTCTCGATTCTTCAGATGACGAGGCCGAAGCTTGAAGCGAACCTTCTTCTCATATATTTTTGTAATCTCCTTATGCTATCCATGTAATTAACGTATCAGATGTACAAATACTCATAATTAATTAAAATACTAATTGAGCAAAATTGAATTTTCATTTCATTAATTACTTCAAAAATATTTTATAGAGTCATAAAAGAACTACTTAACATGCACTACTGATAATACTTTCGAAGTATCCCAGCATGAGAAGTGTTCTTGACTTCTAATCCATCCACGGTAAGTTCCTAACTTCGATACCTCAGTAACTTCATAGGGTCCCTCCTAGTTGAACATTAGCTTCCCGATATTTTGGGGCAACGACGCATCAACCTCTCGAAGAATTAGAACTAGAGGGACACTTTACCTAAATACCCCTATACTGACAAAAAATTACAAAAATCAAGAGCCCCCCCCCCCTCCCCTCCCCTCCCCTTGCCCTAGTGCGCATCCGCCTTTGTTTGACAAGCTTGAGTAGGAAACAGGGACAGAGCTGGGATTTATGGGTAATAGGGGCGAATTTTAATAAAAAAATTGAAAAGCAAATAAAAATTAAATACGCTAAACTCCTAATATAATTACAAAGTGTTAAATTATTAATTAAATATAATATTGTCTACAATTTTGCATGCCATTTTTCTAGACTCCACAGTTTGGAAATATTCCTCAATATCTTCATTATCAATAATTTTAAATACGTCAATTTCAATGTAAATAACTAAACAATTATTCAACTATTTATCTCACATTGGTTACTACGATGTACTGTACTTTTATAGCGATATTCATTGTTGAAAAACTTCTTTCTACGAAGCGGTTGCAACCGGTAAAATTAAGGCTAACTTCAACAACAAATAAACCCGAAAATACAAATTAGACTTATTCTTGCTAGTCAATTTTGAAAAAGTTCACAAATCCCTTTCACGTTACAAAATTCAAAATCATTTTTCATATTTTAGATGTAATTTTCAAGTTCATCATCAAAGATCCAAAATTCTCATCTTAAATTTTAACGGGTAAAATTTTGCAGATTGAATCAACCGTTTTGGAGAAAGATTTATTTGGATTAAAACACGGCATATACATGAAAGTTATTTTCTTGATATTTGTAGGATTGTCTTTTTAAATTTATTGAATTATATTTTTGCCCCTATAGTTAAAAAAAAAACTAAAGAAAAAAGTGCAGCATGCTGCCCCTGTAAGTAGTTTCGCCCCTGGTAGGAAGCCGAAGTTTTGCTGAAATTTTTTCCAAGCATTAAAAATATTCATGTAGTATTAAAAAATATAAACATAAATAAAACTGTATATACTTTTAATTTAAACATACATATGAACTCATCTTTAGAGCGTTTTAATACTTGGGTAATGTTAAGGTTTTCAAAAAAAAAACAAGAGTCTCAAATACACATATCGTCCTTATATTAGTTGTTCATGATCCTAAGAAGGTAAAACATATAATGAAAGTACTGTTATGGTGTTAAATTTTGTCTCAAACAATGTCTAAAATGACGATCATCATTACATTAACTAAGTACATCTCTTGAAAATTTGGGATTAATTAAATCATGAAATATAATTTGTATTATTTAAAGTGACATCATTTAAAACATATATATCAAACAAAAAAAAGTTGAGATCCCTATAATTATTCATATAATGATTTCATATAATGGCGTAACCAGAACGCGTTTATAGGGGAGTCAAAATACATCAATAAATTTTTTAATTTATTAACGCTTGAAGACAAATTGCAATTTCAGTACAGGCACAAAAATACACATTAAAACATAAGAAGGGACATAATCATAATCCTCCCCTGTCCCAAAATCAAGGTCCATTTTGAAAAGTCAAAATTCAATGCCCAAGATGTCAATTCATTTAAATATAATAAAATTTGGTAAATTGGTTTTGAAAGTGACTCTAATTTTGTGACGGAGGGTCTACATTTACATATAATTAGTGGCAGAACTGTAGAAGCAATTATAATTTAGAAAATACAATCAATGCATGAGTCAAAGATTGGGGCATTGCTTACTAGGAAAAGAAATCGCAAAAAATAAGTAATCCATATAGAACAATCGATTTCAACATCAAATTTTTTAGGATAAATTTTTTGATTAATTGCAAATAAAACATTAAAATTGAAGAATTAAGAACATAATAAACTGAAAAATCAAATAAAGAAGTACAAAATTATGAACATTACCCAGTGGAAGATAATGGCGGTCTGGCGATTGGCGGAGGCGCGGAGCAAGGAAGCAGCGGCGCCGCGGCGGTGATCCTGTAATGGGATGAAGGATTACTTCTAGTAGGCTGGTAATGTTTCACCTTTTCTTGTGATCATGTAATGGGATGAAGCCTGAAGTATGACTGGATGAGGCGGAGAGCAGTGAAAGAAGAAGAACCGAAGTGGCGAAGAGGAAGAGGCGAAGAACGGAAGAAGGAAAAGAAAATCCCTAAATCCTAATGTCTGATAAGATTTGAGAAAATATTTTTTTTTTTAATGAAACGACGTCTTTTCATGTTAGTTAAAAAAAAACCTAACCTGTGTTGCGAAGAAGAAGATTATAAGACTGAGCTGATGCCTGCTGAACTGCTGAAAGGCTGAAGGCCGTAGGGGAGTCGCCGCCGCCTACTAGGGTCAGATGGCCCCCTAGTTCCGCCTCTGATTCCATATATATTTGAGATAATTTGTAAGGAAAGCGCTTAGAATGAAGTTTATGCTGACACGAAGGCGAGGCTCTATGTGTATCCAATATTTTATTGATCAATTGATCAACTTATCAAAAAATAAATTTCATGTTAACAGGAACCATTTATAAATATTAGGTAATGATTGATAGCATGCAATCATGAGAGAATTTCTTTCCCGAATTCCCTAGTTTCCGTACTTGTTTATGTAATCAATGAGTGCAATATTAACTCCACAATTATAAAGTTATATTTGTCCATGATTCTATAATCACTTTGTATAAATTAAGAGTCTACATCAATGAAAAGGGTTGTGGAAATACCGTTCGGTTTACACGATCTCTTCTCATATAATGTAACATTTCAAGTTTTAATGCAAAGGTGGGTGGAAATACATCAATGCAAAGGATTGTTTTAGTGTTATGTTCGGTATTAAAATATGCAACAAAGTATATAATCACATATTTTTATTTTACCCGTGTATTTTATAAATTTACATACTTCGATATTGATATGAAAGTATATAATCACATATTTTTATACCCATGTATTCTATATATTTACATGTTTCAATATTGATATAAATGACATAAATTTGTCGCCATATACACTTACCGTCTTTAGAATAGATATGGCAATTTTCCTCCTTGCCACCGTAATCTTCATGCCCTACTTTGAAACGGATAGTAATTTGGACTCTAATCAAGAATAAAACAAAAAATAAAAAATCTCCGAATAGTTATATATGGGGATGAAAAGGATATAGATATTTGTTTTCCCGTCCCAATCTCTGTCATATATCTACCTAGGGGTGCTCATGTCATATATCTACCTAGGGGTGCTCATCGGTAATCGGTACCAATCCGAAATTACCCAAAAAATAATAACCGAAATCGATATCGAATTATCGGCTTCAGTACCGGTTCGGTACAAAATCGATACCGGTTTTTTCGGTTCAATTTTTGGTTATACCGCATGATAATATATATAATTATTAATAATAATTAAATAATTTTTTTATATATTAACAATTTTTTTAAAAAACTAAGAAATCATTAACTATTAATAATAATTAATATATAAAATAAAACTACAAAAAAATATTAATATATATAAAAAAATTTAATAAAACTACTATTATATAGAAATTATTAATATATTAAAAAAATTATTTAATATATAAAATTAAAAAATATTAACTATTAATTATTATATTATTAAATTTCAATATTTTCGGTATTTTAATTTTTACCAAATTCAAAAAAGTCATTACCGCTACCGGTACCGAAAAGTGTTAAAATGTCAAAAAACCGGTAGTAACAGTATCAATTGGTTCGGTAAAAAACTAAAAATTTTGAACACCCCTATATCTACCCCCAAATAGTTATATATTCCATCCGTTCCAAGATAAAAGTCATAGTTGATTTTTTGTTCATATTAAAAAAAGAATCAAATGACAGTTTTGTTTTATTTAAATTCTCATCTAATTACATAGTTTTCTGTAATGACTAGTGATGTTTCATAAATAAATATAGAGAATATAAATATGACAATTAATATTAAAGGTATCATAGGTAAATTATTATAAAAAAATTGATTATTTAAGATAACCAGACATTTAACTTAATATTACTTATAATAGTAATAAAAAAATTTATCCTCTGAAATATTAATTAAATTAATATTTATATTTTTATATACTGCATATATAACCAAAATATACGCCCTTGTATGTATGCATATACTATACACATGATTCAAAATATTATTATTATTATTATTTTATTTTTATTAATTTTATCATGCATGCGTTAACGTATGATTTATTTTGATATACGTATTCTTATAAATATAATTAAAATTAAAGAATAAACTCAAAGTATTTATCCTCACGGTAATTTAAATTTAGTATGCGTATGAGAATAGTTATTAAGTTTTGATCTATCTGGGGAATAAAGACCGAAGATAAAGGTTAATTGTGTAATTTTTGTCCCGCCCCGTCCCGTCCCGTCCCGTGTCATTGTCATTCATACTTTGGAAGTACATATGTTTTTGAATATGTTAAAAATAAAAAATTGATATTTTTATATGTATTTTTGATATTTCACATGATCCTTTCTCACATGAACATAAAGTGGGTCATACCTTCATGTGAGAAGGAACTATATGGAAATAGGGGTTAAATGTAAAGTTGACCACTTAACTTTAGTGGTTTTTGGTTATTGAGCCTCTTTCTTCCGGTCAACGCAAATTGAGTCCCTTTCTATTCGGAAATTTGGACTTTGAACCCCCTTTCTATTCGGAAATTTGGACTTTGAACCCCCAAGCGTCACATGTGCGTTGACTTGATGACGTGTCACACGGCGCCTACGTGGCAGATCTGACGTGGACATTTTATATTGTAATTTTACACGTGAGCAACGCAGACGTGACTTCTTTCGAATTTTTTCCAAAAATTTGCCTATCCACTAATTTGAACTTGCAACCCCACATTTGAAACCTTGGTCATATGACCACCCAAGTACCATGGGCCTAGTTGTTAACATTTCGCAAGGATTAATCTTTAAGATCAAACAAGTTCAACAAGACTGGTGCTACTCAAGAAAGTGTGAACAAGGAGTAGAATTTTAAGATCTATTAATATATATTATCATTTTGTGTGAACTTTTATTTATGGTATTTGTATTATGTCAAACACAAAACTGATACAGTAAGAAGAAATTTTTGGGTGTTTGTAAGCCTAATTATATGGTTTATTTGGTGTATGGTATCCTAGACTCTTATATTTATTTTTGTTTTTGTAATCATGACAATGGTGTTACTGATTAAATGAAAAAGAGAGTTTCTTGTACAAATGTTACAATTGCATTTGCATTGTTTGTACGTAGGGGTGAGCATAGTGCGGTTTGGTGCAGTTTGAAACCCAAACCACACCCAAAACTGTTGGGCTTCGGCACAGAAACGTACAGCAGAAATTAAAATTTTTAAAGCAATTTCCGAAACCCTAAAACAGGATCCATGCGAAAATCAATTAATTTAGAGGTTTAGAGATTATACCAGATATAAACAAAACGAGAATCTGAAACCGACTGCGCCTCGAATCTCCAACGCAATACAAACCGATTGCGCCTCTACGGTATCCACACGAACGCCTTACGAACCGTTGAACGATTCTGCAATAAGAAGGACTTGCGGTACTAGCCATCAAAAGGAATGGATTTTGAAACTGTTTTCTCTCTAGTCTCTCTCTAAGAGCGGCTAGGGTTTTTCAATTATGATATCTTACCCTAAGTAGCTGCTATATAATCATATATATAGTAGTTAAAAAGGAATTAATCAAAATCAAAACCTAATTTTATAAAATCCGAATCTATATATATATATATATATATATATATATATATATATCTTAATTAATTCTTACTTAATTAATATACATATATACAAATTCTCCTTTTAATTTAAATTCGTGATTTAAATACTATTAATCATATTAATATATTTAAATCCTTAAAATTTAAATTAATTCCCTTTTAAATAACGTTCTATGTGTGTGACCCTATAGGTTATTATTACGTTGGCAATAATTTTAAAATCATATTATAAAATTATAAACAGTGAGCGGCATCTAGTAATGCATCACTGCTACCCAAGTAATAATAAGATCGATGATTCGATGCAACCTTTTGTGACCAATGTTTCAATGTAATTTAATCCTTTTAACCTTAATATCCTAGATTAAACTCGAGTCATGGAATGTGTCATACTCTTTATAATTTAATCTGAGTTTTCATGATCAATGAGTAGACTATATGAAACAAATCATTATTTGAGCATGGCCATGCATTTCATAGTCCTACTCAATCAAGAGGCCTATGGATATCACCCATAATATATAGGATGGTTAAATTCCATCTAGATCACTCTATTAAAGGTGATCACCTTTATAGTCCACTCTATTAAAGGTGACATTTGATGATATCAAAGTACATAAATTCTCGTGTAGTAATATAGCGATTTCAGGTCGGAGGACCATTACATCATTGTCACTATGAGAATTGCTAATGACACTTCGCATAATGCTCCATATAAAATTCTCATGGTGGGTCTGTCCAGTACATGTACATATGCATTGACTTAATATCTCATATATTTATGACCAATGAGATTTGGTCATCAGTCAATCCACATACTAGTCTCAATGCATCATTGTTGTCCCATCAACAATGATACTCGACTAGGGACATTTAAGAACACTGATACTAATGGTAATATATAATCTCATGTTCAAGTCACATACTTGAAACTATATAATTTGTATCACTATTCTAAGGAAATTTATTATGTTAACAATTATATTACGCAGTAAATAAAACCATAATAAAATCATATATTTATTCAATCAAATATAATATCAAAACGTTAAGCAATTATATCAAATAATTGGCCTCTAGGGCATAAACTCTAACAAAAACCGCACATGAAATCGCTTGTGATTGGTGCGGTGCTGTTTTATTTGGTGCGGTTTTGGTTTCAAAAGTAATTGAAATAACAAAATTATATTTTATGCAATTTAGCATCACTGCTCTAATTTTGTGACCATATTTAAAAAATATTTATCTCTTGAGTCGGTTATTTCTTTAGTGCGGACTTCTAGTGTAATTATTTCTTATATCAACTCTATATTCATCCACTACATGAAGACCGCACTTTCAATTAAGGCTGTAAACGAGTCGAACTGGAGCGAACAAAGAGTTACTCGAATTCGACTCGAAATGATAAATTCGTACTCGAATTCGGCTCGAATTCGAATTATATTTAAAAAATCTTACTCAGATTCGACTCGACTCGAATATGTATTACTCGAATTCGATCCGACTCGACTCGAATATTTATTCAAACTACTCGCGAGCTTCAAATTTAAGCTCGAATTCGAGTCACCACATAATAACTAGTTTTATAATAAATACTATAATTATAAATTGAATTTGTTATTTTACTTAAAAATGAGAAAATATATTTATTATTACACTTTACAAATATAAAATCACAATTAAAATTAAAAACAAAATTAAATAATAACTAATTATCCTAATTTGATTTAAATTTGTATATATTATAAGAGAATGTATCGAACATCTAATTGAATATGTATTAACCGAGTATGTATCGAATCACAATCAAAAATTCGAGTAGTTTGAATCTTAAACGAGTCGAGTATAACCTTGTTCAGATTCTACTCATATTTTTATTCGAACTATTTTTAATGCTCAGATTTGGATCATATTATTAACGAATCCGAGTCTCGCTCGTATTTTTTCGAGTCGAGCCCGAATCGATCCCAAACTTTGTTGGCTCGTTTACAGCCTTACTTTCAATCCAACTAGTAGTGACTTGAATAAGTCATTTTTTCAATAAAGTCTAAGCCTTTAATAGAATTTTTTTCCACCCTAATCAAATGAACATTAATCATTTGTAACCTTTAATTACGCGATCAATAATTTTTAACATTATTGACTTCATTACAGTCATACATTCAGAGATATCAAGATCATGCATCTGAGATATATATACACACATGGTGCGTTTTCAATTTTATGCGTGCGATTTTGGCTAGTAACCAAACCGAAACCATAAATTTGTTTTTTCAACCCACCTAAAAGCGTTACATATGCCAGAACCGTTGGTGCGGTTTGTACGGTTTCGGTTCCAATTTAGTTCCTTGCTCAGCCATATTTGTAGGTATTAATTTTCTAACATTTTCTTAACAATGGGATTGAACAATTATGTGTAGTTTGAACAATGAGACTGCAGACTATGTGGTAATTAAGAGCTTCATGTCATATTAAGAGTACCTGCACTTCTAAGATGAGTGCTCGGTTTTACTTATTATCAATTTTAAAAAATTGGGATGTTCCCTATTCATATTCAATGCTCTATTTTGTAAAAGAACAAATCAAATAATTTGAAATGTCCGTAATTAGTGAAGTATGCTCTGTTTTGCTAAATAATTATTCAAATAAACGCAATTATCAAATGTCATAAATCTATATTAACACAATCATTCTTCAAATCATGGTTTTTAACATTATCCAATCACCACTTACAGGGAGCATCCAAACAACTTTATACAACCGCCACTTATCCAATTGAATATGAACATACACTTCAAATAATACAATTATCTAAACAACATTATCCAATCGCAACTTATATATCAAATTTTTTCAAATATCAAAACAACTAAAACTATTTCATGGTTTTTAACATGCTCAAACACAGCACAAAAAACAACCTATGTGTGTGACCCTATAGGTTATTATTACGTTGGCAATAATTTTAAAATCATATTATAAAATTATAAACAGTGAGCGGCATCTAGTAATGCATCACTGCTACCCAAGTAATAATAAGATCGATGATTCGATGCAACCTTTTGTGACCAATGTTTCAATGCAATTTAATCCTTTTAACCTTAATATCCTAGATTAAACTCGAGTCATGGAATGTGTCATACTCTTCATAATTTAATCTGAGTTTTCTTGATCAATGAGTAGACTATATGAAACAAATCACTATTTGAGCATGGCCATGCATTTCATAGTCCTACTCAATCAAGAGGCCTATGGATATCACCCATAATATATAGGATGGTTAAATTCCATCTAGATCACTCATATTTCTCACATGATTAATGATGAACCCAATAATCACCTTTATAGTCCACCCTATTAAAGGTGACATTTGATGATATCAAAGTACATAAATTCTCGTGTAGTAATATAGCGATTTCAGGTCGGAGGACCATTACATCATTGTCACTATGAGAATTGCTAATGACACTTCGCATAATGCTCCATATAGAATTCTCATGGTGGGTCTGTCCAGTACATCGTTCTCTAACATGTTCCTATGCATTGACTTAATATCTCATATATTTATGACCAATGAGATTTGGTCATCAGTCAATCCACATACTAGTCTCAATGCATCATTGTTGTCCCATCAACAATGATACTCGACTAGGGACATTTAAGAACACTGATACTAATGTAATATATAATCTCATGTTCAAGTCACATACTTGAAACTATATAATTTGTATCACTATTCTAAGGAATTTTATTATGTTTACAATTATATTACGCAGTAAATAAAACCATAATAAAATCACATATTTATTCAATCAAATATAATATCAAAACGTTAAGCAATTATATCAAATAATTGGCCTCTAGGGCATAAACTCTAACAGTCTCCCACTTGCACTAGAGCCAATCACTCATGTATCTAATACCCATGGAACTAGTGAGACTGTCGTGTTTCTGCTGTGACAAAGCCTTGGTTAGTGGATCTGCAACATTATCATCTGTTGGCACTCTTCCTATATGTAAATCTCCTCTATCAATGATTTCACGGATGAGATGGTACCGCCTAAGTATATGCTTGGATCGTTGGTGAGGTCTGGGTTCCTTAGCCTGTGCAATGGCTCCATTATTATCACAGTATAGAGCAACCGGATCAACAATGGTTGGAACAACACCAAGTTTAGTGATGAACTTTTTAATCCATACAGCCTCCTTGGCTGCACTAGAAGCAGCAATATACTCAGCCTCTGTTGTAAAATCAGCTACTGTCTCTTGCTTCGAACTTTTCCAGCTAACAGCACCACCATTAAGGCAAAACACAAAACCTGACTGAGACTTATAGTCATCATTGTCAGTCTGGAAACTAGCATCTGTGTAACCCTTTACTGCTAGTTCGTCTTCACCTCCATATACCAAGAATGAATCCTTAGTCCTTTTCAGGTACTTGAGGATATTCTTGACTGCTGTCCAGTGACCTTCACCTGGATTCGACTGGTATCTTCTCGTCATGCTCAAAGCATACGAGACATCCGGACGAGTACATATCATTGCATACATGATAGATCCAATTGCCGGCATAAGGGATCTTTCTCATGCGCTCCTCATCATCTTGTGATTTAGGACATTGGGCCTTAGAGATCTTTACACCATGAGTCACGGGTAAGTTTCCTATTTTCGCCTCTTGCATGCTGAACCGTTTCAACACTTTATCAATATATGTACTTTGACTTAGGCCGAGCATTTTTCTTGATCTATCTCTATAGATCTTGATACCTAAAATGTAGGCAGCATCGCCCAAATCTTTCATGGAGAAACATTTTCCTAACCATGTTTTTACAGCCTGTAAGGAAGGAATGTCATTCCCAATAATTAATATTTCATCAACATATAATAATAGGAATACAATGTGACTCCCACTAACCTTCTTATATACACAAGGTTCATCTTCATTTTTAATAAAGCCAAATTCTTTGACTGCTTCATCAAATCGAAGATTCCAACTCCGAGAGGCTTGCTTCAATCCATAAATGGATCGATGCAACTTACATACCTTTCCAACATCCTTTGGAGTGACAAAACCCTCAGGTTGTTTCATATACACATCCTCAAGGAGATATCCGTTAAGGAAAGCAGTTTTGACATCCATCTGCCAGATTTCGTAATCATAAAAAGCTGCAATAGCAAGTAAGATCCTGATGGATTTAATCATTGCCACTGGAGAGAAGGTTTCATCATAGTCAACACCTTGAATTTGTTTGAAACCTTTTGCTACCAGTCGGCCTTTATAGGTTTGTACATTACCATCCATGTCAGTTTTCTTCTTGAAAACCCACTTGCACCCGATTGGTTTTACCCCTTCGAGTGGATCAACCAGAGTCCATACTTGGTTAGTATACATGGAGTCCATCTCAGATTTCATGGCTTCAAGCCATTTCTCAGAATCTGGTCCATTCATAGCTTCTTGGTAGGAAGCAGGCTCATCTTGATCTATGAGCATCACATCGCCGTTTTGAGTCACAAGATATCCATAATATCTCTCAGGCTCTTGGTGTGTCCTACCAGATCTACGAATGACTTGTGTAATTTGAGCAGGTTCACTTTCCACAATTTCTTGTGGTTCCTACTCATGTTCCAACTCAGGTTCAATGATATTTTGTGGTTCTCGAATTTCTTCGAGTTCTACTTTCCTCTCACTATTTCCTTTAGAGACAAATTCTCTTTCTAGAAAAATACCAGTTCGAGCAACAACCACTTTGTTCTCAGAAGGTTTGTAGAAATAATACCCTTTTGTTTCCTTTGGGTATCCCACAAAATTACATTTGTCAGATTTGGGTCCGAGCTTGTCAAAATTCAGACGTTTTACGAACGCCTCGCAACCCCAAATCTTCATGAACGACATACTAGGACGTTTCCCAGTCCACATTTCATATGGTGTCTTCTGAACCGTCTTTGTAGGAACACGGTTAAGTGTGAATGCAGCTGTCACTAGGGCATGACCCCAGAAGCTTATTGGAAGATCTGCATGACTCATCATTGATCGTACCATGTCCAACAAGGTTCGATTTCTCCTCTCAGATACACCATTCCATTGCGGTGTTCCAGGTGGAGTGAGCTGTGATATAATACCACACTCCTTTAGAAGGTCATCAAAGTCTTGGCTTAAGTATTCGACTCCTCGATCAGATCGAAGGGCTTTTATGCTTTTGCCAAATTGGATTTGAACTTCATTCTTGAATTCCTTGAACTTTTCAAAGGATTCAGATTTGTGTCTCATAAGATACACATATCAATATCTACTAAAGTCATCAGTAAATGTAATGAAGTAATAAAATCTACCTCTTGCTAACGAACTCATGGGTCCACATACATCACTATGTATAAGTCCCAATACATCGCTAGCCCGTTCACTGTGTCCAGTGAAAGGGGCTTTAGTCATCTTGCCTAATAAACAAGACTCGCATTTCTCAT
Source organism: Panax japonicus (assembly GCA_020205505.1). Classification (NCBI taxonomy): domain Eukaryota; kingdom Viridiplantae; phylum Streptophyta; class Magnoliopsida; order Apiales; family Araliaceae; genus Panax; species Panax japonicus. Next base: position 16,311,515 of record CM035100.1, on the reverse strand, counting down.
ATGATTCAAAATCAAATGAATCCAAGAACCCATCTTTAAGGAGTTTGGATATGCGTTTCTCATTTATATGGCCTAAACGACAGTGCCAGAGATATGTCGGATTTGAATCATTTGATTTAAATCGTTTTGTATTTATGTTATAGATAGGCATTTCTAAATCAAGAATATAGAGACCGTTAAACAATTGTGCAACACCATAACAAATATCATTTAAGTAAAACAAACAACGATTGTTCTTTATTATAAATGAAAAACCTTTCTTGTCCAAACAAGAAACAGAAATAATGTTTTTGCTTATAGCAGGCACAAAATAACAATCTTCTAATTCTAAAACTAGCCCAGTGTGCAAAGATAAATGATAAGTTCCTACGGCCAGTGCAGCAACTTTTGCTCTATTTCCAACTCGTAGGTCAAACCTCTCCTTTCGCTAAAGTTCTACTCCTTCGGAGTCCCTGCACATTAACACAAATGTGAGAACCACATCCAGTATCCAATACCCATGATGTAGAAGTAGATAAGTTGACTTCTATAACATATATACCTGAATCAGAAGTCATACTTCCTTTTCTTTTCTTCACTTCTTCCAGATAAGCATGACAATTCCTTTTCCAGTGTCCAGGTTTTCCACAGAAGTGACATTCACCTTCTTTAGCCACCCCACCTTTAGGTTTTAAAGCCTGTTTGGTTTTGGAATTGGGTTTGGCAAAAGATTTAGATCCTATCTTCTTCTTGCCTTTCCAATTTCCCTTAGCATTCCCCTTTTGCACCATCATTATGGGAGCGGGTCCTGCCTTTTTCATGTTGTTCTCGGCAGTTCTTAACATGCTCAACAACTCAGTAAGGGGTTTCTCAATTTCATTCATAAGATAGTTCATAACAAATTGAGAGTAGCTGCTGTTCAAAGATTGCAAAACAAGGTCAGTTTGGGCTTCCAGAGTGATTGGAAAACCCAACCTATCAAGGTACTCAATATACCCAATCATTTTCAGCACATGTGGACCAACTGGATCACGTTCACCCATTTTGCATTGATACAACGCCTTGCTTGTATCATACCTCTCCTGTCGAGCATTCCCTTCGAACAATTTCTTGAGATGCTCGATCATATCATAAGCATCCATCAACTCATGTTGCTTCTGAAGCTCAGCGTTCATGGTTACTAGCATGACACAACTCAGATCCAGAGCATCATCTTGATGCTTCTTATAAGCATTATGCTCTGCACGTGGTGCAGTGACAGCTGGTGCTGCAGGAATGGGCCCATCAAGGACACATAGCTTATGCTCTTGTTTGAGGACAATCCTCAAGTTCCTATTCCAGTCAAGGAAATTAATTCCACCTATCTTGTCATTTTCAATGACTGATCGTAATGAAAGACTATTTGTGTTGTTGTTGTTTGCCATTTGATATCTACAATTTATAAGTACAACAATAATAAGTCAAATTACAGAGTTGATATTATATAATTGATAATAATACATTCAAAATATACCTCCCACTATTTTATTCAAATTAATAGCCCTCACCATTAATTCGGAAAGCATTTTCTATTAAATCTTTCTAGTGAGCCAAGATCCATATTTCATTATGCCTTAAGTTAGCTTTGGCTATTCTCTCAAAACATAATTATTTAGGTAGACAACCCTTTGTCAATTATATCATATATAACTCCTGGATAGTTTGGTAAACAACATTTGTTTCTAGTCCATCTAATGGTACCAACCAAACTATATGCCTCTAAGTCCACAATCCTATTGAGATAACTTAGTTAAGTCGGGCCCAATGATTTTAATAGTTTGGATATCACAATTATCCTATCGCATCTTACCTAGATAAATAGGGCACTTTGCTTTGGCAAACCTACATCTATTGATCAAGGTCTAGATGAGTGTTATTCATTGGAAGACATCTGATTTAGACTTAATAATTTAATGAGGGATTTTATTAATTTAGATCTCACCAATTTTAATCTTGTTAAGCATGAACATTATTAATCATATCATATACAAGCATAAATAAAGTGCAAAATTAAATGCGTCACAGTTATGGCCCAATCCACTGTCAATCTTTTCAAGCTAATGAAAGATTGAAGGTCAATCTAAGGTGGTAAAAGATCTTAAAATAAATAACTTCCTTGGATCTTCCTCTAGCATGCGCCTCCTCTCCATCATCATCTTTCCATTGTGTTCTCCATCTTGACATCTTCATCAATTACAGATTATTACATGACATAAAGAAACCTCGAGTTACATTCGAGGGGATTTAGATGAGAAGAGAATATTACATTAGAATTTATAGAAAGGCACGACATTGCAAGTCGTATTTCAAAACCAAAAACCACTAACCTATGGGTCAAAAGGCCATAACTGTGCACCATGCATATCACAATAAGCACATAACAATTTATATATAATTAAAGAAAACTATATATAAAATATAGGGGACACGACCATCGTGCGCTACGACGGGGGGGTCCAAGGGGGGGTCTCCCCCCTGGCGGTGGTCCGGCTGATCGAACTACATTCTGTATTGCAGAATTTTTCCATACGAATCTCTGAAACAGTTTCAGAATCATACATTTTAATCCACCAAAACACCCATAATAACAAATCATATATGTCCAGTTTCGATTTAATCATATTAAAACGAATAACAGTACACCCAGAATTTATCATATATTTCCAGTTTCGATTAATCATATTAAAACGATTCTTCATGCAATTAATCCGATTAGAATAGTTATATTGTTATTCCACCGATTAAAGATACGATTAACAGTATCATCATATATATTACCAGAATACACATACAACGGAATATCATATATTCAATTTTATATCGGTAAACATGCATCATCATATATCATATATATCGAATACAATTAAAACATGTAATCTGAATTAATCTTTTCGCAAGTAGCTCTGATACCACTGTTGGGCTTCGGCACAGAAACGCACAGCAGAAATTAAAATTTTTAAAGCAATTTCCGAAACCCTAAAACAGGATCCATGCGAAAATCAATTAATTCAGAGGTTTAGAGATTATACCAGATATAAACAAAACGAGAATCTGAAACCGACTGCGCCTCGAATCTCCAACGCAATATGGTATCCACACGAACGCCTTACGAACCGTCGAACGATTCTGCAATAAGAAGGACTTGCGGTACTAGCCATCAAAAGGAATGGATTTTGAAACTGTTTTCTCTCTAGTCTCTCTCTAAGAGCGGCTAGGGTTTTTCAATTATGATATCTTACCCTAAGTAGCTGCTATATATCATATATATAGTAGTTAAAAAGGAATTAATCAAAATCAAAACCTAATTTTATAAAATCCGAATCAATATATATATATATATATATATATCTCTTAATTAAGTCTTACTTAATTAATATACATATATACAAATTCTCCTTTTAATTTAAATTCGTGATTTAAATACTATTAATCATATTAATATATTTAAATCCTTAAAATTTAAATTAATTCCCTTTTAAATAACGTTCTATGTGTGTGACCCTATAGGTTATTATTACGTTGGCAATAATTTTAAAATCATATTATAAAATTATAAACAGTGAGCGGCATCTAGTAATGCATCACTGCTACCCAAGTAATAATAAGATCGATGATTCGATGCAACCTTTTGTGACCAATGTTTCAATGCAATTTAATCCTTTTAACCTTAATATCCTAGATTAAACTCGAGTCATGGAATGTGTCATACTCTTCATAATTTAATTTGAGTTTTCTTGATCAATGAGTAGACTATATGAAACAAATCATTATTTGAGCATGGCCATGCATTTCATAGTCCTACTCAATCAAGAGGCCTATGGATGTCACCCATAATATATAGGATGGTTAAATTCCATCTAGATCACTCATATTTCTCACATGATTAATGATGAACCCAATAATCACCTTTATAGTCCACTCTATTAAAGGTGACATTTGATGATATCAAAGTACATAAATTCTCGTGTAGTAATATAGCGATTTCAGGTCGGAGGACCATTACATCATTGTCACTATGAGAATTGCTAATGACACTTCGCATAATGCTCCATATAAAATTCTCATGGTGGGTCTGTCCAGTACATCGTTCTCTAACATGTACATATGCATTGACTTAATATCTCATATATTTATGACCAATGAGATTTGGTCATCAGTCAATCCACATACTAGTCTCAATGCATCATTGTTGTCCCATCAACAATGATACTCGACTAGGGACCTTTAAGAACACTGATACTAATGGTAATATATAATCTCATGTTCAAGTCACATACTTGAAACTATATAATTTGTATCACTATTCTAAGGAAATTTATTATGTTAACAATTATATTACGCAGTAAATAAAACCATAATAAAATCATATATTTATTCAATCAAATATAATATCAAAACGTTAAGCAATTATATCAAATAATTGGCCTCTAGGGCATAAACTCTAACAAAAACCGCACATGAAATCGCTTGTGATTGGTGCGGTGCTGTTTTATTTGGTGCGGTTTTGGTTTCAAAAGTAATTGAAATAACAAAATTATATTTTATGCAATTTAGCATCACTACTCTAATTTTGTGACCATATTTAAAAATATTTATCTCTTGAGTCGGTTATTTCTTTAGTGCGGACTTCTAGTGTAATTATTTCTTATATCAACTCTATATTCATCAACTACATGAAGACCGCACTTTCAATTAAGGCTGTAAACGAGTCGAACTGGAGCGAACAAAGAGTTACTCGAATTCGACTCGAAATGATAAATTCGTACTCGAATTCGGCTCGAATTCGAATTATATTTAAAAAATCTTACTCAGATTCGACTCGACTCGAATATGTATTACTCGAATTCGATCCGACTCGACTCGAATATTTATTCAAACTACTCGCGAGCTTCAAATTTAAGCTCGAATTCGAGTCACCACATAATAACTAGTTTTATAATAAATACTATAATTATAAATTGAATTTGTTATTTTACTTAAAAATGAGAAAATATATTTATTATTACACTTTACAAATATAAAATCACAATTAAAATTAAAAACAAAATTAAATAATAACTAATTATCCTAATTTGATTTAAATTTGTATATATTATAAGAGAATGTATCGAACATCTAATCGAATATGTATTAACCGAGTATGTATCGAATCACAATCAAAAATTCGAGTAGTTTGAATCTTAAACGAGTCGAGTATAACCTTGTTTAGATTCTACTCATATTTTTATTCGAACTATTTATAACGCTCAGATTTGGATCATATTATTAACGAATCCGAGTCTCGCTCGTATTTTTTCGAGTCGAGCCCGAATCGAGCCCAAACTTTGTTGGCTCATTTACAGCCTTACTTTCAATCCAACTAGTAGTGACTTGAATAAGTCATTTTTTCAATAAAGTCTAAGCCTTTAATAGAATTTTTTTCCACCCTAATCAAATGAACATTAATCATTTGTAACCTTTAATTACGCGATCAATAATTTTTAACATTATTGACTTCATTACAGTCATACATTCAGAGATATCAAGATCATGCATCTGAGATATATATACACACATGGTGCGTTTTCAATTTTATGCGTGCGATTTTGGCTAGTAACCAAACCGAAACCATAAATTTGGTTTTTCAACCCACCTAAAAGCGTTACATATGCCAGAACCGTTGGTGCGGTTTGTACGGTTTCGGTTCCAATTTAGTTCCTTGCTCAGCCATATTTGTAGGTATTAATTTTCTAACATTTTCTTAACAATGGGATTGAACAATTATGTGTAGTTTGAACAATGAGACTGCAGACTATGTGGTAATTAAGAGCTTCATGTCATATTAAGAGTACCTGCACTTCTAAGATGAGTGCTCGGTTTTACTTATTATCAATTTTAAAAAATTGGGATGTTCCCTATTCATATTCAATGCTCTATTTTGTAAAAGAACAAATCAAATAATTTGAAATGTCCGTAATTAGTGAAGTATGCTCTGTTTTGCTAAATAATTATTCAAATAAATGCAATTATCAAATGTCATAAATCTATATTAACACAATCATTCTTCAAATCATGGTTTTTAACATTATCCAATCACCACTTACAGGGAGCATCCAAACAACTTTATACAACCGCCACTTATCCAATTGAATATGAACATGCACTTCAAATAATGCAATTATCTAAACAACATTATCCAATCGCAACTTATATATCAAATTTTTTCAAATATCAAAACAACTAAAACTATTTCATGGTTTTTAACATGCTCAAACACAGCACAAAAAACAACCTAATTACAAGTAAAAATCACTTCTCCCTAGTTTGTAAATTCTTTATTTCTTCTTTTAAACACTTCAAATCATTCTTCAATTTGACTTTTTTTTTCTAATTTTGATACTTGCACTCCGAAGTCATGAGCTTTCTCCTTCATCATATGTAGGTCAATTTCTATGTTCCTCAAATTCAACAGACCCGAATCATTCTCTACCCTAGAATCTTCTAACATGTGGATAGAGTCAATCCATTGAAAAAAACCACAAAATGCTTGGGTTTGTAAAAAATTAAACAAACAATTATCACGATTGTATATAAAAATTTAAAATTTTATCAGGGTAAATACAATAACTTACACCATAATTTGAACAACCATAAAACTTCCTCCCAGCACTGAGTCCCTTTGACAATGTACAAATTCGTACTCGTATCCCACACCCACAATACCTTGGTGATGAAATCTCATTGACTCCAATGGATATTGAACCTTCCCCAACCTTTTGGTGGCTATTTTCTTTAGGGTGCTGCTTTCCCCTTTTCATTCTTCATGAAGTTCGAGATTACAACAAGCGAGAGAGAGAGAGAGAGACGACTATTAATGGAATCCTAACCTTTTTGCCTCACTTTATCGACCCCTCCTTGGGGATCAGTATCTGAAAGGTCCAAGGGGTCAACCCCTTTTAGAATAAAATTTTTTCTTTCCCATATTATGACATTTTTTTGCTCTTATAATGTCAGGGGTTTAAATAAAAAACCAAAGCAGGCTTTTGTTCGCAACTTTCTGTTAGACAACCATATCTCTTTTGTGGGTCTCATCGAGACCAGAATAAAAGCTCCAAATGCTGCCAGAATATCGCGGGCTATCTGCCGTCACTGGGTTTGGGTCTTTAATTATGACTATCACCCGAATGGCCGAATTCGGGTGGGCTGGGATCCTTCTATCTGGAGAGTGGATACTCTGTTTCAATCTGCCCAAGTATCACATTTCAAGCTCAACCCTCTTTATAGCAATCACCCAATCCTTGCTTCTATAATCTATGGTCAGCACTCTATAGTGGAACGCAGGAAATTGTGGATCGACCTGACTTCCTTGTCCTCTTCGGACACTTGGTGCATTCTTGGGGACTTCAACACCATCAAGAGTGTTTCTGAATCGGAAGGAGGCGATTCTTCTTGGGATGCTGGTATGACTGACTTTAATGAATGCTTAGACACGCTTGGTGTTGATGACATTCGTGCAATTGGGCCTTTGCACACATGGTGGAACTGTAAGATCGCTAATCCTATTCATAGGAAGCTGGATAGAGCAATGGGTAACGGCTCTTGGTTCAATGCTATGACTGACTCCCTAGTCTCTTATGGTCCTCGTGGTCTTTCCGATCACTGTCCGGTTTTACTTAATACTGGCCTACGTCTTCGGAAAGCCAAGAAGCCATTTCAATTCTTTAACTTCATGTTGGAATTGGAAGGGTTTGAGGCTACTATCTCAGATTGTTGGAACTTCAGAATTAGTGGCAACCCTTTTTTCATATTTAATGAAAAACTTCAAAGGGTCAAGGGTGCCCTTAAAACCTTGAACTCTTCTAATGTAACTTATCGAGTAACGTTAGCACTCTGTAGGTTCAGCTGTCTACCGTTCAGCATTCTCTTCATGCCGATCCCTTAAACCCTGACCTGCTAGCCCAAGAAGACTACTACTCTCAGTCCTTATGGAAAGCATTGGCTCTTGAAGAATCTCTCTTACTTCAGAAATCCCGAGCCACTTGGCTTGCCCAGGGCGATAAAAACTCAAAATTTTTTGCCAATGTTATCAAGAGTAATTGGAACCACAACAAAATTCTCTCAATATATAACAGCTCTGGTGTTCTTATTGAGGATCAGCTGGGTATTCAGCAAGTGGCGGTGGACTTCTTCCAGGATCTCTTGGGGTCCTCTCCTCTTATCTATCCTGGTCTTGATGAGCTGCAAAACTTCGTTTCAAAGCGGATCACTCCTGCTCAGGCAGCAGCCTTAACTACTCCAATTCTTGATTCCGAAATCCTTGCAGTCCTTCAGTCCATGAAAAAGAAAAAAAGTCCTGGTCCTGACGGATTCAATGTAAATTTCTTTCTCCATTGCTGGGACACTATAGGCCATGATTTCACTGCTGCTGTCCATTCTTTCTTCATCTCTGGACACCTTCCGTGTGGAGTAAATGCTACAGCTATTGCCTTGATCCCGAAGACAGATAATCCATCCCATATGTCGGACTTTAGACCTATTTCTTGTTGCAACACAATCTACAAATGCATAGCGAAGATTCTTGCTAATAGGCTTAAACCTGTCCTTCATTCCCTTATTGATCATGCTCAGGCTGCCTTCATCTCGGGGAGAAGCATTAGTGACAATATCCTCCTTGCTCAGGAGCTTTTCAGGAATTACCACAGACTTTCTGGTCCTGCCCGGTGTGCTCTTAAAATTGATATTCGGAAAGCCTTCGACACAGTTAACTGGAGTTTTCTTCTGGATTTGTTGGACCTCCTTCAATTTCCCCCTATTTTCATTAGCTGGATTAAAGAGTGCATCACTTTGACTATGTTTTCTATTAAAGTCAATGGAGGTCTCGCTGGCTACTTTAAAGGAGCAAGGGGACTTAGGCAAGGGGATCCCCTGGCTCCTTACTTATTTGTTCTAGCTATGGAAGCTTTCTCTATGATTCTAAGCAAGGAAACTTTGTTACCTAACTTCAAGTTTCATTGGAAAACAGAAGCGTGTAACTTATCCCATGTTTGCTTCGCCGATGATATTCTCATTTTCTGTCATGGTGATTTAGTCTCTGTTTCCATAATTCACTCATGCATACAATCCTTTTCTATGTTTTCTGGCCTAATTCCTAATGCTCGTAAAAGTCTGTGTTTCCTTGCAAATGTCCCTAATGATGTTAAGGAAAGGATTAACTCTTTGTTGGGTATTCCTTTTGGAGTTTTACCAATTAGATTTCTCGGGGTCCCTCTTATTTCCTCTAAACTCTCCCACTCTGACTGTCAACCCTTGATCCAAAGAATGACTGCCAGAGTTTCCTCTTGGTCATCCCGCTTCCTATCTTATACTGGTAGAGTTCAGCTGATTAAATCAGTGCTCTTTGCAATTCAGTCTTTTTGGGCCTCCCATTTTATTCTTCCTAAATCGGTTCTAAGAGCCATCCAATCTATCATGTGTAGATTTCTTTGGAAGGGTCCTTCTCTCCTCCAGCATGGTGCTAAAGTCTCTTGGAAGGATTTGGCCCTTCCCCTTGGTGAAGGTGGTCTCGCGATTAAGGACCTTTCTGATTGGAACACTGCTCTCATTATTCTCCAACTTCTAAAGGTCATTTCCCCATCCTCTCCCTCAGTATGGGCTTATTGGGTCAAATCTACAGTGTTACTTAGGACTAACTTCTGGCATATCTCGACCCCCTTGGACTGTTCATGGATTTGGCGTAAGATCCTTAAACTTCGCTCCATAGCTCGCCTTTTCCTTACTTATAGAGTTGGGAATGAAAACTCCTTCAGTCTCTGGTATGACCCGTGGTTGAATGGGCAGCCCTTAAACCCCTCTCCATCCATGCTCTCCAACTCCAGAATTCCTGTTAATGCTCGTATCTCTGACATCATTTCCATGGGAGCTTGGGCTTTGCCTTCAAGTAACCATCATGACGTGCAACAATTCCGTTCCTTGATCTCATCTCTTCCTAATCCTTCTGATGCTGAGGATTTGATTCTTTGGGACACCCGGGCGGTGAAATATGTCAAAGCATCCACTATTTGGGAATCTATTCGCCTACGTGCTCCGAAAGTCTCGTGGGCTAATCTGCTATGGTATCCCCACCATATCCCCCGATTCTCCTTTACCCTGTGGCTTGCTCTTCGACATAGATTACCTACAAATGATAGGTTCTCTGCTTACCATAGCTTCCGTCCTAAGAATTGCCCTTTCTGTGAAAATCATGCTGAGACCTTCTCTCATTTGTTCTTTGATTGTCCCTACTCTATTTCAGTTCTCTCTTATGTTCTTACCTTTGGTGGCTGGGCTAATGCTCCAAGGAGCTGGGATAATCTGGTGGATTATATCATTCATTTTAAAGGAAACTCAATTCGGTCTGATATACTAAAGCTGGTCTTCTCCACCACTGTTTACAAACTTTGGGCAGCAAGGAACTCTATTGTTCATAGGAACGCAAAATTGCCTATGAATGTTTTGGCGAGGGAGATTATAAATATCACTAAGTCAAGGCTATCTTCTTCTTCCAAATTTCTCAAGGCTACGCAGAGTAGACATGACCTCAGCATTTGGAGGTGATGCATACTATTGGCTTGTAGGTAAAGCTGTCAACCCCGGTGGGAGAGCTTCTATTAAGAGAAGGCTGGGAGGTCAAAGTATAACGGTCTGACGAGGTACAGTCTGGTGAGGTCTAGTTTGTTCTGGTTAGTGAGATCCGCTTCTCCCCGGGCGTGGTGTAGCATCTTTGTGGATGTGCAAGGTTGGCTAGGTGCATGGGTCATGCTTAATTTCGGTATCCTGCTTGTGGCTTTTTCTCTATAGCATTTGTTGCTGGTCTCGGTTTGTATGGTTGTCTAGATGTTAGCTGCTTTTTTTTATATATGCTTTGTTTTCGGTTTGCCCCGTGCTTTTCCTATTAGCGAGGTTGTTATTATGTAGGCCATTTAGGGGGCTGTCCCTAATGGTTCTTTTCTAGTATTTCTGGGGTATGCCCCTGAGCGATTGTGATATCTCCTTTTCTTTTATAAACAAACAAACTTAGCAAAAAAAAAAAAAGCATCTGTGCAGTATTTTAATTTTTTGGGGGGAAATGAAATGTTTTGATATAAAGATTAATACTTGCAACATGTTAAAAACTAGGCCTGTGGTGTTCGGGTGGTCATATGGCCAAGGTTTCAAACGTGAGGTTGCGAGTTCGAATTAGTGGATAGGCAAATTTTTGGAAAAATTTTGAAAGAAGCCACGTCAGTGTTGCTCACGTGTAAAATAATAATATAAAATGCCCACGTCAGATCTGCCACATGTGCCACGTAGGCGCCACTTATGACACATTATCAGGTTAACGCACATATGGCACCTGGGGGTTCAAAGTCCAAATCTCCGAATAGAAAGGGGCTCAGTTTATGTTAACCGGAAGAAATTGGTTCAATACCCAAAAACCACTAAAGTTCAATGGTCGACTTTGCATTTAACCTGTGGAAAGAGTGATCCCCTAAACATATCTTTACACTATGACGCCCCCAAAATAGGTCCACACGACCCATTCTGAGTCGCCAGATATCGCACTATAAAAATCAATTATAAACTTCATTTATACAACTGTTGAACTGTCGTGTGTGCAGAGTAAGACAACAAATAAGCTTTGAGTTTTAATACAAATATATATAACTCTCATCGTGCCTTGACCACAAGACCTTACAATGGTACCTTACATAAAGTTACAGTCAATAATTGTTTTAGAAATTAAAATCTTTAGAAAATACTCAAGGAAACCTTCGTACATGGGAGGCCATGCGTCTATGTTATGATAGATATCATATGTCCACAGAATTATCCTTGGTTGACCCAAAAGTCCCCAAAAAAACAAGAAGATTACTATCATCTTCTTTCCAATGGTGAGTCTTCTCTTCACATATAATTATCTCCGTTGTCTCCAAGTGAAAATTATATTTCAAATATACTCCAAGATCATATAGGTAGTGCTCGTACATATACTCAGCAAGTGGATGTGTACAACCATGTCTTATGATAACACGAGGTTGTATGTCATTAGACATCTTGTATGATAGTGGCAAAATACCCTTCCAAAGTTGAGTTCACCTCACCCTATTCGGTTCACCAAAATTAAATATCAAATGACGTATACAATACGACACACTTATCTAAAGTTCTCAACAAAATTATTTCCATACTATTTAGGGAGAACCTCAACAGCTATAGACCACCATTCTATTCCCCTATTATCCCCGCTCGACCCGAAAACACTCTTATTACCTGAAAAGAATTGTGTGAAGCAAAAAAGGGTGAGAACAACTAGCCCAATAAAGAATATCATGACTAAAGATAATTTACATCATCAATAGCCTTCATCAGTAATAAATCAGAGATTTAGAACATATGGTAGATGATAAAACTTTTCAACCATAGTTTCAGCGGAACGAGCAATCCATTAGAAGAGTCAAATAGACCATCAGGTCTATTATCTTCTCTATGTTAAAAGTCCACCAATAATGTTTTATCCCTGTAACAATAATCAAAAATTCACGTCCACGATCATATGAATAACTCGTAATCATAATTGTGATTCTAAATTCCTTTTCACACCTAGGACGAAGATAATTTTCATCACCTATCTTCACCTAAAACATCAAAAATCATGGTTATACCAAATCACAATTTCTGCTCATAATCATACTAATAAATTCATCTTTCCACTACGGCCAAAGATATTCATTAACAATTCATCTTTTCACTACAGGCCAAAGACATACAACTGTATTTTAGAAGAGTCAAGTAGAGCATGCTATCTACTATCTTTTACAAATTAAAAGTGTATAATCAATATTTTATCTCTGAGACTCAGCTTAACAAATAATCCACATCATTGAATCATCCCTGCACTACGGCCAAGGATATTCATGTAATCGTCAATGGTTATGATTATACCGAATAATCCCTGGTTATAATCATACCAATAACTGTCCATCAATGCACTACGGGTCAATGAGGACTTTTACCACATCATTTATAACATTACGGGTCATGATTATACCGAACGATCCCAAGGAATTCTACTTCCTCAAGCCAGAACTCGCATTTCTTTAACTTTGCATAAAGCTTGTTTTCACGAAGCTTTTGGAGTATTAGCCTCAAGTGTTGCTCATGATCTTCACGACTTTTGGAATATATGAGGATGTCATCAATAAAGACGACCACAAAGTGATCCAAATATTCCTTGAATACTCGGTTCATCATATCCATGAAGGTAGCAGGAGCATTCGTCAATCCAAAAGACATGACTAAGAATTCATAATACCCGTACCGAGTTCTGAAGGCAGTCTTTGGAATATCCTCAGTTTTAACCTTCAGCTGATGATATCCAGAACGAAGATCGATCTTTGAACAGAATTGTGCTCCTTGCAACTGGTCAAACAAGTCATCAATGTGAGGTAATAGATATCTATTCTTGATGGTGACATGGTTCAATTCCAGGTAGTCAATACAAAGTCGCATACTCCCGTCTTTCTTCTTCACGAATAGAACAGGAGCACCCCAAGGAGACATACTAGGACGAATGAAACTAATGTCTAACAATTTCTACAATTGGGTCTTTAACTCCTGAAGTTCAATAGGAGCCATTCGATATGGGGCTTTCGAAATGGGTTTTGTATCGGGTTCAAGGTCGATACAAAATTCAATTTCACGCTCTGGGGGTAGGCCAGGAAGTTCTTCAGGGAATACGCCAAGAAATTTATTAACAATAGAAATATCATTCAAATCTGACATATTTTTGTTTAAATCTGTGACATGAGCTAAGAAAGCTTGACATTCAGTTTTTCAATAAACGAATAGCTTTATGGCTAGAGATGACAGTGATTGATTTTAATGGTTTGGTTACTAGAATTCGAATAATAGGTTGGTTAGGAATATGAAAGCTAATAACCTTACGAAAATAATCAATTTTTGCATGATGTGTAGTTAACCAATCAATCTCTAAAATCACATCAAATACAAGTATTTTCAATGAAATAAGATCGATAGGTAATGTGAGGGTACCGATTTGAACCAAACAAGACTTATAAACAGTGGATGTAATGAAGATTTCTCCCAACGGAGTTTCCACAGATAAGTTAAAGTCTAATTTCTCCGGAGTCAAATTTAATCGTTGAGCGCAAGTAGGAGAAATAAAAGAATAGGTATAACCGATATCAAATAAGGCATAGACTTCGCTAGAGTTTATGATAAGCTTATCCGTGATGACCTCGTTCGGGTTCATTGCTTTCTGGGAGGTCCAAACAAATGTTATCCCTTGAACTACTGGTTTTGACTTGTCTGGGATGGTATTTTGTGTCACCGTTCCAACTGGACTTGTCTTCGGTGCACGACAAAATCGGGCTAGGTGACCTTCTCTTCCACAATTATAACATGCTTTGGATGGCATCACGCAGTTTGGACTGATATGTCCCTCCCCTCCGCATTTGAAGCATATGATAGGTGGTCGTTCTCCTTCCTTAACAACGGGTGCTAGTGATGACGTCTTTCCATCATTGTTGAATCTCCTCTTCTTGAAATGTCCACTTTTATTGTCTTGGCCATGATTACCACCGAAGTGGCTACCATTTCTGGCATGTTGATTCCCTCCACGTTTGTTGTCACCGCTTCGATGACTGCTACCACTGGTATTATCATTTTGTCGGCTGCTTTTTCTTGGTTGGGTTGACTCATTATCGCGCTCCAATAACTGAGCCCTATTTACAACGTCTGAATACAAACACAGTTTATGAGAAATTAGATATTGATGTATCTCGGGTTTCAAACCTCTTAGAAATATCTGCGTCATTCATTCCTCATTATCAACCAAGTGAGAAGCAAACCGGGACAACTCGGTAAACTTAGCTTCATACTGCGACACCGTCATATTGTTCTGCTCCAACTTGATGAAATCTACCTCTTTCATGTGACGAATACTTTTGAGAAAGTACTTGTCATTGAATAGTTCTTGGAACTTCTCCCAAGACATCTTCAGTGCGGCAGGTTGAGTACGCTTTATCGATTCCCACCAGTAATCTGCCTCTCCTCGCAACAGAAAGGTGGCAAAGGGAACCTTTGGCTCCTCAGAGCATCCCAAGACATCAAATATCTTGGTGATCTGCTTTATCCACGCTTCTGCCTTAAGTGGTTTTGGCTCTCCAATAAACTCCGGTGGTCCCAGCTCCTTGAACTGTTTAGCGGTGACCGTCCGAGAGTTTCCAGTGTTTTCACCTATATTTTGGACAGGAGCCGCTCTCGCCTGATGTTGCATGAATTGAATAAAGCCTCTAAATATTCCATCGTTCATCATTTGGTTAGTGTTATTGTTTGCATGAGGATTGTCGCCTTCCTGATGCACATTATCCTGATTATTAATCTGTGGAGACTCAACGGTCTCCTGTGCTCCATTGCTATTCTCAATATTCTCGGATGTCATTTTCAAATACTTCCACAAAACAAGGGTTAATTGATATGCAACATATTATCCTTATACTCTGACCGACCAATTAAATACAAAATAAACTTAGGTAGGTCATACTAGCGAAGGAATTCCCCGTCTCTCCCCTCCTAGTTCTAGTCTCAAATCTTAGCCAGTGATCATATCCCTAAGCTTTGATACCAACTGTGATGCCCTCAAAATAGGTATACATCACCCATCTTGAGTCGTCAAATACATTGTACAAAATACAAATAAAACTTAATTATACAACTGTCGTGTAAAATACGACAAACATATGCTATGAGTTTTAATATAAATATTGTCATCTAGACAATATCCACACTCAATGGAGTCCTCATTACATTTATTACCACACTATTTTATATAATAGTGAGGACTACTAAAACAACCATTTGGACCGTAAATCTGTTTCCCGACTCGTCCTAGCTATATTCTCATTTCCTGAAGAGAACAGTGAAAAGAAAGGGTGAGCTCAACTAGTCCAGTAAGAAATATTATGACTAAGATAATGCAGAATAATTTATTGTTAGCCTTCAACAATGTTAAACTGATAAAATATAACAAACTTCAAGTTTAACTGCAGTGGAACAAGCAGTCCATTAGAAGAGTCAAGTAGAGAATAAAATCTACTATCTTCTATGATTTAAAAGGTTTTTCATCACTTTTATCGCTGAGACTCAGCTTAATAAATAATCCATATCATCCCTGCACTACGACCAATGATATTCATTAGTATCACGACCACAAATTATCCATGCACTACGGGCCAAGGATATTCGTGTATTCATCAATGGTCATGATCATGCCAACAAATGTCCATCAATGCACTACGGCCAATGAGGATTTTTACTATATCATTTGTAACATTATGGTCATGATTATACCGAATAATCACTGGTCATAATCATACCAAGTCCATCTATGCACTATAGGGCACATATGACTTTCAACATATTATAAACATGAGGATGATGACAATTCAATAAAATAAGTTCAAGAATAAATTTTAAAGATTTATAAGTTAATTTATCCTTAACTCAATAACGTCCATATTGTCAACATAATACTGTTTTGTGGAGTAAAATTCAAGAATGCTCAAAAGAATATTTCCATGAAAAGATACTGGATGAAGCACAAATATCAAGGATATTCCACTAATTTCATGGAGTATAGAAGCCAAAACTCTAACCAACTGAGTATAATAGAATATATGAAACCGCAAATGGATTTTTGCCGCCATGCGGTAATCCACGTAGACAGATTATTCCAGCAGAAAAATTAAGGATGGTATAACAGAAGATTCACCAGGCGTGCGTAATTCGTAAAGACATGTTATTCCAACAGAATAATAAAGAATGGAATCAGGTCATGTGTAACCCGCACAGACAGGATATTCCAACAGAATAATAAAGAATGGAACTAGGTCATGTGTAATTCGCACATACAGGATATTCCAACAGAATAATAAAGAATGGAATAACAACAGAATTTACCAGGCATGCGATAGACCGCACAGACATGTTATTCCAACAGAATAATAAAGAATGGAATAACAACCCTTACGAGTATTGAAAAAAAATAACTTTCTTCATGAATACGAAAGAATAATACCCTTTACCTTAGAAAAACTGAATACTAGAGTAGTGAAGTAGTAGAATACTTTTCATCTTTCTCTCTATTGTTTCTCTCTCTTAGGTTTCAGTGAATTCGTAAAAAATAATAAAGGAATGAGCTTCTATTTATAGAAAAACTAAAAGTAGCTCTTGGTCTTAATGAATGGTCAAATGACTCCTGGTAATATTGAAGTGACAACAACTATTTGCGAAGGGGCAATTAACTCTTGGAACACCGAAGAGACAAATAAATCTTGGAAAACCAAAGGGACAAACAACTCTTGGAAACCCAAATTCCCCCGCTCCCATTTTTCTTTCGTGGGTCCCACATGTGGTCCCACCTTTTAAGAAATTTCTACCGATTATTTTGTAAAATGGTAAATGGGTGTGGCCCATAAAATAAGCAAAACTTCATAAAAATCATCTTAATAATTTTAACAACATTTATCACCATTATTATAATTCACAATATTAATCGACCAGGTCGTTCCCAGAAAGAAGGGGCTTTCCAATAAGGATTTCTCCCTATTGGCGCGCAATTAGGTTACCAAACCTCTCATTGACAGAACTTCTAGACATCGTTAATATTGCAAATAATAATATTAATAAATTTGTTATCTCAATTATTGATTTAATAATATATAAATATCGACAATAATTGAATCAAATAATGCGAGATACTATGCAGCAATTACTGTAGCAATAATTGAACAAAACTGAGTGACTTCTCACGTAAGCATCAATAATCAATACCGTGTGCTACTATGCAACCACGCGTATTACTGTACTTTTAACACCGGGTGTTTCAATAGTTAACGGTAAAACTTCCGTCGTTATTTTTATAAAAAGATAATTTTGTCGTTTTCTAACTCCGACAATAATTCTGTTGTGGGGTCCACCAATTATTGTGCCGTTGTATGAATATTCTCTGTTAAAACGAATATTCCCCGACAAATCGAATATTATATAACAACTTGCTTACTTTGCAAAATTTATAAATATTACCCACAACTATAACATTATAACAAATTCACACCTTAATATTCAAAAATGATATTTATAGAAAATTCATCTTTATTCATAAAAGTTGGGGTCTTACAACCTCCCCTTCTTATGAAATTTACGTACCTGGTATGTCGAAGAGGTAAGGATACCTTGATTTCATTTTATATTCTAACTCCCAGGTCATTTCCTCAACATCGTGGTTTCTCCACAAAACTTTGACTTGAGGTATAGTACGTCTCCCCAAGCTTAGCCTTCTTCGCACGACAATCCTCTTCTGCATGATCAGCACAACGTGATTCTCTTACACAGCCCTCCTCTGCTATGGTCAGTCTTTCTGAGCTCTCTTTCAGTTCCTTCTTCAACTTCTCTATTTCTTCAGACTTTTCCTCAGTTTGACCCTTATCGTGAACCAAATCCCACTCCACATTTCTTAGACGTGTGTGAAGAGTCATAACCTCCCTATCCTTCTACTCGATGGTAATCTGTTGAATAATCGCCTGCTCAGTCAGATCCTGAACAGTGTCACGTAACTCTACGTTACGGTCATATAACTCGTCGTACATCTCAGCATCAATGAAGTTCGGTGGGAACTCATCCTCTTCTTCTTCCTCTTCAGAATCCTCCTATGTATCAGTCTCAGGCCCATTCTCCTGACCAACAACAGCGATCAATGGAGATGGCTCTCTCTGTACCAACTACTCCCTGATGACATGAATGTCTCGATGCTCCTCCTCTGTAGGTACTCGGGGTTCCTCCTCCCCATCTCGACTATCTTCTCCAACATTCGACATCCTGACAACACAGTTTCAAGTTTCAGTTACTAAGTCGTACTAGTGAAAACATAATTTAACACATAAGCACATAAAGTCTTTTATTATCTTCAATGCATTAAGAAATTCATTTCTTAGAACTCGATAAGAGTTTTTCATCACTATATTCTTCCTATAAGGCTACTGCCTAAGGTTGTTTCCCCCACCTAAGGTTCATAACCTACGGCTCTGATACCAACCTGTGACACCCCCAAATCTGGGTACTTCAATTCCCACGGAATTTGGTGTTCATTGTCCAAACATCATGTATCTATCTACCCATAATAAATGAAAAACCAAAAATAGATAGAAATAAATCCTCTCCTTATGGAGTTACAACATCAGGAAATAAATACATCAACCCCAGGTCATACTAACCTTAAATCTCAAATGTGGAAACATAAATAAATATTAAGTCTTACACAACTTAAACATAAGTCTAAAACATAACATAACAAATAAACAACAAGTCTTTATCACTTGTTAACTTTTCCCTTGCCTTTACTAGAAGAAGGCTCGTCGGACCTTTCGTTCTTAACTGCAATGTTATTATTACGCAAGAGTGAGCACGATTGCCCACAAATATAATAATATAACAATAAAATAATAATATGCGAATGAATCAATAACTTCTGAAATAAGAAAACTTGGCTTTTGAATCAAGAATTAATAACAAGAATCAAAAGAACTTCTAAGGGTCATAAGACCTTGAACTACGTCCTAGGTTGTCAAATGTTTATACTTGAAATATTTAACAGTCATAAGACTATGGACTCTTCTTCTCGTACTTGGGGGGATCAACCCTTAGTGCCATATTGTGCACAATATCTTAACGCTAAAGCATTATTAATCCCCTATAACAAGGTTGTTCATCTCAGTTTGAGTTCGTACCAAAGGAAGGTTGGTTTGGATAAGCTCAACAATGGTTCTGAAATTTAAAATGTTCATCAACTATGGACTAGTCGAATCAATAAGGGTTCGCTAGTCTTACAAGGTTCAACAATAATTGATATTCAATTTGAATAATAAAGTTCAAGATGTATACAATCGAATAAGTATTGTATAACAAGAATCATGCTTTTAAAGAATGATAACATCTAATATGAAATCTTGACTTGAACAATAATAAACAAGATAGAATAAGGAACTTGCTTTATGTAAAGAAATAAGGTTTAGGAACTTGCCTCGTGCGTAGGCTAAACGATTACTACTTTCGTTCACCACAAGTCCTACACACATACCATATGTATTCATGACATTCATTAGTTATATTTTCACTTAATTATTTAATATAATTCCACTCTATTTAACAAATCATCACCCTTTTAATTTAATTACTTAATTAAATTAGAATATTTTCATTCCCTTACTATTATTACACTCGAATAAATTATTTCATAATAATTTCCATCGAATATTTATTTTATTCCATAAATATTTCAACTAAAATATTTATTTTATTTTATAAATATTTTAATAATAATTTTCATAAAATATTAATTTTATTTCATAAATATCTCAATTAAAATATTCATTTTATTTTATAAATATTTTAATTAATAATTTCCATCGAATATTTATTTTATTCCATAAATATCTCAATTAAAATATTCATTTTATAAATATTTTAATTAATAATTTCCATCAAATATTTATTTTACTCCATTAATATCTCAAATAAAATATTTATTTTATTTGATAAATATTTTAATTAATTATTATTTATTTACTTACTTATTTATTATTATTATTTTTTAATTTTTTGCCCGTCGGGGCGGGGTAATTTAGTTTGGTAACACCCGCCGGGGGTGGGGTTACCCAGACTCAGTTTCTTCAGTTTCTGCATAACAAGGCTAAATTAGGCCAAAAAAAATCTCTCACAAGTTAATATGTTCTCTTGAAGAACACAGAACATGGCCATAACTTTCAATTAAATTATTTCTACACGAATTTAGACATACCCAAATATTGTTATACACATATAACTATTACTTAACCCTTCTAGCATAATTTTAACATGTTAAAATACATAATTTTGCAGAATCAAAACATATAAATTATTGTTCTTAATTTTCTTGAAAGTTTTCAACACAAAACATGAAAATCAACATTACAGGTTCATTATAACACTTAATCTGTTCATTTGGAGTTTGATTCCTTCGTTTTAACATGCATAATTATATACAAGTGTAAATTTATGATACCACTTATGATTATCGTGTTAAATTTGGTATGTAAGGCCATATGTCCATATTTTCATACTTTGTAATTTTGAAGAACAACGTACGACATAATTTTTATGCAACTGATGTTATGGTTCATACAACATAGTAAAAACATACTACGTTAACATATTAACACATACGTGTATAAATTTATGATACAACTTATGATTATCGTGTTAAATTTGGTATGTAAGGCCATATGGCCATATTTTCATACTCTGTAATTTTGAAGAACAACGTACGACATAATTTTTATGAAACGGATGTTATGGTTCATACATCATACAATAATACATGTTATAATAACATCTTACCACATATATAACACATAATCACTACCCTTTTCCAATTACAGAAGTTTTAACAAAACTTAAAGCCATTTTCATGAAAGCTTTAACAATCGTAAAAATAGAAATTGGGTTGAAGAGATTACCCTTAAAAAATTCTTCTGACTTTCACGCTCTTCTACAATATCACAATAACTCAGATTGTTTCTCTATAATTCTATGAAATTCTCTTTGATTCTCCTTTTCCAGACTTACAAAACTAAAAGACTTACCAATAAAAGAAGACGTATATAACATTTTGAAACTGACGCAGTTGTGGTGATCAATTAACCCATCATGGGTTAACTGCTCAGAACCTCCCCTAAGGCCTTATTTGGTCATTCTTAAAACTCAAACACATTTATTTTGATAAACTGCTTATGTTATAGTTTAATAATGTCACACCCCTTTATAAAATAAATCCAATATCTTATTTACTTTAATTTAAATAAAATATGATAATTTATTCTTAATTCACATAGTCGCATAATTAATTTTCTCATAAATGAATTATGTCAAATTATTAATTCTCTAATTAATTATTAAATTAATTAAAATAATATTATGCTTATTAAATATTTCATTTAATTCAATAAGCTCACATAAATACATACTTTGAATAATAAAATTCTCAACATTAATTTAATAAATATAACCCATATAATTAAATTAATCTATCACAACTTAATGAATTAATTATTTAATCTAATAATTAAATCATCAAAAATTATTTATTTAATTCAATAAATATTAAAATTAAATTACAAAATCTCGTTCGTCACATACAGGGCCAGAGAAATAGCACTCAAGCGTGCTTATGCAACAATTGATGATATATATGGACAGTTATGGGAATATGAGAAGGAATTGATGAGGGCTAATAAAGGATCAACATTTGAAATTAAAGTAGATAGGCAGTCACCAGAGGAACCAGGGAGATTTCAAAGATTTTATATAGGATTTGATGCTCTGAAAAGAGGATGGTTGGCAAGTTGTAGGCCAATAATTGGCCTTGATGGATGTTTCCTCAAAGGAATATGCAAGGGTGAGTTGTTATGTGCAGTTGGGAGGGATGCAAATAATCAAATCTATCCCATTGCTTGGGCAGTAGTAGAGGTTGAGAACACAGACAGCTGGACTTGGTTTTTGCATATTTTAATGGATGATCTAGGTTATCTTGGTGAAGGATATGGTCTCACAGTGATAACAGACCAACAAAATGTACTTCATTTTATTTTATTTTGCATTTACTATATTATAAATGTTTGTTATATATAGCTATTGCAATCATGTTTCTGTGTAGGGTTTGGATAATGTAATCAAGACAATTTTACCTCAAGCTGAACATAGATGTTGTGCTAGACACATCTACACAAACTGGAGGAAAAAGAACAAAGGATTTGAGTTGAAAACTGCATTCTGGAAAATATCTATGAGTTTAACTAGGAAGCATTACATGGATCAAATGGAAGAATTGAAACAGTTAAGTGTAGAGGCACGTGAGCAGTTGTCAAAATAAGATGCAAAACAGTGGTGCAAAGCTTTCTTCAGTGACATGTACAAGTGTGATATCACCACCAACAATTTTTCAGAAACATTTAATGGTTGGATAGTTACTGCAAGACAAAAGCCTATAATTGAGATGCTTGAGGATATGAGAGAGCATATTATGGAGAGATTGGTAAGAAACAAGACAATGATGTTGAGAAGTGATGATGTACTGCCTCCTAGAATTAGGGAAAAAATTAGAGGATGCAAAGAATGATAGTTTCTTGTATGAAGCTAAGTGGGATGGTTTTGAGGGGTATGAAGTGAAAAGGGATGGTGGACTTGAAGGTAGGACAGTAAGTTTGGTGAACAAGACTTGTGTTTGTAGAGCTTGGGATCTTGATGGTATCCCTTGTAGATATGCAGTTGCTGCCATTTATAAGTAAAGGGAGGAACCAGAGAAATATGTCTCTGCAATTCTAAAGAGAGATGCTTACTTGGCATCTTACCAGTTTCCATTGAAAGGTATAAATGGACCAGATCTGTGGGAACCTTCAGGAAAGGAGAATTTATTATCCCCAAAACTTAAAGTGCTTCCTGGAAGGCCAAAAAAACAAAGGATTAAAGATCTACGTGAGGAACATAAGATAGGTGCAAGTGGAAGATTGTCAAAAAAAGGAATATTGGTGACATGCCGGAGGTGCAATCAGATTGGTCATAATATGAGAACTTGCAAGAACACAGTAGTTTAAAAGCTTCAAAAGGAAAAAGGTAACTACAACTAACAGTCAAGATATAATTTTTTTTACTTAATTTACAAAGAAAACTAACATACATCTGTTTAATTCTTTGAACTGCGGAAGATGGATCAGGTAGATGAGTATCAAGTAGTGCAGAGAGAGGTGGAGATGTTACAGCTATAGTAGGTAGAAGAGGCAGAGGAAGAGGAAGGGGTAGGCCCCCAGGCACTGGAGGTCAAGGAAAAGAAAGAGGTAGGCCACCAAGGAGAGGGAGAGGGAGAAGTGGAGGTAGAAATGGGTTTGGTGTCTACATATCTGCAAGTGGAGAGTCTTACATATCAAGTGGGGCACAACATACTATGGTAAATACTACCTCTGTTGTTTAGCATGTTTACTTTATTAAAGCATACATTACTAATTATTTTTGTTTAATACTTTTTAGATTTCAACTGGTTCTAATGTAAGTCAAGAAAATCCTCACAATCAAAGCCAAGGGAATACTCAAGGTTCAACATCAATGTCAGCTATGAGGCCATCTACATTCCAATCTAGGGGAAGAAATTGGATTTTTGCAAATCAACTAATCAATTGAAGGAATGCAAGACAGGATGCAAAGGCAAAAGAGAAAGTTGTGGATATCTAGTTCAAGTTATGCATGATGGATATTATTAGTATTATAGGAGTTCAACCAATTAATTATTATGTAGTATTTGAACAGGGCTAAATACTCTAACTTATGTTTTTGGTTTATGTTTTGGCAAGTGGTGCACATTATGTCAGCCACTAAGTTATGTAGTATTATGTTTTGGAAAACTGTGACATCTTAGTTTAATTTATGCAAGTGGTGCACATTATGTATGACAACTATGTGACTTTGTCTATACATGTTGAACAGAGTGCTTTAATGTAAAAGTCATTATTTTTGGAAGTATTATTGTATTATTATTGCTTTTAATATTATGCATCTATTGGTGTAAATTAGGTGTTAATGGAAATAACAGTTATTTGCACAGGGCTCAAAAAATCAGTGTAATATAACAATGCTTGTTTGCAGCAGTTTGTTATAAATATGTTTGCAGTAGTTTGTTATAACAACAGTTTGTTATAACAATGGAAATAACAATGCTTGTTTGCAGCAGTTTGTTAAAAAATCAGTGTTATAAATATGAAAAATAGTGCTTTGTGCACCTTTAACATTGCAGCTTGACTTGCACCATACATAATTCAAACTAACTTTTTTCATCAATAAAACTCTTAACTGCAAAAAATTGCAAACTTTCACCATATTTCAAACTTTCAATCATTTATTGCAAATCTAAAAATTATAATCATTCATTGCAATCTAAAAATTACAATCATTCATTGCAAACAAAAAATTACAATCATTCATTGCAAACTAAAAATTACAATCATTCATTGCAAACTTGTTCTTTTATACAATTATTGCAAACTTTTCATAGGTTAAAACCAAATTTCACCATTCATTGCAAACTAGTTCTTTTATACATAATTCAAAATAAAAATTACAATTATTCACTACTATCATTCACATGTAGATGTCCTAACATGAATACAAATATCATGCTTAACAATATGGCTTTAATTGAAGTGCTACACATTTTATCCTTCCTATTCAATAATTCAATCACCTCTCTCAGTCTTCCAACCTCTTCACTTTGCTCTGCACATTCAATTTGAAGCTTTTCATTGCTTTTTTCCAATTCATTTATTTTTTTCAGTGCCTCTCTCAATTTGATACTTCTTCCTTTCTATTTCTAAATTCAGAGCACGTATCATAAGTTTTAACTCAGGTAAAACTTCTTTAGACCTTTTACAAATCTCTTGGTCATACCAATAAAAGAAGTTGCAGTGTTTGCTTGTCAATTTGTCCTTCATGGTTGATAAAAACCAATTCAAAACATAAATACAATTCCGACACAAGTGTATTTTTATAGTACCTAGAGAATAAGAGTAAAACTCAGCTAACCAAAACTATATTACTATATTTTACTCCATTGTGGACAACCAAAGAACCTTCTTCTTGGATTACTCTTAGTCCAAGATATCTTCATTCGAGCTCTATACCCACAATAGCACCTTGGAGTCTCAACCATCGAATCAAGACACTCGCCCAACTCCAGTTCATCTTCCATACCAGTAATTTCCATTTTCAGTGAGGGATTTTTGGGGATAGATAATTGAAACCCTAGCTCGCTTGTTTTCCTTAAATCATTTAAATCACACCAGATGATAGTAGGACTATCGGGAGAACTGAGTAGAATTTTTACTTTAAGGGTAGCAACAGAGCAACAGAGAAAAGCTAAATCACATACTTACTTCATTGTTGAACCGATTGAGTGCCGAAATGGTTGATTCTGATGAGTAGGTTTTTAACCTATGGTTTATATTCATTTAGCTTGTTATATTGTTAGTTTTTGATCACTTCATGTTTACTTTTGATGGGCTTTATGCTTGTTGTAGGATAATCAGTAAGCTTATCAAGATGTTAGCATTGGAAGGATTTTCGAGCAATTATTTGATATTCTGGCTGACTGGCGCGGGGCGCGCCGTGATGTTGAGTAGAATGGCGCGGGGCACGCTAGTGCGTAGGATTGTTACTGGTTAAGTAGCGCGGGCCGAGCTATCAGAGAACAAATCTTGGCGCGGGGTGCGCCGTTACGAAACAGGATCTGATCACTTTCATTATGTGCTGGAAGATGGGCATTGTTAGGAACTATAAATTCTTTATGTAATATGCTTATAATAGGAGTGTGTTACAGACGTTATTTCATGTTTTTGGGAGTCTTTGACTTATGACTTGTTTGGTTTGAAAAGGATTTGGATTTCTATGTGATGAGTTAGAGTTGGATTAGGATTGGTGATATGAAGCTGAGGGGAGTCAATTTTTGCTACTGGTTGGACAAAAGTTAAGAGGCATTCAGACACACTTGGAGGAACGAAGAAGAAGAGTAATTTTACAAAGATTATAGATTTGAAGGGCGAGAAGGGTGGTGCATTACTTTTCTCTGTTAATTTCAAATTGTGTAATTGGGATGATGTTTTCTTTTATTTATTCAGTATTTAATTCATTAGTTATGAACTAAATTACTTATTAGGATTATAATGGATCTTTAAGTGGAATGATGATTATGTAACTTGGTTTCCAGTTTAATAAGCTATTATTCAGTTTATCTATATTAATTTGAGCTTGAATTTATGAATTGCCTGATCAAAAATTTTATGTGGACTTGTATGAATTCGAGATATGAAATACGAATCTAGACTTAATTAATATAGCATGTGTTCTTGAATTTTGTGAATGAACAGAATCTTGATGAATGTTAGGGTAGAAATATGCTTGACATCACATGTAATCATATAAAGAACTTGAACTTAAACCTTCTTTAATTGTAATTCACATAGAGATATAGTGAGTTAGTTGATTAAGGTGTTTAACTTGATTCTATCTAAATTGTGGATGTGAGTTAATACGGTATTAGTACATCGAGAGGTGGCTAGTGCTACATACGTGTTCTTGATTAATAAACTGGGATAGTGGATTAAACTGGAATAAGATAAAATAATTAGAATGATGCTTAAAGTGAAGTTATAAGCCTAATTCTCCAATATTTGTTTGAAAATTCAGTTTTTAGGGTTTGTTGGTTTTTCTTTGATTTTAATATCTTTATTATTTTTACTATAAACTGGAATTTGATTGGTTTAATAAAATTAGGATTAATAGGAAATTGGTAATTGTGAAGTTAATTTCTTGCTAGTCTCTGAGGGAACGATACTATACTTACTATTATATTACTTGTTGACCATGTATACTTGTGTGTTGTGCGTAACTAGATTTTACCCAACAAGTTTTTGGCACCGTTGCCGGGGAACTTTAGTATAGATTTTATTATTTTGAAATATCAGTTTAATTAGTCCAGTTTTACTTTAACACTTTTTATTTTTGTTTTGTTCATCTTATTTCAGGTTTTTGAAGTTGGTTTATGCAAACTAGATCCAAAAATCCAGACTTGCTTCCTTTTGAAGAAGACATTGAGAGAAGGTTTTAGAGGTTAAGTAAGTGGATCAAGGAAACAAGGTACGACTTCAAAAATTCTGACAAAAAAGAAGCAATGGCTGCCGAAGACCAGAAAGCGTTGAGGGATTTTGCTACACCCAAGGTGACTGAGCTACAGTCGAGTATCACCAGGCCTGCAATAGCTATGAATACATTTGAGATTAAGTCGGGGACTATTCAGATGATCAAAAACTTGGTTCAGTTTGGGGGACTTGCAAATGACGATCCTAACGAGCATTTGATCAGTTTTCTGGAAATATGCGACACTTTCAAGTACAATGGGGTGTCGGATGAAGCAGTTAGACTTCGCTTGTTCCCATTCACTCTGCGGAATAAGGCAAAGAGTTGGTTACACTCTCTACCAGTGTGTTCGATAACGACATGGGATGACCTGGCTCAGAAATTTCTAGCAAAATTCTTCCCACCATCGAAAACTGCAAAGATGAAGAACGAGATTACCATATTTGATCAGAAACATAGGGAGTCATTATACGAGGTATGGGAGATATACAAAGAATTGCTCAAAAAATGCCCACATCACGGATTGCCTAAGTGGTTACAGATGAATACATTTTACAATGGACTACATGGGAATCTCAGGACCAGTATTGACGCAAGCATTGAGGGGAACTTTTATTGAAAAGAACTATGAGGAGGTATATTAGTTGATAGAGACAATAGCTGCTAATAACTATCAGTGGCCCACGGCAAGAATGACACAACCTACAGTCACTGGCGTGTTAGAGGTAAATGGAGTGACGGCAATAACAACACAAATTTTAGCACTCTCCAAGAAGTTCGACGTTTGGTCAGGAGGACAGACACAACAAGTTGCAGTTATTTGTGAGTTGCACACGGGGGAACATCCGACGGATCAATGTGCAATCAATCCAGAGTCAGTACAATTTATGGGTAGCTACAACAGAATTCCATAGAATACGTACCAGAATGCATATAATCAGGGGAATAGGAATCATTCGAATTTGTCATGGAATAAAATCAGAATCAGCAAGCTCCACGACCATCGTATCCCCTAGGATTTCAGAATCAACTAACAACCAGTTCAACGTCAAGAGAGGAAATCAGATTTAGAGGAGTTGCTATCAAAGTATATAACGAGTAATGAGGTAGCCATGAAAAATCAAGCAATGGCAATGAAATCGCAGGAGATAGCCATCAAGAATCTAGAGAATCAGATGGGACAAATTAAGCTATATCGAATAACAAAATTAATGACAACAAAGTGATTGAAGAAAAACAGGGTGAGGATAAGCAAATTGAGAAAACAAAGTTAGATGACAAGCTAGTTGTGTATCCTCCATAGCCGTTTCAGCAAAGAGTTCAAAATCAGAAATTAGACAAGCAGTTTCTGAAATTTTTAGATGTTTTTAAGAAACTTCAGATTAATATCTCGTTCGCAGAAGCTCTAGAGCAGATGTCGAGTTATGCAAAATTCATGAAAGGGATTTTGTCCAGGAAAAAAAATTAGAAGATTTCGAGACAGTGGCATTAACAGAGGAGTGTAGTGCAGTTTTACAGCAAAAGTTGCCACCAAAGTTGAAAGATCTGGGGAGTTTCACCATTCCGTGCACAATTGGGAATATGGCATTCAATAAATGTTTATGTGATTTGGGAGTGAGTGTGAACCTTATGCCGTTATCAGTTTATACAGAATTGGGTTTGCCAGCTCCAAAGCCTACGAACATCTCTTTACAGTTGGCAGATAGGTCGGTCACGTACCCGAGAGGCATTGTGGAGGACATATTGGTTAAGGTAGACAAGTTCATATTCCCCGCGAATTTCATTATTCTGGATTTTAAGGAAGATAAGAATATTCCAATCATCTTCGGGAGACCATTTTTGGCTACGGGTAGGACACTCATCGACGTACAAAAAGGTAAACTAACGATGAGGGTCCAAGATTAAGAAGTAAAATTCAATGTTTTCAAGGCCATGAAATTTCCTACGGATGAAGAAGATTGTTTCCGGATGGACATCAGTGATCAGATAATCAGCGAAGACATAGGAAAGAGTTTGGTTAACGATCCATTGGAAAAGACATTATTGGGAGATGAAGAATTAGATGATCCAAAATTTGTGGACTACTTGCAGATGCTAGACTCCCTACTGCGAGTTAGTAGATTTAGAGCACCATTTGAATCATTGCACACAGATGAAAAAGCCACTACAAGGATGAAATCGTCATTGGAGGAGCCACTGATTCTTAAACTTAAGCCACTCCCTAAACACCTCAAGTACGCATACTTAGGCCATTCTAATTCTTTACCTGTTATTATTTCAACTACACTTAACGAATTGCAGGAAGAAAAGTTGCTGAGGGTGCTTAGGGACCACATATCGGCTATAGGATTGACAATCGCGGACATCAAAGGAATCAGCCCATCTTTTTGCATGCATAAAATTTTGATGGAAGATGATGCAAGACCGACAGTGGATCAACAGAGACGACTTAACCCAATCACGAAAGAAGTGGTCAAGAAAGAAATCCTGAAATGGTTGGATGCGGGTATCATTTACCCGATTTTAGACAGTAAGTGGGTCAGTCCGGTGCAATGTGTGCCGAAAAAAGGGAGGAATTACCATGGTTCATAACGATGACAATGAGCTAATTCCGACAAGGATGGTGATTGGTTGGAGGATTTACATGGACTACAGGAAGTTGAATAAGGCGACCCGTAAAGATCACTTTCCTTTGTCCTTTATCAATCAGATGTTGGACAAATTAGCGGGACATAAGTACTATTGCTTATTGGATGGATATTCAGGTTATAATAAGATTTTCATCGCTCTTGAAGATCAAGAGAAGACTACGTTCACATGCCCATACGGCACATTCCCATTCAGGAGAATGCCGTTCGGCTTGTGTAATGCACCCGCTACCTTCTAGAGGTATATGATGGCCATCTTCTCGGACATGGTGGAGAAAAATGTGGAAGTCTTCATGAACGAATTCTCTGTCTATGGGGATGATTTTGATGCATGTCTGGAGAATTTGGTAATGGTCTTACAAAGATGCATATACACGAATCTGGTACTTAACTGGGAAAAGTGCCACTTCATGGTTAAAGAAGGCATAATTCTGGGGCACAAGGTCTCGGCTCAAGGATTAGAGGATGATAAAACGAAGTTGGAAACAATTGAAAAGCTTCCTCTACCGAGTTCAGTTAAAGGAACTAGAAGTTTTCTGGGACATGCGGGGTTCTACAGAAGATTCATAAATGACTTCTTTAAAATTGCAAAACCTTTGTGCAGTCTTTTAGAGAAGGATTCAGTTTTCAAGATTGATGAGGAGTGTAAATTGGCATTCGAGTTGATAAAGAAGAAATTGACCACAGCTCCCGTAATCGTCTCGCCGGATTGGACCATGCCCTTCGAGTTATTGTGTGATACAAGCAACTATGCGGTTGGGGCTGTTTTGGGTCAACGCCGAGAGAAGGTTGTTCATGCTATATATTATGCAAGTAAGACACTCACGGAGACTCAAATGAACTACTCAACTACGGAAAAGGAATTTCTTGTAGTAGTATATGCGTTCGATAAATTTTGGGCGTAATTGATCGGGACAAAGGTAGTAGTTTTTACAGATCACTCGGTCATTCGGTACTTAATTTCAAAAAAAGATGCTTAGCCACGCCTTATCCGATGGATTCTCCTGTTACAAGAGTTTAATTTAGAAATAAAGGATAAAAGGGGACAGAGAACCAAGTCGTCGATCATTTGTCTAGGTTGGAAAATCAGGTTAAAAAGGAATAGGACAAGTGTGTAATCAACGAGTCATTCCCGGATGAGCAATTGTTTGGGATAAATACAGAATTTCCATGGTATGCGAACTTCGCGAATTATCTAGTGAGCAACATTCTTCCCCCTGATCTTACACGACAACAGAAAAAGAAGTTTCTCCATGATGTGAAGTGGTATATGTGGGACGAGCCTTACTTATTCAAACAGTGCACCGACAAGATGATTAGAAGATATGTGCCCTACAGTGAAGTGAAGAACATACTGCATGAGTATCATTCATCGGCGTATGGGGGACACTACGAGAGTGAGAGAACGGCAGCAAAAGTGCTTTAAGTCGGGTTTTATTGGCCTACTCTATTTAAGGACTCCCACCAGTTTGTCAAAATTTGTGATAGATGTCAAAGGGTGGGCAACATATCAAAAAGGAATGAGATGCCACTCTAAATGATCTTGGAAGTTGAAATTTTTGACGTTTGGGGCATCAATTTTATGGGGCCATTTCCATCATCGTTCAGTAATCAGTATATATTGCTTGCGGTAGATTACGTATCAAAATGGGTTGAAGCCGTAGCACTCCCAACCAATGATGCCAAAGTGATTCTCAAATTCCTGCAGAAGAATATTTTACGAGATTTGGCACACCAAGAGCTATTATAAGTGATGAAGGTAGTCACTTCTGCAACAGATCATTCACAGCTCTCTTAGTAAAGTATGGGATTAACCATAAGGTAGCTACATCATATCATCCTCAAACCAGTGGTCAAGTTGAGGTTTCGAACAGGGTGGTGAAGAGAATCTTGGAAAAGGTGGTAAACCCAAATAGAAAGGATTGGTCTCTCAGGTTGGACGATGCACTATGGGTTTACCGTACTGCATATAAAACACCGATTGGTATGTCACCATACCAATTACTATACGGGAAATCTTGTCACCTACATGTCGAGTTACAACATAAGGCCTACTGGCCAATTCAGAAATTGAACTTTGATCAAGCGGTTGTGGGTGAAAAGAGGCTACTTTAGCTAAATGAGATAGATGAATTCCGACTTCAAGCCTATGAGAACTTGAAGTTGTACAAAGAAAAAGTCAAGAAATGGCATGACAAGAAAATAATACAAAGAACATTCGAACCGGGGAAATCAGTACTACTGTTCAACTCACGGTTGAGATTGTTCCCAGGCAACCTAAAATCAAGGTGGTCGGGACCATTCACCATCAAAATAGTTTTCTCACATAGTTCCGTTGAACTCTACAGTAGAAGTCCATTGGAGACGTTCAAGGTCAATAGTCAATGGTTAAAGCATTACTGGGGTGGTGATTTAAATTGGAATATCGTTAATATTACCCTTGCTGATGCACAGTGACACAAGAGGCACCGTCGGGCTGACAACGTTAAAACTAGCACTACTTGGGAGGCAACCCAAGCTCTAAACTCTTTCTTTCTGAGTTATTCTTTATACTTTAGTTTATAATCTATCTTACATAAGTAGTTTTCATAAAAGTTTGACTCCATTTTGGTATGTTCATAGGTAACGAAAGAAAAAGAAACTCACTTAGCTACTGACCCCATAGTGCGGGCCGCACCACTCAATACACATAAACGGCGCGGGGGTACCACTAATTCAGAAGCTACTGTGCTGCCAGCGCGGACCGCGCCAATTCACAGAGCTATAGCGCAGGGTGAGCCATATCACTCATACAAGGAGCGGGCACGCTACTATGCCACCAACTTACTGACCCCCTAACGCGGACCGCGCCACCCCATACGAATACACGGCGCAGGGCGCGCTACTATGCCAGTACCTACTGCCTTCCAAGCAGCGGGGCACGCCTTCTCAAGCTAATAAACGACGTGGGCTGCGCCGCTCGAAAAATACAGACGATAAAGTTCTTTTACTTTCCTTGTCTTCAGTCATAACCACTAAAACTCTCCTTCTTACACTCAAATTCCACACTTGTCCTACAACTCTACCACTTCCACTACTCCATAACTTCTATAACTCCCAATACACTAATTCTCCTTCTTTTTTTCAACTTCCCTTCACATTAAACCCATACACTCTCCAACTCCCAACCCACGTTGGTTGTTCATCCCTATATGAACTCTAGCCATATAGCTTACAAAATTCTTAACAAATATAAACACTACTCTCCAATCCTAAATCTAATTCATCCTTGCAAAAAGTCATTCAAATTGGAACATCTTTACAAAGAGGGAAACACAAAATACATTGAAGGTAAGCACAACTTACGTCATTCTCAATATTCTTCTCTTTTCTTGATACTAATTGGTTGGAAAACCTTGGAAATTGGGTGCCCAAGGAGTGTGGTGTTTAATTTCACACATTGGCTAGCAAGTTACTACCAATCAACCAAATTTTGGGGGAATTTACCAGTCCGCGCGCCAACTGTTTGATAAAAGTTCTGAACCACACTTTGAGCCTAATCCACATCAGAAACATCATGTCTTCCCACAAAAGATAATGACCATCCACCTCCACTGCTCGGCCTCAATATGATCATATGAAATTTATTAGTGAGAGGGTCGCATAAAGATTCAAGTCATTCATCAACAAGAAGAATTTGGTGCTAGAACATGGATTGAAGCCGGATGCTAACTTGGATGGTGATATGGCCTTACAAATTGTAGAACAGAATTAGTTTTAGTTAGTAGAACAACCACTTCCAGCGGTGCTCAATATAGTGAAAGAATTTTATGCCAATGCAATGGAACATGTCAATCACATAGTCATGGTTCGGGGAAAACCGGTGGTGTTTCATGCCGATGCTATCAACGAGTATTTTGGGTTGAAGGCACCACAGGCGGATCGATATGAAGATGGTTTGCCCGATCTAGATGAGTTGATTATCAGATTATACTAAACTGGGAACTCAATGGGTAACTCGAGCCGGAATGGATGAAAAGATAAGTTTTCCCTACTCCACCTTTAGTCAATATGGTAAAGCTTGGTATGCATTCATATGTGCCCGTTTAATGCCCACACGCCACCAAAATGATGTAACTAAGGAACAGGCTCAACTATTATATGGGATTGTTCACCACCATTACCATGTGAATCCATTGCATTCTTCAATGTCGATGTGGAGGAGTGTACTCAAGAGTCCATTGACCGGTTGCTACGAGGGAGTACTACGGGAGGTTTGCTATATGGTTTCTTAATCACGAATTTATGCTGTAAAGCTGGGGTACAGTGGAAGCCTTCTGAGCCTGTCTAACAACCGATGGCTATAATCGATCATGCGACAATCGAGAAGTACAAGGAATGGGAAGGGGCGAGATCACACCCATGTGGAGTTGGCTATATTATGATTCGCCAACCCTCACCCTAGTTAGAGCGGCACCAATGCCATATCAATCATCTCGGGGCTCAAGGAAGTAACGCCAATGCATTCAACAAGCTTGCTGATGTGTTTTCCCGTTGCAATCCTAATGCACATCTGGTGGTCATGCCTATTCCTCCTGTCTTGCCAACATATCCTCCTTCGGACAACGACGAGCAGTAACTCATTTTCAGGGAAGTCCTCATACTTTTAATTGATTTATTTGGTCGTAATGAGGACATTACTTGATTTAAGTTTGTGGGATTATGTTTTCTGCCTAGTTAATTAATGAAAATTTTAATAATCATGATTAGTTAGCTTGTTTAGTTGTTATAAGTGTTCACATCTATAAAAAACATTGCATTTAGTTAAATTGCATGAATCCAGTTATTAGATTGTAAGAGTTTATTTTTAGCCAATGATGAGATTGGAATTGGATAGACAAGTTTAGTACTGACTATTAGAGCTTTGATGTGATTTCTTATAATTTATTGAGTCTTTTTCTGTTTGAAACTGGTATAATAAGGATAGCACAGTAAAAAAAACTTGTTGAATGATTGAGTTTAAATTGATACGTAAAGACCTCTAAAGGATAATGCTAGTTTAAATAAGAGAATGACAAGGATGGGCAGTGAAGGTGACAAATTAGGCAAGAACCTAAGTTTGGGGGAAAAAGTAGGGTACATAAGCTTCAAAAAAAGAAAAACAAAGAAAATAAAAGCTAGTTGAGTCTTGTGGTGGGCTGAGGAGAAATACTATTCCCCATAAACACATGCGTGAGATGGAGCGTAAAACGCACTCACCAACCATCTATCTAAAAATGAATAAAATGGGAAATAAGAGCAAAAAGCCCCCGTAGATGAAAAATGAAGCATAAGTTTCCCATGTTGACCCTCGATATTGGTAATTGCTTGATTTTAGTTGGATTTAGCTTGTTTTTGGATTTCTTGAATTTACACTATATGATGCCTTCGAAGAGACTTATTATGTGTTAAATTTGACTTTATATCAGTTAGCATGGTTGTGGAGCACACACACTCTATATTAGTGATAACAGTCTATGATTTGATGAATGTTAAGGAATTGTTGATTGGTTTTGATATGAAGTGTTGACATGTTTACTTAATTTTTCTGAGGCTGTATGGATAAACTATGTACTGTCTTAATACTAGATTCTTAGTTGTTAGTTGTATTGCATTGCATTTTGCTTGAGGACAAGAAATGTTCCAGTTTGCAAGAATTTGATAAGTAGGCTTTTAACCTATGATTTATATTCATTTAGCTTGTTATATTGTTAGTTTTTGATCACTTCATGTTACTTTTGATGGGTTTTATGCTTGTTGTAGGATAATCAGTAAACTTATCAAGATGTTAACATTGGAAGGATTTTTGAGTAATTATTTGATATTCTAGCTGACTGGCGCAGGGCGCACCGTGATGCTGAGTAGAATGGCGCGGGGCGCACTAATGCGTAGGATTGTTACTGGTTAAGTAGTGTGGGCCGCTGCTATCAGAGAGAAAATCTTGGCGTGGGGCGCGCCGTTACGGAACAGGATCTGATCACTTTCGTTATGTACTAGAAGATGGGAATTGTTGGGAACTATAAATTCATTATGTAATATGTTTATAATAGGAGTGTGTTACGGAGGTTATTTCATGTTTTTGGGAGTCTTTGACTTTTGACTTGTTTGGTTTGAAAAGGATTTGGATTTCTATTTGACTTTCTATGTGATGAGTTAGAGTTGGATTAGGATTGGTGATATGAAGCTGAGGGGAGGCAATTTATGCTACTGGTTGGACAAAAG
Source organism: Panax japonicus (assembly GCA_020205505.1). NCBI lineage: Eukaryota > Viridiplantae > Streptophyta > Magnoliopsida > Apiales > Araliaceae > Panax > Panax japonicus. Next base: position 16,274,823 of record CM035100.1, on the reverse strand, counting down.
TTAGGAGGCATTCAGACTCACTTAGAGGAACGAAGAAGAAGAGTAATTTTACGAAGATTGCAGATTTGAAGGGCGGGAAGGGTGGTGCATTACTTTTCTCTATTAATTTCAAATTGTGTAATTGGGATGATGTTTTCTTTTATTTATTCAGTATTTAATTTATTATATTAGTTCCCATTAGGTACAATATGGATCTAGAAAGGGGGGTTGAATAGATACTTTTTAAATTTCAAATAATTTTCTCGTTTATTTTATATTGCTAATGATTTAGCATATGACAAACATAAGAATCTTTTCAAGCATAGCGGGATAAGTAAAAGATCCCCTTCATTGATATATTCATAATCAAACATACATTGTTATTAGAGTTAGTACGGTTGTAAGCAGTTAATACATACATAGCAGTTATAAAAGTTAAGTGCATAATGTAAATGACATAAAGTAAAAGACACATGGGGTTTTAAGTGGTTCAGAGACCCAAGCTCCTAATCCACTCTTCTGCTTTCAACTAGCAGGATTTCCACTAAGGAAGGGCAGCACCCTGAATCATTAAGATTCTTTCAAGGCCAGCAACCTTGGGACTTCAGTTCAGTAAGAACTCTTCAAGGTCATCAGCCTAGGAACTTCTCTAGTTCCCTAAGAACTCTTCAAGCCCAGCAGGCTTGGAACTTCATTTAGTCCCTTCGATCAAGGACCCCTCAGGCCCTGGCTTCTTGTTATTGAGTTATTTGTTTGTTCGTTGGAGTTGGTGTTGAGCTGCTAAGATGTCTTTAAGCTCTGAACATCTTCTGTACTTAGCAGCTTGGTGTGATCATCCTTGAGGTGAAGTTGAGTGTTACATGATGCTCAGCTTCTTCAATTACTCAATCACTTCTAATGATCCCTTGATGAACTACCTTAAAGATCATTCTTCTTGATATTTGATGGTTGCACATGATGAGTTTCTAAGATGACTGTAAGCTCTTCTGCTAGGTACTTAGAAACTTTCTTATGCTTGACACCATGATGGCATTGGTGATCTTCTTTCTTGATACTTGATGCCTTCTCATGATGGACTTGCTAAAATGACTGTAAGCTCTTTTCTCTGGTACTTAGAGACTTCTCATGATGGACATCAAGATGACATTGATGCTCTTCTTTTTCTTGGCAGTTCAGAACACCATTCTTGTAGTAGAACTCTCACTTCTACTTCTTTCTTTTTCTGTCTCTAAGTGTTCTTGGTGGATCGTAGAGTGAGCCTTCGGACCTTCATTGGTCATTCACTATTTTACGTTGGCTAGATCAGTCCACCATTACTCCAAACTCAGCAACTCCAGCAACCTTTGATCTTTAAAGCTCTAGCAGATTTATACTTCTTCCCAATCTTCACGTTGGAAAGTATCCATTGAAAGCTCTTTGAAATGCTTTACAGATCTCGAGTTGTTTGGTGAAGACTGCAAATGTGACATGACATGCCCTTTTCTGACTTTCTGACACTGCAGTCTACTGTTTCACCTACCCCGTCAGAGATGTTACTTTGATGTCTCGGGCAGGTCTACGACTTTATTTCACCCTTCTGATTTCTTGATCAGAGGTTGTCCTTTTTGCATCGATGCTCTCAATAAGCTCTTGTCCAAATACCAACCTTCAAATTGAACCATTGACAATGCTTCAATATTTGGATGACCGAACTCTACGATTTTGATGCATGCTTCCTTGGACCTGATCATAGTGTCTTGTTGACTATTGTTCATTGACATGTAGAGTCAACACTACGATCTTGAAGAGTTTTGATTGGATCTTCAATGTAGAACACATCTTCCTTCTCTTATGTAGTGCCTCAGCACTTCTGTTAGCCTCGGCTGCTCTCAGATATTGATGGCTTGATTCCTTACTCTGGCCCTTTCTGATTAACAAGACACTTCAGATTTGTGGCGTGTCTAGCTCGCTTTCTCCTTGTGATCTCCCGTTCACTTATCATTAATGGACTGACCCAAAGCTTAATCACTTTAGCCTTGTTCTTCAGAGGCTGACCAGTACCTTAGTGTACACTCCATCAGTTCTTTCTTTGTTTGGAAAACACTACGATCTTGGTTGCTTCCAAGATCGATGTCCTCTATTTACTTGACAACAACTGCACTAGCTAACTTTCCTTAGTCAAGTACTGAAGTCTTCTTATGATCAACTTGTGGAAGACTTCATCTCGAATGGCTTCACAACTCAATCTAGATGCTGATTGAGTTGATGCTTAGATCTTCTGTTAGCTTGCATGCCATTCGTTGAGTGCTCTCTGATTTCCTTCAGGTGGGATGTATCTTTACAGTACCAACCAGAGGCTTCATTCCTTTGGATATTCTGGGAGTGCTCATTTGTTGAGAATCGTATTTGCTCTATGATTCTGCCTTGGCATTGTGAGCACTTCTGTTGAAGTCTTAGTTCTGCACTCTACGATTCAGCTTCGTCTGTGTAGACACTACGACTCCAAGATCAGATCTTGACACACTATGATTTCTATCCTTGTGCTCATTGTCTTCATCGGATCTTGCTCGACTACGATCTCTACCTTAGATATGATTAGTAGAATCTACGACTCCGAGTGTAGTCTACGATTCTTTACTTGGCTTTGGCATCAGTAGACTCTACGACTTCGAGTGTAGTCTACGATCCTTGACTTGGCTTCGGCAGATGCTCGGTCGGCTCGTAGGCAGGCTATCTCTACGATTCTGAACATGACTTCCTCAGCAGACTTCGGCTTCGAGGAAGTTCTTCTCGACACACTACGATCCTTCTTTGTCTCTCTTGGCATTCTACGAACTCTGAGATTAACTATCTTGCAGACTAAGATTCTGCCTCGACGGCTCTCGAGTTTTCCTTGACTCTCCTGGCAGACTACGATTTCTGGTGCAGTGCTCGACGATCAGACAAGCTTATCTATTACATCATAAGATCAACCTAACATGCTTGATCTTTCTATATTTATAGTCCTTGTACATCATTTCTTTTTAAGGACTTTACAAAGCTAGTTTGTTTATGTAGGATCAACCTAACATATTTGATTATTTCATTCTAAGTCATTGTACACATGTTTTTATCATCTATCAAAGGACTTTACAGCTTTTCTTAATGCAAGAATACTTACATATTCATTCATATATATATCATAATCAAATTATATATAAATAGGAATATCATTCACATGTTTATTCCTGATAATCTCCTCCTATTTGATTATGACAAAAACAATAAGTGCATATACATGTTATGAATGAATCTTACATAGTGAGCAACTGTATTTCTAAAAAAAATAATCATGAATGTCATTTATAATGATATGGAATTTAATACACTATGACATTTTACATCCTGGATCCAGAACATACCAAACTAGTTAGAGATGTACCTCTTTGGTTCCATGTATGTTTCCAGGATATCTGTTGATCAGCTATTCATCTGTTTAACCTTCTTGCTCCTGCTCCTCCTAGGATGATGACTTTTTGTCTTTACTTTGCTCCCCTTCAGACTTATGATCTTCTTGCTTAGTTTGCTCTCCCTCAAACTCTGCGATCATATGACCATCATATTTTGGCTCCCCCTCAGATGATGACACAGCTTCTTCTTCTGTTATTTTCTTTTTTGACTTTCCCTTGGCCTTCTTGTCTTCACTCCTTCTGCTCTCCTTGTTCTTCCTTGAATGCCTCTTACTCTTCCTCTTTCTATGCCTCTTTTTCTCCCCCTTTTTGTCATTAATCACTTTAAAGAGCTGTTCCATGTTGGACATAAGTTGCTCCATCAGGTAGGAGGAATTACCAACCTCAATCTTTAGCTCTTGTTGACTCAGCTCAAGTTGGAGAAAGAAAGACTAATTTAGGTTATCAATCTTGTCAGAGAGGACTTGGAGTTTCTCTTCATTGGCTTTCTGTGCTCGTAGAGCTTCTGCCTTCTGATCATTTATGACTTTTAGATAGATGTGATCTTTCTCTTTGATTTTGAGAGATACATCAGCCATGGTGGCTTGTAGTCTGTCATGAACTGAGTTATCTTTTGTTGTTGTCAACCTCTTTAAATCTTCAGTGATTTGAGATATCTTCTTGATCAGCTCATCAAATTTTTTATTAGCTCCTGCTCCATAGGAATTTGGTCATCTGGTTGGGCAGCCTCTTGTTGAGCAACAGATTAGACTCTACGATTTTCATCCTTCGACAGATTTTTGAAAGTAGTGAGAATCTTAAAAATCATTGAGTTCCAATCGCTATTGGAGGATTAAGGAATGGCGGGCAACAGTGCTTGAGAAGATGGAGGTTTCTCATTTTGGACATTGACACCATCAGTAGTAGAGTGAACAGACTCTGCGATTATCTCCTTGGTCATGATCCTTCTTCCTTCAGAGTCCATTCTACGATCATAAGGAATATAGTGGTTTCCAGCATGTCTGTAGACCTTGTAGTGGGGCTGGTTTTTGATCATCATTGTTGTATAACTTTTCACCCTTGGGAAGTTATGAGTCGCCAGCTCTGAGCTTGGAATTTCTGGCAGTACTTCTGGTGGTTCATTCGGGACTTCTTCTGCTATTTTTCTATTAATCCTGGCTGGAGAAATGATAGGATGATTTTCTGGTTCCTCTGATTCCTGATGTGCAGAATCATAATCTTTCTCCAGTTCTTCTCTTTCTGAGCCTGAAACATTCTGATCAGATACATCAGTGAATCCTTCTTGCTGTATTTCATTTCTAGAACCTTCTTCATCAAGATCTTCCTTGGATTCATCTTCTTCATTATTAGTCCCATCTTTAGCACTTTCTTCCTATGATTCAGATTCATCATCACTTAATTCAATGATTGCAGTAGAGTGATCATTTCTCTTCTTAGAGGCAAATTGAGCAAGTAATCTGTAGCTCTTCTTTCTCCTTGGGGGTTTAGCTATGGGAGCATCAGACTCTTCTTCCTCTTCAGACTCTAAGGCCTTTGAATCATCAGGCAAACTTCCTTGACTTTCAGCATTGGCAGGGGCATGTCCTTCTTCTTCAGTATCAACATCATTTGACCCATCATCTGGGCTTGTTGGAGTATTTGCATTTGGAGATGCAGTTGGGTCATCTTGTAGCTTTTTTTCATCATCAAAGTGAATGCTCTAAGAGATAGCCACAGGGCTTGTACATTTGTAAGACCCCAACTTTTATGAATAAAAAATGATTTTCTTGAAATATATATTTTTGAATATTATGGTGTGGATTTGATATAATGTTATAGTTGTGGGTAATATTTACAAATTTTGCAAAGTAAGCAAGTGGTTATATAATATTTGATTGGTCGGGGAATATTCATTTTAAAAGGGAATATTCGTACGACGGCACAATCATTGGTGGACCCCACAACGAAAGTATTTTCATAGTTAAAAAATGACGTAATTATCTTTTTATAAAAATAACAGCTGAAGTTTTAGCGTTAAACTGTTGAACTACCCGGTAGTAAAAGTACAGTAATACGCATGGTTGCATAGTAGCACACGATATTGATTATTGATGCTTACGTGAGAAGTCACTCAGTTATATTCAATTATTGCTACAGTAATTGCTGCATCATATCTCTCATATTATTGATTCAATTATTGTCATAGTATCATCTGCATAATATGTCATATTATTAAATCAATAATTGAGACGACAAAGTTATTCATATTATTATTTACAATATTGACAATGTCTTGAAAGTTCTGTCAAGGAGATGTTTGGTCACCTAATTGCACGCCAATAAGGAGAAATCCTTATCGGAAAGCCCCCTCTTTCCTGAGAATGATCTTGTTGTTAAATATTGTGAGTTATGATATTAATGATGAATAAATTCGTGTTGATTAAAGATGAAATTGATGGTTCCATTGTGTGGGAATTATTAGTGTTAATGGAAATCGACATTTATTTCGATAATAATTAATGTCTGCATGTTATATTGACCAATCGGGTCATTAACTGGATAAATGAGCAATTAATTGCTATTAATTCACATGCTTATAACTATGTGTTCACATGTGTGTACTATTGATTCACATGATTTACTATTAGGGGAGTTGGTGCAAGATTGATAATACTTGCATAACTAAATTAAAAATGGAAGTATATATGAATGTACTATACTGTAATTAGTTTTTTCACATGATTATACTATTAAGTCACATGAATGAACTATTAATTCACATGATTTACTATTAGGGGAGGTGGTGCAAGTTTGATAATACTTGAAGAACTAAATTAAAAATGAAGAAAAAGCGGGAGGTATTATACTATAATATTTTGAGCCCCAAAATGTGCAATTATTGAAACTATATTTTCCTATAAATAGAAGCTCATTCTTCCTTCATTTCTCACCAATTCACTAAGTCTCACAAGAGCAATTATTATAGAGAGAAATTATAGAGAGAAAGAAGAAGAGAAGTGTAAAACCCCGAATTTTATGAAATAAAAGTATTCAATTTTTTCTTATAATTACTATTCAGTAAATGGTTAAATTGATAAAAGTTTAAAGTTAAGGGTGATATATGATTTTTTTTTTCAAAATAAGCAAGTGGTTATAAAATACTCATTGTTGTCGGGGAATATTCGTTTGGTCGTGGAATATTCTTTCTGTCGGGGAATATTCGTATGACGGCACAGCCATTTGTGGGCCCCATAATAGAATAACTATCGGATGAAAAAACGACAAAAGGGAGTTTTTATAAATAACGGCGTAGTTGTTACCGTTAACACTGTTGGAATACCCGGTGGTTAAAACACAGTAATACGCGTTGTTGCACAGTAGCACACGGTATTGCACCAATTATTGATTCTTACGTAAGAAGACACTACTCAATAATTGTTACAGTAGTTATTGTTCAGTATTTTATTTTATTGATTCAATAATTGATGCGTTGATATTTTATATTACTGTTGTTTCAATAATTGTCACTACACAATATTTTCCATTATCGGAGCAATAATTCATATGATCTGAATAATATTATTAGATAACATTATTGGCAATATCTATAAAGTTCTGTCTAAGGAGAGGTTTGGTCACCTAATTGCACGCCGGTAAGGAGAAATTCTTATTGGAAAGCCCCCTCTTTCCTGGGAACGGCCTGGTTGTCAGTATTGTGATTCTGTAATATTATATGTGAATAATTAATTATTGATTTATATGATACGAAAAATATTCATTTTATGTGGATATAGATGGAGAAATTTTTTAAAATGACAATTGTTGAAAATTAATATTATATCTTTTCTGATAAAATAATTTAATATTATATTATTATAATATAATAATGATGATATTTTTACAATGAATGTGGGATATATGAGTATATGAGGAGGAAGAGTATTTTTGTTGCATTAAATGATTAACACATGTTTTGTGTGTCGGTGGATCCTATTTCTTGACTGAAATTTGATTATAGCCTGTAAAATCGTCTGTATGTGGATTTCGGTTTTTGATGTGGTGGGCTAAGGAAAATTTGGTTATAAATATATTATTATATTCAATTTTCTGCTTTGGTGATCTAAGCATTTTTCTATAATTAGAGTGGGTTAGAATTGAAAATCATTCCAGAAACTAAAGTTTTCTCTCTACTTCTCTCTCTATATTATCGAGTGTATTCTTGTGAGTATTTTGATACTTTGAGTGTTGCTATACGGTGCAAGTTCCCTTCAGCACTATATCCAGTATTTCAGTCAAAAGTATTGTCTTTCCGAGGTAAGGGATGTTATTTTCTTCGTAAGAGATATTATTTTTTTAATATCATTATGCCGAAATATTTGTTAGAACTTTTTATCAAATTTGGAACTTTTTCAAGTCGGGGTTACTATTTAAGAGTTACTATTCACGAGTTACTATTCATGAGTTATTATTCACGAGTACTATTCACACAGCATGATGATTTTTTTTGTGAAATTTCTATCTTTTAGTGTCGGAGTTACTATTCACGTATACGGCACTATTCACGAATACGACACTATTCACAAAAAAAAATTAAAATTTTCTTTTCTGTGTCCAAGATTGTCTGTTATGATTCATATCTTTGATTGGATCTACGTTTTGGTCTTCATTCTTGAATTTTACTCCACTCTAGTTATTTATGAAGTATATTTGAACTTGGATTGTTTAAAGTACGAATCCTTAATATTTGTTCTTTTGTTTCACTGGATTCGTTTTCTTTAAAATATTTTTCATCATCCTTAGTCCTAAATGATGATCTTACTGAATATCTTTGGCCTGTAGTGCAAAGATGAATGATTTCTGATGAATATCTTTGGCCCGTAGTGCAAAGATGAACATGTGTTTAGATGAACATAACCAACTGATGAATATTTTTGGCCTGTAATGCAAATATGAATATTTGATTTCAGTTATATATTAATTGATGTTACAGAGATAAAAGATAGACGATGAACTTTTAAATTCATATATAGAAGATAATAGATTTCATTCTCTACTTAACTCTTCTAATGAATTATTATTTCCACTGCGAATATTGATTTCAAACTTATTGTCTATTGTATTCTATTAGATTTTTCCCTATTGAGGACTAATGATAATTGGTTTTATAGTATCTTAGTCATAATATTTTTTACTGGGCTAGTTGAGCTCACCCTTTTCCTTTTGTTCCATTTTTTTTCTCAGGAGGCGAGAATGTAGCGAGTACTAGTCGGGGTGTGTGGAATGATGGTTCTAAAAGTGGTTCTAGTAGTCCTCACTATTCTGTAAAATAGTGTATTAATAATTGTAATAAGGACTTATTTGAGTGTGGATATTTTCTAGATGACAATATTTGTATTTAAACTCACAGTTTTTATGTTGTATTAATAAAGTTGTAGTTGTTTCTGTACCATGTATTTTGACGACTCAGAATGGGTGTTGTATACCTATTTTGGGGGTGTCACAGTTAGTATCAGAGCCTAGGGATATGATCTCTGGCGGAGATCGGGGAATAGAACTAGGAGGGGAAAGACGAGTAAATCCTTCGATAGTGTGTCCTACCTAAGCTTATTTGTTGGTCGATCATAATATAGGGGTATTATGTGATATGTTAATTTGTTAAATTAACCCTTGTTTTATGGCAGTATTTGAGAATGACAGCTGAAAATATTAACAATGGAGTGAATGAGACCGTGGAGAAATCTCTAATCGCCAACCAAGATAATGTGATGTCAGGCGAAGAAAGAATTAGAGATATCCATATGGTGATTGAAGAATTAATAGTTGCACCCGAGATAGTCACAGAGGTAGCAGCTGAGAGTGAGGAAGAAGAGGAACCTGAGGAGAATTTATTAGAAGAATTTTATGATCGAAATTTAGAATTACAAAATCGTATTCATGAGTTAGAAGAGCAGGCTGAAGAACGGCAGGCAGTCGTGGAGCAAAGAGATGCAACAATTCTAAATTGTGTTACCCGATGTGCGATGCTTGAACAGAAGCACTCTTTGACAGAGTATAAGATATTAGAGTTGGAATCTGAGAATGCTATGATCAAAGTTCTGATGAAAGAAGAAGCAACCAAACGAATGAGAATGGAGGATGCATGGGTAAAAGCTACACGACACGTTGATATTGTAGAAAAAGACGTCCGATCCAATAAGGCCAAAATAGATGAAATAGATTTCACTTTTTGGACAGCAATTGGGAGAATCCAACATCGAGTTCAGAATTACCATATACAGAGCGGTCAATCCCAATTCGATATGGATCGGATAGTAATGATTGAAATCATGGATCAGGAATTCAACGAAGCAATGACGGGTGGAATGTACTCTATAGCAAAGTTAAGTCCAGTTGGAACGATGGCACCAGAGGCGGATACAAACAAGTCAAAGTCAACGGTTCCTGGAAGAGCGTTTGTCGTGACTGCCCAAAACGCGAGGAACTTGAACGAAGGTATCACGGGTTAGTTAATTATAAACTCTTGCGAAGTCTATACATTATTAGATATCGGTTCTACCCATTCTTTTATCTCTCCTACTTTTACTCAACGTTTAAACTTGACTCCGGAGAAATTGGACTTTGATTTATCTGTGGAGACTCCGTTAGGAGAAACTTTCATCACATCCACTGTTTATAAATCTTGTTTGATCCAAGTTGGCACCATCATATTACCTGTTGATCTTATCTCTTCAAAGATACTTGCTTTTGATGTGATTTTAGAGATTGATTGGTTAACTACTCATCATGCCAAATTGATTGCTTTTGTAAGGTTGTTAGTTTTCATATTCTTAAGCAACTTATTATTCGAATTCAAGCAACCAAACCATTGAAGTCAAACTCTTTCATATCAAGCCGTAAAGTCATTCGTTTATTGAAAAATGGATGTCAAGCTTTCTTAGCCATGTTATGGACTTGAACAAAAATACGTCAGATTTAAATGATATTTTTGTTGTAAGTAAATTTCCTGACGTATTTCCTGAAAAAATTTCCTGGCCTACTCCCAGAGCGTGATATTGAATTTTGTATCGACTTTGAACCCGGTACAAAACCCATTTCTAAAATCTCATATCGAATGGCTCCTATTGAACTTCAGGAGTTAAAAACTCAACTATAGAAATTGATAACCGAGCCTCTATCTGGTGACTTCTTTTGTGGAATGCACCGAAGACAGGCTCTCCGTAGGGGGCGCCATATTAGTATTATCGTAAATTGATAGGTGTCATTGCGACTTTCTATCCAAGGTTGGGATATGAGTCACAGTTGAGAGCAACCTAAGTCGGTAATCGAAATATGTAGCTTTCTAGACTTAGTTGGTTATTATCAGAGATTCGTTGAAGGATATTCTCGAATCGCTATTTCATTAACGCAGCTGACTCGTAGAGATATAAAATTTGAATGGACCGAGGAATACGAGAAGAGTTTCCAAGATCTCAAGAGGAGACTCATTTCGGCACCTGTTTTGACAATACCATCTGGTTTGGATGGATTTGTTATCTACAGCGATGCTTCAGGCAAAGGGTTAGGATGTGTTCTCATGCAACGTGGAAAAGTCATAGCCTATGCCTTGTGACAACTTAAAGAATATAAGAGAAATTATCTTACTTATGATCTAGAGTTGGCAGCAGTCATTTTTGCGGTAAAGATCTGGAGGCACTATCTATATGGGGAGAAAGATGAGATATATTCAGACCATAAAAGCCTTAAATATTTCTTCACTCAAAAAGAACTCAACATGTGGCAAAGACGTTGGCTCGAGCTGTTGAAAGATTACAACCACACTATTCAATACCATCCTGGAAAAGAAAACGTGGTAGCTGACATGTTGAGTAGAAGATCATATGCCGGAATGAGTGCGATGATGTCAAGTATACGCATAGAACCAACTTTAATCGATAAAGTTAAAGTTGCTCAAGTCACAGACCCGGAGCTGATGCGTATGAAGAAGGAAGTACAAAAAGGTATTATTCCTGAGGCAAGAATCGACAAAGAAGGAATACTTCGAGTCCACTCCAGACTTTGTGTTCCTAACGATTCTAATTTGAAGTACAAGATCATGATGGAGGCACACAATACACCATTTACAATCCATCCTGGAAGTACCAAAATATATCATTATCTTTAACATACATTTTGGTGGAATAATATAAAGAGAGAGATCGCGAAGTTTATATCGAGGTGTTTAACTTGTCAACGTGTAAAGGCAGAGCATCAAGTGTCAAAAGGTCCATTGCAACCACTTGAGATTCCGAAATGGAAGTGGGAACACATTACCATGGATTTCGTTACGGGTCTTCCCACGGTTTCTCAAGACATAAATGCTATTTGGGTTATTGTTGATAGATTAACCTTGTCTGCTCATTTCTTGCTGATACGGGAGACTTATTCCCTTGAACGTCTTGCTAGTATGTACGTGAATGAGATTGTGAGGTTGTATGTCATGCCAGTATCCATAGTTTTGGATCGTGACCCAAGATTCACTTCAAGATTTTGGGTTAGCTTGCAAAAAGCTATGGGCACGAATTTACGGTTCAGTTCGGCATACCATCCTCAAACTGACGGACAATCAGAGAGGACTATTCAAACTCTTGAAGATCTATTAAGACTTTGTGTCCTCAATTTCAAAAGGAGTTGGGATAAGTACTACCATTGGTGGAATTCTCCTTACAACAAAAGTTATCAGGCAAGTATAGGTGTGGCTCCATTTGAAGCATTGTATGGACGAAGGTGTCGCTCTCCAGTATGTTGGGATGAGGTGGGAGAAGCAACGTTATTGGGACCAGAGTTGGTACGAATGACTACAGGGAGGATCTAAACGATTCGATAACGTATATAAATGGCACGGGATCAACAAAAGAGTTATGCGGATCTTCATCGAAAGGACGTGGAATTTGACATTGCGGATCATGTATTGTTGTGTGTGGCTCCATGGAAGGGAGTTACAAGATTTGGGAAGAGAGGAAAGCTCAATCCATAATTTATTGGTCCATTTCAGATTCTTGACCGAGTAGGAAATGTGGCCTATAGACTCGCGTTACCTCCAAATATGTCTCGTTTTCATAATATTTTTCATATATCTATGCTTCGTAAATATGTGAAAGACCCAAACCACGTTATTGAGTTAGAACTGAACGAGATAGCTGAAGACATAACGTACGAAGAGGTACCTGTCAAGATCATGGATAGGAAGGAGCATGTCCTACGCACGAAGGTCATCCCATAAGTTAAAGTTTTGTGGAGAAATCATGCTATTGAGGAAATGACCTGAGAGTTGGAAACGGAAATGAAAGAGAGGTATCCTCATCTTTTCGAAACACCAGGTACGTACGTCAATTTCGAGGACGAAATTTCATAAGGATGGGAGGTTGTAAGACCCCAAATTATTAATAAATGAAATTTAATTACTCTATTTATTATTTTGAAATAATAAGAGTTGATTTGATTAATGTGGTTAGTTATGGGTAAAATGCGCAAATATTTCAAATAAGTAAGTGGTTATAAAATACTCATTGTTGTCGGAGAATATTCGTTTGGTCGTGGAATATTCTTGCTGTCGGGGAATATTCGTACGACAGCGCAACCTTGTGTGGGCCCATAACGGAAAGCGATTGGATGAAGAAAACGACAAGTATAAGTTGTTTATAAATAACAGCGCAGTTGTTACCGTTAACACTGTTGGAATACCCGGTGGTTAAAACACTGTAATACGCTGTTGATTGATTTTGCAATCAATAATTACGTTCAAGTATACACGGTCAACAAGTAATAAATTGATAAGAAAAGTATCGTTCCCACATAAAATTCTAATTAATAAACTCCAACTACTAGCACTATATCAATCCAATTTTATTTAAATAATGATAAATTATGATTTTCTGAAATATGGAAACTAAATTAAACAATTAAAGATATTATTCTAAAATAAGCAAATAAATAAACTAAGATTTGAATGAATGATTTCCGATAAATAAGGATTAAGACTTCAATATCCCCAATTATGAACTATAAATCAATTATCCAATTATCCCAATTATTATGTCTTCTGAATTGTTATCAAGAATTCTTAAATGCCAAAAGCCCTCTCTCGAGTGATCAATTGCCTTCTATTTAACCCAGATTAACTTTTCTATATCTCTATGCAAAACAATTGAATTAAACTCGTTATAATTCCAATTCTTTATGTGTTACATACGGTAAACAGATATTCTCATTCCATTCACAAACTTAGTTATTCACTGTGCAAATAACTAAGTCACCTGTTATCAAACCCAGTTCTAACCCTAGAATTCCTTTCTCAATTCCTTCTAGAGTAACAAGGTAATTATTGGCCAAATAATTAATCAATAAATGCAAGGCATGATAAATAATTCACTTCAATATAAATAATTGGAATAAACTGAATAATTAATTTATAGCCATAAAAGGTTCAATTGAAATCTTAATTAAAGAATTAGTTCATAACGAAAATAAAAACCAATAATTGTTTGCAAATCATCCTAAAAGAATTACAAATTGAAAATAAGGAGAAGAAGAAGAAAACTCTGTAGCTAATCCTTAGTCTCCAAGTAATCCTTGTGTAGCCTCCAATGAATGAATGATAAGCTGAATAATTGATTAGATGATAACCTAATTTCAGCACTTAATCTCCTTTTATACTTTTCCACAATCCTAATCCAAATCAGCTTTAAACAACCTTCAATAGTAAAGTCAGCCGAAAGTGAATGCTCGTGTCTTGGTCAATGAGCAGCTCGACCCAGCGCCCTGGCGCTGGGATTTACACAGGATATAGCGTCCCGACGCTGGAAGTTGTATTATTTACCGTTTTGCCATTTTTAGCTTAAATTCCCCCGTTTGCTCCTGCAGCTACCAAATCTGCAAAATAACACATAAACACAGTAAAAACAGTCCTAAACGACTCGAAGATATAAAAATTTAAACCCAAGTATATCCGATTTATGGGTATATTACCTAATCATCAAATACCCCCAAACTTAAATCGTTGCATGTCCTCAAGCAACAAACACAAATAATACTAACAATACGAAAACGACAACTCATGCAAATGCAACTAGCTAAATGAACGCAATTCCAGCAATCCAATAGCTCACGTATATCCACAGGCCTCAGAAAAATCACAAAAACATGGTAATACATCATGCGAACACAGATCAATGATATCCCAACAATCAACGAATCTGGATATGTTATTACTGATATTGTGAGTGTGTGTTCAACAACCATGCTAACCCATGAAAGGCAAAAATATGAAAGATAATAAATTTCTTAGTAAGCATCATACATTGTAAACTTGAGAACTCATCAAATATACTTGTTTCAACTGAAATCAAACAATTACCCGAATTCAAGAGTCAAAATGGAATACTTATGCTTTTCTTTTCTTTTCTTTTCTTTTTTTTATAACGGGGGCTCTTTGCACTTTTCCCGCTTTATTTGCATTTTCTATTTTCTTTTTTTTTCTTTTTTTTCTAAATATATATAAATGGTTGTGCAATGTCTCATCCCATTAGGCTAACAGTGTTACCCCTTAACGAGCTTTCGACCAACGACTCCCAGACCATGAAAGACCTTAGGGCGCTAGGTGTAAAGATAATCCCCTCGGGCGTACTTGCTCAAGTAACAAAGGCCCTGAAACAAGACTAGTCACCATGTATACTTTTTTTTAGCTTATATATTCCAAATATTTTTCCCCCAAACTCGAGTTTATGCATAAATTCAGTCTTCTCTAGCTATTCAAATTGTCCTTTCATTTCATTAGCAATCATCCTCTAGATCTCTATTATCTAACCATTTAAACTATCATAGCCAACATGGTCGTTTTTCAAAGTGCTTTCCTATAATATCAGTGTCAAACAGATAATGATTCAATTCATGTCAAGAAAATCATATCACTGACTCCACAATCCTTACTAGACTTGTTCATGCAATTCTAATTTCATCATTGGCCCCCAAATATACGCACTATCAAAAACTGGAATTAACATGCAATCCTAAATGCAACATTACTAACAATCAATCCACAAACTAATAACAAACTATAACTTCGAAAATAAAACTTAACTACCCCCAAACTAATCTAGAGCAATGTCCTCATGCGAAAAATAAGGCAAAATAAATCCTTACTAGACTTGTTCATGCAATTCTAATTTCATCATTGGCCCCCAAATATACGCACTATCAAAAACTGGAATTAACATGCAATCCTAAATGCAACATTACTAACAATCAATCCACAAACTAATAACAAACTACAACTTCGAAAATAAAACTTAACTACCCCCAAACTAATCTAGAGCAATGTCCTCGTGCGAAAAATAAGGCAAAATAAAATAGAGGACTTCCCTGACGAGCTTATTCCTCGGGTGGAGCATCATCGTCCTCGCTCATCTCTTGATCAGAAGGGGGAAATACTGGCAGAACAGGAGCAGTTGAGAAATGGCTAAGTTGAACGCCCGGATGTGATTAGACGGTCAGTGCATTCTGTGCAGCAAATTGGTCAACTAAAAATTTGAAAATTACGTCTTGATGTTCCGACAAGCGCACATTCTGGGACTCCATATTGTAAAACTAGCTGTTTATCTCCCGCTGGACAGCTTCGGGGACCACACCTCGATAAGCTGCTGTAGATGGGTCATAAGTAGGTGGAGCCTGAGGTGGTGGGGCTTGTGTAGGTGTAACTTGGGGAATTATGAAACCCAATCCCCTAGGGTGATTTGCTCCACCAGTCCACACTTTGTACCTGCTGATCAACTTGTGGTCCAACACTGGAATAGGCTTTTGAATCATCTCGTCTGACTTCCATTTGACACCGAACTTAGCACATAATACGCAGATGAGAGGTGGATGTGGTAACCCTCCAGTGGTACTTCCACGAGATGCTCGGAGGACAGATTGCAAAATGAGCTGGCCCACATCAATTTTAAATCCTTTGATGATTGAGTATAGAAGGACTGCACGTTCCCTGGTAACATGACTCACATGGGTGCATGGCATGAGTTTTGCACAAATGAATGCATACAATGCCTTCCCATATAAGTTGAGATTCGATAGTGGGAAAGTCATGTTTCCACGTTCATGTACTGTCCATTTGGTGCCCGGATGACAAAGTTCACGAATTATCTGCTCATAATCCGGCACATTACTAACAAGACTGACATACTCATCATGAAAACCCTCCACTATTTTTCCCCTTATAAATACTGTGACAGCCCCGAATCCAGGCCCCAAATCGCCGCGGATCCGGTATAATATTTCTATAACTATTGTGGAAGATATAAACATAAATTGTTTATACAATATACTTTACACACTTTTCCCCAAAATCGAGTAACCTTAACTTAAACACAATTCATAAACTTTCTAACATTTAACATTATTATCCAACTATACTATTACAAACAAGCCGCACATTTTATCACAAACTGAACTTGACCTAATCTTTTCTTGTATCCGATCGCATTCGCCTTATCTGTAATGTTTTATCATGATATAGCAAAGGTGAGCATGAAAGTTGCCCAGCAAGTTTATATACAACAATATAATGATATATCATGATTGAAGAGTATGAATAATGAGCTTGCTATAATTCATCAATATAATTGAGAACTAGCACGAACAAATTTTTGACTGAACAAGTTTTAAACATGAACAAACATTTCTGAACCAACTGGTAATGAAGGTGATCAGCCTTTCATACCTGACTTATACATGCAAGATGTACTGAGTACAATTTTCGTGGCAATCAGCAATGATTAACCGTCAGCTTGAATAAAACACTCTTATTAGAGTTAAGTACAAAGAAACTTGCCTGAACCGTTGATTACCGCAACGCAATTTATAACGCTTTACCCGAAGACCTAATATTAGTAATATAGATCTCTAATATTAGAATAATATCATCACAGTATAATACTGTTATATATACATATCCATAGAATAACCTAAACACATAGCACATAAGCCTATCAGTCTATAACACACATAAGACTTAGCATCAAATTAGACTATTAAGTTTGAGTTGATACCAACACAATTTTATCATCCCGACGGTCTAGTCAGACAAATATCGAGTTTAAGTTCAATTAAACTCTTCCTAAGCGCTTAATCATGCCATAGAGTCACATTTATATGATTTAACACTCACTTTTTCATTTCATAAGTATTCATTAACATCTAATAAGTCAAATACTAATCCAGCAACCTGGATTCTAAATCTAGCAACTAAATTACTAACTCAGCAACCTGGATTCCAAATCCAGCAACCTGAATTCCAAATCCAGCAATCTAAACTGCAATCCAGCAAACTGGATTTAACATATTTTCAATTTCAGTAAACTATTTCTCAATCCAGCAAACTGGAATCACAAATTATATAATCCAGCAAACTGTATTCTAAATTCGTATAACAAAAATACCAAATCAGTTTATTATTTTTCTATCCTTAGTCCAAACATATATACACATATTTCATCCACAAAAATTATTTTTCCATAATTTTCCAACTTCCTTTGATATTTTTCAAAAATTAATTCTAGTGCGTAGCTTAAGAAATTAGCTACCTCGTGCTTAACTTCCAAACATTCCCATCTCTTGGGATAACCTTATATATGTTAACTTGATGCTCCATTTTAAATTTCGTGGCAATCGGAGTTGTAGAACTCTGTTTATAGGGATTTTCGTCGAAAAATCACAAAAATTGTAATGGTCATAACTTGGTTGTTTTAACTCGGAATTAGCTCATTTTTGGACACGAGCTACATAATACAATATATTTTCATTTTCCAAAAGTCTGTAATATTTCTCATTAAATAAATGTCCGAAATAGCTCCCAGAAAATTTTAGGCAGCAACTTTTTGTCATTTGGCAGTTTTGGAGTCCTTTACCAAAACGTAAATAGAATGAAATCTAAAACTCCGATTAATGATCCGTCAATTTTGTTGGGTTCATATCTTTCCGAACAACAGTTTTCATATATCACAATCCATATTTGGACATTTTAAGCTCCCAGAATTTAGCCCGGAAGTGGCTAGTAAAAACTGTCCTTCTAACAGTTTTCTTATCTTTGAGTAGTTTGGGAAAAATTCCATAACTTGCTCCTATTTGAGAGATTCCAAAGGGATTTTACCCTTAACACATATATCTAGCATCCCAACAACATAAATCACAAATATCCATCATAGATTTCAAAAAAAAATCAAAGCCTAGCTCACACTTTAAAAGTTCAAACTTTTCCGGAAAAATTCCATTAAAGTTGTAAATGATTATCTAACTGAATAAAATTCCATAACTGAATAAAATATTTTTCATCATCCTTAGTCCTAAATGATTATCTAACTGAATATCTTTGGCCTCGTAAAGTTGTAGTTGTTTTTGTACCATATATTTTGACGACTCAGAATGGGCGTTGTATACCTATTTTGGGGGCGTCACAGTTGGTATCAGAGCCTAGGGATATGATCTCTGGCGGAGATCGGGGAATAGAAAACTAGGAGGGGAGAGACGAGTAAATCCTTCGCTAGTGTGTCCTACCTAAGCTTATTTGTTGGTCGGTCATAATATAGGGGTATTATGTGATATGTTAATTTGTTAAATTAACCCTTGTTTTATGGCAGTATTTGAGAATGGCAGCTGAAAATATTAACAATGGAGTGAATGAGACCGTGGAGAAAGCTCTAATCGCCAACAAAGATAATGTGATGTCAAACGAAGAAAGAATTAGAGATATCCATATGGTGAGTGAAGAATTAATAGTTGCACCAGAGATAGTCGCAGAGGTAGCAGCTGAGAGTGAGGAAGAAGAGGAACCTAGGAGAATTTATTCGAAGAATTTTATGATCGAAATTTAGAATTAAAAAATCGTATTCATGAGTTAGAAGAGCAGGCTGAAGAACGACAGGAGGTCGTGGAGCAAAGAGATGCAACAATTCTAAATTGTGTTACCCGATGTGCAATTCTTGAATAGAAGCACTCTTTGACAGAGTATAAGATATTAGAGCTGGAATCTGAGAATGCTATGATCAAAGTTCTGATGAAAGAAGAAGCAACCAAACGAATGAGAATGGAGGATGCATGGGTAAAAGCTACACGACACGTTGATATTGTAGAAAAAGACATCCGATCCAATATGGTCAAAATAGATGAAATGGATTTCACTTTTTGGACAGCAATTGGAAGAATCCAACATCGAGTTCGGAATTAACCTATACAGAGCGGTCAACCCCAATTCGATATGAATCGAAGAGTAATGATTGAAGTCATGGATCAGGAATTCGACGAAGCAATGACGGGTAGAATTTACTCTATTGCAAAGTTAAGTCCAGTTGGAACGATGGCACCAGCGGCGGATACGAACAAGTCAAAGTCAACGGTTCCTGGAAGAGCGTTTGTCGTGACTGCCCAAAACGGGAGGAACTTGAAAGAAGGTATCACGGGTTAGTTAATTATAAATTCTTGCAAAGTCTATACATTATTAGATATCGGTTCTACCCATTCTTTTATCTCTCCTGCTTGTGCTCAACGTTTAAACTTGACTCCGGAGAAATTGGACTTTGATTTATCTGTGGAGACTCCGTTAGGAGAAACTTTCATCACATCCACTGTTTATAAATCTAGTTTGATCCAAGTTGGCACCATCACATTACCTGTTGATCTTATCTCTTTAAAGATACTTGCCTTTGATGTGATTTTAGGGATTGATTGGTTAATTACTCATCATGCCAAATTGATTGCTTTTGTAAGGTTGTTACTTTTCAT
Organism: Panax japonicus; assembly: GCA_020205505.1. NCBI lineage: Eukaryota > Viridiplantae > Streptophyta > Magnoliopsida > Apiales > Araliaceae > Panax > Panax japonicus. The sequence goes on along the minus strand of CM035100.1, from coordinate 16,254,631 downwards.
ATTCCTAAGCAACCTGTTATTCGAATTCAAGCAACCAAACCATTGAAGTCAAACTCTTTCATATCAAGCCGTAAAGTCATTCGTTTATTAAAAAACGGATGTCAAGCTTCTTAGCCATGTTATGAACTTGAACAAAAATACGTCAGATTTGAATGATATTTCTGTTATTAGTAAATTTCCTGACGTATTTTTTGAAAAAAAATTCCTGGCCTACTCCTAGAGTGTGATATTAAATTTTGTATCAACTTTGAACCCGGTACAAAACCCATTTCTAAAATCTCATATCGAATGGCTCCTATTAAACTTCAGGAGTTAAAAACCCAACTATAGAAGTTGATAATCGAGCCTCTATCTGGTACTTCTTTTGTGGAATGCATCGAAGCCAAACTCTCCGTAGGGGACGCCATATTTGTACGATCGTAAACTGATAGGTGTCATTGTGACTTGCTATCCAAGGTTGGGATATGAGTCACAGTTGAGAGCAACCTAAGTCGGTAATCGAAATATGTAGCTTTCTAGACTTAGTTGGTTATTATCGGAGATTCGTTGAAGAATATTCTTGAATCGCTATTTCATTAACGCAGCTGACTCGTAGAGATATAAAATTCGAATGGAGCGAGGAAAACGAGAAGAGTTTCCAAGATCTCAAGAGAAGGGTTAGGATGTGTTCTCATGCAACGTGGGAAAGTCATAGCATATGCCTTGCGACAACTTACAGAATATGAGAGGAATTATCCTACTCATGATCTAGAGTTAGCAGCAGTCGTTTTCGCGCTAAAGATCTGAGGCACTATCTATATGGGAGAAAGTGGAGATATATTCAGACCATAAAAGCCTCAAATATTTCTTCACTCAAAAAGAACTCAACATGCGGCAACGACGTTGGCTCGAGCTATTGAAAGATTAAGACCACACTATTCAATACCATCCTGGAAAAGCAAACGTGGTAGATGACGCATTGAGTAGAAGATCATATGCAGGAACAAGTGCGATGATGTCAAGTATACGCATAGAACCAACTTTAATCGATAAAGTTAAAGTTGCTCAAGTCACAGACCAGGAGCTGATGCGTATGAAGAAGAAAGTACAAGAAGGTATTATTCCTGAGGCAAGAATCGATGAAGAAAGAATACTTCGAGTCCACTCCAGACTTTGTGTTCCTAACGATTCTGATTTGAAGTACACGATCATGATGGAGGCACACAATACACCATTTGCAATCCATCCTGGAAGTACCAAAATGTATCATGATCTTCGATATACATTTTGGTGGAACAATATAAAGAGAGAGATCGTGAAGTTTATATCGAGGTGTTTAACTTGTCAACAGTGTAAAGGCGAAGCATCAAGTGCCAAAAGGTCCATTGCAACCACTTGAAATTCTGAAATGGAAGTGGGAACACATTACCATGGATTTCGTTACGGGTCTTCCCACGGTTTCTCAAGACATAAATGTTATTTGGGTTATTGTTGATAGATTAACCTTGTCTGCTCATTTCTTGCCGATACGGGAGACTTATTCCCTTGAACGTCTTGCTAGTATGTACGTGAATGAGATTGTGAGGTTGTATGTCATGCCAGTATCCATAGTTTGGGATCGTGACCCAAGATTCACTTCAAGATTTTGGGTTAGCTTGCAAAAAGCTATGGGCACGAATTTACGGTTCAGTTCGGCATACCATCCTCAAACGGACGGACAATCAGAGAGGACTATTCAAACTCTTGAAGATCTATTAAGACTTTGTGTCCTCGATTTCAAAGGGAGTTGGGATAAGTACTACCATTGGTGGAATTCTCCTACAACAAAAGTTATCAGGCAAGTATAGGTGTGGCTCCATTTGAAGCATTGTATGGACGAAGGTTTCGCTCTCCAGTATGTTGGGATGAGGTGGGAGAAGCAACGTTGTTGGGACCAGAGTTGGTACGAATGACTACAGGGAAGATCTAAACGATTCGATAACGTATATAAATGGCACGGGATCAACAAAAGAGTTATGCGGATCTTCATCGAAAGGACGTGGAATTTGACATTGCGGATCATGTATTGTTGTGTGTGGCTCCATGGAAGGGAGTTACAAGATTTGGGAAGAGAGGAAAGCTCAATCCATAATTTATTGGTCTATTTCAGATTCTTGACCGAGTAGGAAATGTGGCCTATAGACTCGCGTTACCTCCAAATATGTCTCGTTTTCATAATATTTTTCATATATTTATGCTTCGTAAATATGTGAAAGACCCAAACTACGTTATTGAGTTAGAACTGAACGAGATAGCTGAAGACATAACGTACGAAGAGGTACCTGTCAAGATCATGGATAGGAAGGAGCATGTCCTACGCACGAAGGTCATCCCATAAGTTAAAGTTTTGTGGAGAAATCATGCTATTGAGGAAATGACCTGGGAGTTGGAAACGGAAATGAAAGAGAGGTATCCTCATCTATTCGAAACACCAGGTACGTACGTCAATTTCGAGGACGAAATTTCATAAGGATGGGAGGTTGTAAGACCCCAAATTATTAATAAATGAAATTTAATTACTCTATTTATTATTTTGAAATAGTAAGAGTTGATTTGATTATTGTGGTTAGTTATGGGTAAAATGCGCAAATATTTCAAATAAGTAAGTGGTTATAAAATACTCATTATTGTCGGAGAATATTCGTTTGGTCGTGGAATATTCTTGCTGTCGGGGAATATTCGTACGACGGTGCAGCCTTGTGTGGGCCCCATAACGAAAAGTGATTGGATAAAGAAAATGACAAGTATAAGTTATTTATAAATAACGGCGCAGTTGTTACCGTTAACACTGTTGGAATACCCGGTGGTTAAAACACAGTAATATGCGTTGTTGCATAGTAGCACACGGTATTGCAACAATTATTGATTCTTACGTAAGAAGGCACTACCCAATAATTATTACAGTAATTATTGTTCAGTATTTTATTTTATTGATTCAATAATTGCTGCATTGATATTTTATATTACTGTTGTTTCAATAATTGTCACTTCACAGTATTTTTCATTATTGGGGCAATAATTCATATTATCTGAATAATATTATTAGATAACATTATTGGCAATGTCTAGAAAGTTCTGTCTAAGGAGAGGTTTGGTCACTTAATTGTGCGCCAGTAAGGAGAAATTCTTATTGGAAAGCCCCATCTTTTCTGGGAACTGCCTAGTTGCCAATATGTTATTCTATAATATTATTTATGAATAATTAATTATTGATTTAAATGATGAGAAAAATATTGATTTTATGTGGATATAGATGGAGAAAATTTTAAATGTGACAATTGTTGAAAATTGATATTTTATCTTTTCTGATAAAATAATATTTTATTATTATAATGATGATATTTTTATAATGAATGTGGGATATATGAGTATATGAGGAGAAAGAGTATTTTTGTTCAATAAATGTTTAACACATGTTTGGTGTTGCAAAAAATGTTTAACACATATTTTGTGTGTTGGTGGACACAATTTTTGACTGAAATTTTATTATAGCCTGTAAAATCACTCGTTTGTGGATTTCGGTAATTTTTGTTTGGAATTTGGAAAACGTTTCTTCTATAAAGTTGTAGAGAATTAAATTTCCTATGGAAAGGACATGAGGTTTGAATTTTTCTAATAAAAGGGCTATTTATTATGAATTATTAAAGTTCCGGATTATTGAGTCTGAATTGATTTTGTAATAAAAATTGTTTAAAACATGTTTTTCATTTTTGGTGCATTTGTGTGGAAAATATGTTTTTGATGTGGTGGGCTAAGGAAAATTTGGTTATAAATATATTATTATATTCAATTTTCTACTTTGGTGTTCTAAGCGTTTTTCTATAAATAGGGTGCTTAGGTTAGAATTGAAAATCATTCCAGAAACTAAAGATTTCTCTCTACTTCTCTCTCTATATTATCGATCGTATTCTTGTGAGTATTTTGATACTTTGAGTGTTGCTATACGGTGCAAGTTCCCTTCCGCACTATATACAGTATTCCAGTTAAAAGTACTGCCTTTCCGAGGTAAGGGATGTTATTTTCTTCGTAAGTGATATTATTTTTTAATATCATTATGCCGAAATATTGGTTGGAACTTTTTATCAAATTTGGAATTTTTTCATGTCGGGGTTACTATTCATGAGTTACTATTCATGAGTTACTATTCACGAGTTACTATTTATGAGTACTATTCATGAGTTACTATTCACGAGTACTATTCACGAAGCATGATGATTTTTTTATGAAATTTCTATCTTTTAGTGTCGGAGTTACTATTCACATATACGGCATTATTCACATATACGACACTATTCACGAATACGACACTATTCACAGAAAAATTAAAATTTTCTTTTCTGTGTCCAAGTTTGTCTGTTATGATTCCTATCTTTGATTGGATCTATGTTTTGGTCTTCATTCTTGAATTTTACTCCACTCTAGTTATTTATGAAGTATTTTTGAACTTGGATTGTTTAAAGTACGAATCCTTAATGTTTGTTCTTTTGTTTCATTGGATTCATTTTCTTTAAAATATTTTTCATCATCCTTAGTCCTAAATGATGATCTAACTGAATATCATTGGCCTGTAGTGCAAAGATGAATGATTTCTGATGAATATCTTTGGCCCGTAGTACAAAGATGAACAGGTGTTTAGATGAACATGACCAACTGATGAATATCTTTGGCCTGTAGTGCAAAGATGAATATTTGATTTCAGTTATATATTGATTGATGTTACAGGGATAAAAGATAGACGATGAACTTTTAAATTCATATATAGAAAATAGTAGATTTCATTCTCTACTTAACTCTTCTAATGAATTATTATTTCCACTATGAATATTGATTTCAAACTTATTGTCTATTGTATTCTATTAGATTTTTCCCTGTTGAGGACTAATGATAATTTGTTTTATATTATCTTGGGCATAATATTCTTTACTGGGCTAGTTGAGCTCACCCTTTTCCTTTTGTTCCATTTTTCTTCTCAGGAGGCGAGAATGTAGCGAGTACTAGTTGGGGTGTGGAATGATGGTTCTAGAAGTGGTTCTAGTAGTCCTCACTATTCTGTAAAATAGTGTATTAATAATTGTAATGAGGACTTATTTGAGTGTGGATATTGTCTAGATGATAATATTTGTATTTAAACTCACAGTTTTTATGTTGTATTAATAAAGTTGTAGTTGTTTCTGTACCATATATTTTGATGACTCAGAATGGGTGTTGTATACCTATTTTGGGAGCGTCACAGCTGTAGTTAAACTTGTTGTCTATTATATTCTATCAGTTTAACATTGTTGAAGGCTAATGATAATTTATTATGCATTATCTTAGTCATAATATTTTTTATTGGGCTAGTTGAGCTCACCCTTTTTTTCACTGTTCTCTTCAGGAAATGAGAACGTAGCTGGGACTAGTCGAGGAATAGAGTGACGGTCCAGATGATAGCATTAGTAGTCCTCACTATTCTGTTAAATAGTGTGACAATAAATGTAATGAGGACTCCATTGAGTGTGGATATTGTCTAGATGAAAATATTCTTATTAAAACTCTTAGATTATGTTTTGACGTATTTTACACGACTGTTGTATAATTAAGTTGTATTTGAATTTTGTACCATGTATTTGGCGACTCAAGATGGGTGATGTATACCTATTTTGGGGGCGTCACAGCATTCTTCTTCATCAGCAGATTTTGCATTTTCTTCCATGAATCCAGCTTCAGCTTCATTACTGGATTCGTTATTTAGGGACTCGATCTTAAGATCATCAGTTCCCTTTTCTTCCTCTAACTTTACGCTCTCCTTTTCATCAGATGTACTTTCTTGGGAAACTTGGACTTGTCTGTTTGCCACCTTAGCTTTCTTTTTGGATGGCCCTTGAAGTAATCTTTTACTTCTCCTCTTTGTAGTCCTTGCAGTTGAGACCTTTTCATCTTCATCCTTATCTTCTATGGAGAGACTTCATGGTAAAGACTCAGTTTTCTTCACACCCTTGGATTTCTTCCTTGTTGGCGTGGTTGATATTTCCACAGATTCACCCGATTCTAAGTTTTCCACCTCTTTCGCCTTCCTCTTCTTTGTAGAGTTCTTTCTGCTACTCCTATTTATTGTTAACCTCCTGTTTTCCTTTGGGCTTTTCTTCCAGTTCACAAACAGTTATGGAGACATTACTTTATGAACATTCAGAGGTTCTCCCTCATCATCCTTGATCTTGCTTCGCAGCTTCTTCTTCATCACAATACTCACCAGTCTTCCACGAAAGACCTTAGTTAGGGTTCTATCTGTAGACTTCTTTATCTCAGCCTTTTCTACCCATTTAGAGATCTAATCGAACAAGATATCTCCAAAGTTGATTCGCTTCTTCAAAACTATTGCAGACATAATTTTCAACTGCTGATCAAGCACATTGTCATGTGCAGTATCCTTGTATATAATACATTTTCCCACTATCTCAGCAAGGAACTCGAATTCCTCAAGGAACTCCTTCTTCTTCATGTCCTTCAGACTAGGGTTTCTTTGGTACCCCATAATTTCCTTTGCTTGCTCAGTGTCGATCTCATCAAGGTTTTTCAGTCCTAGGTCAGGAAAACCTAAGCATAGATTGATATAGGATGATTTCAGCTTTAGAGATTGACCTTTAACTTTGGTTGAAAGGGTTCCGACAGTTATGGAAGCATTTGAGTAGAACTCCTTAACCAGTTCAGTATATACTCGAGTGCTTGCCTCGAGACATTTTGAGAATCCAGCTTTCTTCACAAGTTCAAGAAATTCTCTAAACTTCTTTTCAGATTTCTCAAACGACTTGGTTCCGAGCTGAATGCCAGTGATTACTCACCAATCTTCTATTTGAATGGTTCGAGGAATATGGGTATTTAATTTAGAAAGATTTATGAGAAATAGCTGATTGTGATTTGGGCTCTGGAGGTTTAATTGATTTTGGCTTCTAAGAGGATTCTAGGGTTTGAAAATGGAAAAGGAGAGAGTTTCGATAGTTTCTGATAATTGTTTGTAGATTTTGAATTTATCTTTATGGCAGCTCCCTCTGACTCTGCACAAGCAGTTATGTGTCAACCAACCATTGGTTGCACAATGTCCAGTAATGAGTTGTAACTCCCCATAACCTTTTCGGTTTTATATTCCTTTTAAGAGAATAAGCATTACTGACGTGGATTTACCGTTGACCTTTTTGGTTCGTAGAGTAGCATGGTAAGGCAGCTATGGACTCTACTTTTTCCTTTGTTGACTCAACGATCATCTTTTGAGAGATACTGTAGTGGATGGTTTTGACATTACTCCTCATTTTGAAACGGCATGGCTCAACCACTGATGTACTTCATGAAGCCTTGGTCACTTTTCTTCAGCAGGACATCTTTCCAACCAGCATTCGAACTTATTTCCTCATAATCTGAATGGTTGAGCAATTGTCTCGTTATTCCAAGCTCCTCATGAGCTAGAGTATCCTCTTGTAAGACTTCAATCGTCGAGTCTTCTTCTACGATCGTTGAGGTTGCTCCACGATCGTTGAGTTTGCTTCTACCTTTACTCTACGATCGTTGACTGTCTTGCTCCTTGAGATGAACTTGACTAAGCAATCCTTTTGGGTTAAGGTAGCTCAGGAAGGGCCAACCTCTTAGAGTAAGCTAAGGGTCAGGTTTGTCCCTGAGGCGCTTTACAGATGAAATACTTTAGAAGTGAATTGTGCTGATATCTCATTTGGCCTTTTCTAGTGGAGAGGTCCTCTACCAACTTTAGACAATTGCATTTGCTGTAATCATGGTGTCCTCATACTCTTACACTACGATCAGATGTTTGATCGTAGACACTCCACGATTTTGAGTTGGATGGTTGATAGGTTATCAGTAGTACATGTTGAGATGTTCCTACTGACTATAGATCTTCATTTGGTTCATCAGCCACAAAGTTTTGGGACTTTGTAGCTGGTACATTGCTTCATAGTATATCTCTGATGTTTCAGAGCTTCTGTACTATTAGCAGATTACTGTTCCCCCCATACTTGATACTGTCTTCTCAGAGAGACATAAGTTTTTCATCTTCATGTGTAGAAGAAGGCAGCCATGCATATCTCATTCTGGCTGAAGTCATTAAATCTTCTTGTATCGTAGAAATGAGCATTTTCAGGGTTGATCATTCTACGATCCTTTAACAGCGCTACGAACGTAGTCTTCCTTGTCAGTTTGTGTTTGCTGAGTTTTGCTCCCATAATGAGTTCCCTTTGTTTGATGCTCGATGATCCTCTGGTATTCTTCCTTGAGGACAAGCTTTAATTTGCATGCTTGAGCATCTAAGACCCTTTTTCATCTTTGGTTGAATGGCCTACTTTCATATAAAGATTAGCAGCCATGTGAGCTTCATTTAGATTAGCTCAGCAGGTCTTCAAAAACAGGCTTTGACATATAGGAGTTTAATCAAAATTATTTCTGAACAGTCCTAAGCCTTCTGCTGGTTGAATCTTCTTGACTAAAGTCTTCTGCTTCAACATTCCTTAGTGTGGCCAGATAAACCAAGTACCTGCATGTTATAAATTTCTATTTTTGGTACCCATGGTTAAATGGGTCCTGCTAGGTTAGTTTTCTAAACTTATGTTCCTCATATATTTGGATAATCATCATATAGATTACCAACAGTCATATTCATGCATGTTACTAATTTAGATAATACATTTTGAGATGCATGATGGTGAGTGTGTGTATGATTTCCTATTTTAATAAAACACTCTTTTTCTTTGATGTTTCATCATTTGCTTGGTTATGTTCACAGGGTTTAAATGTTCACAGAGTGAGAATCAACTCTAAGATTTATTTGTATCTGGTTGATTCATGGAGGTGATCAGTTTCTACGAATCTTCAAGATACTCTTGTAGAACTGATCATACTATGTGTGTTATTAAACACTTAGAACATAGGTTTGTACATACATACTAACCCATCAGCAAAGATTACTTCACATAAAATTAATTTAACATGTGATGCTCTTATGACCCATTTCAGATTTCTTTCAAGTTGTCATCTTCAACCTAAAAATTGGATGGAGAGAAAGTTTATAAGCATTTGAGTTTCCACCCTAAGTGTACTTTCTCTCTTCACCTTTTTAGGTAGATTATGATTGCTTGAAAGAATACTGTTATAGTTCATAAGGAGGTGCAATCATGATGTACATATTTATATTAGTGAGGAACCGTACCTTTTTACTGTCAGTTTCTTAACAGTCATTTATCTTAGATATACTGAGGTTAGGCATTGATGTGCATAGTTTCTCATTTTCTCCTGATAGCTTATTGCTCCAGTTGACCTTCAATCAATCAATCGTGGTTTTGAAGATGCAAGCTAAGAGAATCTCAGCATCTTTAATTCTTTGACATCCTTGAGTTCTCAAGGTTTACATCCAGCTGCTGGTTGGCCAGACATTGTTTGAGAAGTTCTTTTTTCTTCTTTGGATAAGCATTTCTTAGTATGTATGGCCTTTTCATCTTTCTGGCTGGTGGATGTTTGACTCTTGAGCTTTCTCGCCTGGTCTTCAGACTATAAGATTGATTGCAGACAAGGATTGGTCTTGTTGATATGGCAATCAAGAACATGGACCAATCTGAGTAGCTTCAGGTGTATATACACATTTACTTGTACACAATATTTCCAACGTGTGAGCTCATCTGCATATAACAAGTGATTTACTACTAAACTAAGTTTAGAACAATGTTTGTGCCTGGGATTAGACTCAAAGTGATTATCTTTTGAATATAGCATGAGAACCTACTTTGATACCAATTGTTAGTTCCTAGTAGGCATAATATAGATCTAGAAGGGAGGATTGAATAGATCCTTTTTAAATTTCAAATACTTTTCTTATTTATTTTGTATTGCTAATGATTTAGCGTATGACAAACATAAGAATCTTTTCAAGCACAACGGAATAAGTAAAAGATCCCCTTCATTGATATATTCATAATCAAATATACACTGTTCTTAGAGTTAGTTCGGTTGTAAGCAGTTAATACATACATAGCAGTTATAGCAGTTAAGTGTATAATGTAAATGACATAAAGTAAAAGACACGTGGGGTTTTAAGTGCTTCAGAGACTCAAGCTCCTAATCCACTCTTCTACTTTCAACTAGCAGGATTTCCACTAAGGAAGGGCAGCACCCTGAATCACTAAGATTCCTTCAAGGTCAGTAACCTTAGGACTTCAGTTCACTAAGAACTCTTCAAGGCCAGCAGCCTTAGAACTTCTCTAGTTCCCTAGGAACTCTTCAAACCCAGCAGGCTTAGAACTTCATTTAGTCCCTCTGGACAAGGACCCCTCTGGCTCTAGCTTCTTGTTATTGAGTTGTTTGTTTATTTGTTGGAGTTGGTGCTGAGCTGATAAGATGTCTTTAAGCTCTGAACATCTTCTGTACTTAGCAGCTTGGCGTGATCATCCTTGAGGTGAAGTTGAATGTTGCATGATTCTCAGCTTCTTCAGTTACTCAATCACTTCTGATGATCCCTTGATGAACTGCCTTGAAGATCATTCTTCTTGATACTTGATGGCTACACATGATGAGTTTCTAAGATGACTGTAAGCTCTTCTACTAGGTACTTAGAAACTTTCTCATGCTTGACACCATGATGGCGTTGATGATCTTCTTTCTTGATACTTGATGCCTTCTCATGATGGACTTGCTAAGATGACTATAAGCTCTTTTCTTTGGTACTTAAGTCTTCCCATGATGAAAATCAAGATGACATTGATGCTCTTCTTTCTCTCGGCAGTTCAAAACACTCTTCTTGTAGTAGAACTCTCACTTCTACATTATAGAACTCTCACTTCTACTTCTTTATTTGTATGTCTCTAAGTGTTCTTGGTGGATCGTAGAGTGAGCCTTCGGACCATCATTGGTCACTCACTATTTTACGTTGGCTAGATCAGTCCACCATTACTCCAAACTTAGCAACTCCAGTAACCTTTGATCTTTGAAGCTCTAGCAAATTTATACTCATTCCCAATCTTCCCGTTGGAAAGTAGCCGTTGAAAGCTCTTTGAAATGCTTCGCAGATCTCGAGTTGTTTGGTTCAGACTGCAGATGTGACATGACATCCCCTTTTTTGACTTTCTGACACTACAGTCTACTGTTTCACCTACCCCAGTCAGAGATGTTACTTTGATGTCTCGGGCAGGTCGACGACTTTATTTCACCCTTTTGATTTCTTGATCAGAGGGTATCCTTTTGTATCGATGCTCTCAATAAGCTCTTGTCCAAATACCAACCTTCAAATTGAACCGTTGCCAATGCTTCAATCTTCGGATGATCGAACTCTACGATTCTGATGCATGCTTCCTTGGACCTGATCGTAGTGTCTTTTTGACTATTGCTCATTGACATGTAGAGTCAACACTACGATCTTGAAGAGTGTTGATTGGATCTTTAATGTAGAACACCTCTTCCTTATCTTGTGTAGTACCTCAACACTTCTGTTTGCCTCGACTGCTCTCAGATACTGATGGCTTGATTCTTTACTCTGGCCCCGTTCTGATTAACAGGACACTTCAGATTTGTGGTGTGTCCAGCTCGCTTTCTCCTTGTGATCTCCCGTTCACTTATCATCAATGGACTGACCCAAAGCTTAATCACTTTAGCCTTGTTCTTCAGAGGCTGACCAGTATCTTAATGTACACTCCATCAGTTCTTTCTTTAATTATTTGGCAAACACTACGATCATGGTTGCTTCCAAGATCGTTATCTTCAATTTACTTGACAACAATTGCACTAGCTGACTTTCCTTAGTCAGTTACTGAAGTCTTCTTATGATCAACTTGTGGAAGACTTCATCTCGAATGGCTTCAGAACTCAATCTGGATGTTGTTTGAGTTGATGCTTAGATCTCTTGTTAGCTTGCATGTCATTCGTTGGGTGCTCTCTGGTTTCCTTCAGGTGGGATGTATCTTTCCAGTACCAACCAGAGGCTTCATTCCTTTGGATATTCTGGGAGTGCTCATTTGTTGATAATCGTATTTGCTCTACGATTCTGCCTTGGCATTGTGAGAACTTCTGTTGAAGTCTTAGTTCTGTACTCTACGATTCAACTTCGGCTGTACAGACACTACGACTCCAAGATCAGATCTTGACACACTACGATTTATATCCTTGTGTTCATTGTCTTCATTGGATCTTGCTCGACTATGATCTCTGCCTCAGATATGATCAGTAGACTCTACGACTCCGAGTGTAGTCTACGATTCTTAACTTGGCTTCGGCATCAGTAGACTCTACGACTTCGAGTGTAGTCTACGATCCTTGACTTGGCTTCGGCAGATGCTCGGTCGGCTCGTAGGCAGGCTGTCTCTACGATTCTAAACATGACTTTCTCAGCAGACTTCGGCTTCGAGGAAGTTCTTCTCAACACACTACGATCCTTCCTCGTCTCTCCTGGCAGTCTACGAACTCTGGGATCAACTGTCATGCAGACTACGATTCTGCCTCGACAGCTCTCGAATTTTCCTTGACTCTCTTGGCAGACTACGATTTCTGGTGCAGTGCTCGACGATCAGACAAGCCTATTTGTGACAACCCCAAAATAGGTCCATTCCATCCAACCTATTCTTAGTCGCCAAATACATGGTACAGAAAATAACTACAATTTTATTACAACAATTGTCGTGCAAAATACAACAACACATATGCTGTGAGTTTGGATACAAATATATACCAACTGTGACTCTCATCCCAACCTTGGATAGCACGTCACAATGACACCTTACATAAAGGTATAGTCAAAAATTGTTTTAGAAATTAGAATCATTGGGAAGTGCTCAAGGAAACCTTCGTACATGGGAGGCCATGCTTCTAGGTTATGATAGATATCATATGGCCACAGAATTATCCTTGGTTGACCCAATAGACCCCAAAGAAAAATAAGAAGATTACTATCATATTCTTCCCAATGGTGAGTCTTCTCTTGACATATCATTATCTCCATTGTCTTTAATTGAGAATTATACTTCAAACAAACACCAAGATTATATAGGTAGTGCTCGTAGATATACTCATCAAGTGGATGTGGACAACCCTGTCTTATGATGACACGAGGTTGTATGTCATTAGACATCTTGTATGATAGTGGCAAAACACCCTTCCAACATTGAGTTCGCCTCACCCTATTTGATTCACCAAATATAACTACTAAATGATGACCACCGCTCTATTCCCCTGTTACTCCCGCTCGACCCAGCTACACTCTTATTACCTAAAAGGAATTGTGAAGCAAAAGGGTGAGCACAACTAGCTCAGTAAAGAATATCATGACTAAAGATAATTAAATTATCAATAGCCTTCATCTGTAATAAATCGGAGATTTAGAACTTATGGTAGATGATAAAAATTTCAACCATAGTTGAAGCGGAACGAGAAATCCATTAGAAGAGTCAAATAGACCTATAAAGTCTACTATCATTTCCACAATAAAAGTCCACCAACGGTGTTTTATCCTTATAACATCACTCAACAGTTCCTTTCCACAATTATATGAATAACTCATAATCATAATTGTGATTCTAAATCTCTCTTCGCATCCAGGGCGAAGATAATTTTCATCACATGTCTTTACCTGAAACATTAAAGATCATGGTTATACCAAATCACAGTTCCTGTTCATAATCATACTAATAAATTCATCTTTGCACTACGGCCAAAGATATTCGTCAACAGTTCATCTTTGCACTACTGGCCAAAGATATTCCTCAATAGTTCATATTTGCACTACAGGTCAAATATATTCATCAACAGTTTATATTTGCACTACAGGCCAAATATATTAATATCTCAAAGAAATATATAATCATTTCAGAATTTATATAAACAATAATTACAATCATGTTGATCATTTCACCTTTGCACTTAAGCTAAAGATTTTCAATTATAAATTCAATGATCATGATCATACCAGTCAACAATTCAACTTTTCACTACTGACCAAAGAGAACCCATAGTTATGATCATACCAAAAATTTACCCATCTTTACACTCAAGTCAAAGAGAAATATCATCATTAGGGTTATAAAAATGTTATATGATAAACATATAGTTTTAATCTCAAGAGTAATATTCATAAATCAACTATAATTTAGTTAGAAAAAGAAACCAATTTTGTCGTGAATAGTACCCGTGAATAGTAACTCATGAATAATAACTCGTGAATAGTAATTCATGAATAGTAACTCGTGAATAGTAACCCAGACATGAAAAAGGTAGAAATTCCACAATAAAATCGATACCAATATTTCGGTATAATGACATTGAAAGAATAATATTTCTTAAGCTTATAAACAATTTATTTTAATTATTTACACTTTACTAAATAATGCATTTAATCATCCTAAAATTCCAAACTCATAAGATTTCATCACCAATAACCAAAACCCTCATCAAAAATCTTCATATACCTCATATAGGATTCTCAAGCCATAAAATCCTATTTTCTAATTTTCTTACTTCACATAACATATTTAATTCATTTACTCATAACTAGTCCATTTTCATGAAAAATACCAAATCAGTTCCAAAAATATTTCTTTTCTGGGATTTAGCAGAATATAGTCCCATATTGAACATATATTTTTCTCAGAATTTTTAAAATTTATTTACTATTTTTCATATAGCCAAAATCGCCAAATATTTAGACATTAATCATAAATTGTACTTTTATCCAAAAATTTCGAAATTCACATAGTATACTGATATTATATAGATATACGTCCAATAAAAATTTGATCAATTTTGGAGTTAACCACAAGGAGTTAAAAGCGGTTACTTTTAAAATAGTCTTTTCTCATAAAATTCATAACTCTTAATCTATACATCCAAAAATTACCATTTTGGACACAATCAATAAAACTCATCAAAATGTCATTTCAAATTTTTCCAGAATTTTCTGAAGTTCGGAAGAAGTACGAACTGAAAAACATAATAACCCTTAAAATCCCCTTACCTCAAAAGAGCAGTACTTCTGACTTGAATATCGGATATAACGCTGAGCAACACTCAAGAAATCTAAATACTCACAAAAATATGCTTGATAATATAGAGAGAAAGAAAACGTGTTTCTGGTGTGATTTTTAATTCTAACATAAGCATCTATTTATAGGAAAATGCTAGAACGCCAAAGGAGACTAAAATAATAAAATATATTTATTATTATTCAACATTTCTACGCATGCCTCTTGAAAATTCTCACCCACAAGCTAACTTTGAACCAATTTTCAGTAGCCCACATGTTGATAACCAAGTGGGTCCCACCCATAAATTAATAAAAATTATTTTATTTTTTGAAACTTCAACAATTCATAGAAAATAGCCCGGTTATCAGAAAAATACGAAATTTATGTCCATTCTGACTGAAATCGAATGCCCTACAACTTTGTAGCTTTGAGTTTTTCCAAATTCCAAATCAAAAATATCTGAAATCCACAAACGGATGATTTTTAATACCTCCACACCGACAAAATACTGATAAAACACCTCAGCATTAATTCCTTCATTTTTATCCACATAAAAATAAATGTATCCATCATTTATATCCACATAAAATAAATATTTTCTTATCATATAAATCAATAATTAATTATTCACAAATAATATTACAGAATCACAATTATGACAACCAGACCATTCCCAGGAAAGAGGGGGTTTTCCAATAAAAATTTCTCCTTACTTGTGCGCAATTAGGTGACCAAGCCTCTCCTTGACAGAACTTTCTAGACATTGCCAATAATGCTATCTAATAATATTATTCAAATAATATGAATTATTGATCTGATAATGGAGATACTGTGCAGTGACAATTATTGAAACAACAATAATATAAAATATCAACGCAGCAATTATTGAATCAATAAAATAAAATATTGAACAGTAATTATTGTAACAATTATTAAGTAGGTGTCTTCTTACGTAAGAATCAATAATTCAAAAATATTGTGCAATACCGCGTTCCACTAGCAATAAAGCATATTACTGTATTTTAACCACCGGGTATTCCAACAGTGTTAACGGTAACAACTACGCCGTTATTTATAAAAACTCATTTTTTATCGTTTTTTTCATCTGAAAGTTATTCGTTATGGGGCCCACAAATGGCTGCGTCGTCGTACGAATATTCTCCGCCAGAAAGAATATTCCACGACCAAACGAATATTCCCTGACAATTAAATATTTTATAACCACTTGCGTATTTTAAAAAAAATCATATTTCACCCTTAACTTTAAACTTTTATCAATTTAATCATTTACTGAATTGTAATTATAAGAAAAATTGAATACTTTTATTTCATAAAATTCGAGGTCTTACAATCTCCCCCTCCTTATGAAATTTCGTCCCCGAAATTTACGTACCTGGTATTTCGAAGAGTTGAGAATACCTTGCTTTCATTTCAGATTCTATCTCACGGGTCATCGTGATTTCTCCATTGATCATCTCACGTGATAACTTCATTTGGGTTCTTCACTTGTTGGGAAGTCATGACAACCGCCGTCCCTCGAACTACCCGGCTTTGACTTGTCTGGGGCAGCATTTGGCGTCATCACTACATTTGGAATATACTTTTTTATAGGACATATTCCTCCCTCAATTGCCTCGTCGTACTCCTGATTCATGATCTGAATCATCAATCTTCGATCCATATCGAATTCAGGTTGACCGCTCTGTACAGGGTAATTCAAAACTCGATGTTGGGTTCTCCCAATTGCTTTCCAAAAAGAGAAATTCATATCATCTATTTTAGCCTTCTTAGATCGGACATCTCTTTCCACAATATCCACGTGTCGTGCCGCTTTTGCCCATGCATCACTTATTCTCACTCGTTCAGTTTTTTCTTCTTTCAGCTCAGATTCCATCTTTATCATCTTATACTCTGCCAAAGAATGCTTATGTTCAAGCATCACATATCGGGTAACACAAGCTTGAATTGTTGCATCCTTTTGTTCCACGACCGCCTGCCGTTCTTCAGCCTGCTCTTCTAACTCATGAACACGATTTTGTAATTCTACATTTTGATCATATAATACCTCTAATAAATTCTCCTCAGGTACCTCTTCTTCCTCTTCTTCCTCACTCTCAGCTGTTACTTCTACGACTATCTCGGGTGCAACTATCAATTCTTCACTCACCACAAGAATATCTCTAATTCCTTCTTCGTCTGACATCACATTATCATGGTTAGTGATTAGTAGTATCCCCACAGTCTCATTCATTCCATTGTTAGCATTCTCAGCTGCCATTCTCAAATACTGCCTTAAAACGAGGGTTAATTAAGCAAATTAACATATCACATAATATCCCGATATTATGACTGACCAACAAATAAGCTTAGGTAGGACACACTAGCAAAGGATTTACTCATCTCTCCTCTCCTAGTTATATTCCCCGATCTCCGCTAGAGACCATATCCCTAAGCTCTGATACCAAATTTGACAACTCCAAAATAGGTCTATTCCATCCAACCTATTCTGAGTTGCCAAATACATGGTACAGAAAACAACTACAATTTTATTACAACAATTGTCGTGCAAAATACAACAACACATATGCTGTGAGTTTGGATACAAATATATACCAACTGTGACTCTCATCCCAACCTTGGATAGCACGTCACAATGACACCTTACATAAAGGTATAGTCAAAACTGTTTTAGAAATTAGAATCTTTGGGAAGTGCTCAAGGAAACCTTCGTACATGGGAGGCCATGCTTCTAGGTTATGATAGATATCATATGGCCACAGAATTATCTTTGGTTGACCCAATAGACCCCAAAGAAAAACATGAAGATTACTATCATATTCTTCCCAATGGTGAGTCTTCTCTTGACATATCATTATCTCCACTGTCTTTAATTAAGAATTATACTTCAAACAAACACCAAGATTATATAGGTAGTGCTCGTAGATATACTCAGCAAGTGGATGTGCACAACCCTGTCTTATGATGACACGAGGTTGTATGTCATTAGACATCTTGTATGATAGTGGCAAAACACCCTTCCAACATTGAGTTCGCCTCACCCTATTTGATTCACCAAATATAACTACTAAATGATGACCACCGTTCTATTCTCCTGTTACTCCCGCTCGACCCAGCTACACTCTTATTACCTGAAAGGAATTGTGAAGCAAAAGGGTGAGCACAACTAGCTCAGTAAAGAATATCATGACTAACGATAATTAAATTATCAATAGCCTTCATCAGTAATAAATCAGAGATTTAGAACATATGGTAGATGATAAAAATTTCAACCATAGTTGCAGCGAAACGAGCAATCCATTAAAAGAGTCAAATAGACCATAAAGTCTACTATCTTCTCCACATTAAAAGTCCACCAACAGTGTTTTATCTCTGTAACATCACTCAACAGTTATTTTCCACAATTATATGAATAACTCATAATCATAATTGTGATTCTAAATTTCTCTTCACATCCAGGACGAAGATAATTTTCATCACATGTCTTTACCTGAAACATCAAAGATCGTGGTTATACCAAATCACAGTTCATGTTCATAATCATACTAATAAATTTATATTTGCACTACGGCCAAAGATATTCGTCAACAGTTCATCTTTGCACTACTGGCCAAAGATATTCCTCAATAGTTCATATTTGCACTACAGGCCAAATATATTCATCAACAGTTCGTATTTGCACTACAAGCCAAATATATCAATATCTCAAAGAAATATATAAACATTTCAGAATTTATATAAACAATAATTACAACGATGTTGATCATTTCACCTTTGCACTTAAGCTAAAGATATTCAATTATAAATTCAATGATCATGATCATACCAGTCAACAATTTAACTTTGCACTACTGGCCAAAGGGAACTCATAGTTATGATCATACCAAAAATCTACTCATCTTTACACTCAAGTCAAAGAGAAATATCATCATTAGGGTTATAAAAATGTTATATATGATAATAAAAATAATATGATCAACATATAGTTTTAATCTCAAGAGTAATATTCATAAATCAACTATAATTTGGTTAGAAAAAGAAACCAATTTTGTCGTGAATAGTACCCGTGAATAGTAACTCTTGAATAGTAACTCGTAAATAGTAACTCGTGAATAGTAAATCATGAATAGTAACTTGTGAATAGTAAACCCGACATGAAAAAGGTAGAAATTCCACAATAAAATCCATACCAACATTTCGGTATAATGATATTGAAAGAATAATATTTCTTAAGCTTATAAACAATTTATTTTAATTGTTTACACTTTACTAAATAATGCATTTAATCATCCTAAAATTTCAAACTCAAAAGATTTTATCACCAATAACCAAAACTCTCATCAAAAATCTTCATATACCTCATATAGGATTCTCATGCCATAAAATCTTATTTTCAAAGTTTCTTACTTCACATAACATATTTAATTCATTTACTCATAACTAGTCTATTTTCATAAAAAATACCAAATCAGTTCCAAAAATATTTCTTTTCTGGGATTTAGCATAATATAGTCTCATATTGAACATATATTTTTCTCAGAATTTTTAAAATTTATTTACTATTTTTCATATGGCCAAAATCGCCAAATACTTAGACATTTATCATAAATTGTACTTTTATCCAAAAATTCTGAAATTCACAGAGTATACTGATATTATATAGATATACTTCCAATAAAAATTTCATCAATTTTGTAGTTAATCACAAGGAGTTATAAGTGGTTACTTTTAAAATAGTATTTTCTCATAAAATTCATAACTCTTAATCTATACATCCAAAAATTATAATTTTTGGACACAATCAATAAAACTCATCAAAATATCATTTCAAATTTTTCCAGAATTTTCTGAAGGTCAGAAGAAGTACGAACTGAAAAACATAATAACCCTTAAAATCCCTTACCTTAAAAGAGCAGTACTTCTGACTTGAATATCGGATATAACGCTGAGCAATACTCAAGATATCTAAATACTCACAAAAATATACTTGATAATATAGAGAGAAAGAAAACTTATTTCTGGTGTAATTTTCAATTCTAACATAAGCACCTATTTATACGAAAATGCTAGAACGCTAAATGAGACTAAAATAATAAATATATTTATTATTATTCAACATTTCTATGCATACCTCTTGAAAATTTTCACCCACCAGCCAACTTTGAACCAATTTTCAGCAGCCCACATGTTGATAACCAAGTGGGTCCCATCCATAAATTAATAAAAATCATTTTATTTTCTGAAACATCAACAATTAATAGAAAATAGTCCGGTTATCAGAAAAATACGAATTTTATATCCATTCTGACTGAAATCGAATTCTCTATAACTTTGTAGCTTTGAGTTTTTTCCAAATTCCAAACCAAAAATATCCAAAATCCACAAACAGATGATTTTTAATACCTCCACACCGACAAAATACTGATAAAATACCTCAGCATTAATTCCTTCATTTTTATCCACATAAAAATAAATATATTCATCATTTATATCCACATAAAATAAATATTTCCTTATCATATAAATTAATAATTAATTATTCACAAATAATATTACAGAATCACAATTATGACAACCAGGCCGTTCCCAGGAAAGAGGGGGCTTTCCAATAAGAATTTCTCCTTACTGACGCGCAATTAGGTGACCAAACCTCTCCTTGACAGAACTTTCTAGACATTGCCAATAATGTTATCTAATAATATTATTCAAATAGTATGAATTATTGATCTGATAATGGATATACTGTGCAGTGACAATTATTGAAACAACAATAATATAAAATATCAACGCAGCAATTATTGAATCAATAAAATAAAATATTGAACAATAATTACTGTAACAATTATTAAGTAGTGTCTTCTTACGTAAGAATCAATAATTCAAAAATACTGTGCAATACATTGTGCTAGTGGCAATAACACGTATTACTGTATTTTAACCACCGGGTATACTAACAGTGTTAATGGTAACAATTACGTCGTTATTTATAAAAACTCAATTTTTGTCATTTTCTTCATTCGACAGTTATTCGTTATGGGGCCCATAAATGACTGCGTCGTCGTACGAATATTCTCCGACAGAAAGAATATTCCACGACCAAACGAATATTCCCCGACAATTGAATATTTTATAACCACTTGCGTATTTTGAAAAAAAATTCATATCTCACCCTTAACTTTAAACTTTTATCAATTTAATCTTTTACTGAATTGTAATTATAAGAAAAATTGAATACTTTTATTTCATAAAATTCGGGGTCTTACACTATTTATTACATCATAAGATCAACCTAACATGCTTGATCTTTCTATATTTATAGTCCTTGTACATCATTTCTTTTTAAGGACTTTACAAAGTTGTTTTGCTTATGTAGGATCAACCTAACATATTTGATCATTTCAGTCTAAGTCCTTGTACACATGTTTTTATTATCTATCAAAGAACTTTACAGCTTTTCTTAATGCAAGCATACTTGCATATTCATTTATATATATATATATATTATAATCAAATTATATGTAAATAGGAATATCATTCACATGTTTATTCTTGACACATTAGTTATGAACTAAATTACTTATTAGGCTTATAATAGATCTTTAAGTGGAACGATGATTATGTAATCTTGGTTTCCAGTTTAATAAGTTATTATTCAGTTTATCTATATTAATTTGAGCTTTAATTTTTAAATTGCTTGATCAACAATTTTATGTGGACTTATATGAATTCGAGAGATGAAATACGAATCTAGACTTAATTAATATAGCATGTGTTCTTGAATTTTGTGAATGAACAGAATCTTGATGAATGTTAGGGTAGAGATATGCTTGACATCGCATGTAATCATATAAAGAACTTGAACTTAAACCTTCTTTAATTGTAATTCACATAGAGATATAGTGAGTTAGTTGATTAAGTGTTTAACTTGATTCTATTTAAATTGTGGATGTGAGTTAATACGATATTAGTACATCGAGAGGTGGCTAGTGCTACATACGTATTCTTGATGAATAAACTGGGATAGTGGATTAAACTTGAATAAGATAAAATAATCAGAGTGATGCTTAGACTGAAGTTATAAGCCTAATTCTCTAATATTTGTTTGAAAATTCAGTTTTTAGGGTTTGTTGGTTTTTCTTTGATTTTAATATCTTTATTATTTTTACTATAAACTGGAATTTGATTGGTTTAATAAAATTAGGATTAATAGGAAATTGGTAATTGTGAAGTTAATTTCTTGCTAAGTCTCTGAGGGAACGATACTCTACTTACTATTATATTACTTGTTGACCACGTATACTTGCGTGTTGTGCGTAACTAGATTTTATCCAACAGATTCTCATAAATTCTTCGCAGTTGTTGAGCTAGGGTTTATCGAGCGATTTGGGGCTTGGTTTAGACTAACTGTGTTTGATTTGTCGAGCTACGGGTTTATCGTTGCTTTACAGTTGTTAGCTAGGGTTTTTTCGTTCGATTTGGGGCTTTTGTCTTGATCGATCGAATGTAATTTAAGGGTACTGATATATTTAGGTTAATGTTTGTTTTTTGTTTATTTGATATGTTAAATTGTGTTTTGACCATTTTGCCCCATATTAAATCAAATTTATTTATTTTATGATTAAAAAATTATTTTTTGCCACATCAGCTTTTTAAGGCCCCACACAATTAGCCACGTCAACAATTTCTGACGTGACATGTTCAATTTGTTGCAATTGGAAAAAAATTGATAGTTAATCATCTAATTGACAAAATTGAAATGTGGATCACCGAAGTGGAATATGGCTAATAGTTTAGGGTACTAATTCATATTTAAGCCTATATTCTATATATATATATATATATATATATGAATTATATAAAGAGAATTAAACGAAAAAGTTACATAACCTAATTAATTTAACCTAAGGGTTATGGTATTGAAGAATAATAGTATTTAAATTATACTAACATAAGAGATTAATTTTATTATCTCAATTTAATATTTAATTTAAGAATAATGCTAGAGATACAAATTATTCTACAAATATTTTACAAACTGCTGATGTGGCATACTCTACCTCAGCATATTGTGTGAGGCCGAAGATATATTGAAGCAATTTGTTCATCAATATGCTTGGGTGGAGTATACCACATAAGTAGTTTGTAAAATATTTGTAGAATAGTTTGTGTCTGTAGCATCACTCTTAATTTAAACCTAATTAAAGTAAGTCTAATTAGGTTATAAAATTACATGTACATAAATAATTATTTAAATTCTAAAATGATTGGAATGAAAATTCTAATTAAATAATTAGGGTAAGATAAAATTTATCTATTGGATCATGCTATTTTTACATAGCCCAAACAATTTAATTAGAGAGCCCAAACAAGAAATCAAATGGCCCAAGTTATGGCCTAATTTGTATGGACCTTCTAGATGGTTAATTAACAAATAAATCAATAAATAAAATTGGCCAAGATGGAGTATGGATCCGACAAACAAAGGAGTAAGGGAAGGACATTATTCATTTCATTTAACTTCCATTTTTGTTGGTCAATGGGTTGTTTACCAACCCACCTAAATTGTTCCCTAGTTTTTTTTTAGCTTAATAATTTATTGTCCACCAAGGCAAGCAAGATATTGGAAGATTAATAGATATATACAAGTTATATATATATATATATATATATATATATATATATATATATATATATATATACTAATTGCCTATAAATACTCCCACATATTTTTATAAAAAAACTTTTCACTTATTCTTATAAGTTATCTAGCAAAAAAAGCAAAAAGTAAAGCAAAAGAAAGAAATAGAGAGTGAGAAAACGTGGGAAGCTTTGAAGGAGGGGAGAAAGAAATTTCCTTAATTCCACCTAGAGTTATCACATACTTTGGAAAAAAAAAAAAGAAAAGTAGCATTAAGATCAAGGTAAAGATATTAAATCTCAAGCTTTAATTTCATGTATTTTGTTGGTTTTACAAAAATAAAGAACCTATGCTCATGAACTTTCAAAACTCTTGATTTACTTCTTTTTAGTGCATCATGTTTGGATCTTACATTTTTTGGTGTTTAAAAGTTGATTAAAAAGGAAAGAAAAGAAATTATGTACAAATGTTTAAGAAACATCCTAATCTTGCATGCTTAGTGTATTTTATGTTAGATACATGGAGTTCAAGCTTTAAATGGCTAGAAGCATGCTAGAATGATAGATATAGAGTTTAATGGATTTAACTTGTGTATTGATATGTTTTTGTGTAGAAAAGTTTGGTAAAATGCATGAAAATGAGTTTTATCGGAAAACTTAATCGAAAGGTGTGATTGAAGTTTTTTTCATTTTGAAACTTACTAATAGTTTTTGTGGTTTTCTTTCTTCTTATGCTAGATATGTAAGTTAAGAACAAAATCCCTTTTGAAGCATGCAAAAATGTTTTAAAATGAGCAGGATATGAATTTTTTTTCTAAAAACACCTCATTGTTGAATGGTTGTGCAGAACAGTCCGGTTTCTGGCCATTTTCAGTAACTAAAACATGCCCAAATTTGATGATTGATAAATGAAAATTGTAGTTCATGAAGATACAAATCCAACAAGACCGACTGGACCTAAATCGGAGTTGTAGATTTCATTTTATTAAAGTTTTGGTAAAGGACCCCAAATCTGAAAAATCAGAGGAAAAAATATATATATTAACTGCCGGTTCAGTTTCTGGCGAACTGGACGAAATTTCTGTCGACCTGTTCACCCAGTTTCCGGTCGGTTCTGGTGGTGGGTTTGGGACCAAAGAATTTCTAAAATTGTGAAGAATATTAAAATATTTAATTCCGAATTTTTCTGGACAGTTATGTAATTATTAAGTAATTAATGGTTTAAACTCATTTAAATCATTTAAAACTTACTAATTAATATTTATTAATGTCACTAAATGATTATTAAACTAATTACATATAATTTAAATGTAATTAACTATTTAATTATTATTTAAGTGATAATTAAGTAGAGTTAGTGGTAATAAACTAACTATTGATTATTTAATTAAGATTAAATAATAAATAGAGTTAATCCATTGATTAATTATTATTTAATTAATATTAAATAATGATTAAAGAACATTTAAGTAAGATTATGTAATAATAATGTAATTACTTACTTACATTGACATAAAATTTATAAAATATTTTTTTATTATTTAATTAATATTAAATAATAAATAAGAACAAGTGATAATTAATTATTCTTAGATTAACAAGAAATAATAATTAAAGACTTATGAAATGAATTAATTATTTTTTATTCAAGGATAAATAAATAATTATTTATTATTTATTAAATAATAAATAATGACAAATGTTAATTAATTATTCATTTATTAGTAGTAATGAATAATTAAATATTAATGAAGTAAATAAATTAATTATTTATTAGTCATGGATAATGATTAATTAATTATTATTTAATTAATATTAAATAATAATTAAAGACAAATAATATTAATAATTTAATTGCATTAAATAATAAGTAGATGTAATTAGCTATTATTTATTATTAAATAATAACTAAAGGTAATTAATTATTTACTATTTAACTAATATTAAATGGTAAGTAAATAAAGATAGAGTTAATAAATGAAGAGAATTTAAATAACTCATTAATTAAGCAATTATAGTAAATTGTTTAAAGATCTAATAAGTTTTTATTACTTAAGAAAAACCTTATAAATTAATTAAATCATTAACCTAAGATTTATTAAATATCTTATAGGACTAATGATAGTATATTATATTATGTGTACCTTGTGATTGAATTATTTGTTAATAGCATAAGTAAGTGCATAGACATACAATTATACGCAGTACTAATTAATAGACCAATATTGTCAATGTTAGGTCGTTCAAAGAGTTTTAATTAATGCTAGTTAGTTGTAGCTCATCGAACAGACAATTTCTCTAACTCAAACTTGAGTTATTATTTTCAAAGCATGTTAGTGGATAATTATTATTGATTACTCCACATCCTTAACGATTATTGTGAATCGCATTTTGTGAAATCGACATCCTGTTCAATTATTATTGAATTATGAATTAATTAAAGTTCTTTCATTCTTGAACTGTATATGAGATAGATCTATGCTAGTTGTATCAGCTAGATCGAATATATTTAAATTTGTTAAATCAAATATGTTTCAAAAGCTGTTCTTAACCAATTGATTTGGTAAGAACTCGAGACTGAGAAAAAGAACAACTTTATTAAAGCATTATATTATAAAATAATTGTTGCTCGACTATTAAGTGTTTATGCATAATACACCAGGTATGAAAGGTTGATCCCCTTGATTACCAAAACTTATTAATAGGACCAGTTTAACTACTGACAAGCCTTAGTATATGTTCATGGTTATTTCAAACCACTCAGCATCTATTATTCAATTATTCGAATATTCAATTATTGAAACTTAATTCATGTTCTCTTACAATCGATTCTATTGTTGAACATTGAAAGCTAAATCCCTTTCTAATCATGATATACCTTTCTTGTATTTAAACTTGCTGAGCAAACTAGTTGTTTGCCCTTGCTATATCATGACATTTATTTCAGCTATGCCCGAAGGATTGAATAAGAAAGACAAAGGCAAGGGCAAGATCTATGACTAGTTTAATATGAACGTTAATTATTATATTATCTGATGGAATTATTTATGTAAACCTTTTGTAATATTAAAGGTGAGTTTAAGTTAAGGTAAAGAAGACCTTGGGATTATGTTATGAAACTTTATTATAATGAACATTGTATGTTTATTATTCCGCAATAGTTTATAGAATGCTTATGATAATGATAGATCATGAGCACTGAATCTAAGGTTAGAGAACCTGGATTTGGGGGCGTCACAAGTTGGTATCAAAGGTGTAGGTTATAAACATTAGGAATGTGAAACTTAGGTTATAACCTTAGAAGAAAACTCTTATAGAGTATGTTAGGAGATTAATTAAGGAAATTCATCGAGTTTTGGTTGTACTTAATAAAATATCATTTCATTTTATCAATGAATATATTTTATTGTGGTACTAATGTTGTTATTATTTGTGGTTATAGGATGTCTGAGGAGAGGTAAGATAGTCATACTGTGGAGCAGGAGCAGAGGAATCTTGTTGAGGAGCACATCGAGAATGAGGACCATGATGAGGATATGATGGTGGTGGATTTATTTGAGGAGAATATAGCATTGGGAACCAGAATTATTCAACTGGAAGAAGAAAATTCGACCCATCAGTTTAATGCGATGCAGTATAAAGAGTTAGCATATCAGGCTCAGCAAGAGCTAGCAGTGATGAAAGCCAGACTAGAACAAGAGGAAAGTAAGTTTGCAGTATTGAGTATTGAGCATCAGGCATTGCACCTGAGTTTTAACTTAGAGATAGTTGACAGGATCAGAGTTGAGGATACCTGGGTCAGAGCAGCGAGAAGAGTGGATCAGTTAGAGATTGAGGCGAAGGTCGGACGAGTTAGGATGGAGTCCTTGGGACGTGTGACGCCCCCAAAATAAGTATACATCATCCCATCTTGAGTCGCCAAATACATGGTACAAAATTCAAATACAACTTAATTATACAACAGTCGTGTAAAATACGACAAAACATAATCTAAGAGTTTTAATAAGAATATTGTCATCTAGACAATATCCACACTCAATGGAGTCCTCATTACATTTATTGTCACACTATTTAACAGAATAGTGAGGACTACTAATGCTATCATCTGGACCATCACTCCGTTCCCCGACTAATCCTTGATACGTTCTCATTTCCTAAAGAGAACAGTGAAAGAAAAGGTGAGCTCAACTAGCCCAGTAAAAAATATTATGACTAAGATAATGTAGAATAAATTATCATTAGCCTTCAACAATGTTAAACTGATAGAATATAATAGACAACAAGTTTAACTGCAGCGAAATAAGCAATCCATTAGAAGTGTCAAGTAGAGCATGATATCTACTATCTTCTATGATTTAAAATATTTTCATCAATTTTTATCGCTGAGACTCAGCTTAATACATCATCGAATCATCCCTGCACTACGGGCCAATGATATTCATTAAATCATCAATGGTCATGACTATACCAAATAATCTTTGGTCATAATCATACCAAAAACTGTCCATCAATGCACTACAGGCCACTGAGGACTTTTACCACATCATTTATAACATTACAGGTCATGATTATACCGAATGATCCCTAGTCATAATCATACCAAGTCCATCTATGCACGTAAGTCAAAGATGACTTTCATCACAATATAAGCATTAGGATGATGACGATGACATAATAATTCAATAAAACAAGTTCAAGAATAAATTTTAAAGATTTAGAAGTTAATTTATCCTGAAATCAATAACGTCCAAATTGTCAACATGATACTATTTTGTGGAGTAAAATTCAAGAATGCTCAGAAGAATATTTTCATGAAAAGATACTGGATGAAGCGCAAATATCAAGGATATTCCACTAATTTCATGGAGTATAGAAGCCAAAACTTTAACCAACTGAGTATAATAGAATATATGAAACCACAAATGGATTTTTGCCCGCCATGCAGTAATCCACGTAGACAGACCATTTCCATAATTTAATAAGGAATGAATACGAAGGATCATTCACCAAGCATGCGGTAATCCACATAGACATGTTATTCTAACAGAATAATAAAGAATGGAATAACAGAAGAATTCACTAGGCGTGCGTAATCCGCATAGGCAGGTTATTCCCACAGAATGATAAAGAATGGAACTAGGTCATGCGTAACCCACACAGACAGCATATTCCAACAGAATAATAAAGAATGGAACCAGGTCATGCGTAATCTGCACAGACAGGATATTCCAACATAATAATAAAGAATGGAACCAGGTCATGCATAATCCGCATAGACAGGATATTCCAACCGAATAATAAAGAATAGAATAGCAACAGAATTCACCAAGCATGCTATAGACCGCACAGACAGGTTATTCCAACAGAATAATAAAGAATGGAATAACAACCCTTACGAGTATTGAAAGAAAATAACTCTCTTCATGAATACGAAAGAAATAATACCCATTACCTTAGAAAAAAAACTAGAAACTGGAATAGTGAGGTAGCAGACTTCTCTTCTTCTTTCTCTCTATAATTTCTCTCTATAATAATTGCTCTTGTGAGACTTAGTGAATTGGTGAGAAATGAAGGAAGAATGAGCTTCTATTTATAGAAAAATATAGTTTCGATAATTGCACATTTTGGGGGTCAAAATATTACAGTATAATACATCCATCTTTTTATTCATTTTTAATTTAGTCCTGCAAGTATTATCAAACTTGCACCACCTCCCCTAATAGTAAATCATGTGAATTAATAGTTCATTCATGTGACTTAATAGTATATTCATGTGAAAAAACTAATTACAGTGTAGTATCTTCATCTATACCTCCATTTTTAATTTAGTCATGCAAGTATTATCAATCTTACACCAACTCCCCTAATAGTAAATCATGTGAACACATAGTTATAAGCATGTGAATTAATAGCAATTAATTGCTTATTTATCCGGTTAATTACCCGATTGGTCAATATAACCTACATACATTAATTATTATCGAAATAAATATCGATTTCCATTAACACTAATAATTCCCACACAATGGAACCATCAATTTCATCTTTAATTAATACAAACTTATTCATCATTAATATCATAACTCACAATATTTAACAACCAGATCATTACCAAGAAAGAGGGGACTTTTCGATAAGAATTTCTCCTTATTAGCGCGCAATTAGGTGACCAAACCTCTCCTTGACAGAACTTTCTAGACATTGTCAATATTATAAATAATAATATGAATAACTTTGTCGTCTCAATTATTGATTTAATAATATAACATATTATGTAGATGATACTATGACAATAATTGAATCAATAATATGATAGATATGATGCAGCAATTACTGTAGCAATAATTGAATAAAACTGAGTGACTTCTCACGTAAGCATCAATAATCAATACAGTGTGTTACTATGCAACCACACGTATTATTGTACTTTTACTACGGGTTAGTTCAACAGTTTAACGGTAAAACTTCCGCCGTTATTTTTATAAAAAGATAATTATATCGTTTTCTAACTACGAAAATACTTCCGTTGTGGGGTCCACTAATGATTGTTCCGTTGTACAAATATTTCCTGTTAAAACGAATATTCCCGACCAATCGAATATTATATAACCTCTTGCTTACTTTGCAAAATTTGTAAATATTACCCACAAATATAACATTATATCAAATCCACACCATAATATTCATAAAAATATATTTTCAGAAAATCATTCTTTATTCATAAAAGTTGGGGTATTACAACCTCCCCGTCTTATGAAATTTTATCCTCGAAATTAGGGTACG
This sequence comes from Panax japonicus, assembly GCA_020205505.1. Lineage (NCBI taxonomy): Eukaryota > Viridiplantae > Streptophyta > Magnoliopsida > Apiales > Araliaceae > Panax > Panax japonicus. The sequence goes on along the minus strand of CM035100.1, from coordinate 16,224,203 downwards.
TACCTGGTATATCGAAGAGGTGAGGATATCTTGACTTAGTCTCATATTCTAACTCCCGGTTCATTTCTTCCACGTCGTGGTTTCTCCACAAAAATTTGATTTGAGGTATAACCTTGGAGTGTAGAATATGATCCTTTTTATCCAAGATTTTAACAGGTAACTCTTCATACGTTAAATCTTCCTCTATCTCGTCTGGTTCTAATTCAATAATGTGGTTCGGGTCTTTCACATATTTACGTAACATAGATATTTGAAAAATGTTATGAACACGAGACATACTTGGCGGTAAGGCGAGTCTATAGGCCATAGTTCCTACTCGATCGAGGATTAAAAATGGGCCAATAAATCGAGGACTGAGCTTTCCTCTCTTTCCAAATCTCGTAACTCCTTTCCATGGAGCAACACGTAACAACACATGATCTCCAATATTGAATTCCACGTCCATTCGATGAAGATCAACATAACTCTTTTGTCGATCTTGTGAGGTTTTTATACGTTGTCGAATCGTTTAAATATTTTTCGTAGTCATACGTACCAAATCCGGTCCCAACAATGTTGTTTCACCCACCTCATCCCTGCATACTGGAGAACGACACTTTCTTCCATACAACGCCTCAAATGGAGCCATGCCAATACTTGCTTGATAACTATTGTTGTAGGAAAACTCCACTAATGGTAAGAACTTGTCCCAACTTCCTTTAAAGTCAAGGACACAGAGTCTTAATAAATCCTCAAGAGTTTGAATAGTCCTCTCTGATTGCCCGTCCATTTGAGTATGATATGCCGAACTAAATCGTAAATCCGTGCCCATAGCTTTTTGCAAACTAACCCAAAATCATGAAGTGAATCTTGGGTCTCGATCAAAAACTATGGATACTGGCATACCATGCAGTCTTACAATCTCGTTTATGTACATACTAGCAAGACGTTCAAGTGTATAAGTTTCTTGTATCGATAAGAAATGAGCACACTTGGTCAATCTATCAACAATGACTCAAATAGCATCTATGCCTTGAGAAACCTTGGGAAGACCAGTAACAAAATCCATGGTAATGTGCTCCCACTTCCATTCTGGAAATTTCAAGTGGTTACAATGGACCTTTTGGCACTTGATGCTCCGCCTTGACTCATTGACAAGTTAGACACCTTGAGATAAATCCCGTTATCTCTCTCTTCATATTGCTCTACCAAAATGTATGTCAAAGATCACGATACATCTTGGTACTCCCAGGATGGATTGCAAACGGTGTGTTTTGCGCCTCCGTCATGATTTTATACTTTAAGTTAGAATTGTTAGGAACACAAAGTCTGGAGTTGACTTGAAGTATTCCTTCTTCATCGATTCTTGCTTCCGAAATAGCACCTTCTTGCACTTTCTTCTTCATACGCATCAGCTCCAGGTCTGTAGTTTGAGCAGCTTTAACTTTATCGATTAAAGTCGGTTCTACTCTTACATTCGCCATCATCACATGGGTCCCTGTAGTCTTTAACTCTATCTCCATCCTTTGTAAGTCATACAAAATGGGCCTTTGCATTGACAATATCGCACTCGTACCCGTATATGATCTTCTACTTAATGCGTCAGCTACTACATTCGCTTTTCCAGGATGGTATTGAATGGTATGATTATAATCTTTCAACAGCTCAAGCCAACGTCGTTGCCTCATGTTGAGTTCCTTTTAAGTGAAGAAATATTTGAGGCTTTTACGATCCGTATAGATCTCCACCTTCTCTCCAAACAGGTAATGCCTCCAAATCTTAAGCGCAAAAATGATTGCTACCAACTCTAGATAGGATAATTCCAATCATATTCTTTGAGTTGTCATGAGGCATAGGCAATGACTTTCCCATGTTTCATGGGAACACATCCTAACCCTTTGCTTGAATCATCACTATAGATGACAAATCCCTCGGAGCCAGATGGTATTGTCAGAACAGGTGCTTAAATGAGTCTCCTCTTGAGTTCTTAAAAACTCTTCTCACATTCCTCGCTCTAATCGAACTTTGTATCTTTTCGAGTCAGCTGAGTTAATGGAGTAGCGATTCGAGAAAATCCTTCCACGAATCTCCGATAATAACCAGCTAAGCCGATAAAGCTACGTACTTCGGTCACTGATTTTGGTTGCTCCCAGATTTGAATTGCTTCGATCTTCGCTGGGTCAACAGATATTCCATGATTTGATATCACGTGCCCAAGGAATGTAACTTCCTCAAGTCAGAACTCGTATTTCTTCAACTTGGCATATAACTTATTTTCACGAAAACTTTTGGAGTATCAGCCTCAAGTGTTGCTCATGGTCTTCACAGGTTTTGGAGTATATGAGCATGTCATCAATAAAGACGACCAGAAAGTGATCTAAATATTCCTTGAATACTCGGTTCATCATGTCTATGAAGGCAGCAGGAGCATTAGTCAATCCAAAAGAGATTACTAGGAATTCATAATACCCATACCGAGTTCTAAAAGCAGTCTTTGGAATGTTATCAGTTTTAATCTTCAACTGATGATATCCGAAATGAAGATCAATCTTTGAAAAGAATTTGGCTCCTTGCAACTGGTCAAACAGGTCATCAATGCGAGGTAACGGGTACCTATTTTTGATGGTGACATGATTCAACTCCCGATAATCAATACAAAGTCGCATACTTCCATCTTTCTTCTTCATGAATAGAACAAGAGCACCCCAAGGAGACGTACTAGGACGAATGAAATCGATGTCTAACAATTCTTGTAGTTGGGTTTTTAACTCCTGAAGTTTAATAGGAACCATTCGATATGGGGCTTTAAAAATGGGTTTTGTATCGGATTCAAGGTCAATACAAAATTCAATTTCACGCTTTGGGGGTAGGCCAGGAAGTTCTTTAGGGAATACGTCAAGAAATTTATTAACAATAGAAATATCATTCAAATCTGACGTATTTTTATTTAAATCCGTGACATAGGATAAAAATGCTTGACATCTGTTTTTTAATAAATGAATAGCTTTATGGCTTGATATGACAATGATTGATTTTAATGGTTTGGTTACTTGAATTCGTATAATAGGTTGGTTAGGAATATAAAAGCTAACAACCTTACGAAAATAATCGATTTTAGCATGATGAGTAGTTAACCAATCAATCCCTAAAATCACATCAAATGCAAGTATTTTCAAAGAAATAAGATCGACAGGTAACAGTGCGGTTACCAATTTGAATCAAACAAGACTTATAAACAGTGGATGTAATGAAGGTTTCTCCCAACGGAGTTTCCACAGATAAGTCAAAGTCTAATTTCTCCGGTATCAAATAAGGTATATACTTCACCAGAGTTTATGATTAGCTTACCCGTGATCACCTCGATCGGATTCCTCGCTTTTTGGGAGGTTACGACAAACGCTCTCCCTTGAACTACCGGTTTTGTCTTGTCTAGGACACCCTTTGATGCCTCCATCCCAGCTGGACTTGACTTTGGTGAACGAAAAAATTAGGCTAGGTGACCTTCTTTTCCACAATTATAACACCTTTGGACTGCATCACGCAGTTTGGACTGATATGTCCCTCCCCTCCACATTTGTAACATACAACCGGCGGTCATTCTCCTTCCTTAACAATAGGTGCTAGTGCTAACTTCTTTCCATCATTGTTGAATCTCCTCTTCTTGAAATATCCACTCTTATTGTCATGGCCATGATTACCACCGAAGTGATTACCATTTCTGGCATGTTGATTCCCTCCACGCTTGTTGTCACCGCTTCGATGACTGCTACCATTGGTATTATCATTTTGTCGGCTGCTTTCTCTTGGTTGGGTCAACTCGTTATCGCGTTCCAATAATTGAGCCTTATTTACAATATTTGAATACAAACACAGTTTATGAGAAATCAGATATTGACGTATCTCGGGTTTAAAACCTCTTAGAAACATCCGCGTCATTCTCTCCTCGTTATTAACTAAGTGGGACGCAAATCAGGACAACTCGGCAAACTTGGCTTCGTATTGCGACACGGTCATGTTGTTTTGCTCCTGTTTAATGAACTCTACCTCTTTCATGTGACGAATTATTTTGGGAAAGTACTTGTCGTTGAACAGTTCTTGGAACTTCTCCCAAGTCATCTTCAGTGCGGTAGGTTAAGTACACTTTACAGATTCCCACCAGTAATCTACCTCTGCTCGCAACATAAAGGTGGCAAAGGGAACCTTTTGCTCCTCGGAGCATCCCAAGACATCAAATATCTTGGTGATCTGGTTTATCCACGTCTCCGCCTTAAGTGGTTTTGGCTCTCCAAAAAACTCTGGTGGTCCCAGCTCCTTGAACTACTTAGCTGGTGACCGTCCGAGAGTTGTCAGTGTTTCCACCTATATTTTGAACAGGAGCCGCCCTCGCCTGATGTTGCATGAATTGCATAAAACCTCTTAACAGTCCCATCGTTCATCATTTGATCGTTGTTGTATACCTGAGGATTATTGTCTTCCTGTTACACATTATCCTGGGAATTAATCTGTGGTGACTCAACGGTCTCATGTGCTTCATTGCTTATCTCAAGATTTTTGGATGCCATTTTCAAATACAGCCACTAAAGAAGGGTTAATTAACATATCACATATTATCCCTATTCTTTAACCGACCAATTGAATACCAAATAAACTTAGGTAGGTCATACTAGCAAAGGAATTCCCCGTCTCTCCCCTCCTAATTCTTGTCTCACATTTCAGCCAGGGATCATATCCCTAAGCTTTGATACCAACTTTAACGCCCCCAAAATAGGTATACATCACCCATCTTGAGTCGCCAAATACATGGTACAAAATTCAAATACAACTTAATTATACAACAGTCGTGTAAAATATGACAAAACATAATCTAAGAGTTTTAATAACAGTATTGTCATCTAGACAATATCCACACTCAATGGAGTCCTCATTAGATTTATTGTCACACTATTTAACAGAATAGTGAGGACTACTAATGCTATCATCTGGGTCGTCACTCCGTTCCCCGACTAGTCCCGGCTACGTTCTCATTTCTTGAAGAGAACAGTGAAAGAAAGGGTGAGCTCAACTAGCCCAGTAAAAAATATTATGACTAAGATAATGCAGAATAAATTATCATTAGCCTTCAACAATGTTAAACTGATATAATATAATAGACAACAAATTTAACTGCAGCGGAATAAGCAATCCATTAGAAGTGTCAAGTAGAGCATGATATCTACTATCTTCTATGATTTAAAATGTTTTCATCAATTTTTATCGCTGAGACTCATCTTAATACACCATCGAATCATCCCTGCACTACGAGCCAAGGATATTCATTAAATCATCAATGGTCATGACTATACCGAATAATCCCTGGTCATAATCATACCAAAAATAGTCCATCAATGCACTATAGGCCACTAAGGACTTTTACCACATCATTTATAACATTACAGGTCATGATTATACCGAATGATCCCTAGTCATAATCATACCAAGTCCATCTATGCACGTAAGCCAAAGATGACTTTCATCACAATATAAGCATGAGGATGATGACGATGACATAATAATTCAATAAAACAAGCTCAAGAATAAATTTTAAAGATTTAGAAGTTAATTTATCCTGAAATCAATAACGTCCAAATTGTCAACATGATACTATTTTGTGGAGTAAAATTCAAGATTGCTCAGAAGAATATTTCCATGAAAAGATATTGGATGAAGCGCACATATCAAGGATATTCCACTAATTTCATGGAGTATAGAAGCCAAAACTTTAACCAACTGAGTATAATAGAATATATGAAACCACAAATGGATTTTTGTCCGCCATGCGGTAATCCACGTAGACAGATCATTTCCACAATTTAATAAGGAATGAATGCGAAGGATCATTCACCATGCATGCGATAATCCAAATAGACAGGTTATTCCAACAGAATAATAAAGAATGGAATAACAGAAGAATTCACCAGGCGTGCGTAATCCGCATAGACAGGTTATTCCCACTAAATGATAAAGAATGGAACCAGGTTATGCGTAACCCATACAGACAGGATATTCCAACAGAATAATAAAGAATGGAACCAGGTCATGCGTAATCCGCACAGATAGGATATTCCAACAGAATAATAAAGAATTGAACCAGGTCATGCGTAATCCGCACAGACAGGATATTCCAACAGAATAATAAAGAATAGAATAACAACAGAATTCACCAGGCATGCTATAGACCGCACAGACAGGTTATTCCAACAGATTAATAAAGAATGGAATAACAACCCTTACGAGTATTGAAAGAAAATAACTCTCTTCATGAATACGAAAGAAATAATACCACTTACCTTAGAAGAAAACTGGACGCTGGAATAGTGAGGTAGCAGATTTCTCTTCTTCTTTCTCTCTATAATTTCTCTCTATAATAATTTCTCTTGTGAGACTTAGTGAATTAGTGAAAAATAAAGGAAGAATGAGCTTCTATTTATAGAAAAATATAGTTTCAATAATTACACATTTTGGGGCTCAAAATATTACAGTATAATACCTCTCTCTTTTTCTTCATTTTTAATTTAGTCCTGCAAGTATTATCAAACTTGCACCACCTCCCCGAATAGTAAATCATGTGAATTAATAGTTCATTAGTGTAACTTAATAGTATAATCATGTGAAAAAATTAATTACAGTATAGTACCTTCAGATATACTTCTATTTTTAATTTAGTCATGCAAGTATTATCAATCTTGCACCAACTCCCCTAATAGTAAATCATGTGAATCAATAGTACACACATGTGAACACATAGTTATAAGCATGTGAATTAATAGCAATTAATTGCTCATTTATCTAGTTAATTACCCTATTGGTCAATATATCCTCCAGATATTAATTATTATCGAAATAAATGTCGATTTCCATTAACACTAATAATTCCCACACAATGGAACCATCAATTTCATCTTTAATCAACACGAACTTATTCATCATTAATATCATAACTCTCAATATTTAACAACCAGATCATTCCCAGGAAAGAGAGGGTTTTTCGATAAGGATTTCTCCTTATTGGCACGCAATTAGGTGACCAAACCTCTCCTTGACAGAACTTTCTAGACATTGTCAATATTGTAAATAATAATATGAATAACTTTGTCATCTCAATTATTGATTTAATAATATAACATATTATGATGATGATACTGTAACAATAATTGAATCAATAATATGAGAGATGTGATGCAGCAATTACTGTAGCAATAGTTGAATATAACTGAGTGACTTCTCACGTAAGCATCAATAATCAATACCGTGTGCTACTATGCAACCACGCGTATAACTGTACTTTTACTACCAGGTAGTTCAACAGTTTAACGGTAAAACTTCAGCCGTTATTTTTATAAAAAGATAATTATGTCGTTTTCTAACTACGACAATACTTCCGTTGTCGGGTTCACCAATGATTGTGCTGTCGTACGAATTTTCCCTATTAAAATGAATATTCCCCGACCAATCAAATATTATATAACCACTTGCTTACTTTGCAAAATTTGTAAATATTACCCACAACTATAACATTATATCAAATCCACACCATAATATTCAAAAAAATATATTTTGAGAAAATCATTCTTTATTCGTAAAAGTTGGGGTCTTACAGGACAGGCTTTAGTTGAAGCTTATGCGAGTACCGAAGTAGGAGAAAGGAGGTCGTACTTCGAGATTGGCGAGTCTAGCCACTCCGTTAGACGTCTCGTGAATGGAGTTATACCTCATGAGTATAATCAGACTGAGGAGGCTCAGTCGGGCAGTCAGTGATATGTCAGTTTGGAGGTTATGTAAATAGATGTAGTAGTACCCCTTTTGTTTATTAGGGTCATATGTTTGGTGTAAACCTCAGTAGGTATGAGGTAGTATGTAAATATGATGTATCCCCATTTATGTGTATGGGGGAGTATATTTTTGGTAGATCCCATCTTTTAAGGTTTAAAATGGGATAGTTAGCGTTTATAAAAATATGCTAAACATGTAAGTGTATGATGCTAAAATTTGGTATATAAATATAAATGCAGTATTATAATCATATATTTGATTAAGTTTTGAGAATTTATTCAGTAAGCTAAATTGCAATCCAACATTTTGATTATATTATTGTTCGATTTAAAATTATGTGTTATGATTTAAATACTAATTAGTTATAGCATATAATAAAACTCAAAGTATAATTTAAGGTTTTGTCAAAATAGAAAATGCCACCAAGATGGAGAGGGGGAGGAATACCGAGAACACAGAGAAATGTAACTGATAGAACAGAAGCTGAAAATGAAAACAATGAAGGAGGTCAAGCAGATCTAATGCAAAACTTTGTAGACATGTTAGCTCAAGCTATGCAAAATAGAGAACCAACAATTAGAAATAGGCCAGATAATAAATTGTCAAATTTCAAAGACTTTAAAGCAGTCGGACCGCCAGAATTTAAGGGAACCACAAACCCTATAGAAGCACAGACGTGGATTAAGGATATGGAAAAAGTTTTTGTTATCTCCAGGGTAGCAGAGGAACGAAAGATAACTTTTGCTATATACTTGATGAAATATGAAGCTAATTACTGGTGGGAGTTAAACCAGACTAGAGCCGGAACAGTAGTAGTAACTTGGACAAGGTTTAAGGAGTTATTCTTTGAGAACTATTTCTCGCCAAGTATACAAGCTAGGATGGAAGTGAAGTTTCATGGATTGAAGCAAGAAAACATGATTCAATGAGCTAGCAAGATTTGCACCACATCAGGTGGACACGGAGGCAAGAAAGACGCGCAGATTTGAGAATGGATTGAAACTGTGGATATACAGCAATGTGGCAATTTTATAGATTAATACGTTTTCAACATTGTTGGAAAAGGCTATCATTGCAGAAGGTGATAGTGAAGCGGTGTTCAAGTACAATAATGAAAAGAACAAGAAGAAGATGGAAAGTGGAAATCAGGGTGCCAGCAGTGGTGGTGGTAATAGCAAGAAACACAAGTAGAACAACAGTGGCAACGATTCAGGAACGCAACAAGGGAATACACAATAGAAGAAGCCAGTGTGTGCAAAGTGTGGAAAGAATCACTCGGGAGAGTGTATGAAAGGGGAAAATGTATGTTATAATTGTGGTCAGGAAGGAAATATGGCACCAAATTGTCCTAAGTTGAAGAAAGGTGGTTGTTTTTCTTGTGGAGGATCGGGACATCGATTCAAGGATTTTCCATTGAAGAAGAATTCAGATGGAGGAAGTGGAAACAGAAGAAGCAACACAAAGTTAACAATTGGTGGGCCAACACAACAGAGCAAGCCGACAGCCCGAACATTCAACATGACTGTGCAAGACGCAGTTGCATCAAAGGAGGTTGTGTCAAGTATTATTCCGATCAATGATATAAATGAATACGTATTATTTGATTCGGGAGCTACCTGTTCATTTGTGTCTGATGAATTTGCAAAAAGATTAAATTTACCCTGTGAAAAGTTAAAGAACCCAATGAATATAGAAGTTGCAAACAAAGAAGTGATCCCTGTAGAGTTTATCCATAGAAATTATTGTGTGGAAATAAGGGGACATAAGCTAAGTGTGAACTTGATTCCGATACGCTTAGGGGAATTTGATATTATCCTAGGGATGGATTGGTTATTTAAACATGAGATAGTTATAGACTATCAGAAGAAGAGCATACGCCTTAAGACGCCGAATAAGTCTAAAGTTGTATTTTATGGTAGCAAGTCGCCAAGACAAATGAGTTGTCTGACGATGATGCAGGCCAAGAGGATGTTACGAAAAGGATGTGAAGGTTATTTAGCTCATGTAATGGATACACAAATGGTGAATTCGGACATGGGACAGATACCTTTAGTTAATTAGTTTGGGGATGTCTTTCCAAAAGAACTTCCTGGACTTCCACTAGACCGAGAAATAGAATTTGTGATTGATTTAATACCAGGGACAACACCGATATCGAAAGCACCATATAGGATGGCACCGATAGAAATGAAAGAGTTAATGATTCAGCTACAGGAGTTGTTGGATAAGAAGTACATCCAACCTAGTGTATCTCCGTGGGGAGCATCAGTGTTGTTTGTAAAGAAGAAAGATGGTTCGATGGGGTTATGTATGGATTATAGAGAGTTGAATAAGGTGACAATCAAGAAAAAGTATCTGTTACCAAGAATAGACGATTAGTTTGATCAACTTAAAGGATCGAGATGGTTTTCGAAGATTGACCTGAGAACTGGTTATCATCAGTTGAAGGTAAGGACGGAGGATGTACCAAAGACAACATTTAGAACTCGTTACAGCCATTATGAGTTCTTAGTGATGTCATTTGGACTGACGAATGCGTCAGCTTCTTTTATGGACTTGATGAACAGAGTATTTAAACTGTATTTGGATAAATTTGTGGTTGTGTTCATTGACGACATTCTGGTGTATTCGAAGACTGAAGAGGAGCATGTAAACATCTAAGGATTGTATTGGAAACATTAAGAAGGGAGAAGTTATATGCAAAATATTCAAAGTGTGAGTTCTGGTTGAAGAGAATTCAATTTTTGGGACATGTTATTGCCAACGAGGGAATTTCTGTTGATCCAGCAAAGGTTGAAGCATTGAAAAATTGGGGACAACCGAAGACGCCGACAGAGGTTAGAAGTTTTTTTGGATTGGCAGGATATTACCAGAGGTTTATTCAAGATTTCTCAAAGATAGCAACACCATTGACTAATTTGACGAGAAAGGCTGTTAAGTATGTGTGGACGAAAAATTGTGAACAAAGTTTTCAGGAATTGAAGAAGCGACTAAGTGAGGCACCTATGTTATCTTTACCAGATAGTATGGGAGGTTTTATAGTGTATAGTGACGCATCACCAGAGGCAGAACTAGGGGCGGGGGGGCATCCAACCCTGGTAGATCGGTGGTCCAGGTGAAAATAGGGTGGGGGTAGGGGTGGGGGTGGGGGGCGGGGGGCAGTCAACCAGGCGCCAGCAACAGAGCTTCTACAGTATACTCCACCGCGGCGCCGCTTCGGTCTTCTTCTTTGCTGCAAGTTTGCATCTTTTTTTTTCTAAACATGAAACGACGACGTTTCATTAAAAAAATCTATCAGTTAGGAATTAGGGATTTTAACTCTGTCTCTCTTAATCTTCAGTCTAACAGCCTTTCGCCTCTCAAGTCTCACCTTTCCGTCTGCTCTGCAGCCTCTGCTCCTACGGCTCAATCTTCAGTCTTCCTTAGTTATCCCTGTCGCTGTGACAACCCCAAAATAGGTCCATTCCATCCAACCTATTCTGAGTCGCCAAATACATGGTACAGAAAACAACTACAACTTTATTACAACAATTGTCATGCAAAATACAACAACACATATGCTATGAGTTTTGATATAAATATATACCAGTTGTGACTCTCACCCCAGCCTTGGATAGCACGTCACAATGGCACCTTACATAAAGGTATAGTCAAAAACTATTTTAGAAATTAGAATCTTTGGAAAGTGCTCAAGGAAACCTTCGTACATGGGAGCCCATGCGTCTAGGTTATGATAGATATCATATGCCCACATAATTATCCTTGGTTGACCCAATAAACCCCAAAGAAAAATGAGAAGATTACTATCATATTCTTTTCAATGGTGAATCTTTTCTTGATATATCATTATCTCCACTGTCTCTAATTGAGAATTATACTTCAATCAAACACCAAGATTATACAGGTATTGCTCGTAGATATACTCAGCAAGTGGATGTTCACAACCCTGTCTTATGATAACACGAGGTTGTATGTCATTAGACATCTTGTATGATAGTGGCAAAACACCCTTCCAACGTTGGGTTTGCCTCACCCTATTTGATTCACAAAATATAACTACTAAATGATGTATAAAATACCACACATTTTTTAATACTGTTTAGGGAGAACTCCACAGTTAGAGACCACCGTTCTATTCCCTTATTACCCCCGCTCGACCCAGCTACACTCTTATTACCTGAAAGGAATTGTGAAGTAAAAGGGTGAGCTCAACAAGCCCAGTAAAGAATATCATGACTAAAGATAAACAAATTATCAATAGCCTTCAACAGTAATAAATCAAAGATTTATAACATATAGTAGATGATAAAAAATTTCAACCATAGTTGCAGCGGAACGAGCAATCCATAGAAGAGTCAAATAGACCATAAAGTCTATTATCTTCTCCATGTTAAAAGTCCACCAACAATGTTTTATCCCTATAACATCAATCAACAGTTCCTGTTCACAATCATGTGAATAACTCATAATCATAGTTGTGGTTCTAAATTCCTCTTCGTACCCAGAACGAAGATAATTTTCATCACATGTCTTTACCTGAAACATCAAAGATTATGGTTATACCAAATCACAGTTCATGTTCATAATCATACTAATAAATTTATCTTTGCACTACGGGCCAAAGATATTCATCAACAGTTCATCTTTGCACTACAGGCCAAAGATATTCAACAACAGTTCATCTTTGCACTACGGGCCAAAGATATTCAACAACAGTTCATCTTTGCACTACGGGCCAAAGATATTCAACAACAATTCATCTTTGCACTACAGGCCAAAGATATTAATATCTCAAAGAAATATATAATCATTTCAGAATTTATATAAACAATAATTATAACCATGTTGATCAATTCACTTTTTCACTTAAGTTAAAGATATTCAATTATAAATTCAATGGTCATGATCATACCAGTCAACAATTCATCTTTGCATTACTGGCCAAAGAGAACCCATAGTTATGATCATACCAATAATCTACTCATCTTTACACTCAAGTCAAAGAGAAATTCTTCACCGTAATTATAAAAATGTTATATATTATAATAAAAACAATATGATCAAAACATGGATTTTATTTCAAGAGTAAGATTCATAAATCAACGATAATTTGGTCAGAAAAAGAAACCAAGTTTTGTCGTGAATAGTAACTCATGGATAGTAATTCATGAATAGTAACCCTGACATGAAAAAGGTAGAAATTTCCACAATAAAATTCATACCAATATTTCGGTATAATGATATTGAAATAATAACATTTCTTAAACTTATAAACAATTTATTTTAATTATTTACACTTTCCTAAATAATGCATTTAATCATCCTAAAATGCCAAACTCATAAGATTTCATCACCAATAACCAAAACCCTCATAAAAAATCTGCATATACCTCATATAGGATTCTCAAGCCATAAAATCCTATTTTCCAATTTTCTTACTTCACATAACATATTTAATTCATTTACTCATAACTAGTCCATTTTTATGAAAAATATCAAATCAGTCCCAAAAATATTTTTTTCTGGGATTTAGCAAAATATATTCCCATATTGAACATATATTTTTTCCGAAATTTATAAAATTCATTTACTATTTTTCATATGGCCAAAATTGCCGAACTTTAGTGCACAAATTTTGAAATTTACAAAGTATACTTCTATTATATACATGTACTCCTAATAACAATTTTACCAATTTTGGAGTTAACCACAAGGAGTTATAAGGGTTTACTTTTAAAATAGTCTTTTCCCATAAAATTCATAAATCCTAATCTATACATCTAAAAATCGCCATTTTTGGACACAATCTAGAAAACTCATCAAATTATCATTTCAAATTTTTCCAGAATTTTTGAATGTCAGAAAAATTACGAAACTAAAAAACATAACAACCCTTAAAATCTCTTACCTCAAAAGAGCAGTATTTCTGATCGGAATATCGGTATACGGCTGAAGGAAACTTGCACTGATAAATAGAAACTCACAAAGTATCTAAATACTCACAAAATATGCTCGATAATATAAAGAGAGAAAGAGTGAAATCTTATGTTTCTGGTGTGATTTTCATTTCTAATTTAGCCCTCTATTTATAGGAAAATATTAGAAAGCCGAAGCAGACTTGATCTGCTACCTGATGGTTTTACCTGCTACTATTGCCACCCACCACATTTGAAATAAAGTTCAGCACATTTCTTCACCAACCACAAGTGGGGCCCACTCAATTCTAGAATTTTCCACCAAAATCATTTATAAACCTAATTTTCGAATCAGTCACCTCTTTAAATTCATAACAAATTATATGTTCATTTTTAACGGTTCAAAATTTGTGGACATATACTCAACGTATATATGTATAACATATCCAAAAATCACAACGATCCAACGGTCGGATTAAAAATTATAACTTACGCAAAATATCTTACGTATAGTGATTTAATTTTTAATACCTCCATTCCGACAAAATACTGATAAAACACCTCAACATTAATTCCTTCATTTATAACCACATAAATAAATCCATCATTTAAATCCGCATCAAATAAATATTTTCTTATCATATAAATCAATAATTAATTATTCACAAATAATATTACAGAATCACATTTATGACAACCAGGCAGTTCCCAGGAAAGAGGGGGCTTTCCGATAAGGATTTTTCCTTACTGGCGCACAATTAGGTGACCAAACCTCTCCTTGACAGAACTTTCTAGACATTGCCAATAATGCTATCTCATAATATTATTCAAATAATATGAATTATTGATCTGATAATGGGAAATATTGTGCAGTGACAATTATTGAAACAGCAATAATATAAAATATCAACGCAACAATTATTGAACCAATAAAAGAAAATATTGAACAGTAATTACTGTAACAATTATTGAGTAGTGCCTTCTTACGTAAGAATCAATAATTCAAAAATACTGTGCAAAACTTTGTGCTATTGTGCAACCACGCGTATTACTGTATTTTAACCACCGGGTATTCCAACAGTGTTAACGGTAACAACTACGACTACGCCGTTATTTATAAAAACTCAAATTTGTCGTTTTCTTCGTCCTACAGTTATTCTGTTATGGGGCCCAAAAATGGTTGCACCATCGTACGAATATTCCCCGACAGAAAGAATATTCCACTACCAAACGAATATTCTCCGACAACAATGAATATTTTATAACCACTTGCTTATTTTGAAAATTTTGCACATTTCACCCATAAACAAAGCATTATATCAAATTAACACCTTATTATTCACAATAATAAATAGAGGAAATTCGATTTTATTTATTAAAAAGTTGGGGTCTTACAGTCGCTGTGTCGCATTCTCTTTCCTTAGCTGGTGCTGGTATGTTTTTTTTTTGTAGGTAATTTATAAGTAATTCTTCAGAGTGTTACTATTGTTTTTTTTAAATTTTTTTTGAGAACAGTATCTTTGTGTCAATGTGCGCATGAGTGACTGAGCCTAAGTGTTCATATGAAATTTAATCTAATTATCTAATGAAAATATAACTAAAAATATTGAAATGAAAATATGTTGTTATTGTGTTAGAGATTGAAATATTGAAATCATTAAGTTCCTTAAATGATTGAAATTTAGAAAACTGCATTCAAAATATTTGAACTTCGGAGTGCAGATTGCTAAATATTACATTTACACCCAACTAACTATTGATGAATAACAGAAGAAAACATAGAGCCATTTTTGGTTCAAACACAACCAATCTTTAATTGTTTATGTTAATTGATGAAATTATAATGAAATGTTTGAATAATTGAATTGATGAATGATGAAATTATTATGAAATGTTTAAATTGATGAAATTATTGATTAGCAATTGATATTTTTATTTATACTAGATTATGGATAAATACTTAATTAAGCAATGTCTTTTGATGAGAGATATGAACAAGAAGCTTCAAGAAAACTAGTGTATAAACTAAGTGAAATATAATTCCAGTGGATGGATTTTGTATAATCAATTGTATTATGTGCTTGTTACCTTTGGAGGTAATTTTTGTTATCAGTGAGTGCGCATTCATATTTCGAAACTGTGGTTTGTAGATATGGTATTTTGGTTCTACCACAAACTTTTGTTTCATAACTTAAAAAGACTTTTTGCTGATAAAAAATAATAATAATTAATTACCAAGTTCCGAAGCAAGTGGTGGTATTAATAATTTCGACCCACTTGGTTTAAAAATTTTGACCTCCCTACAAAAATGTTCTGGTTCTGCCACTGCACGTCACACAAAGGACTAGGATGCGTATTGATGCAAAATGGTAAAGTCATTGTGTACGCGTCATGACAGTTAAATGACTATGAAAAGGGATACCCTACCCATGATCTAGAATTGGCTGAGGTAGTGTTTGCCCTTAAGATTTGGAGACATTATCTCTACGGAGAAAAGTGTGAGATATACACAGATCACAAGAGTCTGAAGTATATCTTTACACAGAAGGAGTTAAATATGAGGCAGAGGAGATGGTTAGAATTGATCGAGGACTATGATTGTGATATTCTATATCATCCGGGAAAGGCTAATGTAGTGGAAGATACTTTAAGCAGGAAGAGCCGTGAAAAATTGTTTGTATTGACAGAACATGAAGAATTAGTAAGAGAAATGGAGAAAATGGAGTTGGAGGTGAAAAATCTGAAGGATTCGAATAGTGTAATAGAAATGGAAGTAAGTCCAACTTTATTGGACAAGGTGAAAGAATCACAAGAAAATGATGAAGAGTGTGGTAATATCAAGAAGCGATTAGCTGAAGGTGAAGAGTTAAAGTATAAAATTTATGACATTGGATTGCTAAGATTTGAAGGACAAGTATGGGTACCTACAGTTCCAGAGTTAAGAGAAGAGATTTTATAAGAAGCGCATAGTATGAGATAATCGATACACCTGGGAAGCACGAAGATGTATCAAGATTTGCGTCAACATTATTGGTGGCCGAACATGAAGAGAGAAGTTGCAGAATGCGTCAGCAGATGTCTAACGTGCCAAAGAGTCAAGGTAGAGCATCAATGAACCAGCGGGTTATAGCAGCCATTGGAGATTCCAGAATGGAAATGGGAGCATGTCACGATGGATTTTGTGGTGGGACTTCCAACTACACAGAAAGGTTATGATGCGATATGGGTAATTGTTGATCGCCTTACAAAGTCAGCGCACTTTTTGCCGATCAGGATTAGGTATAATTTGGATCAGTTAGCCAAAATGTATATCAAGGAAATTATTTCGAGACATGGAGTGCCAATATCAATAGTGTCTGATAGAGATCCGCACTTCACATCAAATTTTTGGAGGAGTCTTCAAGAAAGAATGGGGACACAATTAAGGTTGAGTATCGCGTATCATCCACTAATAGATGGACAAAGTGAGAGACCGATTCAAACATTAGAAGACATTGTGACACCCCCAAAATAGGTCCACACAACCCATTCTGAGTCACCAGATATCGCACTATAAAAATCAAATATAAACTTTATTTATACAACTGTTGAACTGTAGTGCAGAGTACGACAACAGATAAGCTGTGAGTTTTAATACAAATATATATAACTCTCGTGGTGCCTTGACCACAAGACCTTACAATGGTACCTTATATAAAGGCACAGTCAATAATTGTTATAGAAGTTAAAATCTTTGGAAAATACTTAAGAAAACCTTCGTACATGGGAGGACATGCGTCTAGGTTATGATAGATATCATATGTCCACAGAATTATCTTTGGTTGACCCAAAAGTCCCCAAAGAAAAACAAGAAGATTATTATCATCTTGTTTCCAATGGTGAGTCTTCTCTTAACATATAATTATCTCCGTTGTCTCCAAGTGAAAATTATATTTCAAATAAACTCCAAGATCATATAGGTAGTGCTCATAGATATACTCAGCAAGTGGCTGTGCACAACTCTATCTTATGATAACACGAGGTTGTATGTCATTAGACATCTTGTATGATAGTGTTAAAACACACTTCCAAAGTTGGGTTCACCTCACCCTATTCGGTTCACCAAAATTAAATATCAAATGATGTATACAATACGACACACTTATCTAAAGTTCTCAACAAAATTATTTCCATACTATTTAGGGAGAACCTCAACAGCTATAGGCCACCGTTTTATTTTCCTTTTATCCATGCTTGACCCGGCAACACTCTTATTACCTGAAAGAAATTGTGAAGCAAAAAGGGTGAGCACAACTAGCCTAGTAAAGAATATCATGACTAAAGATAATTTACATCATCAATAGCCTTCATCAGTAATAAATTAGAGATTTAGAACATATGATATAGATGATAAAAATTTTCAACCATAGTTGCAGCGGAACGAGCAATCCATTAGAAGAGTCAAATAGACTATCGGGTCTATTATCTTCTTCATGTTAAAAGTCCAACAATAATATTTTATCCCTGTAACATTAATCAACAAATTCCTATCCACGATCATATGAATAACTCGTAATCATAATTATGATTCTAAATTCCTCTTCGCACCCAGGACGAAGATAATTTTCATCACCCATCTTCACCTGAAATATCAAAAATCATAGTTATACCAAATCGCAATTCCTGCTCATAATCATACTAATAAATTCATCTTTGCACTACGGCCAAAGATATTCATTAACAATTCATCTTTGTACTACAGGCCAAAGACATACAACTGTATTTTAGAAGAGTCAAGTAGAGCATGATATCTACTATCTTCTAAGAATTAAAAGTGTATAATCAATATTTTATCGTTGAGGCTCGGCTTAATAAATAATCCACATCATCGAATCATCCCTGTACTACGGCCAAGGATATTCATGTAATCATCAATGGTCATGATTATACCGAATAATCCCTGGTTATAATCATACCAATAACTATCCATTAATGCATTACGGGTCAATGAGGACTTTTACCACATCAGCTATAACATTACGGGTCATGATTATACCGAATGATCCGTGGTCATAATCATACCAATAAACAGTTCATCTATGCGCATAAGCCAAAGATACTCATCAATCAATAGTTCATCTTTGCACGTAAGCTAAAGATATACAACTGTAAAACCAATAATCAACAGTCCATCTTTGCACATAAGCCAAAGATATACAACTGTAAAGTCAATAATCAACAGTCCATCTTTGAACGTAAGACAACGATATACAACTGTAAAACCAATAATCAGCCGTCCATCTTTGCACGTAAGCCAAAGATATACAACTGTAAAAACAAATAATCAATAGTCCATCTTTGCACGTAAGCCAAAGATGACTTTCATCATAATATAAGCATTAGGATGATGACAATAATATAAGCATTAATCAAATGAAATCAAAGATAAATATTAAAGACTTTAAATTTATGCAGACTTTAAAATATCCAAATGTTATCAATTACTTAATAATCCCATAATCTAATATCATTAATATTATAACAATATTTTAATCATTTCTTAATCTTATAAACAATTTATTTTAATTGTTTACACTTTACCAAATAATGTATTTAATCATTCAAAAATGCCATACTAATAAGATTTAATCACCAATGATCAAATCCCTTATCAAAAATTTGCATATACCTTATATAGAATTTCCAAGCCATAAAATCCTATTGACCAATTTTTAAACTTCACATAACATATTTAATTCATATGTTCGTAACTAAACCATTTTCATGAAAAATACCAAATCAGTACCAAAAAGTTTTCTTTTCTGGGATTTAGCAGAATATAGTCCCATATTGAACATATATTTTTCTCAAAATTTTTAAAATTCATTTACTATTTTTCTTATGGCCAAAACTGCCTAATATTTAGATATTTATCATAAACTGTACTTTTGTCCAAAAATTCTGAAATTTACAGGGTATACTCCTGTTATATATATGTACTTCCAATAAAAATTTCACAAATTTTGGAGTTAACCACATGAAGTTATAAGGGTTTACTTTTAAAATAGTCATTTCCTATAAAATTCATAACTCCTAATCTATACATCCAAAAATCGCCATTTTTGGACACAATCTAGAAAACCTATCAAATTATCATTTCAAATTTTTCCAGAATTTTTGAGGGTTAGAAAAATTACGAAACTGCAAATGGATTTTCGCCCGCCATGCGGTAATCCACGTAGACAGATCATTTCCAAAATTTAATAAGGAATGAATACGAAGGATCATTCACCATACATACGGTAATTCACATAGACAAGATATTCCAACAGAATAATAAACAATGGAATAATAGAAGAATTCATCATTCATGTGGTAGTCCGTGTAGATAGGTTATTCCAACAGGATAATAAAGAATGGAATAACAGAAGAATTCACCAGGCATGCGATAGACCGCGCGGACAGGATATTCCAACAGAATAATAAATAACACAACCAGGTTATGCGTAATCCGCATAAGCAGGATATTCTAACAGAATAATAAAGAATGGAACCAGGTCATGTGTAATATGCACAGACAGAATATTCCAATAGAATAATAAAGAATGGAATAACAACAGAATTCACCAGGCATGCGATAGACCACACAGATAGGTTATTCCAACAGAATAATAAATAACGGAACCAGGTCATGCGTAATCCGCACAGACAGGATATTCTAACAAAATAATAAAGAATGGAACCAGGCCATGCGTAATCTGTACATATAGGTTATTCCAACAGAATAATAAAGAATGGAACCAGGTCATGCGTAATACGCACAGACAGGATATTCCAACAGAATAATAAATAAAGGAACTAGGTCATGCGTAATCTGCACAGACAGGTTATTCCAACAGAATAATAAAGAATGGAATAACAGAAGAATTTCACCATGTATACGGTAGTCCGCGTATACAGGTTATTCCAACAGAATAATAAGGAATGGAATAACAATAGCTCTCTTCATTAATACGAAAGAAATAATACCCCTTACCTTAGAAGAAAACTGGAATAGTGAGGTAGCAGACTTTTCTTCTCCTTTCTCTCTATAATTTCTCTCTATAATAATTGATCTATAGCTTTAGTAAATTGGTGAGAAATGAAAGAAGAATGAGCTTCTATTTATAAGAAAATATAGTTTCAATAATTGCACATTTTGGGGCTCAAAATATTACAGTATAATACCTCCCTCTTTTTCTTTATTTTTAATTTAGTCCTGCAAGTATTATCAAACTTGCACCACATCCCCGAATAGTAAATCATGTGAATTAATAGTTCATTCGTGTAACTTAATAGTATAATCATGTGAAAAAACTAATTACAGTATAGTTCCTTTATCTATACTTCCATTTTTAATTTAGTCATGCAAGTATTATCAATCTTGCACCAACTCCCCTAATAGTAAATCATGTGAATCAATAGTACACACATGTGAACATATAGTTATAAGCATGTGAATTAATAGCAATTAATTGCTTATTTATCCGGTGAATTACCTGATTGGTTAATATAACCTCCAGACATCAATTATCATCAAAATAAATGTCGATTTCCACTAACACTAATAATTTCCACACAATGGAACTATCAATTTCATCTTTAATTAGCACGAACTTATTCATCATTAATATCATAACTCACAATATTTAACAACTAGATCATTCCCAGGAAATAGGGGGCTTTTCGCTAAGGATTTCTCCTTATTGGCGCGCAATTAGGTGACCAAACATCTCCTTGACAGAACTTCTATACATTGTCAATATTGCAAATAATAATATGAATAACTTTGCCGTCGTACGGATATTCCCAGACCAAATGAATATTTTATAATAACTTACATACTTTGAAAATTTTTCACATATCACCCTTAACTTTAACCCTTTCTCAATTTAACCATTACTAAATAAAATAATAATTATAAGAAAATTGAATACTTTTATTTCATAATTTTGGGATTTCACAGTCATGCTCAGAGCCTGTGTAATGGACTTCAAATGAAGCTGGGAGGATAATCTTCCACTGATAGAATTTGCATATAATAATAGTTATCACGCAAGCATTGACATGTCACCGTACGAAGTCCTGTATGGAAGGAAATGCAAAACGCCCTTATGTTGGGACGAAGTGGATGAACAAAGACTATTGGGGCCAGAATTGGTACAGCAGACAGTGGAGATCATTAAGGTTATAAGAGCTCGACTGGTAGCAACTCGGGATCGTCAAAAGAAGTATGCAGATTTGCATCGCAAGAAAAAGGGATTTTGAAGTGGGAAGCTATGTGTTTTTGAAAGTATCTCCCTGGAAAGGGAATATTAGATTTGGGAAGAAAGGTAAACTGAGTCCAAGATTTATTGGACCATTTGAGATATTGAAAAAAATAGGTGAAGTGGTGTACGACGTAGCTCTACCTCCTGAACTGGAACATATTCATAATGTGATTCATGTGTTAGTGTTGCGGCCATATAATCCTGACTACAAGCGTGTGATATCACACAAGCCAATTCAAGTTGAGAAGGATTTGTCATATGAAGAAATTCCTGTAGAAATATTAGATAGGAAAGAGCAGAAACTAAGGAATAAGGTTATTCGTTCTGTTAAAGTTCTTTGGAGGAGCCACAATGCTGAAGAAGCTATGTGGGAACTCGAGGAAAAAATGAGAAAAAATTATCCAAATCTTTTTGAGTAACCTTATGTGAAATTCCGGGGACGGAATTCTTATAAGGAGGGGAAAATGTAACAACCACAAAATTTTAAGTCACACGATAATTAAATATTAATGATATTGAAAACTTTGTGACATATAGGGAATGAATATGTTATTATTTATGTGAAAAATGTTTATGGTTAAATAAATATATATATATATATATATATATATATATATATATATATATATATATATATATATATGTATGTATGTATGTATGAATTATATAAAGAGAATTAAACGAAAAAGTTACATAACTGAATTATACATTAGGTATGGAAATTAAATAACATAAGGGTTATGGTATTGAAGAATAATAGTATTTAAATTATACTAACCTAAGAGAATAATTTTATTATCTCAATTTAATATTTAATTTAAACCTAATTAAAGTAAGTCTAATTAGGTTATAAAATTACATGTACATAAATAATTATTTAAATTCCAAAATGAGTGGAATGAAAATCCTAATTAAATAATTAGGGTAAGATAAAATTTATCTATTGGATCATGCAATTTTTACATAGCCCAAACAATTTAATTAGAGAGCCAAACAAGAAATCAAATGGCCCAAGTTATGGCCCAATTTGTATGGACCTTCTAGATGGTTAATTAACAAATAAATTAATAAATAAAATTGGCCAAGATGGAGTATGGATCCGACAAACAAAGGAGTAAGGGAAGAACATTATTCATTTCATTTAACTTCCATTCTTTTTTGTCAATGGGTTGTTTACCAACCCACCTAAATTGTCCCCTAGTTTTTTTAGCTTAATAATTTATTGTCCACCAAGGAAAGCAAGATATTGGAAGATTAATAGATATATACAAGTTATATCTATATATACTAATTGCCTATAAATACTCCCACATATTTTTATAAAGAAACTTTTCACTTATTCTTATAAGTTATCTAGCAAAAAAAGCAAAAAGCAAAGCAAAAGAAAGAAATAGAGTGAGAAAACGTGGGAAGCTTTGAAGGAGGGGAGAAAGAAATTTCCTTGATGCCACCTAGAGTTATCACATACTTTGGAAAAACAAGAAAAGTAGCATTAAGAACAAGGTAAAATTATTAAATCTCAAGCTTTAATTTCATGTATTTCGTTGGTTTTACAAAAATAAAGAACCTATGCTCATGAACTTTCAAAACACTTGATTTACTTCTTTTTAGTGCATCATGTTTGGATCTTACATTTTTGGGTGTTTAAAAGTTGATCGAAAAGGAAAGAAAAGAAATTATGTACAAATGTTTAAGAAACATCCTAATCTTGAATGCTTAGTGTATTTTATGTTAGATACATGGAGTTCAAGCTTTAAATGACTAGAGGCATGCTAGAATGATAGATATAGAGTTTAATGGATTTAACTTGTGTATTGGTATGTTTTTGTGAAGAAACGTTTGGTAAAATGCATGAAAATGAGTTTTACCAGAAAACTTAATCGAAAGGTGTGATTGAAGTTTTTTTTCATTTTGAAACTTACTAATAGTTTTTGGGGTTTTCTTTCTTGTGATGCTAGATATGTAAGTTAAGAACAAAATTCCTTTTGAAGCATGCAAAAATGTTTTAAAATGAGCAAGATATGATATTTTTTTTTCTTTCTAAAAACACCTCATTGTTGAATGGCTGTGCAAAATAGTCCGGTTTCTGGCCATTTTCAGTAACCAAAACATGTCCAAATTTGATGTTTGATAAATGAAAATTGTAGTTTATGAAGATACGAATCCAACGAGACCGACTGGACCTAAATCGGAGTTGTAGATTTCATTTTATTCAAGTTTTAGTAAAGGACCCCAAATCTGAAAAATCAAAGGAAAAAAATATATTAACTGTCGGTTCAATTTCCGGCCAACCGGATGAACTTTCAGCCGATCGGTTCACCCAGTTTCCAGCCAGTTCTGGTGGTAGGTTCGGGACCAAAACTTTTCTAAAATTGTGAAGAATATTAAAATAGTTAATTCTGAATTTTTCAGGATAGTTATGTAATTATTAAGTAATTAATGGTTTAAACTCATTTAAATCATTTAAAACTTACTAATTAATAATTATTAATGCCACAAGATAATTATTAAACTAATTACATATAATTTGTGACGCCCCCAAAATCGGTATACATCACCTATTCTGAGTCGTCAAATACATGGTACAATATTCAAATACAATTTAATTATACAACAGTCGTGTAAAATACGACTAAACATATGCTGTGAGTTTTAATACAAATATTGTCATCTATACAATATACAAACTCAATGGGGTCCTCATTACATTTACTATCACACTATTTCATATAATAGTGAAGACTACTAATGCTACTATCTGGACCATCACTCTGTTCCCCGACTAGTCCCTGCTACGTTCTCATTTCCTGAAGAGAATAATGAAAGCAAAAGGGTAAGCTCAACTAGCCCAGTAAGAAATATTATGACTAAGATAATGCAGAATAAATTATCATTAGCCTTCAACAGTGTTAAACTGATAAAATATAACAAACATCAAGTTTAACTACAGCGGAACAAGCAATCCATTAGAAGAGTCAAGTAAAGAATATAATCTACTATCTTCTATGATTTAAAAGGTTTTTCATGATTTTTATGGCTGAGATTTATCTTAATAAATAATCCACATCATCCCTGCACTACGGCCAAGGATACTCATTAGTATCAGAACCATAAATTATTCATGCACCACAGCCAAGGATATTCGTGTATTCATCAATGGTCATGATCATGCCAATAATTGAACAAAACTGAGTGACTTCTCACGTAAGCATCAATAATCAATACTGTGTGCTACTGTGTAACTACGCGTATTACTGTACTTTTAACACCGGGTGTTTCAACAGTTAACGGTAAAACTTCTGCCGTTATTTTCATAAAATATTTTTTTCGTTTTCTCAATCCGACAATAATTCGGTTGTAGGGTCCACCAATGATTGTGCCATTGTACGAATATTCCCTGTTAAAACAAATATTCCCTGACCAATCGAATATTATATAACGACTTACGTACTTTGCAAAATTTATAATTATTACCCACAACTATAACATTATATCAAATTCATTCCATAATATTCAAAAATGATATTTATAGAAAATTCATCTTTATTCATAAAAGTTGGGGTCTTACAACCTCCGCTTCTTATGAAATTTCGCCCTCGAAATTAGGGTACGTACCTGGTATGTTGAAGAGGTAAGGATACCTTGATTTCATTTCAAATTCTAACTCCCAAGTCATTTCCTCAACATCGTGGTTTCTCCATAAAACTTTAACTTGAGGTATAACCTTGGAGCGTAGAATATGTTCCTTCTTATCCAAGATTTGAATAGGAACCTCTTCATACGTTAAATCTTCCGCTATTTTGTCTGGTTCTAACTCAATAATTTGGTTCATATCTTACATATATTTACGTAACAAGGATATGTGAAAAACGTTATGAACACGAGACATACTTGGCGGTAAAGCGAGTCTATAGGCCACAGTTCCTACTCGATCGAGGATTAAAAATGGACCGATGAATCGAGGATTAAGCTTTGCTATCTTTCCAAATCTCGTAACTCCTTTCCATGGAGCAACACGTAACAACACATGATCTCCTATATCGAATTCCACGTCTTTTCGATGAAGATCAGCATAACTCTTTTGTCGGTCTTGTGAGATTTTTATACGTTGTCGGATCGTTTGAATCTTTTCTGTAGTCATACGTAACAACTTCGGTCCCAAAAATGTTGCTTCACCCACCTCATCCCAGCATACTGGAGAACGACACATTCTTCCATACAACGCCTCAAATGGAGCCATGCCAATACTTGTTTGATAACTGTTGTTGTAGGAAAACTCCACCAATGGTAAGAACTTATCCCAACTTCCCTTGAAGTCAAGGACATAGAGTCTTAATAAATCTTCAAGAGTTTGAATAGTCCTCTCCGACTGCCCGTCCGTCTGAGGATGATATGTCGAGCTAAATCGTAAATTTGTGCCCATAGCTTTCTGCAAACTAACCCAAAATCATGAAGTGAATCTTGGGTCTCGATCAAAAACTATAGATACTGGCATACCATGCAGTCTTACAATCTCGTTTATGTACATACGAGCAAGACGTTCAATTATATAAGTTTCTCGTATCGGTAAGAAATGAGCAGACTTGGTCAATCTATCAACAATGACCCAAATCGCATCTATACCTTGAGAAACCTAAGGAAGACCGGTAACGAAATCCATGGTAATGTGCTCCCACTTCCATTCTAGAATTTCAAGTGGTTGCAATGGACCTTTTAGTACTTGATGCTCCGCTTTAACTCATTGACAAGTTAGACACCTTGAGATAAACAGCGCTATTTCTCTCTTCATATTGCTCCACCAAAATGTATAACGAATATCATGATACATTTTTGTACTCCCAAGATGGATTTCAAATGGTGTGTTGTGCGCCTCCATCATAATTTTATACTTTAAATCAGGGTCGTTAGGAACACAAAGTCTGGAGTTGACTCGAAATATTCCTTCTTCATCTATTCTTGCTTCCGGCATAACACCTTCTTGCACTTTCTTCCTCATACGCATCAGCTCTAGGTCTGTAGCTTGAGCAACTTTAACTTTATCAATTAAAGTCGGTTCTACTCGTATATTCGCCATCATCACATGGGTCCCTAGAGTCTTTAACTCTATCTCCATCCTTTGCAGGTCACACAAAATGGGCCTTTGTGTTGACAATATCACACTCGTACTTGCATATGATCTTCTACTCAATGCGTCAGCTACCACGTTCGCTTTTCCAGGATGGTATTGGATGGTATGATCATAATCTTTCAACAGTTCAAGACAACGTCGTTGTCGCATGTTGAGTTCCTTTTGAGTGAAGAAATATTTGAGGCTTTTATGATCCGTAAATATCTCCACCTTCTCCTCATACAAGTAATGCCTCCAAATTTTAAGTGCGAAGACAACAGCTGCTAACTCTAGGTCATGAGTAGGATAATTCCTCTCATATTCTTTGAGTTATCTTATGGCATAGGCTATGACTTTCCCATGTTGCATGAGAACACATCCCAACCCTTTGCCCGAAGCATCACTGTAGATGACAAATCCCTCAGAGCCAGATGGTATTGTCAGAACAGGTGCTGAAATGAGTCTCCTCTTGAGTTCTTGAAAACTCTTCTCGCATTCTTCGCTCCAACCAAACTTTGTATCTTTTCGAGTCAGCTGAGTTAATGTAGTAGTTATTCGAGAAAATCCTTCCACAAATCTCTGATAATAACCAGCTAAGTCGATAAAGTTACGTACTTCGATCACTAATTTAGGTTGCTCCCAGCTTTGAATTGCTTCAATCATTGTCGGGTCAACATATATTCCATGACTTGATACTACGTGCCCAAGGAATGCTACTTCCTCAAGTCAGAACTCACGTTTCTTTAACTTGGCATAAAGCTTGTATTCACGAAGCTTTTAGAGTGTCAGCCTCAAGTGTTGCTTATAATCTTCACGACTTTTGGAATAAATAAGGATGTCATCAATAAAGACAACCACAAAGTGATCCAAATATTCCTTGAATACTCGGTTCATCATATCCTTGAAGGCAGCAGGAGCATTAGTCAATCCAAAGGACATGACTATGAATTCATAATGCCCGTGTCGAGTTCTGAAAGCCGTCTTTGGAATGTCATCGGTTCTAATCTTCAATTGGTGATATCCGGAACGAAGATCAATATTTGAAAAGAATTTGGCTCCTTGCAATTGGTCAAACAGGTCATCAATACGTGGCAATGGGTACCTATTTTTGATGGTGACATGATTCAACTCCCTATAATCAATACAAAGTCGCATACTCCCATCTTTCTTCTTCACAAATAGAACAGGAGCACCCCAAGGAGACGTACTAGGACGAATAAAACCAATGTCTAACAATTCTTGCAATTGGGTCTTTAACTCCTGAAGTTCAATAGGAGCCATTCGATATGGGGCTTTGGAAATGGATTTTGTACTGGGTTTAAGGTCGATACAAAATTCAATTTTATGCTCTGGGGGTAGGCCAGGAAGTTCTTCAGGGAATATGTCAGGGAATTTATTAACAATAGAAATATCATTCAAAACTGACGTATTTTTGTTTAGATACGTGACATGAGCTAAGAAAGCTTGACATCCGTTTTTCAATAAACGAATAGCTTTATGGCTTGAGATGACCATGATTGATTTTAATGGTTTGGTCACTTGAATTCGCATAATAGGTTGATTAGAAATATGAAAGCTAACAACCTTACGAAAACAATCAATTTTAGCATGATGAGTAGTTAACCAATCAATCCCTAGAATCACATCAAATGCAAGTATTTTCAATGAAATAAGATCTACAGGTAATGTGAGGGTACCGATTTGAACCAAACAAGACTTATAAACAGTGGATGTAATGAAGGTTTCTCCCAACGAAGTTTCCACAGATAAGTCAAAGTCTAATTTCTCCAGAGTCAAATTTAATCGATGAGCGCAAATAGGAGAAATAAAAGAATGAGTAGAATCGGTATCAAATAAAGTATAGACTTCGCTAGAGTTTATGATAAGCTTACCCGTGATGACCTCATTCGGGTTCCTTGCTTTCTGGGAGGTTACAACAAGCGCTCTCCCTTGCACTATCGGCTTTGACTTTTCTGGGACGGCCTTTGGTGCCTCCATCCTAGCTAAACTTGTCTTCGGTGAATGACAAAATCGGGCTAAGTGACCTTCTCTTCCACAATTATAACATGTTTTGGATAGCATCGCGCAGTTTGGACTGATGTGTCCCTCCCCTCCGCATTTGAAGCATATGATAGGTGGTCGTTCTCCTTCCTTAATAACGGGTGCTGGTGCTGACGTTTTTCCATCATTGTTGAATCTCCTCTTCTTGAAATGTCCATTCTTATTGTTTTGGCCCTGATTACCACCGAAGTGGTTACCACTTTTGGCATGTTGATTCCCTCCACGCTTGTTATCACCGCTTCGATGACTGCTCTCACTGGTATTATCATTTTGTCAGCTGCTCTCTTTTGGTTGCGTTGACTCGTTATCGCGCTCTACTAACTGAGCCCTATTTACAACATCTGAATACAAACACAGTTTATGAGAAATAAAATGTTGACGTATGTCTGGCTTTAAACCTCTTAAAAACATCTGCGTAATTCTCTCTTCATTATCCACCAAGTGGGACGCAAACCGAGATAACTAGGCAAACTTAGCTTCGTACTGCGACACGGTCATATTATTTTTCTCCAACTTGATGAACTCTACCTCTTTTATGTGACGAATACTTTCGGGAAAGTACTTGTCGTTGAATAGTTCTTGGAACTTCTCCCAAGACATCTTCAGTGCGGCAGGTTGAGTACGATTTACCGATTTCCACCAATAATCTGCCTCTCCTCGCAACATAAAGGCGGCAAAGGGAACCTTTTGCTCCTCAGAGCATCCAAAGACATCAAATATCTTGGTGATCTGCTTTATCCATGCTTCCGCCTTAAGTGGTTTTGGCTCTCGAATAAAATCCGGTGGTCCCAGCTCCTTGAACTGTTTAGCGATGACCATCTGAGAGTTTCCAGTGTTTCCACCTACATTTTGGACAGGAGCCGCTCTCTCCTGCTATTGCATGAATTGCATAAACCCTCTGAACATTCCATCATTCATCATTTGGTTAGTGTTGTTGTTTGCATGAGGATTGTCGCCTTCTTGATGCACATTATCCAGATTATTGATATGTGGTGAATCAACGGTCGCCTGTGCTCCTATTGCTATTCTCAACATTCTCGGATGTCATTTTCAGATACTTCCACAAAATAAAGGTTAATTGACATGTAACATATTATCCATATATTCTGACCGACCAATTAAATACCAAATAAACTTAGGTAGGTCATACTAGCGAAGGAATTTCCCGTCTCTCCCCTCCTACTTCTATTCTCACATCTTAGCCAAGGATCATATCCCTAAGATTTGATACCAACTGTGATGCCCCCAAAATCGGTATACATCACCTATTCAAATACAACTTAATTATACAACAGTTGTGTAAAATACGACTAAACATATGCTGTGAGTTTTAATACAAATATTGTCATCTAGACAATATACAAACTCAATGGGGTCCTCATTACATTTATTATCACACTATTTCATAGAATAGTGAAGACTACTAATGCTATTATATGGATCATCACTCTGTTCCCCGACTAGTCCATGCTACGTTCTCATTTCCTGAAGAGAACAATGAAAGCAAAAGGGTGAGCTCAACGAGCCCAGTAAGAAATATTATGACTAAGATAATGCAAAATAAATTATTATTAGCCTTCAACAGTGTTAAACTGATAAAATATAACAAACATCTAGTTTAACTGCAACGGAACAAGCAATCCATTAGAAGAGCCAAGTAGAAAATAGAATCTACTATCTTCTATGATTTAAAAGGTTTTTCATGACATTTATGGCTGAGACTTATCTTAATAAATAATCCACATCATCCCTGCACTACGGCCAAGGATACTCATTAGTATCACAACCACAAATTATCCATGCACCACAGCTAAGGATATTCGTGTATTCATCAATGGTCATGATCATGCCAACAACTGTCCATCAATGCACTACAGGTCAATGAGGACTTTTTCCACATCATTTATAATATTACGGTCATGATTACACCGAATAATCCCTAGGTCATAATTATACCAAGTCCATCTATGCACTACAGGCCACAGATGACTTTCAACATAATATAAACATGAGGATGATGACAATGATATAAGAATTCAATAAAACAAGTTCAAGAATTAATTTATCCAGGAACGAATAATGTCCAAATTATCAACATGATACTTCTTTGTAGAGTAACACTCAAGAATGCTCAGAAGAATATTTTCATGAAAAGATACTAGATGAAGCGCAAATATCAAGGATATTCCACTAATTTCATGGAGTATAGAAGTCAAAACTTTAACCAACTGAGTATAATAAAGAATGGAATAACAAAAGAAATCGCCAGGCATGCGATAAACCGCACAGACAGGTTATTCCAACAGAATAATAAATAATGGAATCAGGTCATGCGTAAACGCACCGACAGGCTATTCCAACAGAATAATAAATAATGGAACCAGGTCATGCGTAAACGCACAGACATGATGTTCCAACAGAATAATAAACAACGGAACCAGGTCATGCGTAAACTCACAGACAGGATGTTCCAACAACAAAATAAATAATGGAATAACAGAAGAATTTCACCAAGTATCCCGCATATACAGGTTATTCCAACAGAATAATAAAGAATGGAATAACAAAAGAATTTCACCAATAAGAAAGAAGGAATACCCCTAACGAGTACAACAAATAATATCCCTTACCGTAAAAGAAGAGTATTTTGACTAGTAGGGCGAGGATATACTCAAAGAAAACTTGCACTACGCTCAAAGCTTTCTTAAACTCTAAAGAAATACGCTCAAGATTATAGAAGAAGAACTCTCTCTATAGTTTCTCTCTCTAGAGTTTTAGTGAATTCGTAAGAAATAATGAAGGAATGAGCTTCTATTTATAGAAGAATGGACTGCATAGTAACTAATTCATGAACGGTCCAGATTGATTTACTTTAAACGGACGGTCCAGATTGGTTTACAATAAAATATAATATATTCTATTTATAATCTAATAAAACGAATAACTTTATAAAAGTATTCTGTTTTATATAAAAAGATTTTACTATGCAAATACTATGCATAATAAAATATAATATATTCTAATTATTGTCTACTAAAACATATAACTTTATAAAAGTATTGTGTTTTATATAAAAAGATTTTACTATTAGTCTAATAAAACGAATAACTTTATAAAAGCATTCTGTTTTATATAAAAAGTTTTTCTATTTTATTACATTAATAATACTAATAAAACAAAACTCATCATCATTATTATAATTCTCAATATTAATCGACCAGGTCGTTCCCAGGAAAGAGGGGGCTTTCCAATAAGGATTTCTCCCCATTGGCGCGCAATTAGATGACCAAACCTCTCCTTGACAGAACTTCTAGACATCGTTAATATTGCAAATAATAATATTAATAACTTTGTCATCTCAATTATTGATTATAAAATATTGACAATAATTGAATCAAATAGCGCGAGATACTGTGCAACAATTACTGTAACAATAATTGAACAAAACTGAGTGACTTCTAACGTAAGCATCAATAATCAATACCGTGTGCTACTGTGCAACTACGCATATTACTGTATTTTTAACACCTGGTGTTTCAACAGTTAACGGTAAAACTTCCGTCGTTATTTTCATAAAATATTTTTGTGATTTTCTCAATCCGACAATAATTCTATTGTGGGGTCCACCAATGATTGTGTCGTTGTACGAATATTCCCTGTTAAAATGAATATTCCCCGACCAATAGAATATTATATAACAACTTGCGTACTTTGCAAAATTTATAAATATTACTCACAACTATAACATTATATCAAATTCATTCCATAATATTCAAAAATGATATTTATAAAAAATTCATCTTTATTCATAAAAGTTGGGGTCTTACATAATTTAAATATAATTAACTTTTTAATTATTATTTAAGTGATAATTAAGTAGAGTTAGGTGGTAATAAACTAACTATTGATTATTTAATTAAGATTAAATAATAAATAGAGCTAAACCATTGATTAATTATTATTTAATTAATATTAAATAATGATTAAAGAACATTTAAGTAAGATTATGTAATAATAATTTAATTACTTACGTACATTGACATAAAATTTATAAAATAATTTTTTTATTATTTAATTAATATTAAAAAATAAATAAGAACAAGTGATAATTAATTATTCTTAGATTAACAAGAAAGAATAATTAAAGTCTTATGAAGTGAATTAATTATTTGTTATTCAAAGATAAATAGTTAATTAATTATTATTTATTAAATAATAAATAATGACAAATGTTAATTAATTATTCATTTATTAATAGTAATGAATAATTAAAGATTAATGAAGTAAATAAATTAATTATTTATTATTCATGGATAATGATTAATTAATTATTATTTAATTAATATTAAATAATAATTAAAGACAAATAATATTAATAATTTAATTAGTTATTATTTAATTAGCATTAAATAATAAGTAGATGTAATTAGCTATTATTTATTATTAAATAATAACTTAAGGTAATTAATTAATTACTATTTAACTAATATTAATTAAATAAAGATAGAGTTAATAAATGAAGAGAATTTAAATAACTCATTAATTAAACAATTATAGTAAATTGTTTAAAGATCTAATAAGTGTTTATTACTTAAGAAAAACCTTATAAATTAATTAAATCATTAACCTAAGATTTATTAAATATCTTATAGGACTAATGATAGTATATTATATTATGTGTACATTGTGATTGAATTATTTGTTAATAGCACAAGTAAGCGTATAGACATACAATTATACGCAGTACTAATTAATAGACCAACATTGTCAATGTTAGGTCGTTCAAAGAGTTTTAATTAAAGCTAGTTAGATGTAGCTCATCGAACAGACAAGTTCTCTAACTCAAACTTGAGTTATTATTTTCAAAGCATGTTAGTGGATAATTATTGTTGATTACTCCACATCCTTAACGATTATTGTGAATCGCATTTTGTGAAATCGGATTCCTGTTCAATTATTATTGAATTGTGAATTAATTAAAGTTCTTTCATTCTTGAACTGTTTATGTGATAGATATATGCTAGTTGTATCAGCTAGATCGAATATATTTAAATTTATTAAATCAAATATGTTTTAAAAGCTATTCTTAACCAATTGATTTGGTAAGAACTCGAGACTGAGAAAAAGAACAATTTTATTAAAGTATTATATTGTAAAATAATTGTTGCTCGACTATTAAGTGTTTATGCATAATACACCGGGTATGAAAGGTTGATCCCCTTGATTACCAAAACTTATTAATAGGACCAGTTTAACTACTGACAACCTTAGTATATGTTCATGGTTATTTCAAACCACTTAGCATCTATTATTCAATTATTCGAATATTCAATTATTGAAACTTAATTCATGTTCTCTCACAATCGATTCTATTGTTGAACATTGAAAGATAAATCCCTTTCTAATCATGATATACCTTTCTTGTATTTAAACTTGCTAAGCAAACTAGTTGCTTACCCTTGTTATATCATGATATTTATTTCAGCTATGCCCGAAGGATAGAATAAGAAAGACAAAGGCAAGGGCAAGATCCAAGACTAGTTTAATATGAATGTTAATCATTATATTATCTGATGGAATTATTTATGTAAACCTTTTGTAATATTAAAGGTGAGTTTAAGTTAAGGTAAATAAGACATTGGGATTATGTTATGAAACTTTATTATAATGAACAATGTATGTTTATTATTCCGCAATAGTTTATAGAATGCTTATGATAATGATAGATCGTGAGCACTGAATCTGAGGTTAGAGAACCTGGATTTAGGGGGCGTCACATATTAGACCAATGGCCTATCCCCCTACTATAGCGTAAAACTCAGCAAAACAAAAAGGCTAGAGAGAGATGATGAAACTAAAATCCATGGTGATGTTGGCTACAAATTGGCAGTTGGCCAACTCTTCATTGTCCATTGTTTCCTTCCTTTTTCCTCTGAATCAAACCATGGAGCAAAGTCATGGACTGGGCAGCCATTTCTCTATAAATGGAAGCGAAACTCTTCATTTCTCAGTTGCTAGAATTTCCGTGATAAGTGACTTAGAGAGTGAGTGTTGCTGAGGATTGAGGGAGCATACTTAGAGCAATTGATAATCCATTAAGGCTTCAAGAGGTATAAAATTATGTTCTTAGTTAAGTTTTGTCAAATTCTTACAATTCTCTTGAAATCTCTATTAAGTAGTATGAATTAGCATGTCTCTGTGCTGTTGAGTTAGTATGTATGCTTTGAAGTGATGCAGGTGAGTCTGGTTTAAGAATTAGCAATATCTATGCTAAGGCTCTGCAGAAGCATAGTCATTTATTTTTGCCTCAGAACGAAGTGGCGCGGCCGCGCCACTTCTATAGCTTTATACCGCGCAGCCGCGTGACTTTCTCAGATACTGTTGCAGTGATTCAATGTTATGCTAAACATGTTAGGATGGTTTGAACATGCCTATAGATGACCCTAACATATAAAATAATGTTGCTTAATATATAGTAAGACTTGGTAACTTGGTTTGGTGTGCGTATTCAAAGAAGTATAAGGATTTGGAAACTAGTTTTGATAAACATCGTGCAATACATGTTCTGACTTTATGTACAAATATATCAAGTTCTGATATGCATTAATATGTGACCAATGTGTTAGTTTACCTTGTTGGAGATGGTATGGTGTAGTCAAGCATGAATTAAAAAGAAAATGCAAGTAAAAGGCTATGTATACATTGAGCTTTGAAATTGGAAGCATGATATCATAATTTGATTTTTTTATATATAAACGAGAAAGCATGACATAGAGTATGAGAGCTTACCTTATATGCTTGAATAAATTTTGATGTCTTACTAATGGAGACTTAAAGTTTCAAATACAAACTTGATGAACTAAATACACTTTGAGTCAAGAACTTGTGAGCATGCTTAGGAGGTCTAACATGTATATATGAGAATATGATGTATGATAAGTAAAGTGGCTTTGCATGCTTGGTAGCTTAATATAAGATTCTCAAAGGAAACCTTGAAGACTAGTTTTGTCAATAATTATATTACAAGTATTCTAGAATCTGATATCATGATTAGGTGTGTCATGCATGTAGACATGATTGACAATCATGCTAGCTAGTCATATGCATTGTAAAATAGTTGAGCATGGAATACGATAAGTCTAAGTGATGACTTCATACTTGAAATACATGATGTAACTAACATAAACATATATAGTTGAGGCCAAAGGACCATGTAGCATGTGTATAATGACTAAACATGAAAAACCTTTTTAGCTTAACATGTGAAGTCTTAATTAAATGAAAATGAATAATGACCTATGATAATGTTTTGATGTAGGGTCAAACTTAGTTATTCACATAATAACAGGTGTGCTGTGCGTGATTATTCATATATGTGCAAGACGGGTGTACACTGGCCTTCTGCAGAAGCAGCCATGTCTTGGTTTGCACAAGGAGCAGCGCGACCGCGCCACTCTATAGTACAAACCAAGCGCGGCCGCACCAGTCTGTAGTAGGATCAGATTTCTGTTGTTGATCTGAGGGTTGATGCATGTCTATATTGTTACTTTAATCAGTCATACATGTCCATTATAGTATACATGTGTGAATAGGTATGATAATAGAAGAATACTATAACTATACCCTTAAGTCAAAGTGTGAAGACAAGTTATGTTCTTTAAATGACATAGTGTATTAGAAACTGATTTTCATGTTATGTGATGACATACGTATGGAAGCATGTGACTAAGAGGAGACTAATAATATATGTTTAGTATTGATGAGTTACACTTGTGTATCATGGTAAATTAAGATAATAGGTATACGTGTTGAACTTGTATAACTAATGTGATTATACATGAATAGGATATCATAGTGCATTGGACTGGTATTAAGCTTTACTTTGGTAAACTATGCTTGAGGCAAGTACACGAACCTTACTCTTATTTGAGCATTATTTGAACTTGTGCAATTATTGATCGTACAAGTAGAACTTTAAGGAAATAATACTTCTTAATGAAATTTCAAACTTTGATTAGAAGGATATTTATTCATATAAATATTATGAAAGAAAATGTCTAAGCCATTGATTCGGCTAGACTATTGATAGTTGATCGAAAGATATCCAAACCAAATTAACTTGGTGCGAACTCTTATAACTAAGTTGAACAACCCTCTTGGTAGGGGGAATTATATATTGTCGGGAAACCGACGTGCACACATGGGCGGATCTACCTTAGGGCAGTGGGGTCAATTGACCCCACTGAATTTTTGGGAGTTAATTTTTAATTTGATTTTGATTTTATAAAGTGTTTAGTGAAAATAAAAAATTCAGATTAAAAGACTATTAAATGTCTCAAATTTCTACTAACACAAGCACTCCACTCTTTTATATTGTTTAGTAACTTGCATTGAATATGATATTTTTACAGCTATTGAAATGAAACTATCATTACGATAGTTTCAAACAATGAAATCTCAAAAAATGTTATTATAAATAATATTTTAACAATATTATTTAGTTTTGTAATTTATTTTAGAGGACAAAAGAAGTGTCTCTTATAATAACAGTGTTTTAAAAAATTATAAAATATCATTTTATATATAACATAAGATCGAGGATTCGAAGTGTATTCAATTACATAAAAAGTATCAATTTTATATGATAGCTTACACAATTATTTGCAATATCCCTCGCATTCTAACGCCTTTATTTTATTGTATTTTATTTTTTAATAAATTTTTGTTTTAAAAAAATTGACCCCACTGAATTAATGGGCTGGATCCGCCCCTACGTGCCATTTGAGAAAGACTAAATGTAATGCATTGACATAAGGTACTTTAGGCTGATCACCTGTTGTGATCGTTTTATAGAATTATCAGTCTAGTACTATAAATTCTAGGAGAAGTTCATAGTCCTTAGTTACTGCTCAGAATTCATTACTTTGAAATCTTGAAATTGATTAACCATTGAATATTATTGATATTTTATGTCCATGGCAACTATTGTTGATAATCATTGATATTTCTTTCTATCTTGAACTATCATTATTGATATACCTTGAGAAATTTAAAACCATATTAGCTACCCTTTTTCTATATTTCTTGCTGGGCAAAATTATTGTTCATCCTTGCTTTCCATAAAACTTTCAGTTAAAGCAGAACGTGGTGAACCCTCTAGCAAGGACAAGGGTAAAGAGAAGGCTTTGGACTAGTTATTCCATAATGCTAGAATGTACTATTATTTGGTTGAAGAAGAACTTATTTATGTTAAGCTTGTGCTTAGTTTAAGTTGTATTGAATTATGTATTAGTTATGCCTAAACGGTGTTTAATTGTGATTAAGGCTTGCAAGAGATGTTTAAGTTACGAACCTTTGGGACAAGGATAATTATATTATATCAATGTAATTTATTCTATTATTCCGCTATGTGAGATGTTGATTTATTTTTAGAGTTAGTATGTGACAACCAAATTTGAGACAAGAGTGGTCTAAATTTTTTTTCATCAAATATATATATCCAAATCTCGAATGATCATTAGTGAAAGTAATGAAATATGAATACCCTCCTTTAGCATCTATTGTCATAGGTCTACATACATCTGTGTGTACCAAATCTAACAATCCTGCAACTCTCTCTCTCTCTCCATGTCCACTAAATGGAGACTTAATCATTTTTCCCATGAGACAAGATTCATAAGTTGAATATGATTTAAAATCAAATGGCTCTAAAAGCCCATCTTTTGTAATTTTTGTAGTCTTGTTTTATTAATATGACCGAGTTTACAATGTCATACGAATGTACACATCATCTTTTTTCGTTTTATTAGTTTGTTCAATTTGTAAAATATTTTCATATAAGTTAAGTACGTAAAGTCTATCAATTAATCTACCAGTTTCAAACAAAACATTCTCATTATAAATAGAAAAAACTATTGTTCTTTATTATAATATTAAAAACTTCATTGTCCAACAATGAAATTGAAATAATGTTTCTAATAAAAACTAGAACATAATAACAAC
Organism: Panax japonicus; assembly: GCA_020205505.1. Taxonomy (NCBI): domain Eukaryota; kingdom Viridiplantae; phylum Streptophyta; class Magnoliopsida; order Apiales; family Araliaceae; genus Panax; species Panax japonicus. The sequence goes on along the minus strand of CM035100.1, from coordinate 16,185,042 downwards.
TTATTAAATTAATTGCTTTTCCAGAAGGCAGTACTAACAATAAGTTACTACGGCTAATGCAACAACCTTTGCTCCATTTCCCATGCGCAGAACGACTTCTCCTTTGTTCAGCTTTCTACTTTTGCTTAGTCCCTACAAAGAATTGCATATGTGAGAACCACATCCGATATCCAATACCCAAGTAGAACTTTGACTTACAGAAATATTTATTTCAATCATGAACAAACCTGTATCTGTAGCTGAAGTTGAAGTTTCTCTAAGCTTCTTTTGCTTCTGCTCTGCAAGATACTCCTTGCAGTTTCTCTTCCAATATACAGGCTTGTTGCAGTGGAAGCAAACTCCTTTGCTATCAGCATCATCCTTTTTCTTGTCTTTAGTTTTTGCCTTTCCTTTTGCTGTGACGCCCCCAAATTCGTTTAACATCGATTACAGGACTTGGAGCTCACGATACAACATACAACATCATCTAGCTAAGTAAACTTTAACAATAATAATAATATTATATTACCCATTACACAAATAGTCAAAATAAAATCCCAAGTCTTTACAACCTTAAAACATATTGGAACTTAGTCTTAGCGTTTATCGCTACATTACACATATGCGGAAATAATTAACTTATTACATAATCATTAGCATCACTTCATCTTGGACTTTCCCTTGTCCTTGCCCGAAACCTCAGCCTTCTCACCCTTAACTGAAAGGTTTAAACAAGAATGAGCACAAATTGCCCAGCAAGTATACGGAATAAATGGGAAATATACATCAGGATAAAGACATTTGAATCACTAGATCTCAACTGTTGAAAGATTATCAAGTGTTAAATAGGAACATCAAGAATGGAAATTTAAGAATTTTCAATATCATACTAAGGGGTGTAAAAATACCCTGAACATATTTCTTTCATAAAAAAAACATCAGACGAATTAACAATCAAATAGACTGTAAACTGTCTCTGCAAGTACGCCAGGTAATCAGCCCATTGTACCCTACATTGTGCACATGTATTAAGTTTAAAATGCATAAGCATAAATGGGACTATTTGCCCGACATCTGTTTTTCCCGTCCATTCGGGTTGTTCATCTTAGTAATCATGCGAGACCTCACCAAGGCAACTTGGATTGGTAAACATTCAATAGCTTCGAAAGATGTGTTTTAAATCATTTTTCATCAATAAAAACTAGCCAGAACCAAAGGCTAGGAACATACTTAGAACAATTTGATAATGAAATAAAACTTAAACATATGGCAGTTAAAATATTAACTGAATAATCATCGATAAGCTTGCAAGATAATTGAAGTTTGTATGACTTTTCAACGAAAAAACTTGCATGAATAACTAACACAAGTCCAATAGTTACCCTTACTGCGATAAGATTAGTAAGGATTTAATGTACCCAAAAGAAATTAGGGTTAGGAAACTTGCCTGATGAGCCTGCTACAATACACGCTAGTAATTAACCTTCACGTAACCTAATTACATGTGTCTCGTTAATCACCATTCATACACAATCTAGTTTGAAGTATAAGGGTCTCCTATTGGATATGCTATAAACATCATAAGAGAATATATTTAGAAAATATATGCCACCCATTTTAGACATCATATCCAGCCCAAAACAGAAATTAAAAGTGCTCAAACATAACAGTTTTTACATTTTTTTTTCAGCTTTACCATATCTCGCTAAAATAGGCATAACTAATTTGTTTTAAAACATTTTTGAGAGATTCTTGCGCCCACGCGAAGCTAACTTCTGGGGCTACAACTTTCGTTCATGGACCAACTTCAAATTCCAAGCAAAAAATTCCAGAAAATCCGTGCAAGAGGACTGCACCGAATTTGTTGGACAGATTTGACACAACTACTTTGAAAAGTCATAACTCCTTGCTCCGAAGTCGGAATTAGTCCGTTCCAGAGTCTATGGAAAGCTTATTCAGTGTACTATAATAATCCATAAGCCCATAATTTTCTAGAAACTGTAGCTAGTACCGAATTTTGTCTTTAGGGTCAGCAGTTCACAATTTTTTTTCTTTTTCGGTTTCTAACATGATTGCTTACGATTTTCATATCTCACTCAAAATAGCTTCGATCTGAACGAAATTTGGACATGTTATACCTCATGCTACATACTATTTTACAAAATTATTACATGCACCAAATGGATTATCTAAGACATGATTTCGAGTGACCAAAAATCCTAAAAAAAATCATGCAAACTAGTTTAACCCAACTTTTGAGAAAATCATGATTTTGATTCTAGCATGCATGGGTTTTGATTCCTATTATCTAGACCACTTCTAATAACATATATATACATGTTACAACCATTCAATTCTCTAACTTTTCATGTTTTCATCAAATTAGCATCAAAGAGGCATTTTATCAATTAGCTAGTATACATGGCAAGATTTCTTGACTTTCTATGAATTAGAGCATGTACTAAACCAGAATTTTCACTCTCTACTACCACATATCATAAACAAACCCTAGCATGACATTACAAAGTCAAAACAAACCATCTACCATGCTTATACAATAATTTTCTTACTAGTTTTCTCATAACATAAGAAATGGTTTGAAGCTTACCTTTTGGACGAAATTTTCTCTTGGTTTAATCTTGCTAGAGTCTCACCCCTTTGCTTGTTAACTCCTTTGCAACCTCCAAAATTCTTAGGCCACCTAGCACCACTCTCAACTCCCAATATTTTTCTCTCTCTCGATTGGAACTTGTGAAAGGAAGAAAAACTTTGATGGAATGTACATATATATGGTATATTCAACTAAACTCTCTAGCCCCTTGTAACTCCGGCATGATTAGATATCATTATGTTACCATTCATTCCTCTAATTATTAGCCTAGTTATGGAGGGGGTTTAGAAAATGAAAAGGTTTGAGTTTAGAGAATAAACTAGTTCCCTCCTCTTCTATCTTACTATATACGTATATACTCCTTACTTTTTGTCCCAATATGCAGGTCACATGGCCCCAGCTATTGCTCATATGAACTTAAAAATATTATTTTAATCATTTAATCAGTTAAATAATTATTTTGACCATTTTGCCCCTCGTAGTCAAATGTGTCCGATACTTATATCGATTCCTACTAAAGTCGACGTCCTGAACTTCATGGGACTATCCGTTTCGTCAAACTCAACTCATATTTGTAAGTCATCCCACGAAATTAATTAGAATTAATTTCATATTTAAATAATTGGCCTAACCGTAACAACCATTAATATGCATCTTATCACATAACATATAAAAAATAAAATAAATAATTCATCTGAAAATAATTGTCATCTAAAAATAATTGTCACGTAAGAATTTCACATAAGTTTGTTTATTGAAATTATTTAATTACATGGAAAAATCTAGGATATTACATTTGCCTTCTTGGAATTTTTCTTCTTTTCAGAAGATCCTTTGGCCCTCTTTCATTTCCCGGAAGAATCATCTACAAGCAATATTTGGTCTTTCTTCATTGGAAAGTGACTCTTAACAGTTTTCAACATGTTAAAAAATTCAGGAAGGCCGACGTCAAGCTTGTTCATGTGAAAATTCATAATAAATTGTGAAAATGAGTCTGGGAGTGATTACAAGATCAGATCTTGATTCAACTCTGCATCCATGATAAAACTAAGTTATCCCAACTATTCAATCAGATTTATCATCTTTAGGACATGTGTTAATTAGACATCATTCATTTTAGATCGGAAGAGCTATTTAGATATTTCATATCTAGCTCACCTAATTTATTCACCATACAAATCATGAAGGTGCAACAACATAGTAGGCACATCCATTTTTTCATGTTGACGCTATAACTCGTTACTCATGGATGTTAACATGATGTACTGAGTCACCTGTGCATCATCCTGCCACTTTCTAAAAGTAGCAAGCTCTTTCTCAGAGGCATTTTCTGCAACCGTTACAGGAACATGCGTGTTAAGGACATATACTAGCTTTTCAGCTATGAAAACTATTCCCAGAGTCCTTAACCAACCCGTGTTATTCGGTCTAGTTAATTTGTTTGCATCAAGTATGCTTTGCAGTGATAGTGAATTAGACATTTGCAAAATTCTGCAAATGAAATTTAATTTACAACATTAGCACGCATTCTCTTATTAATCACCAGATTAATTTAGGTCTTTATTAAAATGGTGTCTCCCACTATTTTCTTGAAACTATATAACCCTCTTTATATATAGTTCGACATATTTTGTATTTGTGACTTTGTAAAATCTACTTAGTGAGAAAAGGATCCAATTGTAATAAATATATAGCCTTGTGTGTGCACAATAAACTACATATTTATTCAAAAGGTAGACAACTCTTGTCAATTACACCTCTATGTAATTCTTTTATTATGCCTGCCTCTTAGATAATAATGGTAATGTGTGTACACATTCAAACTAAAATTATCTAAGTAAAGTTAGACCCAACATTTTCATATAAGTGAAGAAAAAAAGTACAACCCTTGTATGTGCACAACAAAACAGTATTATTTAATTCCTTATAAACATCCAATATAATACAACAACATCTCAAATATGTAATACGTACAAGTCTTGTGTGTGCACAAAAAACTCATATTAAATACTCAATATTGTATCGCTTTACCATGCTAAGAAGGCTACGTTCGACATTCTAAAATGTCTTTGAACGCGATCAACTTAATATATTATCTTTTGAGGGTTTTGTTATTATTTGTTTCCTCTTATTTAGCGCACATACAAACATAATATATAGAAATATGTGTTATATTAAACATACATCATCAGGTATAATAATATATTTACTATATAATTAGCATGCACATATAGAATACTATATTCTACCTGGGATGATTATGGACTTACTTCTAATTTGGTTCATTAGAGCCACCATGAACCAAAAGGTCAAACCGAGGGTGCAAGAATAAAATTTGAATATAACTATTACATTCAACCAGAACTTCATTATAAATGGGTCTTCAATGCTCCTGCTCTTCATGTGACGCCCCCAAAATAGGTATACATCACCCATCTTGAGTTGCCAAATACATGGTACAAAATTCAAATACAACTTAATTATACAACAGTCGTGTAAAATACGACAAAACATAATCTAAGAGTTTTAATAAGAATATTGTCATCTAGACAATATCCACACTCAATAGGAGTACTCATTACATTTATTGTCACGCTATTTAACAGAATAGTGAGGACTACTAATGCTATCATCTGGACCGTCACTCTGTTCCCCGACTAATCCCGACTACTTTCTCATTTCCTGAAGAGAACAGTGAAAGAAACGGTGAGCTCAACTAGCCCAGTAAGAAATATTATGACTAAGATAATGCATAATAAATTATCATTAGCCTTCAACAATGTTAAATTGATAGAATATAATAGACAACAAGTTTAACTGCAGCGGAATAAGCAATCTATTAGAAGAGTCAAGTAGAGCATGATATCTACTATCTTCTATGATTTAAAATGTTTTTATAAATTTTTATCGCTGAGACTCAGCTTAATAAATAAACCACATCATCGAATCATCCCTGCACTATGGGCCAAGGATATTCATTAAATCATCAATGGTCATGACTATACCGAATAATCCCTGGTCATAATCATACCAAAAACTGTCCATCAATGCACTACAGGCCACTGAGGATTTTTACCACCTCATTTATAACATTACAGGTCATGATTATACCGAATGATCCCTGGTCATAATCATACCAAGTTCATCTATGCACGTAAGCCAAAGATGACTTTCATCACAATATAAACTTGAGGATGATGACAATGACATAATAATTCAATAAAACAAGTTCAAGAATAAATTTTAAAGATTTATAAGTTAATTTATCCTGAAATCAATAACGTCCAAATTGTCAACATGATACTACTTTGTGGAGTAAAATTCAAGAATGTTCCGAAGAATATTTCATGAAAAGATACTAGATGAAGCGCAAATATCCAGGGTATTCTACTAATTTCATGGAGTATAGAAGTCAAAACTTTAACCAACTGAGTATAATAGAATATATGAACCTGCAAATGAATTTTTGCCCGTCATGCGGTAATCCACGTAGATAGATCATTTCCATAATTTAATAAGGAATGAATACGAAGGATCATTCACCATGCATGTGATAATCCACATAGATAGGTTATTCCAACAGAATAATAAAGAATGGAATAACAGAAGAATTCACCATGCATGCTATAGTCCACATAGACAAGTTATTCCAACAGAATAATAAAGAATGGAATAATAGAAGAATTCACCTGGCGTGCGATAGACCGCACAAACAGATTATTCCAATAGAATAATAAATAACGGAACCAGGTCATGCGTAATCCGCACAGACAGGATATTCCAATAGAATAATAAAGAATGGAACTAGGTCATGCGTAATCCGCACAGACGGGATATTCCAACAGAATAATAAAGAATGGAATAACAACCCTTACGAGTATTGAAAGAAAATAACTCTCTTCATGAATACGATAGAAATAATATCCCTTACCTTAGAAGAAAACTGGATACTGGAATAGTGAGGTAGTAGACTTCTCTTCTTCTTTCTCTCTATAATTTTTCTCTATAATAATTGCTCTATAGCTTTAGTGAATTAGTGAGAAATGAAGGAAGAATGAACTTCTATTTATAGAAAAATATAGTTTCAATAATTGTACATTTTGGGGCTCAAAATATTACAATATAATACCTCCCTCTTTTTCTTCATTTTTAATTTAGTCTTGTAAGTATTATCAAACTTGCACCACCTCCCCTAATAGTAAATCATGTGAATTAATAGTTTATTCATGTGACTTAATAGTATAATCATGTGAAAAAATTAATTACAGTATAGTACATTCATCTATACCTCTATTTTTAATTTAGTCATGCAAGTATTATCAATCTTGCACCAACTTTCCTAATAGTAAATTATGTGAATCAATAGTACACACATATGAACACATAGTTATAAGTATGTGAATTAATAGCAATTAATTACTTATTTATCTGGTGAATTACCTGATTGGTTAATATAACCTCCAGACATCAATTATCATCGAAATAAATATCGATTTCCACTAACACTAATAATTCCCACATAATGGAACTATCAATTTCATCTTTAATCAGCACGAACTTATTCATCATTAATATTATAACTCACAATATTTAACAACCAGATCATTCCAAGGAAAGAGGGGGCTTTCTGATAAGGATTTCTCCTTATTGGCTCGCAATTAGATGACCAAACCTCTCCTTGACAGAACTTCTAAACATTGTCAATATTGCAATTTAATAATATGAATAACTTTGTCGTCTCAATTATTGATTTAATAATATATCATATTATTCAGATGATATTGTGGCAATAATTGAATCAATAATATGAGAGATATGATGCAGCAATTACTGTAGCAATAATTGAGTATAATTGAGTGACTTCTTACGTAAGCATCAATAATCAATACCGTGTACTACTATGCAACCACACGTATTACTGTACTTTTACTATCGGGTAGTTCAACAGTTTTAACGGTAACACTTTCGTCGTTATTTTTATAAAAAGATAATTCTCTCGTTTTCTAACTATGACAATACTTCCGTTGTGGGATCCACCAATGATTGTGCCGTCGTACGGATATTCCCCGATAAAAAGAATATTCCCCGACCAAACAAATATTATATAACCACTTGCTTACTTTGCAAAATTTATAAATATTACCCACAACTATAACATTATATCAAATCCACACCATAATATTCAAAAATATATTTTTGAGAAAATTATTATTTATTCATAAAAGTTGGGGTCTTACACTTCATCTCCAATTTCTTGAATAATTCTATAAAAACCTATTACAAACTATTTTTCATAAAATAGAAACATTGATCAGCAGTCAGCGGAGGTACATAGAAGGGAGATATAATTTACATCAAAAAATTAGATAGGCGAGGTATATAGACCCATGTATGAAAATCATATTCATTCAACCATCCATTAAAATTAAATCCAATCGCATTGGTCAAAGGTCCATAATCATCCCTTTTATTATCATACATATCATCATACGTATCAATAAAATAAGCATTCCATATATAAGTTGATATCATTTAATGGGCTGAATTTTTTTGCTAGAAATTCAATTTTGAATAAAAATAAACTCCTTTATTTTAATCAAAATCCAACTATAAATAAACTTTTTTATTTTAATTAACATGGTTTCCTACTCCAATTAAAATATACAATTTTATTTTAATCCAATTCCAATTCCAATTCCAATTCAAAACAAACCTTTATCTTAAATTTAAAAATAAAAATAAAAATCTTGGGACCGGCGCAGCTGCGTTGTGTTTCCTCTCAAAAACGGTCCGATCGCATTGAAACTCCAAAAATGCTTTCTAGGTTAAGGTGCGACTGCGCTATAAAACATTGGGAAGTGGCGTGGCCGTGCTGCGACACAAATTTTGAGGATTTCAATTTTTGCCCGGTTAAATTATTCTAAACACATATCAACTTACATATTAAATCAAAACAATTAATGATTCGCATAAGAATGGTTGTGATACCACTCTTGGTTGCATAAGCTAGATTAAAGCATACAATTATATTGTAACGCAACGGAAGCATGACATAAAAGGAATTTAAATTTTTTTTGCAATCCCATGAATCACCTTATGCAATATCATTAATTAAGGAATGATAAAAGATAAACCTTCGAATATGATCAACTCTTTGATGTAATCTTCAAGCTCCAATTCTCGCTCCTTCGTATTTGTCCAAACCCTCAGAACGCTCGCTACTCAAAATGTGCAACCCCCAATAGGTGATCCACCAAGAGAATATTGATTAAAGAAATTTGAATTTAGGTTCTACTAGACCTTGGGTGACTAACCCTAGTTTTCTCTCTCCTAACTCTTTATGGTTTTGAGAATACTTGCAATAGTTGCATTAGTCTATCCCACAATAAGACTCATTTATTTATAATAGACTAACTTTCTCTCCTAAACCTTTTAGGGGTTGTGGTTTTTAATTTACTTCCCAGAAAACTAAATAATAATAATAATAATAAATAATAGGGCTCTTCTTATTTTTTTTATAATTTAGTATTTCTCCAAATACTAATTATAAATATTAGTATTTCACCAAATACTAAATTATTATTGTTTAACCAATTTTTATTATTATTATAATAATAAGATTATTCTTACTAATTTATAATTTAGTATTTATCCAAATACTCAATTATAAATATTAAACTATTTAATTTATTTCACTAATAAATTAAATACACTTAATTTATTATTATTAAGCCAATCACTTCTTATATTTTTCTTTTTATGGTGTGACCCTCTAGGATCAATATCAAGCCGGTAAGTAGAATAAATAAATTAGAACCATTCTAAATTTATTTATAATAAATTAAACTCTTTTAATTTAAATATAAATAAATAATATTTATTCTACATCATGAGTAACAACTTATAAATAATTTATCATGACTATCCGGATAATATGAATTCAACGTTTAATCACAAAGAATATATTCCGTAAATAATTACCGTACAATTCAATTTTTTTGTCATACAATGTCTCAATCAAATATAAACCATATAATTACTATCAAGTTTAATTTATTTGATTATATGTATTTTGATTCAAAAAATGCATCTCTACTTAATGTAATTAAATTAGAAACTTTTTTCTAGTTTCCATTCAACCATAGTTAGGGATTTCTGAGTTATCACTTATCGAAACACATAGGACATTATTTCCCTTTACTAGAAGTGGTAGATCCTTTGTTGATCATTCATCTATTTTCATATATACTTTATTATCTTTGAACATACCCTATGACATACCCTAAAATATTAAAGAATATGACAAGATATAACTCAGTATATAGAAGATACTATGATGATCTCAAGTCCAAGGATCACTTGTAATACTGTTACATTAGGAACACTTATTGACAGACAAGTAAAACTCCATCAGGGTCCCTTTAAGTGAGTCACATTCGGTGAACTTATTCTCCAATAAGCACCTACATACTTGCTTTAGTGTCTCTACACAAATGATTATGAGATCAATCGATCACCATCTTCAACAGTACAAGCATAATATTTACTAATCTATCCGGAATCAGCAATCCCACATTAGTGAGTCATACGATTAGGAATATTTTAGTTTTTGAGTTATCTTGAATTTAGATCTCATTAGCATGATTATCATCATGATTCTAAAAATATTGCTTTAAAACTGTGAGTTTATCACATTTATTAATTATAATTAACATTGATAAAGAATACCTTTAATTAAATAAATTTTTTTATTAATAAATGAACAAGATTACAAAGTAAATACTTATCACATCTAATGTGATTATCTTGAAGGCATACTACTTTCATATCTAAGGGGGTGTTTGATAAAAACTGAATAAATCTGAATCTAAATTAGCTGAATCTGAATCTGAATGAGTTGAATCTGAATCTGAATGAATTTTTTTTTTCTGATAATTAACATGTCTGAAACATCTGAATGACAAAACTTTATTATTTAACCCCTCTGAAAAAATTCAAAATTATTGTAAATTTATTTAATATTACTTAATATAATAGTTAATATTTTTTAATTTTTTAATTTGTTTTTTACTTCATTCAGCTGCTCATTCAGCCATATAGTTAAAAAATATGATTTAGTCATTCAGCTCTTCCATCTTACCGATTCAGCCATTCAGACCAAAACAAACGCACTGACCGATTCAGCCATTCAGATTCTACTCCATTCGGGGTTCGGCTTCGGATGGTGTCATGACTTCGGCTTCGGATGACGTCATGACTTCGGATGTTGAGAACTTCTTCCGAAGAGACATCATAACTTCAGAAGTTGATGGACTTTATTATTATTATTATTATTATTATTATTATTTAGTTCTTTATAGTAATAGTATTTTATTAGGCAGTGAATCTTTTATAATAAGTTGTTATTTTTGTTATGATATCTTTCCGTATCTCTAGAAAGTTTGTTAGAATTTTCACATACCTAGGAAGATTTTATTTATATTTCTTATTTCCATATCTCTAGGAAGATTCTAGACTGACTTGGAGAGAAAGTTTTGTTAGCTATATATATACCCGACTTGTGGGTTGAATAAAAGAGACTTTGATAAATATATTATACACATTAGAGAGAGATTTCTCTGTGTTTTTCGGTGAACCTCTTGTTCCTTTATTTATGAATTCATTTATTTACCAGCCCGCAGGATAATCCTATCCCATCCGGCGTCAGAATGGAGGAACACAGTTGCATGACTAAGACATCTATGAGGTCGCGCTAAAAAAATATTTAAAGAACAGTTTAACAAAAACATGACAAATAAGAGGGTCAAATTTATAAATTAGTCCAAATACCATTTAGGGGGGTGAATTTTGTTTATGAAAAATAAGTTTGGGGTTCATTTTTAGTCGGGTGTAAATTAAAATTGGATTTTGACATAAATTTTTAGGGTGCAAAATTGATTTTAGTTTTAAAAACTTTTAGACTAATGACAAAGGTGCAAAGGTGGATTTTTTAGAAAAAAAAAGAACAGTGGAATTTTTCTTAAAAAGACACTGTATAATTGTGAGAAATCTCACATGTTAAGTACTTATTCCGCCACCGCTTTAGGGTCTCTCCATTTTTCAGCACTCTCTAGACGATTATTCGCTCGTATTTTCTCTCCTACTTCAGATTGAGGTATGAATATGATCCTTTAGTGTTCAATTGATTGTACTTGTAATTTTCATTAATTGCCTTGCATTTTAATTCAGAATAAACGTTCTAAATTGCAGTGTAATCATTTCAAAAGCTTTAGATCAATCATAAAATGTTTTGTTCTTTTGACGAAGTTCAACTTTTCTTTTATGATTATAAGTATCAGATCTGCAATTCGATTTTGATATAAGTATATGAACTCCTGCAGTGGAATTGACAATTGGCGTGAGCGATGGTGTTCTTCCGAAGTGTTTCGTTGCTCTCAAAGCTGCGTTCTCGTGTTGTAAGTTATATTCATCTTAATATTATTTTATGTTCTTATTTTTTATATATTTTTTCACTTTCAATATTTAATTTATATGGCAGGGCCAGCAATCTAATATTAGCAATTCCGTAAGGTGGCTTCAAGTCCAAACTTCTTCTGATCTTGTAAACTCTCTATCTATTTCTTGTTGTTTATCTATGTCATATTATAAAATACACAAATATATGTATATGTTATTAATAGCATATTTTATCTGTATTTATTTTAATGTTTCATTCTGTTTTAAATTGGCTTGATGAGCTAATTGATTAAGTTAGGAGAAAAATTCTGACCCAATGTTAAGGTTGATAAGTGGCAAAGATATAAAAAGCATACAGTTAGAATATGTGCGAGGTTGTAGGGAACTCTGCTGAACTAAATGTCTAAAACTAGTAGTAGATATATATATAATGCATACTAAATGCCGTATCGGAACCAATAAATAATTGGCTTAAATATGAATTACTAACCTAAATTATAGGTCATATTCCACTTCGGGGATCAAAGTTACAACTTTTTCAATTAAGTGATTAAACTATCAATTTTTTTCAATTGCAACAAATTGAGCCGTCACGTCAAAAAATTGCTGGCGTGGCTATCTGAGTGGGTCATTGGGCAGCTGATGTGTAAATAAAAAAGATTATTTTAATATTTATTTAAACATTTATTATACAGTAAGGGCAAATTCGTCAAATCACTTTAAAACCTAACAAAAATTACTTTGACTTCATCCTCTTCGTTTTCTTTTTCTCTGTTTGAATTCATCCTCTTTGTTTTCTTTTCCACCAACCTCCATAGCTTAGTCTCAGGTTCCTCTACTCGCCATTCACAAGATTCAACAAAATCACCCACAACATGAAGAGGAGAAGAGGGAGAAACTCATCCAGCCCAAAATCTACCAAAAAAAGGAAATAATTATCAAACACTAAAAACCACAACAAAATATCAAACACCTTACTTATAATGACGATGAGCCGTTGCTGCTTTCGCCAACTTCCTCCGGAGGGTGTATTCCTATTCCGGAAGAAAATGAGACTGAAGAAATTGAAGATGAGGTTGATGAGTTTAAAGGGTTCTTTGTAAATCCCATTTCTTCTTCATCCAACAATTATGAATCTATAACCAACTCTAAAGGTGTTGAGGTGAAGTTACTGCCGGAGGTTGCCATTGTTTCGGTGTTGTTCTGATGAGGCGCTGCGGCCACCGTCACCGTGATCTGACCGTTTGGACGGGGGCGACGCCGGAGATTCGCTTCCCGGAGACGGATGTGATTGGATCTCGTCATCCTCGTCCATGGCCGGCGAGCATTAGGGAGAATGTGGATTTTTAAGATGGGTAGCAGATCTGAGATGATATAGATTTTTTAATCTGAGATGTATATGATTTTTTCGATATGAGATGGTATAGATTTTGGTTGCAGATCTTGATCTTCAATATTTGGCTAAAAGGAGTTTTTGATGATTTTAGATTTTGTTGTTTTAGATTTTTTGTTGTTTTTGATCTGAGATGGTATAGATTTTAGATAGTTTTGTTGTTTTTATTTAGTTTAAATGATTAATATAAGTGATTTGACGAATTTGTCCTTAATGTATAATAAATGTGTAAATAGATATTAAAATATTTTATTTTATTTACACATCAACTGGTGATGGATCCACTTTGAGGGCCACGTTAGCAATTTGGCTCAATTTGTTGCAATTAAAAAAAATTGATAGTTCAATCACCTAATTGAAAAAATTAAAACTTTGATCCCCGAAGTGGAATATGGCCTATAGTTTAGGGTAGTAATTCATATTTAAGCCTAAATAATTTTATTTTTATGAATACTAGGGCTATGTTTGTCTGCAGGGATTACTGTATAGGATTATAGGTCCAGGATTATTATGTTGGGATTAATAACCGAGGAGGGTCTTAGATATTTCTATGGGATACTATTATATATCCCTGCAATGTGGTTAATAACAATAACTTTGGGAACAGACTCGGATAAGGGCATATCAAAGGATTATAATCCACTGCACCTAATCGTCCCTGCAAACAAAAACAAGCTAGATGTCTTAGGCAGGTAATAGTAGTGGTCGAAACAGCCACATAAGGCACCTTATTTTTTGGGCCCTTAAATGAGTTGTTTTCAACTTGATATTCAGACTATGGGCTAGTGAAAGCGTAATATATGAAATCTCGGTATCTCTGAGATTTAAAATCTCAGCCAAGCCAAATGAGTTTTAAGCTCTGATGGTTTCCTACCCATACTCAACAAATTAAGTTTTTTATCAATGCTAATCTTTCATCTTTTTTTCTTCTGTTTTTCTTTTTGGTCAATATCCAAGGAATCAACATATTAGTTTGTGGTTACTGTGCATTATTATTTAATTCTTATAAAAAAATTGTTATCATATATATTCTTTATATCACTTCTCATATTGTACTTGCTTTTTAAATAGGATCTTCGTTCTCAGCTTCAAGAATTGATTCCAGAGCAGCAGGTACATTTTACTAAGACTTGTTCATAGTAGGAATATTGTGTCTATTATGGTTGTTACTTTTTTCATGCCTTCTTTGGGTTCAACAGTTGTATGATGGTTTCTGATTTGGATGGATTTATCCAATATAATTAACACATGTCTGCATGTATGCCTCTATTGTCTTATTTTACCTTCCCCCTCCTTTTTTTTTTCTTTTTTTTTGCATCATTGTACTCTTTGTTTGAATAGTTGGCCACAATTCACTGAAGTAAATGCAGAGCTTATTTAAATGAGTTGGGAACAGATCTTTAATGTAGTTTTACAAATAAAATATTTTTTTAGAGTAAAGAACTAGTCAACTCCCTTCCCCTTTAGAATTGATGATAAGCTATGAAAAAGCTGTCGAAGCTTTAGATCCAAGGTTTCATAGTCTTCTATGATCAATCTCTCAGTTGCATGTGGGGTCATAGACCTTTTGCTATGAGCAATATGACTCTGAATTTCTTTTCTCTAACAGTTCTGTGAAAGACATGTAGCAACATATTTTGTTTTAGTGAGCAAACCTCATAACGAGTATTTGGTTTTTCAGGAGCGCCTCAAAAAACTTAAATCAGAACATGGAAAGGTTCAACTGGGGAACATTACTGTTGATATGGTAAAGAAATTCTTGTTATTCAACTCTTCTCTGCTTGTATACACACAAAAGTGGATGGTCATATATTTTTTCAACATTTGGGTATTAATAATCAATTGTAACCTATTTTAAATATGCATAGGTACTTGGTGGGATGAGAGGCATGACAGGACTACTGTGGGAAACCTCGTTACTTGACCCAGAGGAGGTATATGACTGACAACTAACTTGTTCAGATACTTATACTTTGAGATTTCATTTATTATTTGGTGGATTCCTGAGACAAAAAATACAGTATTACTGTGTTTGGAAAAATGAGATTTTTTTTCTTTTCCAGGGAATCCGCTTTCGGGGGCTGTCTATACCTGAGTGCCAGAAGCTATTACCAGGAGCAAAGCCTGATGGAGAGCCATTGCCTGAGGGTCTCCTCTGGCTTCTCTTGACTGGAAAGGTAGATAATCATTATGTATGAAGGGATTAAGAGTTAACAGTACAATATAATTCTAGATCATGTTCCGAGAGAAATTAAATGGAGGAAATTGTTTATACTGCTAAATATCATCCTTGGCAATATAATTGAATTTTAGTATGACGCAGGTCTTGGCTTTCTTTGTAGTTCTGGCCTTACCTTCTAATTTGGATACGGGCATGTGTATTAATTTTTTTTTAAAAAATGCTTCACCTCTATTATTTGGTTTGGTGATTTCTCAAGGTCCACTTTGTTTTTCTCCCGTTTTGTGGTGTTCTTTCTTGGTATATTGTATTTATACTATTTTTTTATACCAATTTTTTTTATACAATTTAAAGAAAGAAATATCTGTTCTAACAGACAAACTTACATTTCATTTTCCCCTCCAATTCTCTATACAGGTACCAACTAAAGAGCAAGTAGATGCATTATCCAAGGAATTGAGAAGTCGTACTGCTGTACCAGGTTCCATATTTTTCAAATCTATCTTTTACTATTTACAACTTGATTGCCTGCTAGATTGTGTCCATAATGTATATCATTTTTCCTGTTAACTGAATCAAACCCCATTGGTACTGAGAGTTTTGTTGAATTATGTTGATATGTTCTGTTTCTTTTACGTCTTTTCCTCTCATTTGGTATTAAAAATACTCTTTTTGAGATATCAATCCTTCCGTATACTTCCAAGGTGGTTGACTTTAACTCATCTCCTCAAATGATTAAACAAGTGCAATTGGTACTACTGTACTAGTTAGTTCAGTGATACATTATTTTAAATTTTTTTCCCCCATTTATAAAGGGCTTTGCATCTTGGAATATGTTAATATATGCTTACAGTGTGGTTTTGTGCCATGTTTTGTGAACTTGATATAAAACTCCTTTGCCTATCTTGATTAAGGCATGCTAGCGAATTTATTGGTAAGCCAAATTTTTTTTTGCAGATCACGTGTATAAAACCATTGATGCTTTGCCTATTACAGCTCATCCGATGACTCAGTTTGCAACTGGTGTTATGGCTCTTCAGGTTGATTAAAACTGCTTCATTGTTATACTTGGTGTTTTACCCTTTTCCTTGCGTGGTAGACTGGTAGTGGTGATTGAAAAATGTTTGTCACTGTAATTTTTCATTTTTTTACAGCATTTTCTTTTAACACTGACTATATAAATAATTTTGTGAGGTGTCGATGTTATAATTATATCTTCTATGCTCTTATGTACATTGTCTCTGTTATGTTATCTAGTATAAGAGGCCTAATGAACCTTTGATGGTACGGGATCACTAATGGAACTTGGGGTCATTATGGAACGTCTGAAGCTCGTACTAGAAAAACCTTTCTACATTTGGCTACAATTTAAATGTGATTTAGGGGAATCCCCATCTTGCAAATAACACTAGCGATTTTCAGCTGTATGATCTTTGAAGTCTCCTGATAGGGAGCATTACCATGTTTAGTTCAGTGAAGAAACCTTGGTCAGTTTGATATGGTAGTACAATCATATGCACAAATATTTATGGATCCAGTTGTGGTCTTTCTAGCTAGGCTACCACAATTTGCCTTTGAACATCTGAAGTAGACCTTTACTCTTTTGAACTAAATTTAGACCACCTGTACGAGTGCATTAATTAAAGACAACTTTTGTTCTTTAAATACTATTGACACTCTTTTATGGTTCAATAGTTTCAAAGATTTTTTTATTGCTTGATACAAGGATATCAATTAATTCCGTTTCCAATGTTGCACAATTCATGGGAGTATGTTAAGTATTCAGTGATAGTTGATTTGGCATGCTTGACCTTTTGTCATTCTCTGGAGGTGGTCCAATAAATGTACTTTTTGCTTTCAGGTTCAAAGTGAGTTTCAGAAGGCATATGAGAGGGGGATTCACAAATCAAAGTTAGTTAGCTTCTTAGTAGTTATTAGAGAACCTGCCTTTCATCCATATACAAATTATTGAGTTTATTCTCATCTAGGTACTGGGAGCCAACATATGAGGACTCTCTTACTTTGATTGCTCAATTACCAATTGTAGCTGCTTATGTATATCGCAGGTCAGTGAAGTATATCAAAGATCATTCCTTGAAAAATATATTTTGCGCTTTCAGTAACTTCCAGAATAATTTAGGGTTAAACTAAATTTATTTGTAGGTGCTACCTGCTATTATCCATTATTAGTGGTTTAAGTTCTTCTATAGAAATCCTAAATGATGTTTATATCTGTTATATATATTCATTCCGCCTCAGTTTGAGTGTCCTGGTTCAAAATCATGTGGCACACAGATGTTTAGACGTGCTGATGAGACACACACGTGTGTGTGTGTATATATATATAAGCATCATTTTAGAGTTTAGATGCTAAAGAATAATTTAAAATTTTGTATTGACAAATAGTATCTCTAAATGTGATGTTCAAACGCCTTGAAGTCAGTTCTGAAATCAAGATTTTCAACATGCACTCTAGTTGGGTTGGAGGTAATATATACTAAATTGTAGTTCGACAATTTTTCTTATAGAAAGTATTTAACCCAGTTCTGATAAGGCTTTGGATGGGTCTCTGTGCATGCTGTGTGTGATTGTTGCGTGCATGTTTGAATTATGCAATATTCGTGCACATGCATGACTCGTACTGAATAAATGAAATTTCAACTTGCAGTGCTGATTGTGGACCTTACTAAAATGTAGTTAATGTATGTTTGGTGCATTTTAGTGGTATTGTGTTTTGACAGACAAATTATGTTTGAATTGACTTCTTCCTTATATTTTGAAGAATTTACAAGAATGGACAAAGTGTACCCAAGGATGACTCCCTAGATTATGGTGCAAATTTTGCCCACATGCTCGGTTTTGGAAGTCACAACATGCAAGAGCTTATGAGGCTTTACATTACCATCCATACGTGAGTTTTTGTTCTTAGTTTAATTATTATTGTATTAACAGCATGTGGTGTGGGGCTATAAACTTGGTCTAGTATTTGCTACAAGTTCTAAGTCATACAGAGGGAAAACTATCTCTTAATCAATAACGCAGACTTTTATTTCATAATATATTGCAGTGATCATGAAGGTGGAAATGTTAGTGCTCATACTGGTCATCTTGTAAGTGACTAGTTGTCTTCTTCCTTGTGTTGTCCTCGTATTGCAGTGACAGATCCTTGACCTTTTCTTCTCCCTCAAGTATTTTAAAAATCCTAATAATTAGTTTATTACTTTATTAAGACATTATATGGCCAATTCATTAACTAGAAAAGGACCTGATAATTAGTTTCATGCTTAATTTAGGTCGCTAGTGCCCTTTCAGATCCATATCTTTCCTATGCAGCTGCATTAAATGGTTTAGCTGGACCACTCCATGGTTTGGCAAATCAGGTATTATTCCTTTTTGCACTGTTTTTTGTTTTCAGCTGTTGGCCGTCTAAGCAAAGAATATGCTAAATTTACTTGAAATTGGTGGTTCTGACGTCTATAAATATTTTTCAGTAAATTTTACTTAAGCACACACTTGCTAGGATTTTCATAAATAAGATCAATTGGCTCTGCAAGACGTATCCGTCTTTGCGGTGCTATCATAGACATGTTTGGATTCATTAACAGCGCAATGTAGGATCCCAAAGGTTGCACCAGAAAGTCAGAAAAACTTTCCTGCTTGGGATTTTGAGGTTGTCCTTTCATGGGTGCACTTATGATGTTGTAGATTCTCGTTCCGGTGAAGCTGAAAATACACAATTTTCGATGATTATGTGCCTAAGAAGTTTTCCAAATGTTTAATAAATTTGAACTGCGACATTTGCTAATATGTTATTTCAACTACCCATTATAGTTTAGACAATTGTTGGACTTAGTTTTGTTGTCTCATTCTTTTTCAACATTCAACGAGTTACTGATTACCACTTAATTTGGTAACTACAGCAGGATTGAAGGTATAAAGTGATCATTGTCTTTATAGAAAAAGAGTGCAAAAAATTGTGAAATAGATGGTTACTCAGTTATATGTTAACACATTTCTAATCCTTTACTTGTTAAACATGTATGACCTGTATCTGTGATTGTTCTGAACTTGACATCTTATTATTGTATACTGAATAGAAGATGATGCTCACTACTTCTGTTGTCCTTTCACCATCTTATCGGTACAGGAAGTTTTACTATGGATCAAATCGGTGGTAGCTGAGTGCGGAGAAAACACGACCACTGAACAATTGAAAGAATATATTTGGAAAACATTGAACAGTGGCAAGGTATTGTATCAATTTTTTCTGAATAAATGTAATCTCACCCTTGGATTTGCCAGTATGATCTTTTTAAAGTTGCATTATGGAATTTCCTTTTTATTATGTCTTCCCTTAAGTGCTGCAACTTAGTGAAAAATAATGCCAATGGCCTTTTAAAATTTAATGGTAATGTTTCTGTACAGCTTCAAATCAAGTTTACTTTTGCTTTCTGACTTCTTACTTTAACGTGGACTCCACTCAATTTTTTTAAAATAAATTCTTATAGCTGGATAATTGATAAATGTTGTTCATCACCTGGAACTAAGCATTCAGATACTCTGTTTCTATCCTCTTCATTTTTGTACCCCAGTTCTCTACCCTGCCTTGTTCTTTCTTGATGATTATTTTTTTCTACCTTGTGCGGGTGTATGTGTGTTTATTCTTCAACTCTATTTTGTGATGATTTTCATGGAAGCTACTTACCTCTTAGTATACTTCGTGTCTGGCCCGTTCATCCCCTTTTCTTTTGGGGTATTAATAAATTAAAAATAAAAAATCCTTCAGCCTTAGATCTTTATATTCTACTCTCAATATTTGATTCTAGTGTCAACTTATTTCTCTATCATAATATATTTTACTTGGTTTATGTTCTCCCTAGTATCATCAGTACCCGACTGGAACTTTCAAACCTTACTACAACCTTGTTTTTATGCCAACAGTAAGTGAGAGAGAGAGAGAGAGAGAGAGAGAGAGAGAACAAAGCTGTAGTTAATCTTCCTGTCTAATACCTCTTCATTTCTTTGAAATTGCAGGTTGTTCCTGGATTTGGACATGGGGTTCTGCGTAATACAGATCCAAGATACTTATGTCAGAGAGAGTTTGCATTGAAGCATTTACCTGAAGATCCCCTCTTCCAATTGGTTACAACTTAACCCTTAATCCTTGATGACAGATGCATTGTGCTTTTTGGTGGCACAAGTGAATAATGAACTCCGTTTAGTTTGATGTTTTTACTTTTATAGGTTTCAAAACTCTACGAAGTGGTGCCTCCTATTCTTACAGAACTTGGCAAGGTAAGTTAATTATTATATACAGACACCAAAAGGAATAGTTACTTTGTGTTGGTTGAATCATAAGAATATATAATGATAATTTTGAAAAAACTTGGAAACTGTTTGATGAAATCTCATTGAGACTTTGAGCGCAATTTTTTTTAATGGTTTAAGGTAAGATTTTCAAGTATCAAGGCAGCAAATAATTATTGTTCTGTTTATCAAATTTACGTTCTAATTCATTTTTTCATATGCTCAAATATTGAGAAAGCATAATTATTAATTTGGATTTTTATGCTATTAGGTGAAGAACCCTTGGCCCAATGTTGATGCACACAGTGGGGTGTTGCTGAATCATTTTGGGTTGACAGAGGCAAGGTAGGAAGTTTCTACTGGTAACACTCCTCCCCCCCCCCCCCCCCCCCCCACTAATCCTTCCTATATTATGAAGAAGCTAACGATATTGGAACTTTGGTCAGATACTATACTGTCCTCTTTGGAGTATCGAGGTCTATGGGTATTTGTTCTCAGGTATATTATGCAATGGCATTATACTTTTGTCAAATTGATTTCTCATGGTTTAGTTAAACCTTATCTGCTCGTCTTTTTAATATCACAGCTGATATGGGACCGAGCACTCGGGTTGCCACTTGAGAGGCCAAAAAGTGTTACAATGGAGTGGCTTGAGAATTACTGCAAGAAATCAGCTTAATTTTGTTCCCTTACGGTAACAGAGTATTGTATCATTTTTTCTCAATAATAATTGCTGAAAAAGCATTTGTTTTGTGAGAAAAGGCTCGACCTAAATGTCATAAGAATTAGGACTTGAAAAGTTTTGATTTTCCTGTTTCCAGCAACTGGTTTTTGATTATATAGGCGCCCAAGTTTCTTTCCTGATATTAGTGTATTTGATCTTCTTGCTTTACGATGCTTAGTATTTTCTGACCCAGATTAATAATAGGTCACTGATTGATGGCAGTCGTGCCAGAAGAGGCAGGCCATTTTCTTTTGTGGATATATAACATGTAGGTAGGCCTTTTTGGATTTGCCTTTGACACTTTGCTTGTTTAGAATTGCTGAAACAAGACTTAAAAATATTTCCAGTGAAAAATTATTAGGAATGTTATAAAACTTTAGCGAAGTGTATAAATATACTCTTATAATTGCTGCATAAATTTAGAGAGAATAAATAAGAGAGAAAGAGAGAAATTCTTCAGAGAGAATTCTTCGTATTTTCATTCAGCAGCTTGCAGCCTTATATAGGCAAGCAGAAGAGGAAGGAATCCGAGGAGGAAAAGGAAAAAGGAAAACAGCTGGCAGAAGAATGGGTTTCCTCTCTTTGAGGGAATCAATTATAACACATTCCCTGATTTCCTACAATAGACGATTACGTCTCATTAAAAATCTTGTTAAGAAAATCCAATGGAAAAAATTTAACGAAGGAAAAAAGAGTACATATCTTTTACATAAATATCTTAGTTGACTGCCTCGTTAAAACCTTGTTAGGAAAAACTCGTTGGGATAAAAACTGTGACTAAGGAAAAAGAGTACAGTCTTCCCCTCAAAAGAAATTCATTACTTGTTGAAATGTTGTCATAAGTCTTTCAGTCGACACATTCTGACCCTTTTTCGAAGTTTTGCAAACGTTGCATATGGTAGCGACTTTGTGAATAAGTCGGCTAGATTATCACATGATCGAATTTGATGCACATCTATCACCCTTCTTTTGTAGCTCATGTCTGAAGAAGAATTTAGGTGAAATATGTTTTATTCTATCTCCCTTGATGTACTCTCCTCTAAGTTGAGCAATACATGCATCATTATCCTCATACAGAATTGTAGGAATGTCTTTGATTGATGGTAATTCACATGACTTTTGAATATGTTGAATAATTGATCTCAACTAAACATTTTCTCTACTTGCTTCATGTATGACGAGAATCTCTAAGTGATTTGAAGATGTAGCTGTCATGGTTTGCTTTGTGGATTTTCAAGATATAGCCGTATCACAATATGTAAATACATAACCTGTTTATGATCTTTCATTGTGTGGATATGATAAATATCCTGGATCGGCATATCCAACCAATCGCGAAGTTGAATCTATTGGATAAAATAAACTAAGATCTATACTTCCACGGAGGTATCTCAAAATGTGTTTGATTCCATCCTAATGTCTCTTAGTCGGAGAAGAATTGTATCTTGCTAACAAGTTAACAGCAAAATCAGGTCGTGTACAGTTTGCAAGATACCTAAGAGCACCTATTAAGTCTTCTATTGTACTTAGGCATGGAACTTCAGGTCCAAAAACCTCTTTCATTGCACTTGAGCATGAAACTTCAGGTCCAAAAACTTCTTCCCTGCTTTCTAGAGGTTGAAATGGATCTTTATCAACTTCTAAAGATCGAACAACCATCGGGTTAGTCAAAAGATGAACTTTATCCATATGAAAACGACTGAGAAACTTTTCAGCATATGTGTATTGATGAGCAAAAATTCCAGATGTTAAATGCTCCACTTCTATTCCCAAACAGAATTTTGTCTTTCCAAGATCTTTCATTTCAAATTCATCTTTTAAATAAGTAATAGTTCTAGTGAGTTCTTCAGGAGTATCTACAAAATTCAAATCATCCACATATACAACAATGGTGAAAAATTCACTCTGTGATTTCTTAATAAAAACACATGGACATACATGATCATTTATATATCTATCTTTTATTAAATAATCACTAAGTCGATTATACCATATATGACCAGACTATTTCAATCCATATAATGAGCGTTGTAACTCGATTGAATATATGTGACTGGGCCTTTGTGATTCAGCCATTTTCAATCCTTTAGGGATTCTCATATTAATCTCACTTCAAGTGAGCCATATAGGTATGCTGTTACAACATCCATCAGACGTGTTTTCAAACCTTCCATGGTTGTCATACCTATCAGAAAGCAAAAAGTGACTCCATCCATTACGTACTGGAGAGTCTGTATCCTGATAATCAATATCAGATTTTTATGAAAACCCTTGAGCTACAAATCGGGCTTTATATCTCGCAATTTATTTTTTTCATTTCGCTTTCGTACAAATATCATTTATTTCCAACCAGGATTACACCCATCGGTGTTTGGACTATTGGTCCAAATACTTCTCTTTTCAATAGAGATTTTATTTCCAACCGGGATTACACCCAGCGGTATTTGAACTACTGGTCCAAATACTTCTCTTTTCAATAGAGATTTTAGCTCAGTTTGAATAGCATCTTTATATTTTGGCCAATCTTTTTTTTTTCCGACATTCTTCCACGTTTTGTGATTCAGGATCCGTGTCAGGAATCAAAGTAATATCTTATGCTATAAAGAAAACAAATATATCGTCAATCATGACTTTGCTTCGATCTCATATTTTCTCATCATGTACATAATTTATTGAGATCTCTTGGTGTTCATCTCTTATCCCTTTACTGAGATTTTGAACCTCTTCTAGGGCTATTCACACTCTTGAAATATGTGCTGCTTCTGGAGCGGTTTGTACCTCTTCTGGGGATATTCCTACTCTTGGAATAAGTGCTACTTCTGGAGCGGTTTGTACCTCTTCTGATGTTATTCCCACTCTTGGAATAAGTGCTACTTTTGGAGCAGTTTGTACCTCTTCTGGGGTTATTCTCACTCTTGGAATAAGTGCTTCTTCTGGAGCGGGTATTCCTTCTGAGATTCTCTTATTTGCTTTTGATTATCGCGGTACAGTGTCTCTGCACCAACTTGTCTTCTACGATTCTGGTGTGGTTTAGATTCTTCTATTACCTTATTTGTCAATTCTTCAGGAATTGATTTTATTTTCAATAGGTATTTCTATCTCTGCTGGAGTATTCACTGTAGGTGTATATGACTTTGTCACTTTTCTAGCATAATTAAATGCATCTGGCATTTGATTTGCAATATTTTATAAACAAATACTCCATCCGTTCCTTAATATAAGTCGTTTTAAGGTTATGCACAACCATTAAGGTAATGATTGTATAGCATTAACTATAATATCAATTGTCTATATTACCCTTGTATTGAAATAAGAGATTGTTATTTATTGGGCAAAAAATATTGGGATAACCAAAGTTACATTTAATATTAGGGGTAATATTGGAAACTAAGCAATTAATGCTTACTTGAAATTCTAAAACGACTTATATTAAGGAACAAAAACATTTCTCTAAAACGACTTATATTAAGGAACGGAGGGAGTAATTCTTTGAACTTCAATTTCACATTGTCCTGTACAAGGATCAAGTGAACTTAATTCTGATGCATTCTATGATATGTCAGAGGGTTTTTTATTTAAAACTTTTCCTCCTAAAGGTGGAAATACAAATTCATAAAAAATGACAATCTACATAACATGTAGTAAAAATATATCCAGTTAAAGGTTCAAGAATCTGATAATAGAAGGAGAATCAAAACTAACATAAATACATATTCTTCGTTGGACTCTCATTTTAGTTCTTTGTGGAGGTGCAATTAGAATATATAATTCACTTCTAAAAACTCGAAAGTGTGATATGTTGGGTATCTATCCAAGAACTAACTATAGAGGAGAAAATTTATGAAGAGTCGTTGGTCTTACTTGAATAATGACTTCAGCATGAAGAATTGCATGACCCCAAACTGAGGTAGGTAAGTTAGCCCTTAACATCAATGGGCGTGCAATTAGTTGAAGTATCTATTAAAAACTAGGAAATATCGAAATGAACCAGACAATGGGTGAATGGGTCTGATGAGTAGGTTTTATACCTATGAATTTGATATTATTAAACTTAATTATTGTTATCTTTTATTGTTTTTTAGTATCTTTTTATGTGTTTTGTGTTTATTTGTTGTAGGTTGGAGCTGGAGGGACAAATTGGTCATTTCGGAGAAGAAAAAGGTCAAAAATCATGAAAATTAAAGCTGAGTGGCATTTTTATAATTCTGTGGTCCTGGCCAAGCGCCTAGGCGCTTGGAATTAGCCTATGTAGAGCGCTTAGTGCGTAAAGATGTACGTTTTTCTGCTGTCAAGTGGGTTTTTTAAGCCAAAGAGGAGTCTGAATGAGGGCTGAGACCAATACAAATAGGAGAGGACTCTAGAAAAGGGAAAAGTAACGAATTTTGCAAGCAATCAATCAATTTTTCAAGAGATTTGCAGAGAGAACAAACGAGGAAAACACGAAGGAGAATTGCAAGGGCTAAAGATCCAAGAGAGAGTTTAAGAGCAAATTCAGAGTTTCTTCTTCTCTTCTCTAGTTTTATCTTTTGTAACTATCTGGGATGTTTGGTTTATTAACTTGGATGATGTTTTTCTTTATTATTATCATGAACTAAATTTTAATTAAGCTTGCAACGGAACTTGGTATGTAGTTTAAATTGCAAGCTTCCCATTGAATGAAAGTTAGTTTTTATTGAATTGTTTATTATATCTTATGCTTATTGATTAATTGTTTGGCCAACAATTACTGTGATAATCTATATAAAATTGGAAGATGGAGTATAGATTGAGATCTGAATATGATAACATCTGTTCATATAATCTGAATAGGGTTAATATGATTAGTGATAGAAACGTATTTCATACATTTAATTATCCCTAATTTTGTCCTTTTAATTATATTAGTTTATTAAATTAATATATTTTATTTTATTTTGTAGGATTTAATATTTATTTCAATAAAGTCAAAATCTTGGTGATCAAGCAATATTTAATGCTCTTATTCATATAAGGAATGTCCAAGAAGAATTCTACAAGGAGAAGGAAAGAGGTGGAACATTCTTAGTGTGCAATTCAAATCCAACAAGAGAAAGAAAAGTCTATTTAGAAGATCTTTTTGAGAAGTTGATTGCTACTAGGAAGTTGAATCCTACATGGAAAGGGAATCAAAGTGTCCAAGTTCAATGAATCTAAATTAGGGTTCAAAGTTATTTTCCTTATAAATAGGTCTCTTGTTTTAGAGAGAATGAATTAATTAAGTATTGTATTACTTTAGGTTAGGAGTAGGAGTAAATTAAATTATGTTTCAACGCTTGTTGGAGGATCGTGAATGAAGGGAGTTTTCTTATTTATTTTTAATCTTCTACTTCTTCTTTATTTTAGTTAATTTATTTATTTTCATGTCTAGTTAATTTCTTTAATCTAGGATGAAGATGAAATTAAATAATTATTCCTAATAATATTTTTTTTATCTCTTCTATTATTTATGATTTTATGTTTAATTGATTTCGCCTTCATGTTTCGTTATTGAAATACATTCGTTTTATAGTTCTTATGTGATTTTAAATTAATTAAGAGGTTTTGATAGATTATTGTTAAGATATGAGTTTTTCATAATCCATGCTTGCTCAAAGAAGTTTTGATGGGTTATAGTTAATCCTTAAATTTTCATAGTCTATGCTTGCCCACATTAATTGTAAATTACTAAATTAAAGGGAAGAGAGATCAAAATCATAATTGAGTTATAAAAATAGAAGAGATTGAATTATATGTTATGTTTATTATTTAGTGGATTCAGATTCTTAGATTTCATTCTCGTTAATTGTTTTCATATTCTAGTTAATTAATTCTCAATCTTTATTTCTAATTCGCCTAAAATAAATATTAAGGAAACATTAAAATTAATCTAGTCTCTGTGGGTTCGACCTGTACTTGCCAGTCTTCAATTCGACACTGTGCACTTGCAGTACATATTTTTATCACATCAAGTTTTTGGCGCCGTTGCCGGGGACTAGAATTAATTTTTATTTATTCCTTAATTTTTATTTATTCGAATTAGTTTTAACTCATTTTTTTTTCAGGATTATTGAAGCGGATCGAAGAAGCGAAAAGATAAAGATTTTGTTGTTGCTCTTTCTTCGGTACTTCGTATCTCCATATTTTTTTAAATATATATATATATATAGTAGTTTAGTTTTTTTATTATATTTTTTTTGTGCGACTTTCGTGGTTAGTTGTCTATTTATTTTGTGATTTGTGGAAAAATGGATTTTTATTATAGTTGGAATAATAATTTTGCTTGGAATCAATAATCCTATGAAAATTTTAATCCGCACCAAGTAAATCAATTTTTTTCAACTTATGAAAATCCTTATCCATTTTCATGTTTATATCCATATTCGGATCCAGAACCTCAAAATCCACAAGAATTATCAAATGAAGAAGAGGAAAGACTTAGTGCCTTAGAGAAAGCTATGGAAGTTCTAATGGAAAATCAATTTAGCATGGATCAAGTTTTATCTCGTCTAGAAATTCAAATGAGTCGATTAGCCACCATAATAAATGAACAAGAGGTGGGTGAATTTTCTAGTAAATCTGAGGTTAATTTTGAGAATCTTGATGGTTGTGGAAATGATGAGGAAAGTAGAAATTTTATATTCAATTCTATACAATTTGAGTCAAGCGTATTTGAGGAGTCTACAAATTATGAGTCTATGCCTAAAATTGATCATGTTGCATTTGATGAGTCGGTTGAAAAAGTTTATAAGCCTAAAGCTCCATACCCTGAAAGACTTATTCCTAAAAAACCACCTAGTGATTTCTTGGACCAACCCATTAAAGTAAACATGATCCAAGAGTTGTCAATGACCCAAGAAATAATTGAAAATAGACTCTTGATTAAAAAAGATCCAATTGATTTTTTCTTAAATCACCTTGACCAAAATTGGAATGAATCTGAATATTTAGATAAGGTCAATGAGCTGTTGAGATCCACTACAAATAAGTCAACTAAACTAGAACATGTATTTGAACCAACTCTTCCATCATTTGAACATGTTAATGAAAGTTTTCTTGAGGTAAACTTGAAGCATAACTGTGATGAAAATTCTGACTATTTTCAATTTCCTAGACCTCCTGAAAATAATGAAAAGTTCACACTCACTTATCCATTTGTAACATTCATTTTTAGTCACATAATTTTTAGGATTTATAAAATTTGTAGATATGTACATTTGTTTTCTTTCTCACCACATCTTCTTGCAGAACAAATGCCCCACACACAAGGTACAATTCTTTCATATCTTTGTTCTCTTTTCTTCATTTGCATACATTGAGGACAATGCATGATTTAGGTATGGGGGGAGTTTGTTTTTATTAGATTTTTTTTTAGGAAAAAAAATAAAATTAAAAATTAAAAATTAAAAATTTTGTTTGACTTTTTATGAATTGAGTTAATTCTAATAAGTGTTTGTGGAGCAAAGTGCATGAGTGAGATTGAAAGATTTAGAACTCTTGAATTTTTGATAAAATATGAAATCTTAGTTCAAAACACCATCTGGATTTAAAATTGATTTAACAAACATTTTTGTACTTCACGTTTGCACTAATTCATAGTTATGGGGTATAAACCATGATTCGAGTAATTTCAAAAAAAAAAGAAAAAAAAAAGAAGAAAAAAAAAAGAAGAAAAGAAAAGAAGAAATAATGAAAAAAAAAGTTGAGAAAAGTTGAAAAAAATAAAAATAAATAAATAACTGCTTCAATGTCCATTAAACGAAATAACTGGGTATCCAAGCCTTGGGAAGCATCGATATTCACGCTGAAAAGTATGATGGATAAAAGCGGCTTGACTAGTCTAATTTTGTGGCCTTTGTTACTCGAGTTAGTAAATCCTTAGGGGTGTCTCTACACCTAGTGCCCTAAAGCCATCTGGTTTGGGAGTTATTGGTCCAACGCTCGCTCTACATGGGTAACTCTGAAAAGCCTAAGAAAATGAGACATTGCACAAGTCAAGAATAAAAAAAATGGAGAAAAAGAAGGAAAAAAAAGAAAGACAAAGAAAAAAAAAGAGTTTGCTTGATTTTCATGATAAAAATCCCTACTAAGAGTTACATCACATACACATGCATGCATTACATGAAATTGATTTAATGAAGGATGATGTCTAAAATGAAGATCGAGTATTTTTGATAGGGTGAAAGTGTGATTTTTGAATTTAATCTTGCTTATGTATAATGCCCATAAATATTTAGAAGTTTTCTTTCAATTTCATAATTTGTTGAACCCAAAAATATTTTTAAATTTTGTGGGTATATTCACTGCAAACCCTCACGAGACACAACTCGTCCACTTGGGGTAACCTTGGGGTTTAAAGGCTTGTTGCACATGCTAAGTGCAATCGTGTTTCCTACGAAAATGGGGTATTGTAATTTTTGTTTTATTTTTATTTTTATTTATTTTACTCGAGGACGAGCAAAAGCTAGGTATGAGGGTATTTGATAGAAACGTATTTCATACATTTAATTATCCCTAATTTTGTCCTTTTAATTATATTAGTTTATTAAATTAATATATTTTATTTTATTTTGTAGGATTTAATATTTATTTCAATAAAGTCAAAATCTTGGTGATCAAGCAATATTTAATGCTCTTATTCATATAAGGAATGTCCAAGAAGAATCCTACAAGGAGAAGGAAAGAGGTGGAACAATCTTAGTGTGCAATTCAAATCCAACAAGAGAAAGAAAAGTCTATTTAGAAGATCTTTTTGAGAAGTTGATTGCTACTAGGAAGTTGAATCCTACATGGAAAGGGAATCAAAGTGTCCAAGTTCAATGAATCTAAATTAGGGTTCAAAGTTATTTTCCTTATAAATAGGTCTCTTGTTTTAGAGAGAATGAATTAATTAAGTATTGTATTACTTTAGGTTAGGAGTAGGAGTAAATTAAATTATGTTTCAACGCTTGTTGGAAGATCGTGAATGAAGGGAGTTTTCTTATTTATTTTTAATCTTCTACTTCTTCTTTATTTTAGTTAATTTATTTATTTTCAAGTCTAGTTAATTTCTTTAATCTAGGATGAATATGAAATTAAATAATTATTCCTAATAATATTTTTTTTATCTCTTCTATTATTTATGTTTTTATGTTTAATTGATTTCGCCTTCATGTTTCGTTATTGAAATACATTCGTTTTATAGTTCTTATGTGATTTTAAATTAATTAAGAGGTTTTGATAGATTATTGTTAAGATATGAGTTTTTCATAATCCATGCTTGCTCAAAGAAGTTTTGATGGGTTATAGTTAATCCTTAAATTTTCATAGTCTATGCTTGCCCACGTTAATTGTAAATTACTAAATTAAAGGGAAGAGAGATCAAAATCATAATTAAGTTATAAAAATAGAAGAGATTGAATTATATGTTATGTTTATTATTTAGTGGATTCAGATTCTTAGATTTCATTCTCGTTAATTGTTTTCATATTCTAGTTAATTAATTCTCAATCTTTATTTCTAATTCGCCTAAAATAAATATTAAGGAAACATTAAAATTAATCTAGTCTCTGTGGGTTCGACCTGTACTTGCCAGTCTTCAATTCGACACTGTGCACTTGCAGTACATATTTTTATCACATCAATTAGCATGTAGGATATGAATATACCTATGTGTCTTTTGTATCCATTGAAAGAATTTGTGTGTAAACCCTAATTAACTTGATTCACATAGAAATATAGTGAGTTGATTAACTGGGGTGTTCCTTGTAATTCCGCATTTTAAAGATTGGATTTAGGAGGATTTGTTCACGTGTCTTTAGAAGAAGTGCGTGAATATTCATAAAGCATTCTTGGATAATGATTCATATTAATTGATTTATTTTAAATGGGAAGTAAGTTAGTTTAAATGAAATACCAAGGGAAGTTGTAATCTTAACCTGTTAAATCTGCAGTTATTCTTGTGAAATTTTGGTTTTAATTATTAGTTTGTTATATTTAATTTTCAAATCTTAAACAAAATTTTCTTAGTTTAAAATAAGATTAAGTGCATTAGAATTAGTAATTGATAAATATTAGTTTATTTTCTCGTGGGAACGATATCCTTGCTTACTGAATATTACAATTGAACGCGTATACTTGCGTGGTAAAATGCTATTAAAAATTTAGGCAACAAGTTTTTGGCGCCGCTGCCGGGGAAATTAGTTTAATATTTTGTCATTATTGATTTTTATAGCGTTAATCTTAATTTAAACATTTTTTTATTTTTTTATTTTTTGTTTGTTTTGTCTCTAGTCTAATTCCTTTTCAGGCACCATGAACAACTATGACTATCATTGGCTATATTCGAAAATGACTCGGCCAAGGGAGGCAAATAATTATGGACTCGATGAATTGTCAGCACAATTTGGGACACTTTCAAGGAAGATTGATGCTTTATCTGCACAACGTATTCAAAGTGTAGCGGTGATATGTGAGTATTGTGGTGGAAACCATCCGTGTCATCAATGCACCATCAGTTTTGAGTCGTTACAATATAGTGGTAACTTCAGCGATTATCCAACAATTATGATTATTCCAGTAATTATCATCATGAGTGGGGGAATCCACTAAATCTTTCATGGAGTGATGACAATCAAGCCCAACCCTTTGCTCCATGCCAATCATACACTCCTGAATTACAAGTTCAACTCCCTAATCATGAAGAAGAAAGGATTTTAAACTTGGAAGGACTTATTTCCAAGTTCATGGTTTTGATTGAGGACCAGACGAATAATCAGGAGATGTCGATTCAAAATCTTGAGAACCAGGTGGGACAACTTTTCAACGCCATCATCAATCGCCCTCAAGGTGAAGTGTCAAGCAACATGGTTCCCGAGACTGATGGATTGCCCACGCTAAATCTGGAATCGGATGTTCCAAAAGAAAAGGATGTGGAAAGGGAGGAGACAAGTGGGGAGCAGGAAAAGAAGGTCGCCAAAGATCTAGCCTTGAGTTCTGATATAGATAAACCGATTTTGATAGTGCCCCATATATCTTCTCCACCAAAGTTTAAGGATCCGGTTAGATTTGCAATCATGTGTCCAATTGGTAGTCATTTTTTCGATAAAGGTATATATGATATGAAAGCTAGCTTAAAATTGGTGCCATGGTGTGAAGAGAATGGGAAGAGAGATGAAGAATCAGTTGTTCTAAAAAAGCTTCAACGTAAAAATTCGTTCATAGATACAACTCGGAAAATGCCTAGTTATTTGAAGGTTGTAAAAGAGAATCTACCTATAAAGAACAAGCTAGGTGATTTTGAATCAATAACCCTTACTGATGGCAAACTCTCGAAAGTTACGTTATTACTAATGGATGGAGGGTTCCTCAATTTTCGAAGGGGAATTGGATAGAGAAAGAGAAGAAAGTCGGGCTGAAGACTATAAACTAAGCGCTAACTGGGAGGCAACCCAGGAATTTTTATTGTTATTTTCTATTTTTACTTTTATTAATTTACTTTACTGTTAGTTTAGTTAGTGGTTAAACCTTTATAGTTTAGGATTTGTTGCATCCCTTGTTCTCTAATAGATATTCAATTTATTGCAGGAAAGGAGGCCAAGCATTTTTGATCTTAATAAGTTGAATGTTCACTCATCAAAATCTCAAATTTCTAATCAATTCCGCAAATTTTGGTGGGGAAGGAAACACGTTATTGGAGGTATGGCATACAAGAAGCGTAAAACACCAAAACAAGCACTGTACACTGGCCAAGCGCCTAGGCGCTCCAGACAAGCCAAGACCAAGCGCCTAGGCGCTCCAAGTCATTTTGGCATTCTGCAGCCAAGCGCCTAGGCGCTCCAGACAAGTCTATTTCAAGCGCCTAGGCGCTCCAACAGAAAAAAAATAAAAATAAAAGCCCTAATTCAGGTAAGACTCTTCCAAACCCAAATCAAACACATTCTTGCTCTCCTACTCCAACTCAAACTCACTCAACTCTCAACCCTCCTCTAATCTAGCCACAATAATCATCTTTTTCTTGTAAAATCCTAATCAAACACTAAATCTCCTACCCAAACTAAGACACTTAAGCTCTATCTTGTCATCCTTCTTCACCAAATCGGGCACCACTTTACATTCAAGCCACAACTATCTAAAGTAAGGGTTCAAAGCTCAAATTGCTCATCCAACTTTGATTGAAACATCATATTTGCCTATGACCAATGTGCTTAGTAATTGGCAAATTTGGTGAAAATTAAATTTGGGGGAGTGCCTACCAATAGTGTTCAAAATCTGTGCACACCAAGTGTTCGATAATCCAGCTGCCGCTCCCTACCAATTTCCACCATTGTCTGCATACCCCCCGGCTGATGAAGAAGAATCAGAAGAAGAGGATACTGACGAGGAATAAAGCTTCGATTTTTCAGGGAAGTCCTCAATGCTTAATTTCTTAATTTTTGTTTCTTATATACAATGAGGACATTGCATCGGTTAAGTTTGGGGGTGTAATTTTCCAGCTCCAGTTCATGCATGTAGTATTCATCTAGTGCATTCATATAGTATTTAGTTAATAGTTTTTCATGTAGTTTGCATTCATGTAGTTTTCATTTTAATTTCCTAAAAAAAAAAAAAATTCAAGTATTTGCATGTTTCCAGCTGTTAGATAGTTTAAGTCTGTTTTGGCCAGTGATGAGATTGGAATTGAGTAGACAAGTATAGTATTGTCTGTTAAGACTTTGATGTGATTTCTTATCATGATTTGAATCTTTACCTGTTTGAAACTGATATAATAAGAATTGCACAGTAAAAACAACTATGTTGACTGATTGAGTTTAAATTGACATATAATGGACTTCTAGAGGTTAATGCTAGTTTGAATGAATGAAAAACATGAATAGGCGAAGATGACTGAATTTAGATAAAAACTTAAGTTTGGGGGGGGGGGAAATTTGGGATATATAAGCTTAAAAAAAAAATAAGAAAAAAAAATATAATACCGTGGCTAGTTTTGTTTCGGGGCCTTTGTTACTTGAGCAAGTATGCCCGAAGGGGGATCTTAAAACCTAGCGCCCTAAGGTCTTATATGGTCTGGGAGTCGTTGGTCGAAAGCTCGCTAAGGGGTAGCACTGTTAGCCTAATGGAATGAGACATTGCACAGTCATGGTTAAAAAAAACAATAAAACGGGAAAAGAGCAAAACGCCCCCGTAAAGCACAACAAAGCATAAGTATCCCGGATTGGACTCTTAAATTTGGTGGATATTTGTTTTAGTTGGTTTTAGCTTGTTTGTGAATTTTGTGAGTTTACACTGTATGATTCCTTTAAAGAGATTTATTATGTGTTGTATTTAGCATCATATTAGTTAGCATGGATGTTAAGCACACACACACACTATATCAATAATAACAGGTTAAGATTTGATGATTGACGAGGAAATTATTAATCTGTCTTGATATGATGTACTAGCATGTTTATTGTGATTTCTCTGAGGCTTGATGAATAGATTTTGTTCTGTTTGACTGCTGGAATTTAAGCATGTATCTAGTTGCATTTGCATTGCATATTTAGTTATTGCATTGTGTTGTGTTGCTTGGGGACAAGCAATTGGTTAAGTTTGGGGGTATTTGATGAGTAGGTTTTATACCTATGAATATGATATTATTAAACTTAATTATTGTTATCTTTGATTGTTTTTTAGTATCTTTTTATGTGTTTTGTGTTTATTTGTTGTAGGTTGGAGCTGGAGGGACAAATTGGTCATTTCGGAGAAGAAAAAGGTCAAAAATCATGAAAATTAAAGCTGAGTGGCATTTTTGTAATTTTGTGGTCCTGGCCAAGCGCCTAGGCGCTTGGAATTAGCCTATGTAGAGCGCCTAGTGCGTAAAGATGTGCGTTTTTCTGCTGTCAAGTGGGTTTTTGAAGCCAAAGAGGAGTCTGAATGAGGGCTGAGACCAATACAAATAGGAGAGGACTCTAGAAAAGGGAAAAGTAACGAATTTTGCAAGCAATCAATCAATTTTTCAAGAGATTTGCAGAGAGAACAAACGAGGAAAACACGAAGGAGAATTGCAAGGGCTAAAGATCTAAGAGAGAGTTTAAGAGCAAATTCAGAGTTTCTTCTTCTCTTCTCTAGTTTTATCTTTTGTAACTATCTGGGATGTTTGGTTTATTAACTTGGATGATGTTTTTCTTTATTATTATCATGAACTAAATTTTAATTAAGATTGCAACGGAACTTGGTATGTAGTTTAAATTGCAAGCTTCCCATTGAATGAAAGTTAGTTTTTATTGAATTGTTTATTATATCTTATGCTTATTGATTAATTGTTTGGCCAACAATTACTGTGATAATCTATATAAAATTGGAAGATGGAGTATAGATTGAGACCTGGATATGATAACATCTGTTCATATAATCTGAATAGGGTTAATATGATTAGCATGTAGGATAGGAATATACCTATGTGTCTTTGTATCCATTGAAAGAATTTGTGTGTAAACCCTAATTAACTTGATTCACATAGGAATATAGTGAGTTGATTAACTGGGGTGTTCCTTGTAATTCCGCATCTTAAAGATTGGATTTAGGAGGATTTGTTCACGTGTCTTTGGAAGAAGTGCGTGAATATTCATAAAGCATTCTTGGATAATGATTCATATTAATTGATTTATTTTAAATGGGAAGTAAGTTAGTTTAAATGAAATACCAAGGGAAGTTGTAATCTTAACCTGTTAAATCTGCAGTTATTCTTGTGAAATTTTGGTTTTAATTATTAGTTTGTTAAGTTTAATTTTCAAATCTTAAACAAAATTTTCTTAGTTTAAAATAAGATTAAGTGGATTAGAATTAGTAATTGATAAATATTAGTCTATTTCCTTGTGGGAACGATATCCTTGCTTGCTGAATATTACAATTGAACGCGTATACTTGCGTGGTAAAGTGCTTTTAAAAATTTAGGCAACAGGGTCCACAAATGTCTCTTTGAATTCTCTCTAGGAATTTTGGGGATTCTTTATAAACTTTTACTGGTGATGGTCGAATAATTAACTTTCCTTGAGAACACGCAACACAAGAAATTCATTACTAGGAAAAACCTTTTTATTTTCGAGAGGATGACCGGTAGAATTTTCAATAATACGACGCATCATAGAAGTAACTGGATGACGACCGAGTCTTTCATGCCAAAGCATAAAAGATTTGGGATCTATGATTTTTGGAATCATAAGAGTATGAGACTCAATTGCTCTAATTTTCATAGTATATAATCCAAAAGAAATTTAATGAAGTTTTTCTAGGATATTCTATTTTTCAGAAATAGTAGAACTGACGAGAAGATCTTCATTAAAGATGGTCTGACACATGTAAAAACATAAATAAAAAAAAGTTGCATTTCATATATAATTTTATTCATGATAAACATATACCACGTATAGAATGAAAACTAATAATATTATATACATGCAGGATGTTTAATTAAAACAAAAATTAAACAATATCCCAAAAGATACTTCCAGAAGGTTCAGTAATATCAACAACCTTTTCCTCATTGTGGGTCATCGGTGGATCATCAACAATATTCAATTGATGAGTAACAAAGTTTGTTTCTTCCTCCATTACTTTGTTCTTTTGAGACTCCTGGAATAAATCAACCAGATGTCTCGGCGTACGACAGGTACGCGACCAATGCCCATTCATCCCACACCTAAAACAAACATCTGGTTTGTTCTTTATCTGTATTGCATTTTCTTTATTTTTACCCGACTCAGACACTTGCCACTTCTGGTGGCCTGAATTGTCGCGGTTCTGAAATTTGTTGTTATGATAGCCTCGTTTATTCTTTCGTCCCCAAGGCTTCTTTTTATATGATCATCTATTGCCACGTTTATTCTGCTGGAATGACATGCTATTAATATTTGGCAATGGAGTAGCACCCGTTGGCCGTACTTGATGGTTTTTCAACAACAATTCATTATTCTTTTCTTTAACAAGGAGGATAGACAACAAGTCACTGAATTTTGTGAACTTACTCTGTCTATATTGTTGTGACAGAATCATGTTGGTGGGATGAAAAGTTGAGAGTGTTTTCTTTAACATTTGGGATTCAGAAACTGGATCTTCGCACAAAACCAAAGTAGAGGTTATTCTATAAACATTGGAACTATATTCTGTAATTGATTTGTAATCTTGTAGCCTTAAATTAAGCCACTCAAATTTGGCATTAGGGAGAACAACCAATTTTTGGTGATCAAATTTTTCCTTCAGTTGTGTCCATAAAGACAAAGGATCTTTGACTGTTAAATACTCAGTCTTTAATCCTTCATCAATATGGTGACGAAGAAAGATTATGGCTTTTGCATTTTGTGCCGAAGTAACTGTATTTCTTGATTCAATGGTCTTTCTAACTCATTTGCACTAAGGTGCAATTCTGCATCAAGTGCCCAAGCCAAATAGTTGTCTCTAAAAATTTTCAAAATAGAAAAATCTATTTTTGCCAAGTTTGCCATTTATTCTGGGTTAAAACACAATTTTATTATTTATTAAAATAATAAATAATTGCATGTATGATATAGAAAAAATAAACTATACCACAACCTCAAGTGGTGATAAAGTGCAAATATAAATAATCTTATATTTATATTATTAGCATATTATTTTAGTAAAAAGAATATGCAATCGTTAATGTATATATACAATTATAAAAAAATATATATACAAAACTGCAAATGGATCTTTACCCGCCATATGGTAATCAGTGTAGACAGATCATTTTCACAATTTAATAAAGAATGAATATAAAGGATCATTCACCATGCATGTGGTAATCCATATAGACATGTTATTCCAACAAAATAATAAATAATGGAATAACAGAAGAATTTTACCATGCATGCGATAGACCGACCGCACAGACAGGTTATTCTCAACAGAATAACAAATGCGGAATAATAAATAATGGAACCAGGTCAGGTGAAATTCACACCGAC
Organism: Panax japonicus; assembly: GCA_020205505.1. NCBI lineage: Eukaryota > Viridiplantae > Streptophyta > Magnoliopsida > Apiales > Araliaceae > Panax > Panax japonicus. Next base: position 16,146,459 of record CM035100.1, on the reverse strand, counting down.
AGGATATTCCGACAGAATATTAAATGCAGAATAATAAATAATGGAACCAGGTCAGGCGTAATACGCACCGACAAGATATTCCGACAGAATAATAAATAACGGAATAATAAAAGAATTTCACCATGTATGCAGTACTTCACATAAACAGGTTATTCCAACATAATAATAAATTACAAGAATTTAAAGGCAATTATAAGAATAAAATTATATTATTGGTGGCATAGCCAAATCGGTAATATAATAATAAATTGCAAGAATTTAATTTTACCGTCTCAGTTGGTTAGAGCTTCGTGCTGATAATGTGTTATAAAACTTTAGCGAAGTGTATAAATATACTCTTATAATTGCTGCATAAATTTAGAGAGAATAAGTAAGAGAGAAAGAGAAATTCTTCAGAGAGAATTCTTCTTCATATTTTCATTTAGCAGCTTGCAGCCTTATATAGGCAAGCAGAAGAAGAAGGAATCCGAGGAGGAAAAGGAAAAAGGAAAACAGCTGGCAGAAGAATGGGTTTCCTCTCTTTGAGGGAATCAATTATAACAAGGAAGACTTTTCCTTTTAAAGCTCAATTATATTTAGGAATGACAATGGGGTGGAGGGCGGGGATTACATCTCACCCCATCCCCCCGGTGTTATAAATATTCCCCGTACCATTCTCATTCTGCACGGAAATTAAAAATTAATAACCATCTCCATCCCACGGAAAATTTAAATTGTCGTGAGGATTAATAATTTGTGAATTTTTTAATTTTAAAAAGACTATATTTATTTATATTTATATTAATATATACATGAAGTTGAATCATACACTAATACATTCCTATACGCTAACGCATAGGGCCCCATATGGTTCTGATTAATGTTTTATGTTGGTGTTTACTAACTACCTACATCTTGATTCTCTATTTTTTTCTCTACATTTTAACATCTATAATATTATTTCAAATTTTAAGATTAATATTAACTTTTTAAAAGTTAATTTCTAACATTTTAAAATTAAAATTGACATAAATTCATTTATGTATGGTTTAAATATGTTAAACTATGTGCTAATTTGCATGAAAGTAGAACAAAAAATGAAAAATACGAACTTATGCTTAAAGAAAGGAAGAAAATATTAATAGTGGATTGTAATGGGCTATTTTGGGACCCTTGTGTGGGGTTCTAAGTGTAAAAATTAAGTGTTATGCTCCTAGGAGTTACGAACACCACTCAATTGGAACAGAGGCAAAAGATTGTGTAACGAAGTCATGACGATATTTTTTTTATAAAACTAGTTAAAAAGCTAAAAATCTAGTATGACCCCTGATTTTTGAATGAATTTCTGAATCTTGTGCTGGAAAGTTCAAACTTTTTGGGTATCTTATAGTTCGAAGAATAAAGAAGTCGTGGACGTAAGAATGACCACATTCCGAGTTCGATGGAAGGAGTTGTGCCCTTAGAAAGGAGGCTTGTCAAATCTGTCAAAAGTAGAAAGTTAGTTGTCGAAGTTTTTTGGGGCCACTGTTTTGCCCTGAAAATAGGTTTGAGAAAAAACTCCACCCGAGAGAATTTGTAGAGGAAGTTAAAAGGAAGAAAATAACGCGAGAATGAACTAATTCTGACTTAAAACGACCAAGTTATAAGGTTCGGAAGGAGGGGGTCAGAATAGTCAAGCAGAGGTTGGCAGTAAACGCGTTGGGCACGCGGTGGGGCGCTGGGGCCTCACTGCTAGGCTGTCTAAAGTGTGGTTGTGTACGGGCGTGTCGTGGGCTATTTTTTGATGTCGTGCAACGCTAAATGACGTGATGCACGTCAGGGCGTGTCGTGGGACGCCGAGCAACGTGGTGCACGTCGAGGCGTGTTGGGTGACGCTGAGTGGCGTCGTACATGTCGGGCATGTTGGGCGTGCCACAGGAGTGTCGTCGTGCCGTGTCGCAACGACATGCAATATTTTTGACACTGTTTTAAAATATTCCAACTTATAGAATATAATAATAAATATTATAAAATAAATAATAATTAATATAAACTATCATAGGGAGTCGTTGGCGTATTTAAAGTAATTATTAAAGAACGCTTCAAGTAAGTATTTTTAAACTCTTTCGCGAGCTTTACTTCTACCAAATATATTATCGTGCGAGTTTTTCAGCTTCATTTAAAAATTGTATTAAAATGTTGAATTACACAATATTATATGTATAGTGTGAAATCTAAACTTATGGAATTTTTTTTATATTTGCACAAGTTATTTAGCATGCTAAAACTTCATTCTTATTTAAAGATTCAAAATTCGATATTTCATGAATTATTATAAAATTATGTCAATGCTTTGTTGTTTTGACTAGACACATGTTATGATATGATTTGAATTTGTTAAATTTTTAAATGTTATTCAAATCAAATTAAATTGGTGAAGACTCTGACTTAAGTCTGAGATAAACAACCTTATTATTAGGAAAATTTTTGGTCGGATTTTCGATTGGCCTTCGCGGTGTAAAAGTAAACGCAAGTAGTCGTTTAAAAGAAATTGGTTGTGCACAATATAAGTAATATAGGCTGATCCCCTAACGTAATTAGAAAATGACGGTTTCAGATGAATTTCTATTAAACCTTTTATGAAAATGAAAAATGTTCAAGGTCGTTTGACCGCTCAGTATGTTGTTTCAAGAATGTTAAATAAAAAGTGATTTTATTATCATTATTTCTTATTTATTCGAGATAGTTTCACAACTATTGTTTAGTTGTTGAAATGAAAATATGAATATTGATTTTTTATTTCAACTGTTATATTTGTTGAGCTTGTTAGCTCATTCTTGCATTATTTTAAATGTTTTCAGATAAGTCCGATCGGGGCTAGAGTTCGGTTAAGAAAGACAAAGGAAAAAGAAAAGTTTCCGAGTAAAAGACTTTATGTAATAGTTTATGTTATGAATGTTACTTATTAAGTAGAATGATGTAATATTTATTATATTATTATACTTCCAAACTTGTAAAGGTCATAAAACCTATGAAGTTAGAGTAAGATGATTTGTAATAATTTAATAATTACCTTTCTGTTTTTATGATTATGTCTAGTGGAAAGTATCCTGATGCACCATAGTTGGGTTTTAAAGGTACCCATATTTGGGGGCGTCACATGTTAGTATCAAAGCTGTAGGTTATAAACCTTAGGTGGGGCACCTTAGGCTATAACCTTAGAAAATTAGAGAACTTGGCAAGTAAACTCAGATAAAATTTGTAGAAAATGAATTTAGGAAATTCATCGGTAAATGTCTAAAGAAGTAAAAAATAACATAAATTAAACTGTTAATTATAATATTAAATGTGATTTGATTATATGTACTAATTAGGATAATGTGTTTGATTGTAGATGTCAGAAGATGATGACATTAGAGACATTCACGTAGTGAGTGAGGAGCTGATCGCTCCACCCCAGCTAGCACCTGAGCCAGTGCCGATTGTACTGGTTGAGAGTGATCCGAATATGGATCAGGATTTGGATGGGGTTCCGTCTAAGCAGTAGAAGGAACCTGAGGAGGATTCAGGACTGTCACTTAGGATAATCAGTAGTTTAGCTGGACTGACAACTGCTGGAATGTTGGGAGGTGCAGAAGCTCATGGTGTACCGGCTACGGCATTAGAATCGGAGGATGATTTCGACGATGAGGAGTACGTAAATCCCGTGATTCGGGAAGCCTTGACTCAGTTAGGGGCATTAACCTATTCCCTGGTAGATCAGAATGCAGAGCTGAACATGGCACTGCATACGACAAGTAATCAGAACCAAATATTAGAGGACGATCTCTAAGTCGAGAGGCATGAATTGAATAATATGAAGGATGGAGAGATATTGAATCGACAGAAGGCCGAAGATTAGGTTCACGACCTTGAATAGGAGGTGCATGGACATAAGAGAAAAGTTGACAAGATGAACTACTCATATACCACTTCAATGGAGCGAGTTGATCAAGACAGGGTATGGTTTTACCTAGTGGAGATAGGGTAGAGCTGACATACTATTTCTTGACCTCATGTGATAGCCATTGTTAGGGGTCTAGCATAGTGTTGTAGCAATGTGTGTGTGTATATATATATTCCGATCCAGTCTTGGATCTCGGACTTTATAAAAATACGGACTTTTTTTTGCTTTTTTTTAAAACAACTAAAAAAAAATCACACCCAAAACAGTCTGTACAGACATGTTTTGTTATGTGTATCCAAATCACACCCAAAACACTGTAATATGTAAAAATTTCAGTTTCATAAAATAGTAAACTTTTTTTTAGTTATTTAAAAAAAAAAAAAAAGGTCTGGATTTTGGTCAAGTCCGGGTGTCCGGACCTGATCCTATATATATATATATATATATATATATATATATATATATATATATATATATATAAGTGTTTATGTCTATGTAGTATGAATTCCAACTTTTGGTATATCGAGCGGGATATCTTTTGTAAATCCTAATCTTAGTATAGGTTGAGGACTAGGTTATGTAAATCCCGTCTTGTGTAAGTAATAGCGGGATAGAATTGTAAAAAGTAAGAAGATAAGAAGAAATATGTAAAATGAAGTGTGTAAGTAAGAAGCATAATAATATATAATGATTATTAAATGTACTTTGTGATGATCATGTGTTTACATTAAATAAAAATTGTGAGACCCCATATTTTATGAATAAATATTTAATTTTCTCGAAATAATTTTTTTAATATTATGGCGTGGATTTGAGATAGTATTATAGTTGTGAGTAGTATTTATTAATTTTGCAAAGTAAGCAAATGGTTATATAATATTTGATTGGTCGGGGAATATTCGTTTTAACAGCGAATATTGTACGACGGCACAATCATTGGTGGACTCCACAACGGAAGTATTGTCGTAGTTAGAAAACGACAAAATTATCTTTCTATAAAAATAACAGCGGAGGTGTTACCGTTAAAACTGTTGAACTACCCGGTAGTAAAAGTACAGTAATACGCGTGATTGCATAGTAGCACACGGTATTGATTATTGATGCTTACGTGAGAAGTCATTCAGTTATACTCAATTATTTCTGCAGTAATTGCTGCATCATATCTCTCATATTATTGATTCAATTATTGTTACAGTATCATATGCATAATATGTTATATTATTAAATCAATAATTGAGACGACAAAGTTATTCATATTATTATTTGCAATATTGAAAATGTCTAGAAGTTCTGTCAAGGAGATGTTTGGTCATCTAATTGCGCGCCAATAAGAAGAAATCTTTATCAGAAAGCCCTCTCTTTCTTGGGAATGACCTGGTTGTTAAATATTGTGAGTTATAATATTAATGATGAATAAGTTCGTGTTGATTAAAGATGAAATTGATTATTCCATTGTGTTGGAATTATTTGTGTTAGTGGAAATCGACATTTGTTTCGATAATAATTGATGTCTGGAGGTTATATTATTCAATCGGGTATTCGGGGCACTTTTCGTGTCGGAGTTACTATTCATGAGTTACTATTTACGAGTTACTATTCATGAGTTACTATTCATGAGTTACTATTCATGGGCACTATTCACCCGTAAGATATATTTCTTTCCGGTCCAAATCATTTTTCGGTACAATACTATTCCATGAGGAGATGTGCTAATTTTTCAGACCGTTGGTTGAAGATATAATAGTAAATCAATATGGACCGCTGGTGGAAAGTATAATAGTGAATCAATATGGATCGCTGGTTTAAAGTTTTAATAGTAAATCAGTATGGACCGTTGCTTTAAGTTTTAATAGTAAATCAGTATGGACCGTTACTTTAAGTTTTAATAGTAAACCAATATGGACCGTCCGTTCAAAAGTAAATCAATCTGGACCGTTCATGAATTAGTTACTATTCAGTCTATTCTCCTATAAATAGAAGCTCATTCCTTCATTATTTCTTAAGAATTCACTGAAACTTTAGAGAGAGAAACTATAGAGAAAAAGAAGAAAAGTATTCTGCTACTTCACTACTCCAATATCCAGTTTCTTCTAAGGTAGGGAATATTATTTGTTGTACTCATAAGGGGTATTCTTTCTTTCGTATTCATGAAGAAAACTTTTGCTATTCCATTCTTATTATTCTGTTGGAATAACCTGTTTATGCGAAGTACCGCATACATGGTGAAATTCTTCTAATATTCTGTTCTTTATTATTCTGTCGGAATATCCTGTCTGTGCGTTTACGCTGGACCTGGTTCCATTATTTATTATTCCGTTGAAATATACTGTCTGTGCGTTTACGCCGGACCTGGTTCCATTATTTATTATTCTATTGGGAATAACCTGTCTGTGTAGTCTATCGTACGCATGGTGAATCCTTCTGTTATTCCATTCTTTATTATTCTGTTGGAATAACCTGTCTATGTGGATTACCAAATGCATGGTGAATGATCCTTCGTATTCATTCCTTATTAAATTGTGGAAATGATCTGTCTACGTGGATTACCGCATGGCGGACGAAAATCCATTTACAGTTTTATATATTCTATTATACTCAGTTGGTTAAACCTTTGGCTTCTATACTCCATGAAATTAGTGGAATATCCTTGATAATTGCGCTTCATCCAGTATCTTTTCATAGAAATATTCTTCTGAGCATTCTTTAATTTTACTCTACAAAGCAGTACCATGTTGACAAATTGGACGTTATTGGTTCCTGCATAAATTAATTTATAAGTCTTTAAAATTTATTCTTGAACTTGTTTTATTGAATTATTATGTCATTGTCATCATCCTCATGCTTATATTGTGATGAAAGTCATCTTTGGCTTACGTGCATAGATGGACTTGGTATGATTATAACTAGGGATTATTCGGTATAATCATGACCGTAATGTGACGAATGATGTGGTAAAGGTCTTCATTGGCCTGTAGTTCATTGGTGGACAGTTGTTGGTATGATTATGACCAGGGATTATTCGGTATAGTCATGACCATTGATGATTATATGAATATCCTTGGCCGTGGAGTAGGGATGATTCGATTTTATTTATTAAGCTGAATCTCAGCGATAAAGTTGATGAATTTTTTTTAAATCAGAGAAGATAGTAGATTTTATACCTTACTTGACTCTTCTAATGGATCGCTTGATCCGCTGCAGTTAAACTTGTTGTCTATTATATTCTATCAGTTTAACATTGTTGAAGGCTAATGATAATTTATTCTGCATTATCTTAGTCATAATATTTCTTACTGGGCTAGTTGAAATCACCCTTTCTTTCACTGTTCTCTTCAGGAAATGAGAACATAGCTGCGACTAGTCGGGGAATAGAGTGATGTTCCTAGATAATGCATTAGTAGTCCTCACTATTCTGTAAAATAGTGTGATAATAAATGTAATGAGGACTTTATTGAGTGTGGATATTGTCTAGATGATAATATTTGTATTAAAACTCACAGCCTATGTTTTGTCGTATTTTACACGACTGTTGTATAATTAAGTTGTATTTGTATTCAGTACCTTGTATCTGGCGACTGAAGATGGGTGATGTATACTTGTTTTGGGGGCTTCACGGTTGGTATCAAGCCATAGAAAAGAGCCCCGAGCCTTTATCTGGTGACTTCCAAGTCTTGGGATGCACCGAAGCCAGACTTTTCATAGGGGACACCGTGAGTAACGATGGCAAGTTGATAGGTATCATTGTGAGGTGCTATCCAAGTCTTGGATGCGGGTCACAGACGGGGAATTCCTTCGCTAGTATGACCTACCTAAGTTTATTTGGTATTTAATTGGTCGGTCAGAGTATATAGATAATATGTGACATGTTAATTAACCCTTGTTTTGTGGCAGTATTTGAAAATGAGCAATGAATCACATGAGACCGTTGAGTCACCAACGATCAAGCAATGAATCACATGAGACCGTTGAGTCACCAACGATCAATATCCAGGATAATGTGCAACAGGAAGACAATAATCCTCAGGTAAACAATAACACCGATGAAATGATGAACAATGGGATGTTCAGAAGCTTTATGCAATTCATGCAACATCAGGCGAGAGAGACTCCTATTTATAATGCAGGTGGAAACAATGGCAACCCACGGTCGGTCACCGCTAAGCAGTTCAAGGAGCTGGGACCACCAGAGTTTTTGGGAAAGCCAGAACCACTTAAGGCGGAGACATGGTTAAAGAAGATCACCAAGATATTTGATGTCTTGGGATGCTCCAAGGAGCAAAAAGTTCCCTTTGCCACCTTTATGTTGCGTGAAGAAGCAGATTATTGGTGGGAATCTGTAAAACGTACCCAGCCTGACGCACTCAAGATGTCTTGGGAGAAGTTCCAAGAGCTGTTCAACGACAAGTACTTTCCCGAAAGTATTCGTCACATGAAGGAGGTGGAGTTTATCAAGTTGGAACAAAACAATATGACCGTGTCGCAGTACGAGTCTAAGTTTGCCGAGTTATCCCGATTTGCATCCCATTTGGTCGATAATGAGGAGCGAATGACGCGAATGTTTCTAAGAGGTTTGAAACCCGATATACGTCAATACCTCATTTCTCACAAACTTTGTTTATATTCAGATGTTGTGAATAAGGCTCAGTTATTGCAGCGCGATAATGATTCAGCACAACCAAAAGGTAACAACCAACAACACGATAATAATCGTACCCGTGGCAACGGCCATCAGAACAATGATAACCATCCTGGAGGAAATTATCACGCCAAGAATGGTAACCACTTCGGTGGTAATCATGGCCAAGATAATAGAAGTGGAAATTTCAAGAAGAGAAGGTTCAATAATGACAGAAAGACAACAGCACCAGCACCTATTAAGGAAGGAGAACGACCGCCGGTAGTATGCTTCAAATGCGGAGGGGAGGGACATATATGTCCAAACTGCGTGATGCAGTCCAAAGCATGTTACAATTGTGGAAAAGAAGGTCACCTAGCCCAATTTTGTCGTGCACCAAAGTCAAGTCCAGCTGGGACGGTGGTACCAAAGGCGGATACGGACAAAACAAAGTCGGTGGTTTCAGGAAGAGCGTTTTCGTGACTTCTCAAAAAGCGAGTGACCCGAACGAAGTTAGCACGAGTTAGTTAATTATAAATTCTTGCGAAGTCTATATCTTATTAGATACCGGTTCTACCCATTCTTTTATCTCTCTTGCTTGTGCTCAACGTTTAAATTTGACTTCAGAAAAATTAGACTTTGACTTATTGGTTGAAACTTCGATAGTAGAAACCTTCGTTACATCTACTATTTATAAATCTTATTTAATTCAAATCGACACTTTCACATTACCTGTTGATCGTATCTCTTTTAAAATACTTGCCTTTGATGCGATTTTATGAATCGATTGGTTAACTACTCATCATGCTTTTCGTAAGGTTGTTAGCTTTCATATTCCTAACCAACCTGTTATGCGAATTCAAGCAACCAAACCACTAAAGTCAATCATTGTCATATCAAGCCATAAGTAAAGAGCCCCGGTCCTTTCGTTGTTGACTTCCTTGTGTGAAATGCACCGAAGCCAGACTTTCTGTAGGCGATGTCGTGAATGATTATGGCAAGTTGATAGATATCAATGTGACGTACTATCCAAGTCTTGGATGAGGGTCACAGTTTTGAATGATATTTCTACTGTTAATAAATTTCCTAACGTATTCTCTTAGACTTCTTAGTCTACCCCTAGAGCGTAAAATCGAATATCCTGTCTGTGCGTTTACGCCGGACCTGGTTCCATTATTTATCATTATGTCGAAATATCCCATTTGTGCGTTTACGCTGGACCTGGTTCCATTATTTATTATTCCATTGAAATATACTGTCTATGCGTTTACGTCGGACCTGGTTCCATTATTTATTATTCTGTTGGGAATAACATGTCTGTGCAGTTTATCGCACGCATGGTGAATCCTTCTGTTATTCCATTATTTATTATTCTATTGGAATAACCTATCTATGTGGATTACCACATGCATGGTGAATGATCCATCGTATTCATTCCTTATTAAATTGTGGAAATGATCTGTCTACGTGGATTACCTCATGGTGGACGAAAATCCATTTACAGTTTTATATATTCTATTATACTCAGTTGGTTAAATCTTTGACTTCTATAGTCCATGAAATTAGTGGAATATCTTTGATATTTGCGCTTCATCCAGTATCTTTTCATGGAAATATTCTTCTGAGAATTCTTGAAATTTACTCCACAAAGCAGTATCATGTTGACAAATTGGACGTTATTGGTTCCTGGATAAATTAATTTATAAGTCTTTAAAATTTATTCTTGAACTTCTTTTATTGAATTATTATGTCATTGTCATCATCCTCATGCTTATATTGTGATGAAAGTCATATTTGGCTTACGTGCAAAGATGGACTTGACATGATTGTGACCAGGGATTATTCGGTATAATCATGACCGTAATGTGACGAATGATGTGCTAAAAGTCCTCATTGGCATGTAGTTCATTAGTGGACAGTTGTTGGTATGATTATGACCAGGGATTATTCGGTATAGTCATGACCATTGATGATTACATGAATATCCTTGGCCGTGGAGCAGGGATGATTCGATTTTATTTATTAAGCTGAGTCTCAACGATAAAGTTGATGAAAAACTTTTTAAATCATAGAAGATAGTAGATTTTATACGTTACTTGACTTTTCTAATGGATTGCTTGATCCGTTGTAGTTAAACTTGTTGTCTATTATATTCTATCAGTTTAACAATGTTGAAGGCTAATGATAATTTATTCTGCATTATCTTAGTCATAATATTTCTTACTGGGCTAGTTGAGCTCACCCTTTCTTTCACTGTTCTCTTCAGGAAATGAGAACGTAGCTGAGACTGGGGAATAGAGTGATGGTCCTAGATGGTGCATTAGTAGTCCTCACTATTCTGTGAAATAGTGTGATAATAAATGTAATGGGGACTCCATTGAGTGTGGATATTGTCTAGATGACAATATTTGTATTAAAACTCACAGCATATGTTTTGTCGTATTTTACACGACTGTTGTATAATTAAGTTGTATTTGTATTCAGTACCTTGTATCTGGCGACTCAAGATGGATGATGTATACCTATTTTGGGGGCGTCACAAAAATACTTTAAAATTATTAATAAAATGTTGATAATAATACATATTTAATTTTCAAAAAAATGCTACCAAGATTGAGGGGAAGAGGAAGGGGAAGACTGAGAACACAAAGAAATATAAATGAAGAATCAGAAGCTGAAAATGAGGATAGGGAACCTGTAAACCCTATACAACAATTCATAGACTTGTTGGTAGGGGTATTTAATATAAATCTCAATGGAGTACCCGTAAATCCTCCAGCTGTATAAGTTGTCAGCTTTAAGGATTTTGAAAGTGCGGGCCCTCCCAAATTTAAGGGGATCACTGACACGATAGAGGCTCAATCATGTATCAAAGAAATAAAGAAGGCGTTTGTCATCGCCCAAGTTGAAGAGGAGAAAAAGATCGCTTTTGCTGCCTACATACTTAATTGAGAGGCCAATTTCTAGTGGGAAGCCAACCAGAATAAGGTCGGAGAAGGAATAATTAAGTGGGATCGGTTCAAAGAATTATATTTTGATAACTACTTTCCCCAAGGCATGCAAAGCCGTATGGAAATGCGGTTCTTGGATATGAAACAAGGGGACATAATGGTTCCCCAATACGCTTCGAAGTTTAATGAATTGACAAGATTTGATGCACACCAAGTGGACATAGAAGAGAGGAAAGCTAAGAGATTCGAGCATTGACTGAAACTCTGACTTTATAGTAAGATTTCTGTGTTTCAATTTAATTTTTTTGGATCAATTTTGGAGACTATTATCATAGCCGAAGGGGGAAGTGAGGCGTTGACTAAGTTCAATCAGGAGAAGAGGAATTAGAAGAAGATAGAAGGTGGAGACAAAGCTGAGGGAAGTGGAGGAAATAAATAGAAGGTGGAATAATTCTGAGAATACTGGAAATAAGCAGGGAGACCCAAAGAAAAAGTTTGAGGCCTATAAAAATTGTGAAAAGAATCACTTAGGGGTGTGTTTGAAAGGGAAAACATGTACTACAAATGTGGGCAGGTGGAACACATCTCTCCTAACTGCCCTAACCCGAAGAAGGGAGTGTGCTTTAATTGCGGAGCGCCAGATCATATGGCAAGAAATGGCTGAAAAAAGGGAGCAGATAGAGGAAACAAAGGAAATAACAGTGGAAAGCTGACTATTACTGGTCCAACTCCACCAGGTAGACTGACCGCCCAAACCTTAAACATGACGGCCCAAGATGCTGTAGCTTCCAGAGACGTTGTCTCAAGTATCATCTTGATCAATAATATAAATGCATATGTATTGTGTGATTCGGGTGCGACCTGTTCTTTCACATCCTGTGAATTTGCTAGACAGTTAAGTTTACCTTTGGAAAAGCTAGAGTCTCCCCTACATATATAAGTTGCTAATAAAGAAATAATCCCCATTGAACACATTCATATAAATTGTTGTGTAGATATAAGGGGGCATAAGATGTTGCTAGATTTAATTTTGATTAAATTAGGGGAATTTGACGTAATTTGAGAATGGATTGGTTGTATAACCATGGAGCAATGATAGATTGCTAGAAGAAAAGTATAAACCTTTAGATATCAAAACAATATAAGGTAATATTTTACGGTAGTAAATTGCCAAAACATTCTCGTTGTCTGATGATGATGCAAGCTAAGAAGTTGAGGAAGGGGTGTGTAGGTTATCCTTGTCATGTTGTTGATACGCAGCGAGTGGAAGCAAAATGAGGCCACATACCGATCGTGTAAGAATTTGAGAATTTATTTTCGGATGAGTTGCCGGGTCTTTTGTCGGATAGGGATATTAAGTTGGTTATAGACTTTATGTGACGCCCCTAAATCTGGGTACTTTTAAACCCCAACTATGGTGGATCACGATACTTTTTACTAGACATAATCATAAAGACAAAAAGGTAATTACTAATTATTACAAATCATCTTAGGGGGTGTTTGATAAAACTGAATGAAATGGTTTTGAATGTTTAAGTAATCTGAATGAAACAAAATTTTGAATACTAAATGAAAAAAGTTGTTTGATAATTGACATGACTGAAACATTTGAATAACAGATTTTTATTATTTTACCCCTCTGAAAAAATTCAAAATTGTTGTAAATTTATTTAATATTACTTAATATAATAGTTAATATTATAAAAAAATTAGATATAAAATAATTCATTCAACATTAATTCAACCCAAAAAAGTACACTTGGTCATTCAACCCAAAAATCTGACCGATTCAACCATTCAGACAATTTTTATTCAAAACAAACGCATTGAATGGCTAGCCAATTCAGCCATTCAGCTATAAACAAACACTCCCTTACTCTAACTTCTCAGGTTTTATGACCTTTACAAGTTTAAAAGTATCATAATATAATAAATATTACATCATTCAACTTAATAAATATCAATCATAACATAAATTATTACATAAAGTCTTTTATTCGAAATTTTTTCCTTTTCTTTTATCTTTCTTACCCGAACTTTCGTCCCGCTCGGGCTTAGCTTAAAACATTTAATATAAAGCAAGAATGAGCTAACAAGCTTAGCAAATATAATAGTTGAAATAACAAAAAAAATAATCAAAAATCATCTTTTCATTTCAACAACTGAACAGTAGTTGTGAAACTATCTTGAAAAAATAGAAAATAATAATAATAAATTCTTTTTCTATTTAACATTCTTGAAACTACATACAGAGCAGTCAAACGACCTTGAGCATTTTTCATTTTTAAAAAAGGTTTAACACAAATATATCTAAAACTAGGAGTGTTCATCGGTAATTTATCGAATCGAACCGGTCAAAATCGAACTGGTTATCGATACCGTTTGGACCGATATACCGAACCGGTTAGCCGGTCCAGTACCAATTTTTTTTTTATTTTGTACCGTTTGTTCCACGAATTTATGCTAAGGCCCAACCTTCTATTTCCATACACTGCACCTAGCCTTCCTCATACTGAAGGCCCAACCTTCCTCATATTGAAGGCCCAACCTTCCTCATATTGTAAGGCCCACACTTTTTTTTGCACTAGGATTTATCAGCATCTTTGGCAGGTCACAATCAACTGCTTCAACAAGTTGGCTCGTCGTCTATTAAAGAAAGTGAGGTATTATCAAGGGAAAAAAGGGAGAAATAAAATACAGGAAATCAAAGGGCTTATGAAATTTAAAGTGATGAGCCGTATATAGTCCCTGCAAGATCACTTCTATTTCAGCAAAAAAGGGAAAAGGAAACTTGAATAAGGGAAAAAGGAGAAGAAGATGTGATACGTTCTTCACAGGTGAACCCGTCTTCTTACTCCTTATTTCTCAGTTCTCATTGTAAGTCCAAGTTTTTTTTATTGAAAAGGATTAATTTTTTGAATGCTTTGTTCTTCGCATTCTCTATGTCTTCAATCTGATGTTCTTCACAATCTCTATGCTTCGTTCTTCAGTGGTGAATCACTTATTGATTTTTTAATCTCTATGTTTGCAATCTATGTTCTATGTTTAAATATGATGTTTTAATCTCTATGTTTTCTTCCTTTACTTGTTGATTCATTTGGGAATATATGAGATCTCTGAGATCTATTTGGGAATATTATTAAATAAATCGGTATAATCGGCTCAGGTTCGGTATATATCGAACCAGCCAAACCCCTTCTTGGTTCCGATCCCGATCCCAAAAATTTGGTACATACCGATTCCGTGTATCGAAACCGAACCGGGTTACTATTTATCCAGAACCGATCAGTTCGAACTAGATCAGTTTCCCTAAAAACCGAATATACCAAAATTTTTGCCCACTCATATGTGAAATCGTTATTTTCTAACTACGCTAGAGGATCAGCCTATAATACCTATGTTGTGCACAACCTGTGACGCCCCCAAAATAGGTCCACACAACCTAATTTGGATCGCTAAAATACATACCATAACCATACATTCTCTTATTATAGTGTCGTAGATAATATGACAATACTCACACCCAAAATATTACAATGTCATATAAGATACAACAACATATATTACAAGTCCTCAACATGATTATTGCCACACTATTTAACAACACGGTGAAGACTACTATAACAACTATCTTGGACCATCACTCCACACCCCGGCTAGTCCTAACTACACTCATTTCTTAAGAAGAATAATGGATCAAAAAAAAGGGTGAGCTCAAATATCTTAGTGAAGAATATCATGACTACGATAATGAATAATAGATTATCCTTAGCCTTCAACAGTGAAAAATCTGATAGAATATAATAGGTAACAAGTTTTAGATCAACAACTGTAGCGGAAATAATAATTAATTAAGAGATTAAAATAGATCATGATGTTCACAATCTTCTCCAATTTAAAAGTTCACCATCAATATTTTATCCCCGTATCACCAATCAATAGTTCCTGATAATAATCATGCAAATCAATAGTTCATCTTTGCACTACGGCCCAAAGATATTCAATTGTAACACCAATGATCATGATCATACCAACCAACAGTTTATCTTTGCACAACGGGTCAAATAGAACTTTTTTACATTGTGTCATTCCATACATGTCAAAGACATTGACTAATCATATTATCTTTGCACCAAGGCCAAGGATATTCACATTAACTTGATTTTAATAACAGTGATGTAAAAGATGAACAAAAGTTGTAAGAATAATAAGATAAAAGAATAAATATTCGAGATTTGTTATTTGACATTTAATTTGTCCAGAGTCCAATAATGCCTAAATTGTCAACATGATGACTAAATTGTAGAGTCAAATTCAAGAATGATATTCAAGATTCATATTTCAAAGATAACGATTTAAAATTTAATACAAAGGTTCATATAAATAAAAACTTCAAGTGAAATGATATTAGATGAGACGCAAACTTCAAAGGAACTTCTAATCATTTCATGAATTATAAAAGCAATACTTACCATAGTAAGTTTAGATTTTGGAGTATGAAAAGAAATGATATCCCTTACCTCAATTAACAAGTGATTAGATTTTGCTTTCTATGAAGTTTATCAACCTAAATATATTTATAATATAATTAGTAATTATCACATATGATGTACACTAATTCGTACATTATGAAATTATCAAAAGTGACTATATAGTATAAATTTGTGTAGTGTATAGAATAAGCTTTCAAAATAATATTTCAAAATAAAATCTTCCAAAGGAAGTTTTTTCAAAATAACTCTTCTAAAGGAAGAATTAAACACCGTGTGATGTGTGTGAGTGCTTAACCAACTTTTATAGAAAGACTTACTTGAACAATACTTGTACTCTCAGTAATCTTCACAAATACTCAAGATAGCCTAGCACATTTAGAGAGAACTTACAATAAGAAATTTCAGAGAGTGGAAGGAAGTATAAACAAGGAAATTATGAATTTCCTTATGTTAAGCATTTCTATTTATAGCCAAAATATCCCTCATTTTATAAATATATTTTCATCCATTATCTTTACTTTAAAAATAATGATTACCCATTTTCATCCATTATCATTAATTTAAACATAATGATTACCCATTTTCATCCATTATCTTTATTTATTCAAAAAGAATAATCCATTATTAATATTTATTCAAAAAGATAAATTCATTATCAAAATGATTGTTCCATTATCATCATTTAATCAAAAGATTAATCTATTATATAAAAGATTATTCCAGTATCATTATATTATCCATCTTCTACATTATTGACTTAATGTATTAATATCACGGATATTATTGTTCTTCAAATAATGAGTTGACCTAACTATTTAAAATTCGTGACTTCCATTTATACAATTTTCCATTACTACACTTGCTACGATGTCAATTATTGGTTCAATAATATGATATGCTGTGACAATTATTGTGACATCCCTAAATCCATGTGCTTGCTACAGTAGACTGATCAGTTCACTAATTTTTTTTGAGTATAATTATTATAGACTTACAATATTGACAACCAGATCGTCCTTAGGAAAGAGGGGGCCTTACGTATATACGACACACGATTAAATAACCCATTTCCTTGACAAATTTTTTTAGACATTGTCAATAATGTTTACTAGCCTAATAATATCATATCAAATAATATGAGTTACTGTGCCGTGTCAATTATTGATATAATAATATGAAATACTATGCATTTGTTACTATTACAATTATTGAGTTCAATAATATGAAATATTATGTAGTTGTTACTGTAATAATTATTAAATCAATAATATGAAGTATTGTGCAATACCGTGTGATACTGTGGAATGTCGTGTGTTACTGTAGAATATCGCATGCTACTGTACGTTTATTACCGAGTATTTAAATAGTTAAAAATGATAGTACCGTTGAATTTTTTTTTATGAAAAAGGTTATTTATGTCGTTTTTTGCATTCGACAATATTTCGTTATGGGGCCCTCCAATGATTCGTTATTTTGGCGTCGTCATACTTTTACCTAATATTCCTGACAAAACGAATATTCTCCGACAGAATAAATATTATGACGCCCCTAAATCTAGGTTCTCTAACCTCAGGTTTGGTGCTCACGATCCATCATCATCATAATCATTCTATAAACTATTGCAAAATAATAAACATACATTATTCATTAAAATAAAGTCTTACACATAATTCCCCAAGTCTAATTAACCTTAACTTAGACATACCTTTAATATTACGAAAGGTTTAAATAAATAATTACATCAAGTTATATAATAAATAAACATTCTTATTAGACTATTCTTGGACTTTTTCCTTGCCTTTATCCTTCTTGGACATCTTTGGCTTAGCTGAAATAAATGTCATGATATAACAAGAGTAAGCAACTAATTTGATTAGCAAGTTTATAAACAAGAGAGATATATCATGATTAGAAAGAAATTTAGCTTTCAATATTCAACAACATAATTCCAATATGAAAGAACAAGGATTAAGAATCAATAATTGGATATTAGAATAATTGAATATTAGGTATTGAGTGGTCTAGAATGACCATGAACATATACTCAGGTTGTCAATATTTAAACTGGTCCTTTTAGTAAATTTTGGCAATCGAGGGGATCAGCCTCCCATACCCGGTGAATTATGCATAAACACTCAATAGTCGAGCAACAATTGTTTTCCAAAATAATGCTTTAGTAAAAATATTCTTTTTCTCAGTCTAGAGTCCTTACCAAATCAATTGGTTAGGAACAACTTTTAAAATATATTTGATTCAATCAAATTTAATCATGCTTGATCTCCTTGATACAACTAGTATAGATCTATCTCATAAATAGTTCATGAATGAAAGAACTTAAAATGGATTCACAGTTTAATAATAATAGAGCATGAATTCAATTGTACAGAATGCAATTAACAATAATCATTAATGATATAAATAATCATAAATAATTATTCACTAACATACTTTGAAAAATATTACCTCAAGTTGAATTAGGGAACTTGCCTCTATAGCGGTCTATTGCTACGCAATTTAATTTATCCAGTTAAACGATCTAATATATCTTCCTTCGAAAGACCTATCATTGATCTTTCAATTAACATATCATATATTTACACATAACATTAGATTATCTAACATTTAATTAAATATTAGAAATTATATTAAATCCTTAATAATAATATTATCATCTTTTGATAATATTATTATTACATAAACATTACTTTAAACACTCATTTAATATTATCAATCTTAATAATATTTTATTAACTTCTTAGTATTAGTACTCAATTAATAATACTTTACTCATTTACTAATATTATTAATTACTTAATAATATTTTAATTCTTTACTAATATTATTAACTATTTAATAATACTTTAATCTAATATTATTAATCCTTTAATAATATTTTAATTATATAATATTATTAATCATTTAGTAATATTTTAACCATTATCTAATATTATTAATACTTTAATATTATTTTATTTAATTTCAAATATCATTTAATAATATTTTAATTATCTAATAATATCTTAGTCTAATATTATTAACTTTTTAATAATATTTTAATATAATATTATTAATTATATTAATAATATTTTAATTTAATATTATTAGTTATTTAATAATATTTTAATCATTTATTAAACAAATAAAAAATTTATTTTAATTGTTTACCCTTTAATAATTCTTTTATTTAATAACCGTAAAATTCCATAAATATAACATTTCATAAAAAAATGACCAAATTATCTTTTTACCCTGTTTAACACTATATTACATTTTAAACATATTTACACATAAATCAACCATTTATATGAAAAATACCAAACCAAATCCAAAATTGTTTCTTTTCTGGGATTTGACAGATTATAACTCCCTTATAAACATATATTTTTTCTGGAATTTTTAAAAGTTATTTACTATTTTTAATTAGCTTAAAACAGCCGGATTTTGCAATATTTTTAATAAATCGAAACTTTGTCCAATAATTCTAAAACTTTCGGGGTATGCTTATATCACTTACATGTACTTCCTGTAAACATTTCATAATTTTTAGAGTTAACCTTAAAGAGTTATTCAAGTTCACTTTTACAATAGTACTTTCTTGTAAAATGCATAACTTTTATTCTACACATCCAAAAATAGCCATCTTTGGACAAGACCTTCATACCTTATCATAATATCATACCAAAAATTTCCAGAATTTTTTAAACACAAAAAGTGGCCGAAACAACCTCTACAAGAAACTGACCAGAAACTTTATTTTCAATTTTTCCTATTTCTTTACAATTTGGACAGTTTTACTGAAACAACCACTATGGCTTGCACAGTTTGTATTTTTGAGTGCTACCACTTGTGTTTAACAGATAACTTACATATCTAGCACTTCTCTTTGATGGATCACAAAAAGGACTTATAGAACTCAAATGGTAGTTGATCAAAGTAAAGGAAAATTAGGGTTTCTAGTCCTTTAAGGACATAGTTCCTTTTCTTTCCTTTTGATCCCTATTCTAACATTCAAATATGTTTGATTCACACATGAAACACTTAATATTATTTGAATCAAGAATTTTTGAGTTTAGAAAATAAGCTTTCCATTTCATCAAAACTTAAACAAACTTAAAGAAATAAGCTATTTTAAAGGGTTATACCTTATTTTTCTTGCACACCTTCTTCTCCTACCAAAGTATGTGATAAAATTTGACCTCATACACAAAACTCTCTCCCCTTTTCCCTCTCTCTACCTCCGGCCACTCTTTCTTCTCTTCTCTTTTGATTTGTTTTGTTAGCTAGGAAAAGAGGAGTAAAGTGAAGTAAAATGTGATTTTTCCAAATATGAAAAGTATATATATACTTGGTTAATATGTATAGACATACTAGATATATCTATCTACAATCTCCCATCTCTTGCTCTCCTTCACATGTCTTTCACATGGCTAGGACATGGCTTACACATGGTCTTAACTAAAGTGGACAAATAAAATGGTGTCTGTGACAACCCGAAATTTTTTAAAATCTTGAATGATTAGAATAAAGGTTAAAGAATAAAACCTAGATGAGAATTTGAGGATTTGTTTAAAATTTTCAAGTAAAACCTATATGGGTTGATATTCGAATGAGAATAGAGAAAATATGGGTTACAAAATTTCTAAACCCTAGAAATGAATTAATATGTACTTGAAGGAATATCAAGGATAAGGTATTACGATACCTGTAAATTCGATGTGAACGAAATAGTCTAAGAAGTGTTATATAAGTACATATGAAAATTTTATTATTGGAGATAAGATTTCACAGGAAGAGATGATATGTGCTATATATATTTTAGCAAGAGGAATGATGAATCAAGTTAATGACATAATGAAGATAAAACTATGTTAGTAATTAACATAGCTTGAGTGTTGGCCTTGACTGGCAAATAAGAATTTGAATAAGTATAAAATCGTTAGTTAATACGATTAGCAATAAGAAGAGAGTAATTTAAAACTCAAAATTTGAGTTAGAGATAGAATTTTTAAAGCATGGACTGCTCGGTTGTGTCCGGAACGTCGAGTTTAGTCAGAATGAACAGTAAACACAAAATGTGTAAAGGTTGACTTTTGGTTAAAGTCAACAGTTGATTTTTTATGGAGAAAAGTCAAAATTAGTGTGAGAAATGAAATATGTTATGATTATTTGAATTATGTGTATGATTAAATAAATATACATTATATAATGTGAATACATTTATTTTGTATATAAAAGTGAAGTAAGAATTAAGTTATGTAACCTAATATATATATTAGGTATGATTATTAAATAACCTAAATGGTTATCGTTATTTAGTGGTCCTAATATTTTATTTTTATACTAGTGATTTAATTTAAGAGAATTATGGAACATGTCATAATTTATTAAATTATTTTGTTCGAATATGTGAGTAAAGGAATATGAAGATTATGTGATGGTTTATATTTGTTTAATTATATAAACAAATAAAATAAACTAATGTGATCCTAATTATATATTAGGAATGAAGAATTTAATAACTTAAGGGTTATGAGATGAGAGAATTATGGTATTTAGATTATATACAAATTATAAGAGATTTATTTTATACATCTCAGTTACTTAATTTTATAGCCTAATTATAACAAGTATAATTAGGTTAAGAAATTAAATGTACTTAAGTAAGGATTTTTATTTCATTTGAGTGCATGTAAACCCTAATTTAATGATAAAGGTAGAATGGAATAGAATTAAAAGCAATGAGCTATAATAATATCATAGCCCAATAATTTATTTAGAGTCCAAAAGAATTTGACTTAATGGACTAAGGAGGTTATATTATTTAAACAAGTCCAATTAATTTATTTAAGCATGTGACTTGTATATAAAGTGATTAAGGAAAATTAATTATTTAATCTAGCCCAATATATTATGTATGGGGCAAGTATTATAATGACCCAATTAAATTTTGGGTTGAAAGCCCAAGATAGTTTTTGTTAGAAGGTAACACAAGTAAAGATGGCTAGCTCAATGGAATTAATTAAAGGCCCAAGCTAAGCCACTTGTGGGAGAATAATAAATTATGTTAAGTTAAGAGATATATTTTTATTATCTCAAGTTGTTAATTTTATAACTTAATTAAAATAAGTTTGATTGGGTTATATAATTTAGTGTACTAGAGTAATGATTTAAATTCTAATTATTTGGAATGGGTACCCTAATTAAATATTTAGGGTGGGACAAGTTGAAAATGATTGGACTAAGTATATATATTAATGGCCCAAAGAATTTAATGTGATAGTCCAAAAGATTTATTAAGTGACCCAATCTTTAAAATCAATTAAGGAGGGCATTGTGGTCATTTGTAAATGAAGAAATTAAGCCAACATGGAAGATGTTAAAGGCCACTTGGCCGGATTTTATAGAAAAAGAGATAAGGTTGCTAGATGAAATAAGAGAAAAGAAAAATAGAAGAAATAGATCGTGAAAGAGAGGAGAAGAAGCTCGACAAAGAAAATCGAGAGAGAAGAAGAAGAGGAGGGGCGGCAGCCATGTGTGAGATGGAGTGCAAATCCTCCATGGATGGAAGAAGGAAGAAGAAGAAGAGGAAAGGAAGGTATAATCTCTCTCTCTAATAATTTTTTTTAAGAAAGTGATGATGGGGGTTTTTGAGAATAAAGCTCAAACCCTAAGATCTATGTGTTTTCCATGGATTTAGGTATGGATCCACCCATGATGGGTGTTGATTTGGTTAGAAATCAAGAGGAAAAGAAAATAAAAATTTTTCTAGTTAGAAATCCGAAATTTCTATATACTTTGAAATTTTCCCATTTTAAATCTAAAGCTCCTTTTTGCGATCCGTCAAAAAGTAGTGCTAGATATATGTGTTGGCTAGTAAACCCAAGTGGTAGGACTCAAAAATGTTGAGTTTTCATGGGGTAATGACTGATTATGTCAAAACAGTCCTGTTTTTCTAACAAAAATTGGGCAGATTCGTGGCAGTCTGAAACGAGGGCAATTTCGTCCAGTTTTTGTGCTTTAAAACTTCTGGGTTTTTGATATGTTGTAGTACTCTGATTTATCTTTCCATAGACTCCGGAACGGACTAATTCCGACTCCGGATGAGGTAGTTATGTCGTTCGGAAGGAGAGTAATAAAACTGTTTCTCAAATCCCGAACAGCCTCCTTGATGTAAATTTTTGGACTGTTGTGTTCTGAATTTGGAAAAATGTCGTGAGACAAAAGTTGTAGCCCTGAAAGTTATCTTCGAGTGGGCTCAAGAATCGCTCAAAAATGTTTTAAAACGCGAGAGTTATAACCATTTTAGCGAGGCTGGGTAAAATCTAGAAATTTGGAAAATAAGATTTTCCGACGTGAGACCCTTAAGCATGTTTTGAGTATATTTTTGATGAAGTTTTGGGTCGGGTTTGAGGTGTTGTGATGTTTATGACATTTTGATATGCTTAAACAAGTTTATTAATTAAGAAATAGAAAACAATTGAAACAAATTGTTTATTTATGTGATTAATGACTTGAATTATTTTTATATGACTAATAATATGGTATTGAGATATTATTAGTAGTATTTGGCTAGAATGATAGTAAAATGTTGATAACCTTAGCGTAAAATATTATTATATAATTAATAATATTCGACGAGAGATTAAAATGAGAGATTTATGATATTTTTTAATGTAATTGTTGAAATTGATATTCAATGAAGTAAAAGTTATTTAAATTAAAGAAATAATATAGTAAATTGATTTTTACTATAAAAGCTATACATTAGCTGTTTAAACTCCGAATTTGCGAGTAGAGGTAAAAGATATTTCTGAAATGAAATTTAAATGGTTTAAGTTTCAAAATGTAAAATATTTATATACTCAAATGTGAGGGACCTTTATTTGGTTTAGAAAGGTTAAAATGAATTAAGTTTCTAAATAAACTAATATTCGTTTTGAGTAAGAATAAGTAATATTAGTTTGTATAAAACTAATGATCGTTATTGATGAATATACATGCATGTTTTGTAACATATTCGATTATCTAATATGTGTGTGCATGTAAATATAATTCTGTAGGAATTGTGGAGAAACTCTAAGTTAAATTTTGTGGTAATCTCCAATCAAGGCAAGTTTTTCAGTTCTATTATGTTTGTGGATGGAATGTGGTTATATGTTAAATTACATATCATGCTCTTTGAATTGTTAAAAGTCAAAATATGACTAAGTTAATTGGGTTATGGAACTCAATCTATATGTGATTACATGTTGTATGATGTAACTCGATAAATTAAAAATGTATAATGCATGAATGTATGCTTTGTAAGGAATTATTGATGCATATAGGATATGCATAGTAAAGAATATATGTTGCATGCAGATATGCATATTAAAGTAAATGTAGTGCATATGGAATTGTGTGCTATGTGAAATATGATAGACTGTTAAATTTGCTAGGCTGTCGAGCTCAATCTTGCAAATACAAACTTTTTGCAGGTTAATGATGTTAGGCAATATTACTTTCTATACGGATGATGAAGATTGAACGATGTGCAAAAATGAATACATTTCCTTGATTTAGAAGTGGTATAAATCTATGATTGATAGTTTTGTCAAATGTAATTGGCAGTTATGTACAGTTTGAAATGTCGAATGGATAAAGAAGGTTTATTTTGAAATGAGAATAGATATGATTTTAAAATAAATGAATCATCGATATAAAAGATATGAAGTATTGAGACTTAAGCTTTTAATACATTTACACGGATTATACAAATCATATAATAAATATGATTTTAGTATAAGAAAGAATTGTAAAGGTTACGATTCAGGGAATGGATGACTGAAAAAAAATAAATAATTATTCCGAAATTTTTAGCAATTTTAACATTAAATAATATTTTAAAGCTAGAACAAGGTAGTATTAACGCACAAGATCGGGAAGGAAAATAGTCTCGATTTTGGGGGCGCTATAGTGACACCAAATGAGTTTCACATGCTTTCCACCTCCCTTCACATGGAAATCACATGGTCTTCACATGGCCTCACTTTTGTTTTTTATAACTTAGTCAAATGATCAAAATGCCCTTTAAGTAATGGGCCACCAATTGGGCTTCCTAAGTAATGTTTTGGACTTCTAATTTCTATGGTTTGAGCCTTGTTTATAACATGGTCCAATACTTGTAATCCTACCCTAATCATTATATAACATGGTCCAATACTTATGTACATTTAATCTCATAACCCAATTAAACTTGCTTAAATTAGGTTTTAAATAAATATTAACTTGAGATAATAAAATTAATCTCTTAAGTGTGTATACATTTATATACTAACATTCTTCAATACAATAACTCTTAGGTTATTTACTTACCATACCTAATGAAAAATTAGGTTATGTAGCTTTCTCTTTAATTCTCTTTATACTAAATAAATATATATACATATTTATCACTATAGATAAAATAATCATATTATTTAATTATTCACATAATTATTCACTATATGTCACAAAGATTTCAATATCATGAATATTTAATTAACATATTTATTTACAACGTGACTTAGAGTTTTGGGTTATTACATTTTCCCCTCCTTATAAGAATTCTGTCCCCGAAATTTCACATAAGGTTACTCAAAAAGATTCGGATAGTTCTTCCGTATCTTTTCTTCGAGTTCCCACGTAGCTTCTTCAGCATTGTGGTTCCTCTAAAATACTTTGAAAGAATGTATAACCTTATTCCTTAAGTTCTTTTCTTTCCTATATAATATTTCTACAAGAATCTCTTCGTATGATAAATCCTTCTTGACTTGAATCAGCTCGTACGATATCACATGCTTGTAGTCAAGCTTAAATGGCCACAACACTGACACATGAAACACATTGTGAATATGTTTCAATTCCCGAGGTAAAGCTACTTCGTATGCCACTTCGCCTATCTTCTTCAATACCTCAAACGGTCCAATAAATCTCGGACTCAATTTACTTTTCTTCCCAAATCTTATCTTCCCTTTTTAGGGAGATACTTTCAAAAATGCATAGCTTCCTACTTCAAAATCTCTGTTCTTGAGATGAAGATCGACATACTTCTTTTGATGATCTTGAGCTGCTACCAGTCGAGCTCTTATAACCTTGATGATTTCCACGGTTTGCTGCACCAATTCTGGTCCCAACAGCCTTCGTTCACCTACTTCATCCCAACATAAGGTCATTCTGCATTTCCTTCCATAAAGTGCTTCATAGGGTGGCATTCCAATGCTCGCGTGATAACTGTTATTATATGCAAACTCTACTAGTGGAAGATGATCTTCCCAACTTCCTTTGAAGTCCATCACACTAGCTCTGAGCATGTCTTTCAATGTTTGAATTATTCTCTTGCATGGCCCATCGATCTGTAGATGATATGCGATACTCAACCTTAGCCGTGTCTCCATTCTTTCTTGAAGACTTATCCAAAAGTTTGATGTAAAGTGCGAATCTCTATCAGAAACAATCGATATTGGCACTCCATGCCTTGAAACAATTTCTTTGATATACAATTTGGCTAGTTGATCCAAATTGTACCTAATCTTGATCGGAAAAAAGTGTACTGACGTTGTAAGACGATCAACAATTACCCATATCGCATTGTAACCTTTCAGAGTTGCTGGAAGTCCCACCACAAAATTCATTGTGACGCGTTCCCACTTCCATTCTAGAATATCCAACGGCTGCAACAGTCCACTTGGTTGTTGATGTTCTGCCTTGACTCTCTGGCAAATTAAACATCTATTGACACATTCTGCAACATCTCTTTTCTTGTTTGGCCAATAATAGTGTTGACGCAGATCTCGGTACATCTTCGTGCTTCCCAGGTTTATTGAGTATCTCGTACTGTGCACTTCTTATAATATCTCCTCTCTTAATTTTGATACTGCAGGTACCCAAATTCTTCCTTCAAATCTCAGCAATCTATTTCCATCGATCTTATACTTCATCTCTTCACCTTTAGCTAACCGCTTCCTGATGTTACCACATTCCTCATCTTTATCTTATGCTTCTTTTAGTTTGTCATGTAAAGTCATACTTGCTTCCATTTCTATTACTTTATCTGAATTCTTTGGATTTTTTTTACCTCCAACTCCATTTTCTCCATTTCTTTTACTAATTCTTCTTTTTAAGTCAATACAAATAGTTTTTCTTTGCTCTTTCTGCTTAAAGCATCTGCTACAATATTAGCCTTTCTTGGATGGAATAAAATATCACAATCATAATCCTTGATCAATTCTAACCACTTCCTATGTCTCATGTTCAACTCTTTTTGTGTAAAGATATACTTCAGACTCTTGTGATCTATGTATATCTCACACTTTTCTCCATAGGGATAATGTCTCCAAATCTTAAGGGTAAACACTACCGCTGCCAACTCCAGGTCATAGGTAGGGTATCCTTTTTTATAGTCCTTCAACTGTTGTGATGCGTACGCAATGACTTTACCATTATGCATCAGCACGTAACCTAGTCCCTTTTGTGATGCATCACTATACACTTAAAGCCTCCCGTACTATCTGGTAAGGATTACACAGGTGCTTAACTCAACCACTTCTTCAACTCCTGAAAACTCTGCTCACATTTGTCCGTCCATACATATTTAACAAATTTTCTCGTCAAATTGGTTAACGGCGTCGCTATCTTCGAGAAATCTTGAATAAACCTCCGGTAACATCCTATCAATCCCAAGAAACTTCTAACTTCTGCTGGTGTCTTCGGTTGTCCCAAAATTTTCACCGCTTCTACCTTTGATGGATCAACAAAAATTCCTTCGTTGTCAATAACATATCCCAAAAACTAAACTCTCTTCAACCTCACACTTTGAAAATTTTGCATACAGTTTCTCCTTTCTCAATGTCTCCAATACTATCCTTAAATGCTTAGCATGCTCTTCTTCAGTTTTTAAATACACCAGAATGTCATCAATGAATACCACCACAAATTTATCCACGTAGGTTTTAAATACTTTGTTCATCAAGTCCATAAAAGTACCCGGCGCATTCGTAAATCTAAACGACATCACTAGGAACTCATAATAGCCGTAACGAGTTCTAAATGTTATCTTTGGTACATCCTCTGTTCTCACCTTCATCTGATGATAACCATTTCTCAAATAAATCTTCAAAAAACATCTTGGTTCTTTAAGTTGATCGAATAAGTCGTTAATTCTCGGTAATAGATATTTGTTCTTGATCATCACCTTATTTAATTCTCGATAATCCATGCATAACATCATCGTTCCATCCTTCTTCTTTATAAATATTACTAGTGCTCCCTATGGAGATACACTAGGTTGTATGCACTTATAGTCTAACAGTTCTTGCAGCTGGATCATTAGTTCTTTTGTGACGCCTCCAAAATAGGTATACATCACCCATTCTGAGTCGTCAAATACATGGTACAGAAATATAAATACAAACTTAATTTATACAACTGTTAAGTGTCGTGTAGAATACGACAAAACATAAGCTGTGAGTTTTAATACAAATATTGTCTTCTAGACAGTATTCAAACTCAAAATAAGTCCTCATTATTATACTATTTCACAGAATAGTGAGGACTACTAATGCAAATATCTGGACCGTCACTCTGTTCCCCGACTAGTCCCAACTATATTCTCATTTCCTGAAGGGAACAATGAAAACAAAGGGTGAGCTCAACTAGCCCAGTAAGAAATATTATGACTAAGATAATGCAGAATAAATTATCGTTAGCCTTCAATAGTGTTAAACTGATAAAATATAATAAACATCAAGTTTAACTACAGCGGAAAAAGCAATCCATTAGAAGATTCAAGTAGAGCATGATATCTACTATCTTCTATGATTTATAAAGTTTATCAACAGTTTTATCGCTGAGACTTAGCTTAATAAATAATTCAAGTCATCGAATTATCCCTGCACTACGGGCCAAGGATATTCATTAGTATCACCAATGGTCATGATCATTCCAACAACTGTCCATCAATGCACTACGGGCCAATGAGGACTTTTACTACATCATTTGCAACATTAAGGTCATGATTATACCGAATAATCCCTGGTCATAATCATACCAAGTCCATCTATGCACTACGGGCCACAGATGACTTTCAATATAATATAAACATGAGGATGATGACAATGATATAAGAATTCAATAAAACAAGTTCAAGGATAAAATTTTAAAGATTTATAACTTAATTTATCCAGAAATCAATAACGTCCAATTTGTCAACATGATACTGCTTTGTGGAGTAAAATTCAAGAATAATATTGTATTAAAAATAATTTAGATAGAAAAGAAATCAATTTTTGTTATGAATAGTACCCCGTGAATAGTACTCCGGTATGAAAAAATTAAACTTTAACAAGAATATTCAGAAAAATATTATTGTGAAGCGATACTAGATGAAACGCAAATTTCAAGGATATTCTACTAATTTCAAGGAGTATAGAAGCAATACTTAACAACATGAGTGTAGAATTCAGAATCTGAAATAAAATAATATTACTTACATACTACAGAGTATGGAAGAAAATATTATTTCATACGAATATTGAACAAAAATAATATTCCTTATGGATACGAAAGAAATAATACCCCTTACCTTTGTAGGAGATTGGATACTGAAATTGTGTAGTAACAGAATACTCTTCTTCTTTCTCTCTGATTCTCTCTCTATAGAATTCTCTTGTGAGTCATAGTGAATTGGTGACAATGAAAGAAGTATTAAGCTTCTATTTATTGAAGATTTCTTGCTTAGCCCTTGCAATGTGAATAGGCAAGTGGCTTGACGACTGATGATATGAAAAGAAAAGTGGTTTGACGCCTGCAATGTGAAACAACAAGTGGTTTGACGCCTGTAATATGAAACGACAATTGGTCGACGCCTGTAATGTGAAACAACAATTGGTCGACGCCTGTAATGTGAAACGACAATTGGTTCGACGCCTGTAATATGAAAAGGCAAGTGGTTCGTCGCCTGTAATATGAAACGGCAAGTGGTTCGACATCTGGTAAAGGCAATTACGATTGGCGAAAGTGACTCTTAGATGATGACATATGGGCCCCCATAGAATAAACCAAACTTACCACAAACGTCTCATAATAGACTTCATATTTATATCAAAGATTGAATAAATATTACCACAAATCATTTTATCTTCAATCAACACATTTTTAATCTTCCAACAATTATTCATCATTAGTATTATAACTCACAATATTTAACAACCAGATTATTTCCAAGAAAGAGGGGGCTTTCCGATAAGGATTTCTCCTTATTGGCGCGCAATTAGGTGACCAAACCTCTCCTCTACAGAACTTTCTAGACATCGTCAATATTGCAAATAATAATATGAATAACTTTGTCGTCTCAATTATTGATTTAATAATATAAAATATTATGCAGATGATACTGTGACAATAATTGAATCAATAATATGAGATACTATGCAGCAATTATTGATTTATAAAAAGATAATTTTGTCGTTTTCTAACTCCGACAATAATTCTGTTGTGGGGTCCACCAATGATTGTGCCATCGTACGAATATTCTCCGACAAAAAGAATATTCCCTGACCAAACGAATATTTTATAACAACTTGCTTACTTTGTAAAATTTATAAATATTACCCACAACTATAACATTATATCAAATTCACACCATAATGTTCAAAATGATATTTAGAGAAAATTCTGCTTTATTCATAAAAGTTGGGGTTTTACAACCTCCCCTTCTTATGAAATTTCATCCTTGAAATTGGGGTACATACCTAGTATTTCGAAGAGGTGAGGATGCCTTGATTTTATTTCAGATTCTAACTCCCAGGTCATTTTCTCAACATCGTGGTTTCTCCATAAAACTTTGACTTGATGTATAACCTTGGAGTGTAAAATATGTTCCTTCTTATCTAAGATTTTAATAGGTACCTCTTCATACATTAAATCTTCTGCTATTTCGTCTGGTTCTAACTCAATAATGTGGTTCTGGTCTTCCACATATTTACGTAACATGTATATGTGAAAAACGTTATGAACACGAGACATACTTGGCGGTAAGGCGAGTCTATAAGCCACAGTTCCTTCTCGATCGAGGATTTCAAATGGGCCAATGAATCGAGGATTGAGCTTTCTTTTCTTTCCAAATCTCGTAACTCCTTTTCATGAAGCAACACGTAACAATACATGTTCTCCAACATTGAACTCCACATCCTTTCGATGAAGATCAGCAGAACTCTTTTTGTCTATCTTGTAAGGTTTTTATACGTTGTCGGATCATTTGAATCTTTTTCATAGTTATACATACCAATTTCGGTCCCAACAATTTTGCTTCACCCACTTCATCCCAGTATACTGGAGAACGACACTTGCGTCCATACAACGCCTCAAATGGAGCCATGCCAATACTTGCTTGATAACTGTTGTTGTAAGAGAATTCCACCAATGGCAAGAACTTGTCCCAACTTCCTTTGAAGTCAAGGATACAGAGTCTTAATAGATCTTCAAGAGTTTGAATAGTTCTCTCCAACTGGCCGTCCGTTTGAGGATGATATGTCGAACTAAATCGTAAATATGTGCCCATAGCTTTTTGCAAACTAACCCAAAACTGTGAAGTGAATCTTGAGTCTCGATCAGAAACTATGGATACTGGCATACCATGTAGTCTTACAATCTCATTTATGTAAATACGAGCAAGACGTTCAAGTGAATAAGTTTCTCGTATAGGTAAGAAATGAGCAGACTTGGTCAATCTATCAACAATGACCCAAATTGCATCTATGCCTTGAAAAACCTTGGGAAGACCAGTAACAAAATCCATGGTAATGTGCTCCCACTTCCATTCTAAAATTTTAAGTGGTTGCAATGGACCTTTTGGTACTTGATGCTCTGCCTTGACATGTTAAACACCTTGAGATAAACTCCGCTATCTCTCTCTTTATATTGCTCCAACAAAATGTATGTCAAAGATAACGATACATTTTGGTACTTCCACGATGGATAGCAAACGGTGTGTTGTGCGCCTCCATCATGATTTTATACTTCAAATCATAGTTGTTAGGAACACGAAGTCTGGAGTTGACTCTAAGTATTCCTTCTTCATCGATTCTTGCTTCCGGAATAGCACCTTCTTGCACTTTCTTCTTCATACGCATCAGCTCCAGGTCTGTAGTTTGAGCAACTTTAACTTTATCGATTAAAATTGATTCTACTCGTATATTTGTCATCATCACATGGGTCCCTGGAGTCTTTATCTCTATCTCCATCCTTTGCAAGTAATACAAAATGGTCTTTTACATTGACAATGTTGCACTCGTACCCACATATGATCTTCTACTCAATGCGTCAGCTACCACGTTCACTTTTCCAGGA
The DNA here is from genome assembly GCA_020205505.1 of Panax japonicus. Lineage (NCBI taxonomy): Eukaryota > Viridiplantae > Streptophyta > Magnoliopsida > Apiales > Araliaceae > Panax > Panax japonicus. The sequence continues at coordinate 16,114,131 of CM035100.1, read as the reverse complement.
TGATATTGAATAGTATGATCATAATCTTTCAATAGTTCAAGCTAACGTCATTGCCGTATGTTGAGTTCCTTTTGAGTGAAGAAATATTTGAGGCTTTTATGATCTGTATAGATCTCCACCTTCTCTCCATACAGGTAATGCCTCCAGATTTTTAGTTCAAAAACGACTGCTGCTAACTCTAGATCATGAGTAGGATAATTTCTTTCATATTCTTTGAGTTGTCGCGAGACATAGTCTATGACTTTCCCATGTTATATGAGAAAACATCCTAAACCTTTGCCTGAAGCATCGTTGTAGATGACATATCCCTCCGAACCAGATGGTATTGTCAGAACAAGTGCTGAAATGAGTCTTCTCTTGAGTTCTTGAAAACTCTTCTCACATTCCTCTCTCCAACCGAATTTTGTATCTTTTCGAGTCAGCTGAGTTAATGGAGTAGCGATTCGAGAAAATCCTTTCACGAATCTCCGATAATAACCTGCTAAGCCCAGAAAGCTACGCACTTCGGTCACTGACTTAGGTTGATCCCAGCTTTGAATTGCTTCAATCTTTGCTGGGTTAACAGATATTCCGTGATTTGATATCACGTGCCCAAGGAATGCTATTCATCAAGCCAAAACTCGTCTTTCTTCAACTTGGCATATAGCTTGTTTTCACGAAGCTTTTGAAGTATTAGCCTCAAGTGTTGCTCATGATCTTTACGGCTTTTGGAGTATATTAGGATGTCATCAATAAAGACTAACAAAATGATCCAAATATTCCTTGAATACTTGGTTCATCATATCCATGAAGGCCGCAGGAGCATTAGTCAATCCAATAGACATGACTAGGAATTCGTAATGCCCGTACCGAGTTCTGAAAGCAGTCTTTGGAATGTCATCAGTTTTAACTTTTAACTGATGATATCCAGAACGAAGATCGATCTTTAAAAAGAATTTTGCACCTTACAACTGGTCAAACAGGTCATCAATTTGAGGTAACGGGTACCTATTTTTTACGGTGACATGATTCAACTCCCGATAGTCAATACAAAGTCACATACTTCTATCTTTCTTCTTTATGAATAGAACATGAGCACCCCAAGGAGACGTACTAGGGCGAATGAAACCGATGTCTAACAATTCCTGTAGTTGGGTTTTTAACTCCTGAAGTTCAATAGGAGCCATTTGATATGGGGCTTTAGAAATGGGTTTTGTACCAGTTTCAAGATCAATACAAAACTCAATTTCATGCTCTGGGGGTAGGCCAGGAAGTTCTTCAGGAAATACGTCAGGAAATTTATTAACAATAGAAATATCATTCAAATCTGACTTATTTTTATTTAAATCTGTGACATGGGCTAAGAAAGCTTGACATCCATTTTTCAATAAACGAATAGCTTTATGGCTTGATATGACAGTGATCGACTTTAGTGGTTTGGTTGCTTGAATTCGCATAATAGGTTGGTTAGGAATATGAAAGCTAACAACCTTACGAAAATAATCGATTTTAGCATGATGAGTAGTTAACCAATCAATCCCTAAAATCACATCAAGTGCAAGTATTTTCAAAGAGATAAGATCGACAGGTAACGCGCGGTTATCAATTTGAATCAAACAAGACTTATAAATAGTGGATGTAATGAAGGTTTCTCCCAACGGAGTTTCAACAAATAAATCAAAGTCTAATTTCTCCGGAGTTAAATTTAAACGTTGAGCGCAAGTAGGAGAAATAAAAGAATGGGTAGAACCGATATCAAATAAGGTATAGACTTCACTAGAGTTTATGATTAGCTTACCCGTGATCACCTCATTTGGATTCCTCTCTTTTTGGGAGGTTACAACAAACGCTCTCCCTTGAACTACAGATTTTGTCTTGTCTGGGATGACCTTTGATGCCTCCATCCCAGCTGGACTTGACTTTGGTGCACGACAAAATCGGGCTTGGTGACCTTCTTTTCCATAATTATAACATGCTTTGGACTGATGCGTACATTTTAGACTGATGTGTCCCTCCCCTCCGCATTTGTAACATACGACCGGTGGTCGTTCTCCTTCCTTAACAACAGGTGCTGGCACTGACGTCTTTCCATCATTATTGAATTTTCTCTTTTTGAAATTTCCATTTCTATTATCTTGGCCATGATTACCATCGAAGTGGTTACCGTTTCTGGCATGTTGATTCCCTCCATGTTTGTTGTCACCGCTTCGATGACTGCTACCACTGATATTATTGATTTGCCGACTGTTATCTCTTGGTTGTGTTGACTCAAAATCATGTTCCAATAACTGAGCCCTATTTACGACATCTGAATACAAACACAGTTTGTGAGAAATTAGGTATTGACGTATCTCGGGTTTCAAACCACTTAGAAACATCCGCGTCATTCTCTCCTCATTGTCAACCAAGTGGGGCGCAAACCAGGACAACTCGACAAACTTAGCTTCATACTGCGACACGGTCATATTGTTTTGCTCTAGCTTGATGAACTCTACCTCCTTCACGTGATGAATACTTTTGGGAAAGTACTTATCGTTGAACAGTTCTTGGAATTTCTCATAAGACATCTTCAGTGCAGTAGGTAAGGTACGTTTTATGGATTCCCACCAGTAATAGGCCTCTCCTCGTAACATGAAGGTGGCAAATGGAACCTTTTGCTCCTCGGAGCATCCCAAGACATCAAATATCTTGGTGATCTACTTTATCCACGCCTTCGCCATAAGTGGTTTTGGCTTTCCCTCAAACTCCGGTGGTCCCAACTCATTGAACTGCTTAGCGGTGACCATCGGAGAGTTGCCAGTGTTTCCACCTGTAATTTGAATAGGAGTTTCTCTTGCCTGATGTTACACGAATTGCAGAAAGCTCCTAAACATTCCGTCATTCGCCATTTGGTTAGTGTTGTTGTTCACTTGAGGATTATTGCCTTCCTGATGCACATTATCCTGGGTATTGATCAGTGGTGACTCAACAGTCTCATGTGCTCCATTGCTTAACTTGACATTTTCGGATGCCATTTTCAAACACTGCCACAAAACAAGGGTTAATTGACATGCCACATATTATCCCTATATTATGACCGACTAGTTAAATAACAAATAAACTTAGGTAGGTCATACTAGCGAAGGATTTTCCCGTCTCTCCCCCTAGTTCTAGTCTCACATCTTAGTTAGGGGTCATATCTCTAAGCTTTGATACCAACTGTGACACCCCCAAAATAGGTATACATCATCCATTCTGAGTCGTCAAATACATGGTACAGAAATACAAATACAAACTTAATTTATACAACTGTTAAGTGTCGTGTAGAATACGATAAAACATAAGCTGTGAGTTTTAATACAAATATTATCTTCTAGACAGTATTCAAACTCAAAATAAGTCCTTATTATTACACTATTTCACAGAATAGTGAGGACTACTAATGCAAACATCTGGACCGTCACTCTGTTCCCCTACTAGTCCCAGCTATATTCTCATTTCCTGAAGAGAACAATGAAAGCAAAGGGTGAGCTCAACTAGCCCAGTAAGAAATATTATGACTAAGATAATGCAGAATAAATTATCGTTAGCCTTCAATAGTGTTAAACTGATAAAATATAATAAACATCAAGTTTAACTGCAGCGGAACAAGTAATCCATTAGAAGAATCAAGTAGAGCATGATATCTACTATCTTCTATGATTTATAAAGTTTATCAATAGTTTTATCGCCGAGACTCAGCTTAATAAATAATCCACACCATCGAATCATCCTTGCACTACGGGCCAAGGATATTCATTAGTATCACCAATGGTCATGATCATTCCATCAACTGTCCATCAATGCACTACGGGCCAATGAGGACTTTTACTACATCATTTGTAACATTACAGTCATGATTATACCAAATAATCCCTGGTCATAATCATACCAAGTCCATCTATGCATTACGGGCCACAAATGACTTTCAACATAATATAAACATGAGGATGATGACAATGATATAAGAATTCAATAAAACAAGTTCAAGGATAAATTTTTAAAGATTTATAACTTAATTTATCCAGAAATCAATAACGCCCAAATTGTCAACATGATACTGCTTTGTGGAGTAAAATTCAAGAATAATATTGTATCAAAAATAATTTAGATAGAAAAGAAATCAATTTTTGTCATGAATAGTACCCCATAAATAGTACTTCGTGAATAGTACCCCGTGAATAGTACTCCGGTATGAAAAGATTAAACTTTAACAAGAATATTCAGAAAAAAATCATTGTGAAACGATACTAGATGAAACGCAAATTTTAAGGATATTCTACTAGTTTCAAGGAGTATAAAAGTAATACTTAACAACATGAGTGTAGAATTCAGAATCTGAAATGAAATAATATTACTTACATACTACAGAGTATGGAAGAAAATATTATTTCATTCGAATATTGAACAAAAATAATATTCCTTATGAATACGAAAGAAATAATATCCCTTACCTTAGTAGGAGATTGGATAATGAAATTGTGTAGTAACAGAATACTCTTCTTCTTTCTCTCTGATTATCTATATATAGAATTCTCTTGTGAGTCATAGTGAATGGTGAGAATGAAAGAAGAATTAAGCTTCTATTTATAGAAGATTTCTAGCTTAGCCATTGCAATGTGAAAAAGCAAGTGGCTTGATGACTGGTGATGTGAAAAGAAAAGTGGTTTGACACCTGCAATGTGAAACAACAAGTGGTTTTACGCCTGCAATGTGAAACGACAATTGGTCGACGACTGTAATGTGAAATGACAATTGGTCGACGCCTGTAATGAGAAACGACAATTGGTTTGACGCTTGTAATATGAAACGGCAAGTGGTTCAACATCTGGTAAAGGCAATTACTATTGACAAAAGTGACTCTTAGATGATGACATATGGGCCCCCATAGAATAAACCAAACTTACCACAAACATCTCATAACAGACTTCATATTTATATCAAAAATTGAATAAATATTACCACAAATTATTTTATCTTCAATCAACACATTTTTAATCTTCCAATAATTATTCATCATTAATATTATAACTCACAATATTTAACAACCTGATTATTCCCAAGAAAGAGGGGGCTTTCCGATAAGGATTTCTCCTTATTGGCGCGCAATTAGGTGACCAAACCTCTCCTCGACAGAACTTTCTAGACATCGTCAATATTGCAAATAATAATATGAATAACTTTGTCGTCTCAATTATTGATTTAATAATATAAACATGAGGATGATGACAATGATATAAGAATTCAATAAAACAAGTTCAAGGATAAAATTTTAAAGATTTATAACTTAATTTATCCAGAAATCAATAACGTCCAATTTGTCAACATGATACTTCTTTGTGGAGTAAAATTCAAGAATAATATTGTATTAAAAATAATTTAGATAGAAAAGAAATCAATTTTTGTCATGAATAGTACCCCGTGAATAGTACTCCGGTATGAAAAAATTAAACTTTAACAAGAATATTCAGAAAAATATTATTGTGAAGCGATACTAGATGAAACGCAAATTTCAAGGATATTCTACTAATTTCAAGGAGTATAGAAGCAATACTTAACAACATGAGTGTAGAATTCAGAATCTGAAATAAAATAATATTACTTACATACTACAGAGTATGGAAGAAAATATTATTTCATACGAATATTGAACAAAAATAATATTCCTTATGGATACGAAAGAAATAATACCCCTTACCTTTGTAGGAGATTGGATACTGAAATTGTGTAGTAACAGAATACTCTTCTTCTTTCTCTCTGATTCTCTCTCTATAGAATTCTCTTGTGAGTCATAGTGAATTGGTGACAATGAAAGAAGTATTAAGCTTCTATTTATTGAAGATTTCTTGCTTAGCCCTTGCAATGTGAATAGGCAAGTGGCTTGACGACTGATGATATGAAAAGAAAAGTGGTTTGACGCCTGCAATGTGAAACAACAAGTGGTTTGACGCCTGTAATATGAAACGACAATTGGTCGACGCCTGTAATGTGAAACAACAATTGGTCGACGCCTGTAATGTAAAACGACAATTGGTTCGACGCCTGTAATATGAAAAGGCAAGTGGTTCGTCGCCTGTAATATGAAACGGCAAGTGGTTCGACATCTGGTAAAGGCAATTACTATTGGCGAAAGTGACTCTTAGATGATGACATATGGGCCCCCATAGAATAAACCAAACTTACCACAAACGTCTCATAATAGACTTCATATTTATATCAAAGATTGAATAAATATTACCACAAATCATTTTATCTTCAATCAACACATTTTTAATCTTTCAACAATTATTCATCATTAGTATTATAACTCACAATATTTAACAACCAGATTATTTCCAAGAAAGAGGGGGCTTTCCGATAAGGATTTCTCCTTATTGGCGCGCAATTAGGTGACCAAACCTCTCCTCTACAGAACTTTCTAGACATCGTCAATATTGCAAATAATAATATGAATAACTTTGTCGTCTCAATTATTGATTTAATAATATAAAATATTATGCAGATGATACTGTGACAATAATTGAATCAATAATATGAGATACTATGCAGCAATTATTGATTTATAAAAAGATAATTTTGTCGTTTTCTAACTCCGACAATAATTCTGTTGTGGGGTCCACCAATGATTGTGCCATCGTTCGAATATTCCCCGACAAAAAGAATATTCCTCGACCAAACGAATATTTTATAACAACTTGCTTACTTTGTAAAATTTATAAATATTACCCACAACTATAACATTATATCAAATTCACACCATAATGTTCAAAATGATATTTAGAGAAAATTCTGATTTATTCATAAAAGTTGGGGTCTTACATCTTTCATTTCTATCGAAGCCGTCCTATATGGTGTTTTCGATATCGGCGCTGTCCCTGATACTAAATCAATGAAAAACTCTATTTCTCGGTCTGGGGGAAGTCCTGTCAATTCATCTGGAAAGACGTCCACGAACTCATTTACTATAGGTATCTGCCCCCATATCAAAATTCACCATCTGTGTATCCACTATATGAGCCAAATAACATTCACATCCTTTCTTTAATATTTTCCTGGCCTGCATCATCATCTGCAACCCATTTGTCTTGGCGACTTGCTACCATAAAATACCACCTTAGACTTATTTGGTGTCTTAAGACGCATGCTCTTCTTTTGACTGTCAATAACTGCCTCATGATTAAGCAACCAATCCATTCCTAGGATAATATCTATAACGAACGAGAATTTTATATGTAATTTAAAAATATTTATTGAATTAAATAAATATTTGAATTGATTTATTTATTGAGATAAATAAATATGTGATGAAATTGTTGTGTAATAATTTAGTTAAAGTATGTTATAATAATTAAATTAATGTTTGATAATTTTATGGATTTAAGATTTAATTTAATGAAATAATTAAATTAAATAATTTTTTTAATAATTACAATGTGTGTAATGATGATGTTCTAATTTGATTTAATAATTAAATTAGAAATTTAATAAATTGTAGATGTTCTAATTTAATTTAATAATTAGATTAGAGATGTAATAATTTGTTAAGTACGATTATAATTATAATGAAAATTATAATTGTAATTATAAGTTAAGTGTAAAATTTGACTTGATTTAATTAACTAAATAAAGGTGTGACAAGGGAACTATGTGATAAGAAAGATATAAAAATAAATTAAAGGGGGGGGGGGGGAGTATTAGTGTGCAAACCAAATAAAGCCTTGTGGCTTTTGGTTAATGTAACAGTTGAGGACTTTTGGCTTGGTTAAACTGATAACCCACGTTTATCAGTTTATTTTGCGCACACTGTGTTTTAGTTTGGTTATATACGTATTATCCTAAGACTAAAGTTATAAACACAGAGAGTTAGAGAGAAAGTCTGTATTCAGAGAAGAATGGTGGAGCCACAATGTGACGCCCCCAAAATAGGTATACATCACCCATCTTGAGTCGCCAGATACATACACTAAAAAAACTCCATTTATACAACTATCGTGCAAAATACAACGACACATATACTATGAGTTTCAATACAAATATTGTAACGTATATAATACGACAATATTCATACTCAAATTATTACAATGCCATCTAAAGTACAACAACAAATATTTCAAGTCCCCAAAGGAATACAAGAAGATTTTTGTCCTCCTCATTCTAATGGAGTGCATTTTGACGCTTTCAAATTTGAGTTCGCATCACCCTATTTAGTTCACCAAATATAAATATTAAATGATGAATAAAATATGGCACCCACATTTTAAATTCTTAGTACACTTATTATGCCACACCGTTTCATAATTTGGTTAGGATTTCGACTAATTTGAAACACCACTTTCTTTATACCCATGTTCTCTCTGCTAGTCCCAGCTACACTTTCTCATTTCCTGAAGAGAACAATAAAAGTAAAGGGTGAGCACAAATAGCCCATTAAAGAATATCATGACTTAAAATAATTAAATTATCAAAAGAATTCAGATATTTAGAACATATGGTAGAAGATAAAAATTTTCAACCTTAATAGCAACGGAATCAACAATCCATTATAAAAGTCAAGTAGAACATAATGTCTACTATCTCCTCTAGATTAAAAGTCAATCGTTAATATTTCATTCTTGTAATACTCATCAACAGTTCTTTGTTATACCCAAGACAAAGAGAACTCTCATCACCTGTCTTCACCTGAACCACCACAGATTATAATTAAATTCACAATTCATATTTATAATCAGGTAAATCAACAGTCCATCTTTGCAATACAAGCCTAAGATATACAACTATAAAACCAATAACGCTGAGACTCAGCTCAATAGTATCACGACCACGAATAATCCATGCACTACGGGCCAAGGATATTCGTGTTTTCATTAATGATCATGATTATACCAGATAATCCCTGGTCATAATCAGGTCAATCAACTGTCCATCTTTGCACGTAAGCCAAAGAGGATTTTTACCACATCATTTATAACATTACGGCCATGATTATACCAAATAATCCCTGGTCATAATTATACCAAGTCCATCTATGCACTACATGCCGAAGATGACTTTTACCACATCATTTATAATATTACGGTCATGATTATACCGAATAATCCCTGGTCATAATCATACCAAGTCCATCTTTGCATTACGGGCCAAAGATGACTTTCAACACAATATAAGCATGACAATGATGACAATGATATATATATAATGACTAAACATAAATAATCAGAATAATAAGATAACATAGATCTTAGTGATTTTCAACTTAATTATCCAGAGTCCAAATTGCTAACATAATATTGGATGAAGCACAAACTATTAAGGATATTCTAATCCTTTTAGGACTTTTCACCATTTAATGATAAACTGAATAAACGAATAATAATATCTTACCATAATATGGAGTATGAAAGAAAATGATATTTCTTTTACCATAAAAATGATACTCTCTTACCATAATAATGATATCTCTTACCTTAGCATGTGACTTGATTCTGCTTTCTGTGAAATTGATCAACTTAAATAATGCTTGCATTCCTTATCCACACTTGAAATAACATTACACTCAATAGAAATACTCATAATATTATAGTACTCACAATATTGTAGTAAAAGAATTCTATATTTTTAGTGTAGTGATGGTGTGTGTTTAGTTGCTCAACCAGGCAACCTATTTATACTAAAAATTTAATAAACAACTAGCACACCTGCTTTGACAAAATAACCAAATGAGGTATATAATAATGGTAGTGGAATTTATGGTCCCATAGAGAAAATTAAGCCAACTTGTACACGTTTTAACAACATTTGTTCAATAATAGAGTTGTAGTCCATATTACTTTAAGAAAAATAGAGTGTCGGCAAGTCCTGCCAAACTTACTTTTGTAAAAAGAAAATAATTAAACAAACATCTGTATATCATACTTATCTTTAATCAACACCTTTTATTCATCAATTATTTACACATTTTCAATCTTACAACAATTATTCACAATTATTAACAAAGACTCACAATATTGTCAACTGGTTTAATTATATAATATCAAATAATATGAGTCACTGTGCAATAAATATTGTGATAATTAATGAATGAAAGATTGAATGACTTCTTACGTAATTAAGAATCAATAATATGAATCACTGTGCAATAATTATTGTGACCATTATTGAATGAAATACATGGTGACTTCTTCGTAAGAATCAAATCAATACCTTACTTATAAACAATTTAGATTCTATTAAAAGTAGGGATCAACATCAAATCATATTTATCTCGAATAACATATAAACCAACTAATAATTCATTATTCATTCAAGTTGTCTTTATTTATCGCATAAAACCATTATTCATATTCCAAAACTTTAGAAGTAAATAATAAAACTTGAGAAACCTAAAACCTCATATATGACAATTCACTATTATGATATTATTACCATTTTTACTTTAACAAAAATATTATTTTTGTTTTTATCATAACTCATTCGTTACTTGTGCGTTTATATCTCGACACCTCATGAGCTTACTAACACTTTTAAAATTTTTAAAATAGTATTCTGAACTTTCCAAACAATTTTCATATTTTTCAGATTATCCAATAATTTTCTATAATTATGTCTATTTATAACAACTATCATTTAATAGCTTCAAAATAGAAATACTAACTTCACATAATTTTATATCATTAAAACATCATCAATAATAATCTTATATTACTATAATATTTTTCAGCAAATTTCATAATTTTCCACCATTCATAGAATATTCTATAAATTTCTTCTATTTTTAAACTAACCATAAATAGCTTAAAAATAAAATAAATATATCTGTTATTCATTAATTTTTCAAAACTTCCCATAAATTATAAAATAAGATTATAAGATTTTTCACCAACTTTCATAATTTTTCATCTTTCATAGAATTTTCTATGAATTTTTTCTATTTTCAAACTAACTATAAATAGTTTAAAAATATAATAATTACTTTTGCTTTTCAATAATTCATCAAAATTTTACAGAAATTCTAAGATGATATAATAAGCTTCCTGTAAAAATATTTCAGCCCAAATAATTTTTCTGATAAATTAATTATAATTCCCAATATTCAGAAACTTCAATAATTCATAATGATTAGCCCTTTTATCAGAAAATTACAGATCTTATGACATTTCCATGTAAAATTTAATTCTCTACAAATTTGTAGAAGAAAATTTATCCAAATTCTAACTCTAACATAGAGAAATAGTCTTACCGAAATTTCTGCTACAATAGTTTTTGAATCAGCCACCTCACAAAAATCATAACAAATTATAAGTTAATCTTTAATGGTTCAAAATTTGTGGACATATACTCAACTTATATATGTATAATATATCCAAAAATTACAACGATCCAACGGTCGGATTAAAAATTATAACTCACGCAATAGAGCTTAATAAAACTGATTTTTCGGACTATAAGTCCTTCGGACCAGTTCCACTCAAACTGTCACCACAAAAAATATACAAAGAATTTTTGGGTGATTCAAATTTCTGCGTTTAGCTTACTTCCCGGGCTTTCTTTTGATCTATGGCTCATCTCCTAATGCATTATACACAAAGAGTTATGAATTTTACATAATCAAGTAGTAAACTAATTTTTCTAAAAATTTCAAGATTTTGTTCTTTTAATTTCTTGATTTCTCTCGTTTAATCCTTGTTTATACAAGTTTAAATCATCTAAATCAAGTATAACAAAATCTCTGCATACAAAGTTCATGAACACTTAAATATAAAAATTAAGAATTTTAAAATTACCTCTTTATCAAATTCTTTTTCTTTCCTTCTTCTTCTTCTTTTCCTCCCTTTCTCTACGGGAGTACAGTGTGAGAATATGAAGAGTAAAATTCTGATTTTGCCTTATTTGTCTTAATCACACAACCAACATCCATGACCCACTTGAATTAAAGGACCAATCACAAACAAGTAAGGTGATGAATTTGGGAAAGAATTTGGAAGCATGTAAGAAATAATATCAGCACAATTCATACTCAATTATCAACTTCTAAGCCACCTCCCAATAATTCTCCACTTACACTCTTTATTTACTCATTTATCCGATTAATTGCTCATTTGACCATTTATGAATTTAACATTTTACCATTTTAAAAATAATAATCATAAATTAAATTATACTTTTATTTTATAAAAGTTGGGGTTTTACACACAAACTTCTTCAAGCTTTTGATCATCATCTTTGCTGGTATAAACAAAGAATTAAGGGTAATAATCTATTCCTAATTCCAAGTCTTAGTTTTTCAATGTTTTTTCTCTATGATATGGATTTTTGTTGGACTTTTGTTTAAAATGTTGATTATATGTATGTATAATCTTGTAAAATCTGATAGTTATCATCTATAAACAATTTTTAGTGATCAAATTCATGGAATTTTGTTTAAAGGAGAAAATTCAAGTTTACAGTGTTATATATATATATATATATATATATATATATATATATATATGAAAGTGGCTTATTGAGACCAAAAGTTGATGTTCAATTCTTATTATAATCTGTAAATTGGTTATGGATTGTGTTAATATGTCAATAAACGAAAAGAATGCAATTGAAATGGTTTAATTTGGTTAAGAAACGAAACTTTGGTGATTAAATTCGCTAAATGTATTAAAATTGAAGAAAACAACAAAAACATGGTTTTAATCCCTTAAATTTGATTGTTTCTGATTGCTTTAGGTGTTATAATGATTAAGTGTATATGTTATGTGGTTTGGTAAGGTTTATAGTGTATGGGTTTGTCCATGTTGTTGGGAAAATTGGAGCTTTGAATCGCATCAGTGCTGGAAGCAGACTGCAATGTTCTTGTCTGCGCACCAGCGCAGCTACGCCGGTGTCAAGGATAAGAACAGCGCAGCTGCGCCGGTGCCTAGGCTTGGGGTAGGCAACTGCGCCCTCCCCTGAGCAGAAGCAGTTTGTTTTTTTTAGTTTCAGTCCTTGACGTGTTGGCTTAACCTAGTCTAAGATGCATGATAAAGTGTTAAACATGTAATGAAGTTTTATAACAGATTGTAAACATGTAGTTAATGATTTCAAATTGTAAGGTTAATAAATTGTGAAAAACTTTAACTTGCTATGTGATTAAGTTTTGAGATGTTATTTAAGCGTGATGATGCCTTACTAAATTTATTATTTTAGACCTGTTAATGGTGTCAGTGATTGGAATATGAGATAGGATAACGATATGAACTTGAATGAGAATTAAACCTATAGGGTTAATGTTAGTTTAACTAATTGATATTGCAATTTCAATGTTATATGTAGGGTATTTGACGAACGTGTGTTATAGTTGTATAGCTTACGCACGAGGCAAGTTCCTAATGTTAGGTTTGTAATATTCATGAACGCAATCAAATTACATAAAATAAGAGGAAACGTGGAAAATCATAGTTTAAAAATTTTAAAAACCATATACTCAGATCATCCTTTATGCACAATTATTAATTAAACGAAAATATGAAGAACGAGAATCATACCCTTGAAGATTTGAGCTTCCTCAGGTACAAGTTCACCTCCAATCTTTTTCGCGTTCAACTTGAATCCATCGAGTTTGGTTCCTTCCTTTGATCAACGTTAGCCACCCAAGTGTTTAGCCTCTAGAGGTGATCCACCAAGGAAGAAGAAATATTCAAGAAGATGAGTGGTTGGCTAAACCCTAGTTTTTCTATCTCTCATAAAAAAGGTATACTCTCCAACAATTGAATCACGTATGTTGTGAAAAAGTCAACAACAACTCTCACCAAAAATAAGACTTCTCTTATCTATAGATGTGGGCAACTCTCCTTAACAATTAAGGAATTGAGTTTTTTATTTTAATTAATTAAATTCCTTTAATTAATTATGCTCCCAATCTTATTAGGAATAATTAATTAAAATCTTTTAATTAATTTAGTCTCCTAATCTTATTAGGATTATATGAGAGTACTTTTATTAATTAATTCCCAAACTCCTTTAGAACTTAAATAATAATAATAGTAATAATAATAATAAGACTCCTCTTATTAATTTATATTTAATATTTCCAAAAAATAAATAATAAATATTAAGCTATTTAATTTATTCTATCACCATAAATTAAATTAAATATACTTAACTTATTATTACGATTATGCCATTAACTTTTTAAATAAATATTCTTCTTTTTATGGTGTGACCCTTTAGGTTCTCCATATTAAACTGGTTGTGAATAAATTAATTAGAACATTTCTAATCTTATTTAAATAAATAAATTAAACTATTAATTTATTTAAATAAATAATATTTATTCTACAATAGGGATAAGCCTCCCTAGCGATTAACGACTTTCCAGATAATATAGATTTTAACATTAATCATAAAAGAACTTTTGAGTAAATAGTTACCGTACAACCTTCCACCATACAATGTCCCAATTAAATATAAGAAATGAAATTACTGTCAAGTCTTATTTTATTTAATTATATATATGTTGACTCTTAAATGCACAACTCCAAATAATGCAAATTAGAAACTCTTTTCTAATTTCATTCTGCCTTGGCCAAGGACTACTGGGTTGTCATTTATCGAATCACATAGGACATTTCTCTTCTTTTACTAGAAGTGGTAGATTCTTTATTGATCATACATTATCTCCATGTACAACTTATTATACCCAAGCATACCCTTTGATATACCCTAAGGGTCTTAAGGAATAAGTCAAAGTATAACTCATCATACACAAGATACTATGATGATCTCAAGTTCAAGGATCACTTGTACTACTATCACTACAGAAATTCCTATTGATAGGCAAGTAAAACTCCATTAGGTATTCCTTAGCGAGCCATGTTCAGTGAACTTATTCTCTAATAAGCACCTACATACTTGCTTTAGTGTCTCCACACAAATTATCATGAGATCAATCATCCTCATCCAATGAGCAAGCAACGTATATATCAATCTATCCGGATTCACTAATCCCCAATTTAGTAATCCAACGATTGAGAACTGTTTTAGTTTTAAGCTTTCTAAGAATTTAGATCTCATTAGAATGATCATCATCATTATTCTAAAAGCATTACTTAAAACTATGGGTTTATCACATATTATAAAGCAGCATCATGTAGATAATTAAAAGCCTTTAATAAATTAATACTTTTTTTTATTAATAAATGAATAAGATTGTTATAAAGTATATGCTTTATCATCAAACATGATTGGCTTATTTGCATTCTACTTTTAATCTCCCACTTGCACTAAAGCCAATCGCCATGGTATCTCATACCTTTCTTCTCTAAGTGACGATTATCCTACTGTGGGATAAGCTTTAGTTAATGGATATGTAATGTTGTTCTTGAGAGTCCACTATCTCTATAGTGATTTCCCATCTTTCAATGATTCCTATAATCAAATGAAAGTTCCGCAACACATGTTTAGATCCAAGATGAGACTTAGGAACTATTCCTTGTTCTATAATGAACTTTACATCCAAACAATCAACTTGCAACTTCATTTACAGCTATATACTTTGTCTTTATCACTAAACCAGTAACTCTTTCCTGTTTGGAACCTTTCCAATTCACTGCACCACCGTTCAAGGTAACACCTTACCCTAAAGTGGATTTGTTGTTGTCTTGGTCAGTCTAAAAAAAACTTGAGTCTGTTAAGCCCTTTAGTTTTAATTTAGACCCACCATAAATTTTAATCACATCCTTAGTGCCGGTTAATTACTTTAAGATGTTTTTTACTGTCTTACAGTGATCTTTTCCAGAATATGACCGATCATCATCAGGTCTCGTATATTTCAATGTATACATGATTATTACTCATGCCGTCTCTCTTTTCAGAAGTCTATGAGGACTATTAAGAGAGATACACTCCATAACTCATCAACATGAGACATCTCTTGGAGTTTGTCATGCTAAACGACTTTAATCTATCTATATAGATTTTATCCCCAATTAAGATACTCATCCCAAATCATTCATGGAGGAATGTTTAGATAACTTTATCTTTACTGATTGTAGCATTAGTATGTCATTACTAATCCATAGTATATCAACATATTATACCAGGAATGTCACGACGCTCCCACTGACCCTTTTGTACACACTAGGTTCATTCTTATTTTTTTGATAAAATCAAACTCTTGTGATTGTCTCATCAAAATGAATGCTTAATATTTGAGAAGCTTGCTTCAATCCATTTCATTGAGTGTCTATAACTCTTACCTCATCGTATATAGCTGGATCATCATCTTCTATGATGCGTACCTTATCATCATCATCTATGATGAATCCATACCTCCCAGGTATCTTCGGTACTATTCCAGATTTATGATTCAGTTATGGTACAATAGATCTATCTATAGGTTCCTCGTATTTGACTTATAGTGTTTTGTGGTTCTTGAACTCTTCAAGATTCTATTATCCTCCCACTAGCCCCTTCAATGATAAACACCTTTATCTTAGAAGGTAGCGTGTTTCGTAACAAACACTTTTTGCTAAGTAGGATTATAGAACATATACCTTCAACTTACTCTCAGCTGCTACCTCTGCGACTATCTCGAGTGCAACTATTAATTCTTCACTTACCACATGGATATCTCTAATTCTTTCTTCGCCTGACATCACATTATCTTGGTTGGCGATTAGAGCTTTCTCCACAGTCTCATTCATTCCATTGTTAATATTCTTAGTCGACATTCTCAAATACAGCCATAAAACAAGGTTTAATTAAAGAAATTGACATGCAACATAATAACCCTATACTCTGACCAACCAACAAATAAGCTTAGGTAGGACACACTAGCGAAGGATTTATTCGTCTCTCGCCTCCTAGTTCTATTCCCCGATCTATGCCAGAGATCATATCCCTAAGCTCTGATACCAACTGTGACGCCCCCAAAATAGGTATACAACACCCATTCTGAGTCGTCAAAATACATGGTACAGAAACAACTACAACTTTATTAATACAACATAAAAATTGTGAGTTTAAATACAAATATTGTCATCTAGACAATATCCACACTCAAATAAGTCCTCATTACAATTATTAATACACTATTTTTACAGAATAGTGAGGACTACTAGAACCACTTCTAGAATCATCATTCCACACCCCGACTAGTACTTGCTACATTCTCGCCTTCTGAGAAGAAAAATGGAACAACAAGGAAAAGGGTGAGCTCAACTAGCCTAGTAAAGAACATTATAACTAAGATAATATAGAACAAATTATCGTTAGTCTTCAACAGGGAAAAATCTAATAGAATACAATAGACAACAAGTTTTAAATCAATATTCGCAGCGGAAATAATAATTCATTAGAAGAGTGAAGTAGAGAATGCAATCTACTATCTTCAATATATGAATTTAAAAGTTCATCGTTGATATTTTATCCCTGTAACATCAATTAATATATATCTAGAATTAAATATTCATCTTTGCACTACAGGCCAAAGATATTCATCAATTGGTCATGTTCATTTAAACACCTGTTCATCTTTGCACTACGGGCCAAAGATATTCATCAGAAATCATTAATCTTTGCACTACAGGCCAAAGATATTCAATTATATC
Organism: Panax japonicus; assembly: GCA_020205505.1. Taxonomy (NCBI): domain Eukaryota; kingdom Viridiplantae; phylum Streptophyta; class Magnoliopsida; order Apiales; family Araliaceae; genus Panax; species Panax japonicus. The sequence continues at coordinate 16,096,555 of CM035100.1, read as the reverse complement.
ATCATTTAGGACTGAGGATGATGAAAAATATTTTAAAGAAAACTAATTCAGTGAAACAAAAGAATAAATATTAAGGATTCGTATTTCAGCTATTCCATGTCTAAAAATACCTCATAAATAATCATAGTGGAGTAAAATTCAAGAATGATCAAAACATGGATACAATCAAAGCTAGTATCCATAATAGATATTTTGGATGAAAAATGAAAATTTAATTTTTCTGTGAATAGTGTCGTATTCGTGAATAGTTTAGTATACATGAATAGTGTCGTATACGTGAGTAGTAACTCCGACACCAAAAGATAGAAATTCCACAAGAAAATCATCATGCTTCGTGAATAGTACTAGTGAATAGTAACTCATGAATAGTAACCCCGACATGAAAAAGTTCCAAATTTGATAAAAAGATCCAACCAATATTTCGGCATAATGATATTGAAGAAATAATATCACTTACGAAGAAAATAACATTCCTTACCTCGAAAAGACAGTACTTTTGACTGGAATACTGGATATAGTGCTGAAGGGAACTTGCACCGTATAACAACACTCAAAGTATCAAAATACTCACAAGAATACGCTCGATAATATAGAGAGAGAAATAGAGAGAAAACTTCAGTTTCTGGTGTGATTTTCAATTCTAACCTAAGTACCCTATTTGTAGAAAAACACTTAGAACACCAAAGCAGAAAATTGAATATAATAATATATTTATAACCAAATTTTCATTAGCCCACCACATCAAAAACACATTTCTACACAAATGCACCAAAATTGAAAAACATGTTTTAAACAATTTTTGTTACAAAATCAATTCAGACTCAATAATCCGAAACTTCAATAATTCATAATAAATAGCCCTTTTATCAGAAAAATTCGAACCTCATGTCCTTTCCATAGGAAATATAATCCTCTACAACTTTGCAGAAAAAAGTTTTTTCCAAATTCCAAATAAAAATTTACCGAAATCCACAAACGGACGATTTTACAAGCTATAATCAAATTTCGGTCAAGAAATGGGGTCCACCGACACACAAAACATGTGTTAATCATTTAATGCAATAAAAATCCTCTTTCTCCTCATATACTCATATATCTCACATTCATTGTAAAAATATCACCATTATTATATTATTAAAATAATATATTTAAATGAATTATTTTATCAGAAAAAATAAAATATTAATTTTCAACAATTGTCACGTTTAAAAATTTTCTCCATCTATATCCACATAAAATCAATATTTTTCTCATCATATAAATCAATAATTAATTATTTATAAATAATATTACAGAATCACAATACCGACAACCATGCAGTTCCCAGGAAAGAGGGGGCTTTCTAATAAGAATTTCTCCTTACTAGCGCGCAATTAGTTGACCAAACCTCTCCTTAGACAGAACTTTCTAGACATTGCCAATAATATTTTCTAATAATATTATTCAAATAATATGAATTATTGCTCCGATAATGGAAAATACTGTATAGTGACAATTATTGAAATAACAATAATATAAAATATTAACGTATCAATTATTGAATTAATAAAATAAAATACTGAACAATAATTACTGCAACAATTATTGAGTAGTGCCTTCTTACTTAAGAATCAATAATTGGTGCAATACCGTGTGCTACTGTGCAACAACGCGTATTACTGTGTTTTAACCACCGGGCATTCCAACAGTGTTAACGGTAATAACTACGTTGTTATTTATAAACAATTTGTACTTGTCGTTTTCTTCATCCAATCGCTTTCCGTTATGGGGCCCACAAAATATAGCGCCGTCGTACGAATATTCCCCAACAGCAAGAATATTCCACGACCAAACGAATATTCTCCGACAACAATGAGTATTTTATAAACACTTGCTTATTTAAAATATTTGCGCATTTTACCCATAACTAACCACATTAATCAAATCAACCCCTTACCAATTCAAAATAATAATTAGAGAAATTAAATCTTTATTTATAAAAAGTTGTGGTCTTACAACCTCCCCTCCTTATGAAATTTCGTCCTCGAAATTGACGTGCGTAGGACATGCTCCTTCCTATCCAAGTTCTTGACTGGTACCTCCTCGTATGTTCAGTTTTTGGCTATCTCGTCCGATTCTAACTCAATAATGTGGTTCGGGTCATCCACATATTTACGTAACATCGATACGCGAAAAACGTTATAAACACGCGTCATACTTGGCGGTAAAATGAGTCTATAGGCCACAGTTTCTATTCGATCGAGAATCTCAAATTGACTAATAAATCAAAGGTTTGAGCTTTCCTCACATCGTCGATTCTCGCTTTTGGAATAACGACTTCTTGCATCTTCTTCTTCATATTCATCAACTCCAAGTCTGTAGCTTGAGCAGCTTTAAATTTATCGATTAAAGTCGATTCTAATCGTATATTCGTTATCTTCACGTAGATTCTTGGAAACTTCAACTCTATCTCCATCTTTTGTAAGTTATACGAAATGGGTCTTTGTGTTAACAATATCGCACTCGTAAACGCATACGATCTTTTACTCAACACATCAGCTACCACGTCCGTTTTTTTTCCAAGATGGTATTGAATGGTATGGTCGTAATCTTTCAACAGCTTGAGCCAACGTCGTTGCCGCATGTTGAGTTCTTTGAAGCTCTTTTCATATTCCTCACTCCATTCGAATTTTTCATATCTACGAGTCAGCTGAGTTAATGGAGTAACGATTCGAGAAAATCTTTCCACGAATCTCCGATAATAACCAACTAAGACTAGAAAGCTACGTATTTCGATTACTGACTTAGGTTTCTCTCAACTGTGACTCATATCCCAATCTTGGATAGCACATCACAATGGTACCTATCAGTTTACTATCACACAAATATGGCGTTCCCTACGGAGAGTCTGGCTTCGGTGCATTACACAAAAGAAGTCACCTGATAAAGGCTCGGATACAAACTTCTACAATTGAATTTTTAACTCCTGAAGTTCAATAGGAGCCATGAGATTTTAGAAATGGGTTTTGTACCGGGTTCAAAGTCGATACAAAATTCAATATCACGCTCTGGGAGTAGGCCAGGAAATTTTTTAGGAAATACGTCATAAAATTTACTAACAATAGAAATATCATTCAAATTTGACGTATTTTTGTTCAAGTCCATAACATGGCTAAGAAAGCTTGACATCCGTTTTTCAATAAACGAATGACTTTACGGCTTGATATAAAAGAGTTTGACTTTAATGATTTGGTTGCTTAAATTCGAATAACAGGTTGCTTAGGAATATGAAAACTAACAACCTTACAAAAGCAATCAATTTTAGCATGATGAGTGGTTGACTAATCAATCCCTAAGGTCACATCAAATTTTAGAATTTTAAAAGAAATAAGGTCAACAGGTAATGTGATGGTGCCAACTTGGATCAAACAAGATTTATAAATAGTAGATGTAACGAAAGTTTCTCCTAATGGAGTTTCAACAAATAAGACAAAGTCTAATTTTCCCTAGAGTCAAGTTTAAACGTTGAGTATAAGCAGGAGAGATAAATGAATGGGTAGAACCATTATATAATAAGGTATAACTTCGTAAAAATTTATAATTAACTAACCCGTGCTAACTTCGTTCGGGTTACTTGCTTTTTGAGAAGTCACGAAAAACGCTCTTCCAAGAACCGATGACTTTGACTTGTCTAGGACAACCTTTTGAGTCACCATCCCTGCTAGATTGGGTTTCGCTACCGTACAATCTTGAGCGATATGACCTTCTTTTCCACAATTATAACATACCTTGGAAGGTTGTGAACAGTTTGGACTTATGTGTCCCTCTTCTCCGCAACTGTAGCATCTAACTGGCGGTCTTTCTCCTCCTCCAAAATTCGTTGCTGGTGTTGGTGTCGACGTCTTCCCGTCATTGTTAAATCTTCTCTTCTTGAAATTTCTACTTGAGTTATTTCTTTTATTACCTTGGCCATGATTACCACTGAAGTGGTTACCATTTCTGGCATGATAATTTCCTCCACGATGGTTATCATTGTTCCGATGACCGTCGCCACCGGTACGATTATCATCGAGTTGTTGGTCATTATTCTTCAGTTGAGCCGACTCATTATCGCGCTCCAATAATTGAGCCCTATTCACAACATCTAAATATAAACAAAGTTTTTGAGAAATGAGGTATTGACGTATTTTGGGTTTCAAACCTTGCAAAAATATTCGCGTCATTCTCTCCTCATTATCAACCAAATGGGATGCAAATCGAGATAACTCGGCAAACTTAGCTTCATACTGCGACACATTCATATTGTTTTGCTCCAGCTTGATGAAATCTACCTCCTTCATATGATGAATACTTTCGGGAAAGTACTTGTCGTTGAACAATTCTTGGAACTTTTCCCAAGACATCTTCAGTGCGGTAGGTTGAGTACGCTTTACGGATTTCCACCAATAATCTGTCTCTCCTCGTAACATGAAAGTGGCGAAAGGAACCTTTTGCTCCCCTGAGCATCCCAAGACATCAAATATCTTAGTGATCTGTTTTATCCACGTCTCTGTCGTAAGTGGTTCTGGCTTTCCCAAAAACTCTGGCGGTCCTAACTCCTTGAACTGCTTAGCGGTGACCATCCGTGAGTTGCCAGTGTTTCCACCTGCATTTTGAACAGTAGTCTTTCTCATTTGGTTTTGCATGAATTCTAGAAAGTTCCTAAACATACCATCGTTCGTCATCTGCTCAGTGGTGTTGTTCACATGAGGAACATTGCCAGCCTGTTGCACGTTCTCCTCATTGGTGAGCAAAGGTGTCTCCACAGTCTCATTTACTCCACTATTAACATTCTCAGTCGACATTCTTAAATACTGCCATAAAACAAGGGTTAATTTAACAAATTAACAAATCATATAATACCCCTATATTATGACCGACCAATAAATAAGCTTAGGTAGGACACACTAGCGAAGGATTTACTCGTCTCTCCCCTCCTAGTTCCATTCCCTGATCTCCGCCAGAGATCATATCCCTAAGCTCTGATACCAACTGTGACGCCCCCAAAATAAGTATACATCACCCATTCTGAGTCGCCAAATACATGGTACAGAAACAACTACAACTTCATTAATACAATTGTCGTGCAAAATACGACAACACATAAACTGTGAGTTTAAATACAAATATTGTCTTCTAGACAATATCCACACTCAAATAAGTCCTCATTACAATTATTGATACACTGTTTTATAAAATAGCGAGGACTACTAAAACAGCTATCTTGAACCATTACTCCATACCCCGACTAGTTCCCGCTATATTCTCATCTCCTGAGAAAAATGGAACAAAAAGGAAAAGGGTGAGCTCAAATATCCCAGTAAAGAATATTATGAGTAAGATAATGTACAACAAATTATCCTTAGTCTTCAACAGGGAAAAATTTGATAGAATACAATAGACAACAAGTTTTAGATCAACAACTGCAGCGAAAACAACAATTCATTAGAAGAGTTAAGTAGAGAAAAAAATCTACTATCATTTATGAATTTAAAAGTCCATCATCGATTTTTTATCCTTGTAACATCAATCAATATACATCATAAATCAAATAGTCATCTTTGCACTACAGGCCAAAGATATTCATCTGTTGGTCATGTTCATCTCAACACCTGTTCATCTTTGCACTACGGGCCAAAGATATTCATCAGTTGGTCATGTTCATCTAAACACCTGTTTATCTTTGCACTACGGGCCAAAGATATTCATCAGAAAATCATTCATCTTTGCACTACAGGCCAAAGATATTCAGTAATATCATCATTTAGGACTGAGGATGATGAAAAATATTTTAAAGAAAACGAATCCAGTGAAACAAAAGAACAAGTATTAAGGATTCATACTTTAAATAACCCAAGTTCGAAAATACTTCATAAATAACCAGAGTGGAGTAAAATTCAAGAATGAAGACCAAAACATAGATCCAATTCAAGATAGGAACTATAACAGACAATCTTGAACATAGAAAAGAAATTTTTTTTTTTGTGAATAGTGTCGTATTCGTGAATAGTGCCGTATACGTGAATAGTGCCGTATATGTGAATAGTAACTCTGACACTAAAAGATAGAAATTTCATAAAAAAAATCATCATTCTTCGTGAATAGTACTCGTGAATAGTAACTCGTAAATAGTAACTCGTGAATAGTAACTCATGCATAGTAATTCATGAATAGTAACCCCGAAATGAAAAGTTCCAAATTTGATAAAAATTTAGACCAATATTTCGGCATAATGATATTGAAGAAATAATATTATTTACGAAGAAAATAACATGCCTTACCTCAGAAAGAATAGTACTTCTGACTGGAATACTAGATATAGTGTTGAAAAAACTTGCACCGTATAGCAATACTCAAAGTACTAAAATACTCACAAAATATGCTCGATATTATATAAAGAGAAAGAGAGAAATCTTTAGTTTCTGGTGTAATTTTTAATTCTAACCTAAGCACCCTATTTATAGGAAATTGCTTAGAACACCAAAGCAGAAAATTTAATATAATAATAATATATATATTATAAATTCTTACGCACACCCTCATTGATCCAAACATATCAGCCACACATGTGCCAAACTTGCCAAAAACGTATTTCATATAAAAGTTATTTAAAACTCCAAAAAAAATAATAATCAATTAATCCGGAACTTCAATAATTCATAATAAATAGCCATTTTATCAGAAAATTAGAATCTCACAACTTTTTATAGGAAATTCAATTCTCTACAACTTTGCAGAAGAATTTTTTTTTCAAATTCTAAACAAAAATTGACCGAAATCCATATACGGATAATTTTACAGGCTATAATCAAATTTCAGTCAAGAAATGGGGTCCACCGACACACAAAACATGTGTTAATCATTTAATGCAACAAAAATACTATTCCTCCTCATATACTCATATATTCCACATTCATTGTAAAAATATCATCACTATTCTATTATAATAATATAATAAAATATTATTTTATCAGAAAAGATAAAATATCAATTTTTAACAATTGTCACTTTAAAATTTTTCTCCATCTATATCTACATAAAATCAATATTTTTCTCATCATATAAATCAATAATTAATTATTCACAAATAATATTACAGAATCACAATATTGACAACCAGACAGTTCCTAGAAAAGAGGGGGCTTTCCAATAAGAATTTCTCCTTACTAGCGCGCAATTAGGTGACCAAACCTCTCCTTCGAACAGAACTTTCTAGACATTGGTAATGATGCCATCTAATAATATTATTCAAATAATATGAATTATTGATTTGATAATGGAAAATACTGTGCAATGACAATTATTAAAACAACAATAATATAAAATATCTACACAGCAATTATTGAATCAAAAATAAAATATTGAAAAGTAATTACTGTAACAATTATTGCGTATTGTCTTCTTACGTAAGAATCAATAATTGGTGTAATACCGTGTGCTACTGTGCAACAACGCGTATTACTGTGTTTTAACCACCGGGTATTCCAACAGTATTAACGGTAACAACTACGCCGTTATTTATAAACAACTTATACTTGTCTTTTTCTTCATCCAATCGCTTTCCGTTATGGGGCCCACAAAAGACTGTGCCGTCGTACGAATATTCTCCGACAGCAAGAATATTCCACGACCAAACGAATATTCTCCGACAACAATGAGTATTTTATAACCACTTGCTTATTTAAAATATTTGCGCATTTTACCCATAACTAACCACATTAATTAAATCAACCCCTTACTATTTCAAAATAATAATTAGAGAAATTAAATCTTTATTTATAAAAAGTTGGGGTCTTACACTTACTATTTAAAAATAATAAATAGAGGAATTAAATTTCATTTATTAATAATTTGAGGTCTTACAACCATATGTATTAATAAATAACATTCATCTCATGAATAATAAACATTCAATATATATATATATATATATATATATATATATATATATATTGATATCATTTAATGGGCAAATTTAGTTAGTATAAAATCTAATTTTGAATTAAAATAAACTTTTTTATTTTAATTAAAATTTAAATCAAAATAAACCTCTTTTATTTTAATTTATCCAATTTTGAATAAAATAAATTATTTTATTTTAATCAAAATCTTTAATCAAAATAAACTCCTTTATTTTAATTAATTATGGAATCCAATTCTAAGTAAAAAAAACTCCTTTACTAAAGGAAATACGGATTCTCTTCCTATTCACAAATAAACTCCTTTATTTTGAATAATATGAAATCTTATTTCATATCTAAATAAACTCCTTTATTTAAGAAAAGTAAGATTCTCTTTCCTAATCACAAATAAACTCTTTTATTTTGAATAATATGAAATCTTATTTCATATCTAAATAAACTCCTTTTACTTAAGGAAATATGGAATCCAATTTTAACTCCAATTATTTATCATGGAATCCAATTCTAACTCTAATTAGTTAGCATAAAATCCAATTTTAAAATTAATATAAACTCTTTTATTTTAATATTAAAATAAACATTTTATTTTATATTTAAAATAAACTTTTTATTTTAATTATAAAATAATTGAGAATATATATATATATATATATATTGCAGACTTGCAGTAAGATTATGTTATATATATATATATATATATATATATATATATATATATATATATATATATATATATATATATATATATTAATAGGAAAATGATCTATAGTAAGTATTTGTTATGGAGGAAAATTGAGTAAATAACATCATAACTGCCTATAATATAAATCAAGGGCGCAGATTAAATATGGTAAGCCGTCGTCCGCTACTTGAATTAGCGGAAGGTAAAAATATTAAGACAGAGCGGATGTATTTGCTGGGATCAACGCCTCATGCAATCAAACAAAGAGAGAGAGGCTCAATTGCAATCAAATCAATGACTGGGATCAACGCCTCATGCAATTAAACAAGGAGAGAGGCACTATACTATAAAATCAAAAGATGCTGGGATCAACGCCTCATTCATTCAAATAAGTGGTAGACATATATAGCTAGTTAACTCTGACAAAGCTTTAAAATGATATTGTTTTTGGTATTTTAATATTGATAAATCATTATAATTACTCATGCCTTACAAGTCGCAACTTATCCTAATATGAAAATTAAGTCTTGCTTATATCATTATTAAAACTCATGCCTCACATCTTATCCTAAAAATGGCACTGTCACACTTAATAGTGGGATCTTCTTGTGAGAGGGACAGCTGAACGATAAGAATAGCTATTTATTGTCCATGTTGGGATGTGATTATTTAGGTCTAGCTATGGTGCAACCCAGTCTATTTAATGGTGATGGCCCATATATAATTTATTGTGACAGTGGAGAGTCCTTATTAAAATAGGATTGCGTTTCCTTATTTGGTGGGATAAGAAGGTTTAATTAGGACTCATATTGGATTCAGTAGTTATAAGGTGATTCTACAAAAGGAGTCCTTCTCCTAGTTGGATGCGGATGGAGGTGGCTTCTATATATACGGCTACAAGCTAGGATTTGGGAGGGACAACATACACACAAGAGATACAACACAAATATACAACTTCTACTCTCAATATTATTATAGTGAATTACTCCCTCCCTCCCTCCGTGGTTTTTTCCCAATTGGGTTTCCACGTAAATTCTTGTGTTCATATTTATATCTTTTTATTTATGTTTGTGTGAATGTACTTTGTGAGTTTGATATAATCAACAATTACTCCATCAACCGTTGGCGCTATTTTGGCCTGCTGTTTTGGTGATTTCACCAGGCATACAAAATTAGGCGTTAACATTGGCGCCATCTGTGGGAACAAGACACTTGTTCTAGTGTCGATTTAAAATCACCGATTCACCGAAGGAGATAAGTGATTCTTTTTTATTAAATTAAATATATACTTGTACGTGTGTATATATGTATTATGTCAATAACAATTGAAGCATGGTTGTAATTGATTATTAATACACTTTACATATTCTCTTTTATATTATACATGTAGTGGTAGTATTCACATGATGCATGTAAAATCTAAACATTAACACTTTGGTCCAGGTGATGATAAATTGATGCTGAGTTACCGCAGCAGTAACGAATTCAGCCAGCGCAGAAATAAAAGTTTAAGCTTTTATATCGTTGAAGTGCTTTAAAGGCGGCTTCGGTTTCATCATCAACCACAGACTGGAGGAAATTCGGAGGATATAAATTCAGAGGATATAAATCCCGCGGATATTAATCCAGCGGATAAAAATCCCGAGGATAATAATCCCACGAAGACTTTTTGAATACTCTCTCATTTGTAAGTTCCTTATAAATAAGAGACAGGGAGGCAATGTTGGGATGTGATTATTTGGGTCTAGCCATGGTGCAACCCAGTATATTTAATGGTGATGGCCCATATGTAATTTATTGTGACAGTGGAGACTCCTTATTAAAATAGGATTGTGTTACCTTATTTGGTGGGATAAGGAGGTTTAATTAGGACTCATATTGGATTCAGTAGTTATAAGGTGATTCTACAAAAGGAGTCCTTCTCCTAGTTGGATGCGGATGGAGGTGGCTTCTATATATACGGCTACAAGCTAGGATTTTGGAGGGACAACATACACACAAGAGATACAACACAAATATACAACTTCTACTCTCAATATTATTATAGTGGATTACTCCCTCCCTCCCTCCGTGGTTTTTTCCCAATTGGGTTTCCACATAAATTCTTGTGTTCATATTTATATCTTTTTATTTATGTTTGTGTGAATGTACTTTGTGAGTTTGATATAATCAACAATTACTCCATCAACCGTTGGCGCTATTTTGGCCTGCTGTTTTGGTGATTTCATCAGGCGTACAAAATTAGGCGTTAACATTGGCGCCATCTGTGGGAACAAGACACTTGTTCTAGTGTCAATTTAAAATCACCGATTCACCGAAGGAGATAAGTGATTCTTTTTATTAAATTAAATATATACTTGTACGTGTGTATATATGTATTATGTCAATAACAATTGAAGCATGGTTGTAATTGATTATTAATACACTTTACATATTCTCTCTTATATTATGCATGTAGTGGTAGTATTCACATGATGCATGTAAAATCTAAACATTAACACTTTGGTCCAGGTGATGATAAATTGATGCTGAGTTACCGCAGCAGTAACGAATTCAGCCAGCGCAGAAATAAAAGTTTAAGCTTTTATATCATTGAAGTGCTTTAAAGGTGGCTTCGGTTTCATCATCAACCACAGACTGGAGGAAATTCGGAGGATATAAATTCAGAGGATATAAATCCCGCGAATATTAATCCAGCGGATAAAAATCCCGAGGATAATAATCCCACGAAGACTTTTTGAATACTCTCTCATTTGTAAGTTCCTTATAAATAAGAGACAGGGGGGCAATGTTGAGATGTGATTATTTGGGTCTAGCCATGGTGCAACCCAGTATATTTAATGGTGATGGCCCATATGTAATTTATTGTGACAGTGGAGACTCCTTATTAAAATAGGATTGTGTTACCTTATTTGGTGGGATAAGGAGGTTTAATTAGGACTCATATTGGATTCAGTAGTTATAAGGTGATTCTACAAAAGGAGTCCTTCTCCTAGTTGGATGCGGATGGAGGTGGCTTCTATATATACGGCTACAAGCTAGGATTTGGGAGGGACAACATACACACAAGAGATACAACACAAATATACAACTTCTACTCTCAATATTATTATAGTGGATTACTCCCTCCCTCCCTCCGTGGTTTTTTCCCAATTGGGTTTCCACATAAATTCTTGTGTTCATATTTATATCTTTTTATTTATGTTTGTGTGAATGTACTTTGTGAGTTTGATATAATCAACAATTACTCCATCAACCGTTGGCGCTATTTTGGCCTGCTGTTTTGGTGATTTCATCAGGCGTACAAAATTAGGCGTTAACATTGGCGCCATCTGTGGGAACAAGACACTTGTTCTAGTGTCAATTTAAAATCACCGATTCACCGAAGGAGATAAGTGATTCTTTTTTATTAAATTAAATATATACTTGTACGTGTGTATATATGTATTATGTCAATAACAATTGAAGCATGGTTGTAATTGATTATTAATACACTTTACATATTCTCTCTTATATTATGCATGTAGTGGTAGTATTCACATGATGCATGTAAAATCTAAACATTAACACTTTGGTCCAGGTGATGATAAATTGATGCTGAGTTACCGCAGCAGTAACGAATTCAGCCAGCACAGAAATAAAAGTTTAAGCTTTTATATCATTGAAGTGCTTTAAAGGTGGCTTCGGTTTCATCATCAACCACAGACTGGAGGAAATTCGGAGGATATAAATTCGGAGGATATAAATCCCGCGGATATTAATCCAGCGGATAAAAATCCAGCGGATAAAAATCCCGAGGATAATAATCCCACGAAGACTTTTTGAATACTCTCTCATTTGTAAGTTCCTTATAAATAAGAGACTGGGGGGCAATGTTGGGATGTGATTATTTGGGTCTAGCCATGGTGCAACCCAGTCTATTTAATGGTGATGGCCCATATGTAATTTATTGTGACAGTGGAGACTCTTTATTAAAATAGGATTGTGTTTCCTTATTTGGTGGGATAAGGAGGTTTAATTAGGACTCCTATTGGATTCAGTAGTTATAAGGTGATTCTACAAAAGGAGTCCTTCTCCTAGTTGGATGCGGATGGAGGTGGCTTCTATATATACGGCTACAAGCTAGGATTTGGGAGGGACAACATACACACAAGAGATACAACACAAATATACAACTTGTACTCTCGATATTTTTATAGTGGATTACTCCCTCCCTCCGTGGTTTTTTCACAATTGGGTTTCCACGTAAATTCTTGTGTTCATATTTATATCTTTTTATTTATGTTTGTGTGAATGTACTTTGTGAGTTTGATATAATCAACAATTACTCCATCAACCGTTGGCACTATTATGGCCTGCTGTTTTGTGTGAATGTTGTGATGTGATTATTTGGGTCTAGCCAAGGTGCAACCCAGTCTATTTAATGGTCCGGATCTGGTGATGGCCCATATGTATTTATTGTGACAGTGGAGGGTCCTTATTAAAATAGGATTGTGTTTCCTTATTTGGTGGGATACAGAGGTTTAATTAGGACTCCTACTCTTAATTGGATTCAGTAGTTATAAGATGATTCTACAAAAGGAGTCCTTCTCCTAGTTGGATGCGGATGGAGGTGACTTCTATATATACGGCTATAAGCTAGGATTTGGGGACAAGAACACAAGAGATACAACACAAATATACAACTTGTACTCTCAATATTATTATAGTGAATTACTCCATCAAATGTTGGCGCTATTTTGGCCTGTTGTTTTGGTGATTTCGTCAGGCGTACAAAATTAGGCGTTAACATTGGCGCCGTCTGTGGGAACCAAGACACTTGTTCTAGTGTCAATTTAAAATCACCAATTCACCGATGAAGATAAGTGATTCTTTTTTATTTACGAAATAAATATTATATATATATATATATATATATATATATATATATATATATATATATATATGCCAGCAAATTCATGACTTTTCGTCAATTATCATATACGGATCTGCTCAAGTCTCAACCCATGAAAAAGAATAGTAGTGGAATATATGACTTTTTGTCAATTATTATACATGTGGAGTAATGATAATGCTACAATTTAGCATAAACAAATTAATTAGTATGATGAATACCAATTTGTATAGAATTTGCTTCATCATTAACATGATTAATATTATAAAACTCATGCCTTGTATGCTTATTAATGCCTATGGTTGCTTTGTGTGCTCAGGCTTAGGGTAAAGCCCATGTACTTGCTTTTAAATAAAAGTAATGATAAACAACTGTGCATGATGTCAGGTCTAAAGTCTTTGACTTAGCCAGAATTAAGAAGTGAAAAACAGGAAAGTGGAGTATTGTATGCCAGTGTGGAGACTGCAGTTGAAATTAGTCAGGCAAAGAACGTACTTCCTGTTGAGCAGTGTCGAACTTGAGCAATCAAAGATTCTAAGCATTCTGAAAAAATCCGAGATCTTACAAGAAGAAAAAGGGAAATTGAAACGGAGAAGATCTAGGCAAGACATGTTTTAAACCCTCGTGGCTCGTGTCATGTGACTCAAAGCACGTAGTTCGCGGCTAAAAGCACGTGGCTCGCGACTCAAAGCATGAAGCTCATGGCTCGAAGCACTTGGCTCGTTGTTCGTGGCTCGTGGCTCAAAGCACGTGGCTCATAGCTCAAAGAACGAAGCTTGTGGCTCGAAGCACTTGGCTCGTTGCTCGTGGTTCATAGCTCAAAGCACGTGACTCGTGTCTCAAAGTACGTGGCTCGTGGTTTGTGGCTCGTGGCACGTGGGACATGGGTTGTGGCTTTTGGATCTTTATGTATATCTTAGAAATAAATTGAGGAGTTGGGCGAAAATATTGAGAGTCAAAAGTTTCTGTTTGGCGTATGGTGTTTGGGTGTGACCAAATTTGTATACTCTCTTATTTTAAGTTCCTTATAAATAAGAGACTAGGGGCAATGTTGGAATGTGATTATTTGGGTCTAGCCATGGTGCAACCCAGTCTATTTAATGGTCCGGATCTGGTGATGGCCCATGTGTATTTATTGTGACAGTGGAGAGTCCTTATTAAAATAGGATTGTGTTTCCTTATTTGGTGGGATAAGGAGGTTTAATTAAGACTCTTACTCTTAATTAGATTCAGTAGTTATAAGGTGATTCTACAAAAGGAGTCCTTCTCCTAGCTGGATGCAGATGGAGGTGACTTCTATATATACGGCTACAAGCTAGGATTTGGGGACAAGAACACAAGAGATACAACACAAATATACAACTTGTACTCTCAATATTATTATAGTGAATTACTCCATCAACTGTTGGCGCTATTTTGGCCTGCTGTTTTGGTGATTTCGTCAGGCGTACAAAATCAGGCGTTAACAGTCCATAACTTGGTAAAAAAATTATAATGATTTATCATTATTTGATTTAATGAGGCTTTGATCATGAGTAATTATAATGATTTATCATTATTAAAATACCAAAAACAATATCATTTTAAAGCTTTGTCAGAGTTAACTAGCTATATATGTCTACCACTTATTTGATTTAATGAGGCATTGATCCCAACAACTTTTGATTTGATAGTATACTGCCTCTCTCCTTGTTTAATTGCATGAGGTGTTGATCCCAATCATTGATTTAATTGCAATTGACTGTACGTTTGTTCGTGTAGCGGACTGTGCTTAATATTTTTACCTTCCGCTACTTCAAGCGGACGATGGCTTACCATATTTAATCTGCGCCGTTGATTTATATTATGGGCGGTTATGATGTTATTTGCCCAATTTTTCTCCATAACAAATACTTGCTATGGATCATTTTCTATATTAATATATATTATATATAACGTGAATTCTGATCCTGTAACTTATTACTTTCATATCATGATTCACATTAATATATACATACTCCGTGAAGCATAAAGCATGTTACAACGAAATTGATTACGTTTTTTTTATCATAAAACAAATTTTATACAATATATTATGTCCAATTAAATTATTCTAAACACATATCAATATATATATTAAATTAAAATAATTAATAATTCGCATAAAGGTTTGACTCTGATACCACTGTTAGGTTTGTAATATTCATGAACGCAATCAAATTGCATAAAATAAGCAGAAACGTGGAAATTCAAAGTTTAAAAATTTTACAAACCATATACCCGGATCATCCTTTATGCACAATTATTAATTAAATGAAAATATGAAGAACAAGAATCATACCTTTGAAGATTCGAGCTTCCTTAGGTATAAGTTCACCTCCAATCTTTTTCGCGTTCAACTTGAATCCACCGGGTTTGGTTCCTTCCTTTGATCAACATTAGCCACCCAAGTGTTTGGCTTTTAGAGGTGATCCACCAAGGAAGAAGAAAGATTCAAGAAGATGGGTGATTGGCTAAATCCTAGTTTTTCTATCTCTCATGGAAAAGGTGTACTCTCCAACAATTGAATCACGTATGTTGTGAAAAAATCAACAACTACTCTCACCCAAAATAAAACTCCTCTTATATATAGATGTGGGCAACTCTGCTTAACAATTAAGGAATTGAGTTTTTTTATTTTAATTAATTAAATTTCTTTAATTAATTATGCTCCCAATCTTATTAGGAATAATTAATTAAAATCTTTTAATTAATTTAACCTCCTAATCTTATTAAGATTATATGAGAGTACTTTTATTAATTAATTTCCAAACCTCTTTAGAAATTAAATAATAATAATAGTAATAATAATAATAAGACTCCTCTTATTAATTTATATTTAATATTTTCAAAATATTAAATAATAAATATTAAGCTATTTAATTTATTCTATCACCATAAATTAAATTAAATATACTTAACTTAATATTACGATTATGCCATTAACTTCTTAAATAATTATTCTTCCTTTTATGGTGTGACCCTTTAGGTTCTCCATATTAAACCGATTGTGAATAAATCAATTAGAACATTTTTAATCTTATTTAAATAAATAAATTAAACTATTAATTTATTTAAATAAATAATATTTATTCTACAATAGGGATAAGCTTTCCTAGCGATTAACGACTTTTCAGATAATATAGATTTCAATATTAATTATGAAAGAACATTTGAGTAAATAGTTACTCTACAATTCAATCCTTCTACCATACAATGTCTCAATTAAATATAAGACATGAAATTACTGTCAAGTCTTATTTTATTTAATTATATGTATTTCGACTCTTAAATGCACAACTCCAAATAATGTAAATTAGAAATTCCTTTTTAATTTCATTCTGCCTTGGCCAAGGACTACTGGGTTGTCATTTATCGAATCCCATAAGACATTTCTCTTCTTTTACTAGAAGTGGTAGATTCTTTATTGATCATTCATTATCTCCATGTACAACTTATTATACCCAAGCATACCCTTTGATATACCCTAAGGGTCTTAAAGAATAAGTCAAAGTATAACTCATCATACACAAGATACTATGATGATCTCAAGTCCAAAGATCACTTGTACTACTATCACTACAGAAATTTCTATTGACAGGCAAGTAAAACTCTATTAGGTATTTCTTAGCGAGCCATGTTCAGTGAACTTATTCTCTAATAAACACCTACATACTTGATTTAGTGTCTCCACACAAATGATCATGAGATCAATCATCCTCATCCAATGAGCAAACAACGTATGTACCAATCTATCCAGATTCACTAATCCCCAATTTAGTAATCCAATGATTGGGAACTATTTTAGTTTTAAGTTTTCTAAGAATTTAGATCTTATTAGAATGATCATCATCATTATTCTAAAAACATTGCTTAAAACTATGGGTTTATCACATATTATAAAGCAGCATCATGTATATAATTAAAAGTCTTTAATAAATTAATACTTTTTATTAATAAATGAATAAGATTGTTATAAAGTATAAGCTTTATCATCAAACATGATTGGCTTGTGTGCATTCTACTTTCACCTAAACCTTATTTCTTTATGTAACAAGATATTTACCTTATTTTGTTTATTATTGTTATGCAAACATCTTGTTTCATGGCTCAAGTTGTTTGTTCATATTGAGCGAGTTTTCTAATCATTGTTTCTTGTTAATTTAAAGCTGGAGATGCTTATTGTTTCGAGCGAGACTGTAGCGCCCCCAAATCCGGGTATCTTACAACCCGACAGATGGTGCTATACTGTACAAACATTCATACATTCATTCAATTGAAAGTCTCAAAGAATGAACATAACTTATATATATTTAATTCAATATTTACATTTCCCAAGTTCTAAACCCATTACAAAGGTTCTCTTGTCATAATATTCATTACATTACAACAATAGACCTATACTATTACATGACAGCTTAATAATCTGCCTTAGCTTTTCCTTTATCCTTATTTGATCCTTCAGGACGTTCAGTCTTAGCTGCATTCATATGGTTCAAGCAAGAGTGAGCATGACTAGCTCAGCAAGTATAACAATTTCAATAACAACATGCTTGATACATATGAATCATATATCTTCGATAACTGAACAATAGCTATGAAGTACTATTGATGATTCAAAATAGAAACTTCATCTTTCTTTTCAAAATGTTTCACAATGAATAAATTCAGTAAAACATTCACTCCGGTCAAAGACCTTAAGTATTCATTCTTTCTTTGAAAAGGACAACCCGGACCTAAGTCCGTAAGCCCGATATTACTTACGAGCACTTCTAGGTGATCAACCTATTGTACTCTGTGTTGATCAACACTACATCCATTAAACGTATGTACGTTTAATCATTTGGCAACCTCGCGTGCCTATAGTTTTACCGACAAAACATTTGTTTAACAATTCAGTATTCTTTTGAAAACTATCAGTAGTTGACAAAAGATACTAGCATTTGATAACAGATGAACATATTATCAATAATCCACTCAATATGTTAAGTCTAGCCAAAGAAACTGGCTTTAACTTCATTATACTTCAATTCATGCAAAAGGATACATGAACATCATAAACTTGTTCAGATTGAACTGAAACAAGAGTTAGAATACTTGCCTTTAGCGTCTGCTACTGTGTATTTTGCTTTACGTTCAAGTCTTTCAAGTCTCTACAATACATGATCACATAATGCCTTACATTAGGTCACATATAAGCAAGTATGTATCTGAATATATCTTACCCTTCATTTCAATCTAATTATAGATTAGATTTCATTCTTATGCGTTTCGACTTATTGTTCGCTTTACATTCATTCGACTTGGTTATATTAATCATTCTTCATTACTTTTAAGTCTTAACAATGTCCCAACAATGTTACTTTAAGTTGTTTAAGGTAGGTTTAGTTCAATCTCCTACCATCCCCTTCCTTTCCCTTCATTTTTATTCTTTACTGTCCAAGTTCTGTGCCTGGCGCTGCGGCGCGGGCATTACTCTTGCAACTCGCGCTGCGGCACGAGTTAGTAGTAGCCGAGTCCTAGATGTCGCGCTGCGGCACGACCAAAAAGCTTAGGGTTGGCGCCGCGGCGCCAACTCTGTGCACCATAAAATTTTTCTAACTTTTAATTTTTGTGAACTTCCCGGACGCATAACTTCTTCGTTTTAAGTCCGAATTAGCTCGTTCAAAAGCCTACGATTCACAAATTACGTAATCTAAGCTTTCATGCAAGAATTTTATCTATTTGACTTCGTTTGCTAAAAATTCACCTATTGGTTCATTTTTAACGAAAACGATAAACGTTCGTGAACGTTAAACGGTCGTTTCTTCGTTCTAAGTCGGAATTCGTTCATTTTCGAGTCCGCAAATCTTAAATGACAAACATGACTTATCTCCATTGGAAAATAACATTTCCGAACTCAAACTCAAAATTTGACTTCCATTTCGGGAAATTTACGAATTCGACGATTATCGTCTAATCGTGCGATTTCCGGCAATTCTTCGTTCTTAGAACTTGTTCAACACTACCAATGAATTACATTCATAATGTGAACATCTTAACATCCTTATTCCAAATATTTATACTCATGGTTGGATTTTAACTTATCTCATTGTAAGCTTATACTTGATAACTTTCAAACTACTTATGAACTTATCATTCATAACTTATGACAATTAAAGTTCTTCATCATCATCCATACATGATTTCATCATATAACTTTACTTATGTATTCTTGATACATATGTTCTTACAAGTTGATGTATATACATATACTTTCATTAATAAACCTATCACAAGTTCATCATGCATTCACATAAGTTTACAACTTATGTTATCTTAATTGACTTATTACCAACTTATGTGGCTTAAGTTCATTACTTATACATACTTCTTTCTTTTTTTATCATTCATGTTCCTTAATCCAAGCTTTTCTTATCAACCTATCATGTTAGAGATAGAAGATAATTGGAGAAGGAGTCTTACATTTGAAGTCTTTAGTAAGTAGCTTCTTCTTCTTCTTGACTTATGGAATAACTTACTTGCAACTTAATTCTCTTAACACTTAAGCACTTTGAGAGAGAGTGATTGGATTAATTTGAATAACTAGCAAATGACTTGCCATGCTTCTCTATTTATAGAACTTGCAAGGCTTGGGGTAGATTAGTCTTTACACAATCCACCTCCTTACTATTCATTAATTGACCAACACCACTCATATCCTTTGCTTGGTCTCTACTTTATTTACTTGGTTACCACTTAACTTGGTCACCACTTTTAATACTTGGTAACCACACATTTACCACATTAATATGGTTTACCCCATGGGTTTGCCAACTCATGGATTCTAGCTTGGGCTTGGATTACATAAATCCTTGGGCTTTGCTTAACAAACCTTCATATGTTTATTAATTCATAAGTTGGGCCTTAACCCTTAATTCACTTGGGCTTGTACAAAATCCTAACCAATCTTTACAAGTCCATTAATATTACATAATACATATACATATAGTTTATGTATTATTCTCGTATTCTAATTCATATAGAATTTATATACAATAATGCATTCTTCTTACAAACTCATATAATACTTTGTATTATACTCGTTTCCATTCCTTGTACAATACTCACGTATCATACCATCATTCCTTAACGCAATAGTTCTTCATTTTCCTTACGTTCTCGATTTAAGTCCGCAAGCGAAATATTACGTTTTCCATAACTAGATTATTATTACAAAATCCGTCTTACTTTAATATTCTACCATTACGTATTTCTCGGAAATTCAAAAAAATCCCGAGCAAATACCGATGAATAGTGTTTTTCGAAAAATTTCTCGGAAAACTTTTATTTTCGTCTTGGAAATTCAAACACCTTAAATCCTTCACATAGCTTAAATACTACGATATTCCAATATCAATAGGTTACAAAACGACAACCATCTTGATATCCCACATAATATGATTTTATTATTATTTAATCTAATAAAATCATCTTACATTAAAATTCAAATTTCTCGGTCGTTACAGAGACCTTCTAATTCCTTTGAAGATAGTCTATTGAATATACAATGTTGTATTCTACTATATATTGTTGTGATTTCATTCTTGTCTTAAACGTTGTTACTCAATACCTAGTTATTGTATCGAACCTCGAATGACTAGTGAACCTTTATTGAAATTGACTAGTCTATAGTTGATGAGCGTTCTAAAATCTTAGAACCATTGTTAAGCTAATCCAAACTAATCTTTCTTTAGTACGAAAGTCCTAAGTGAAACTGAGATGAACAACCCTAATATAGGGGAGTATGTACGCGTTAGCATTTAGATGTTTGTGCGCAATACATGGTACGAAGGGTTGATCCCCTTAAGTACGAAAGGAAGGGTTCGTATAGTCTAATAACTGTTCAAGGTTGAGGTAGAAATAATTTGTAAGACCCCAAATTGTTTTTTATATAATGGAATTTCCTCTATTTATTATTTTGAAATAGTAAGGGTTGATTTGATTAATGTAGTTAGTTATGGGTAAAATGCACAAAAATCTCAAATAAGCAAGTGGTTATAAAATATTCTTTATTGTCAGGGAATATTCGTTTGGTCGTGGAATATTTTTACCGTCGAGGAATATTCGTACGACGGTGCAGCCTTGTGTGGGCCCTATAACGAAAAGCAATTGGATGAAGAAAACAACAAGTATAAGTTGTTTATAAATAACGGCGTAGTTGTTACCGTTAATATTGTTGGAATACCCGGTGGTTAAAACACAGTAATACGCGTTGTTGCACAGTAGTATACGGTATTGTACCAATTATTGATTCTTACGTAAGAAGGTGCTACTCAATAATTTTTACAGTAGTTACTGTTCAATATTTTATTTTATTGATTCAATAATTGCTGCGTTGATATTTTATATTATTGTTGTTCCAATAATTGTCACTACACAATATTTTCCATTATCGAAGTAATAATTCATATTATCTGAATAATATTATTAGATAACATTATTAACAATGTCTAGAAAGTTCTGTCTAAGGAGAGGTTTGGTCACCTAATTACGCGCCAGTAAGGAGAAATCCTTATTGGAAGCCCCCTCTTTCCTAGGAACTGCCTGGTTGTCTGTATTGTGATTCTGTAATATTATTTGTGAATAATTAATTATTGATTTATATGATGAGGAAAATATTTATTTTATATGGATAGAAGTGGAGAAATTTTTTTAAAGTAACAATTGTTGAAAATCGATATTTTATCTTTTCTGATAAAATAATATTTTATTATATTATTATAATATAATAATGATGATATTTTTACAATGAATATGGGATATATGAGTATATGAGGAGGAAGAATATATTTGTTACTAAAAATGATTAAAACATGTTTTTCATGTTTGTGGATCCCATTTCTTGACTGAAATTTGATTATAACCTGTAAAATTGCCCGTTTGTGGATTTCGGTCATTTTCTGTTTGGAATTTGGAAAAGTTTTCTTCTGTAAAGTTGTAGAGAATGGAATTTCCTATGGAAAGGACATGAGGTTTGAATTTTTCTGATAAAAGGGCTATTTATTATGAATTATTGAAGTTCTGAAGTTCTGAAATAATTGATTTTTGGAAGTTTTAATTATGTTTATTAAGAAAAATGTTTTTTTTATTTTGTGGGCTACACTAACATGTGCATAATGAGTTGAGATCAGTTGTCTAAGGTGGGCTTGAATTTTTATATATATATATATATATATATATATATATATATATATATATATATATATATATTAATATTTTATTAAATTTTCTACTTTGGCGTTCTAAGCATTTTCGTATAAATAGGATGCTTATGTTAGAATTGAAAATCACACCAGAAACTGAAGTTTTCTCTCTCTTTCTCTCTCTATATTATCGAGCGTATTCTTGTGAGTATTTTGATACTTTGAGTGTTGCTATACGGTGCAATTTCCCTTCAGCACTATATCCAGTATTCCAGTCAGAAGTACTGTCTTTTTGAGGTAAGGGATGTTATTTTTTTATAAATGATATTATGTCTTTTAATATCATTATACCGTAATATTGATAAGATTTTTCTTGTGAAATTCATATCTTTTCATATCGGGGTTACTAATCATGAGTTACTATTCATGAGTTACTATTCACGAGTACTATTCACGAAGTATGATGATTTTTTGTGGAATTTCTACCTTTTAGTGTCGGAGTTACTATTCACGTATACGACACTATTCACAGAAAAATTAATTTTTTTTTGTGTCCAAGATTATCTGTTATGGTTTCTATCTTTGATTGGATCTATGTTTTGATCTTTATTTTTGAATTCTGCTCCACAATAGTTTATTATGGAGTATTTTTGAACATGGATAAACCGAAGTATGAATCCTTACTATTTGTTCTTTTGTCTCACTGGATTCGTTTTCTTTAAAATATATTTTTCATCATCTTCAGTCCTAAATGATGATATAACTAAATATCTTTGGCCTATAGTGCAAAGATGAATGATTTCTTGATGAATATCTTTGGCCCGTAGTGCAAAGATGAACATGTGTTGAGATGAACATGATCGACTGATGAATATCGTTGGCCTGTAGTGCATAGATGAATATTTGATTCCAGATATATGTTGATTGATGTTACAGGGATAAAATGTTGACGATGGACTTTTAAATTCATATATAGAAGATAGTAGATTTTATTCTCTATTTAACTCTTCTAATGAATTATTATTTCCGCTTTGAATATTGATCTGAAACTTGTTGTTTATTGTATTTTATCAGATTTTTTCCTGTTGAAAACTAACGATAATTTGTTCTACGTTATCTTAGTCATAATATTCTTTACTGGGCTAGTTGAGCATACCCTTTTCCTTTTTGTTCCATTTTTCTTCTCAGGAGGCGAGAATGTAGCGAGTACTAATCGGGGTATGGAATGAAGGTTCTAGAAAGTCATTTTAGTAGTCTTTACCATTTTTGTAAAATAATGTATCAATAATTAATGACGACTTATTTGAGTGTGGATATTGTCTTGATGACAATATTTGTATTTAAACTCACAGTTTTTATGTTGTATTACTAAAGTTGTAGTTGTTTCTGTACCATGTATTTGGTGACTCAGAATGGGTGATGTATACCTATTTTGGGGGCGTCACATAATTAATAACTTGGGACATAGCTCATGGTCTTAAGACCCTCATATATTAATCTTGAACTTGTTTCCAAATTTTGATTCTAAAACGAATTCTTTATTATTTCAATATTCGTTGCTTACTTTTATGTTATTGCTATTAGCATTATTATACCAGTGAGCAATTGGTTGCTCACTCTTGCATTTAACACTGCAGCTAAAGTTGAGAAAGTTGATGTGCCGTCTTCTAGCAAGGGCAATGGAAAGGGCAAGATGTCCAAATGATGAAGACTTATTTGATTTTATTTAATAGAATCTATGTTATGAGAATTATTTAATGATATGATGTATTCCACAGACTTATGTAATAATTTAAGGTTAGATTACTTGGGATTTGTTTTAAGTTGATGTAACCCTTTAATGGGGAGGATTATTGTTTAAGTTATTTAAGTTATGTCTTTATCCTTGATTATGGGTAGTTAGATGTAATTGTTTTGGATAGTGAGCACCAAATCTTGTGGGAATGAAGTACTCGGATTTGGGGGTGTCATAAGTTGGTATCAGAGATTTAGGTTATGAACCTTAGGTGGGGTAAACCTTAGGAAGTAACCTTTAAGGAGATCGAAAACATAGTGGTGATAACTCTGATCAAGTTTTAAGGAATGGATTAAGGCATTCATTAAAGATAAATAATAAAAGACTTTATGTGCCTATGTGTTGATAACTTATGTGCTCGCGAGTATCGAAGAGTATCACGTAGTAAATAAAACTTAAGGTATTTTGTTATCAGGATGTCTAATATTGAAGGATCCAGTCAAGCTACGGAGGAGATACCTCAGGTGCCTGGAAATGAGGAGCCCCGAGATGTTCATGTTGTTCGGGAGAAGTTGATCCAGAGGGAGCCTTCTCTATTGGTCGTTGAGGAAGGACAGGGGAATGAGCCTGTGTCTAATCCAGAGGAGGAAGACTATGAGGAGAGGTGGAGGACGAGGAAGAGGATCTTGTGGAGTTTCCACCAAAGTCCATATCAGCTGAGATGTATGATGATTTGTATGACCGTAATATAGAATTACAAAACTAAGGTTGAGGAGCTGAAGGAGCTGGCTGATATGCGTCAAGCTACTATAGTGCAGAAGGATGAGGAGATTCAGGAACTCAACACACGTCTTGGGAACGCGAAATGGAACCTAGTTCACACAGAGGGTCATCAAGAAGAGCTGTTGGCTGAGAATGAAAAGATGAAGACTGAAGTTGAGAGGCTAAAAGATGATATGAAGGAGAAGTCAGCTAAGTGTGCGAGAGCAGAAGATGCTTGGATGAAGGCTACTCAGCGTGCAGATCGTGCTGAAGACAAGGTTCAGACGAAGAAGGCCAAGATGAATGAAATGGATTATGCTTTTCATTATGCTATTAATAGGGCCCAGGACTAAGTCTTCTATTACCCAACTCAGTTTGAAGACTTGCCATGGTATATGTTGGATCGTAGAACAATGTTTTGTATCATGGAAGAAGAGCGTAGAGAAGCTTCTCGACGTATTAATATGCCAAGATAGGAAGAGCAATAAGTTATGTGATTAATTATGTGATAAATAAATTGTGAATCCCATGTTTTGAGATAAATAATGGGGGTAAGATGATCATGTAATCCTGAAACTTTTTAAGTTCAGGAAAGTTGGTGTAGATAACAAAGATGCTATCCTTTCTATGTTCTAGAAGTTATGAATAAATAAGATATTGAAGTTTATTAAAATGTTATGTGTTAAGCTTTAATCTTAAAATGTTTAAGTTAAACCTTAAATATTTAAGAAATTGAGTGGTGATCTAATAAGTGTATAACTTAAACAGATAATGCCTCCTAAAAGAAGACAACCACACCAACAAACACCTCCCGAGGGGTTTACTAACAACAACAATAACGAGGCCAATGCTAACCCGGTTCAGCAGTTGGTGACCTTGTTAACAAGAGCACTTGCGAATCAGTCGCAAGCTCAAGTCACAACTTTGAAGGACTTCAAAGCGGTTGGACCGCCAAAGTTTCAAGAGTCTATGAATTCAGTTGAAGCCCAAACATGGATCATGGAAATGGAGAAAGTTTTTGACGTTGTTAGGGTCAATGAGGATCAGAAAACCGCTTTCGCAACATTTATGTTAAAATCTGAAGCTAGTTATTGGTGGCAGACGAATAAGGTTCATGGGGGATAGGGAATAGTAGTGTGGGATAGGTTCAAAGAAATGTTTTTTGAGATGTACTTTCCGACGGGTTCTTGGAACCAGATGGAAGTTCAATTCTTGGAATTAAAGCAAGGAACCATGTCCGTGCTAGAGTATGCAGCGAAGTTTAATGAGTTGGTAAGGTTTGCTTCGTACCAAGTCACTACAGATGAGCGTAAGGTGAGAAGGTTTGAACATGGGTTAAAGCCCTAGTTATATAGCAAGGTTTCAATTAAATACATTTGTAGCAGTACTAGAAAAGGCAATTATCGCGGAATGTGGAAGCGATGCCTTAACCAAGTATAATCCAGAACATAAGAAAAGGAAGAATGAGAGTGAAAATAAGGCTGGTGGAAGCAATAGTTGAGGCAATAACCAGAAGAGAAAATGGAATAAAAATTCAAATGCGGGAGGACAACAAGGAAGTCAACAAAAGAAGAAGTTTAAAGCTTATGCTACTTGTGGGAAGAACAACACTGGTGTGTGCCTGAAGGGTAAGCGAGTGTGTTTTAATTGTGGCCAAGAGGGTTATATTTTGCCAAATTATTTTAGCCCATAGAAAGGAGCTTGTTTCACTTACGGGTTGAAGGATCATATGGCTCGTGATTACCCTAGGAAGATAGTGGGAGGTGCAAGTGGAGGTAAGGGAAGCAGCAACAGTGGTACATTGACTATCACTGGGCCATTGTCATGAAAACGACCCACTGCCAGAACTTTCAATATGATCATACAAGATGCCGTACATTCAAAGGATGTGGTGTCAGGTATCATTCCGATCAATGGTATTAATGCTTATGTGTTATTTGATTTGGGTGCTACTTGTTCATTTATATCTGATGATTTTGCTAAGAACTTAGAGTTGCTTTAGGAAGAATTAGATTTTCCTTTCAGCATAGAGATTGCGAATAGGGGAGTGATTCCTATTAGGTTTATATACAAGAATTGTAGGGTGGATATAAAGGGTCACAAGATGATGATGGATTTGATACCGATTAAGCTTGGGGAATTTGATGTTATTCTGGGAATGGATTGGTTATTCAATTACGGGGCAGTAATTGATTGCTAAAAGAAATGTGTTAACCTCATAACTCTGTCAAAGGTGGTGTTTTATGGCAGCAAGTCACCTCGACAAGCAAGTTGTCTGACGGTGATGCAAGATAAGAAATTACTGAGAAAAGGATGTGTATGATACTTAGCCTACATAATCGATACTCAGAAGAAGAGTGTGAAGTTAGAAGAGATACCGGTCATTAGAGATTTTACAGATGTATTTCTAGACGATTTGCCTGGACTTCCGCTGGATAAAAAGGTTGAGTTCGTGATTGATCTAGCACCAGGAACAACCCCGATATCTAAAACCCCATATAGAATGGCCCCAGCAGAGATGAAAGAGCTGATGGTGCATTTATAAGAATTACTAGACAAGACGTATATCCATCCGAGCGTATCACCGTGGGGAGCGTCGATGTTATTTGTTAAGAAGAAAGATGGCTCGATGCGGCTCTGCATTGATTATAGGGAGTTGAATAAGGTCACGATTAAAAATAAGTATCTGTTACCGAGAATCGATGACTTGTTCGATTAACTAAAGGGAGCTAGGTACTTTTCGAAAATAGACTTAAGAAGTGGACATCATCAGTTGAAGGTAAGGAAGGAAGATATACCGAAAACTGCATTCAGAACTCGGTATAGTCATTACGAGTTTTTGGTTATGTCATTTGGTTTAACCAATGCACCTGCAGCGTTCATGGATTTGATGAACAGGGTGTTTAAACCTTTCTTAGATAAATTTGTAGTGGTGTTTATTGACAATATATTGGTGTATTCTAAAACCAAGGATGAACACATTGAACACTTAAGGGTGACGTTGGAGACATTAAGAAGAAAGAAATTGTACACTAAATTTTTGAAATGTGAGTTTTGGTTAGAACGTGTGCAGTTTCTTAGACACGTTATTGACAAGGACGGAATCTCGGTAGATCCATCAAAAGTTGAAGCTGTAATAAACTGGGATCAGCCAAAGACACCGTAAGAAGTTTCTTGGGATAGGCAGGATACTATAGGTGATTTATTCAAGATTTTTCCAAGATTGCAACTCCATTGACAAATTTGACTAGGAAGGTAGTTAAGTTTGTTTGGACGGAAAAGTGTGAGGAAAGTTTTCAAGAATTAAAGAAGAGATTGAGTTCAACACCTGTGTTGTCATTGCCTGATGATACAAGGAATTTTGTGGTATATAATGATGCATCGCATAAAGGACTAGGCTGTGTGATTATGCAAAATGGCAGGGTCATTGTATATGCATCGCGTCAATTGAAGGATTACGAGAAAGGGTATCCGACTCATGACTTGGAGTTGGTTGTGGTAGTGTTTGTTCTGAAGATTTGGTGGCACTATCTCTATGGAGAGAGGTGTGAGATATATACATACCATAAAAGTCTGAAGTATATCTTTACACGGAAGGATTTGAATATTTGACAGAGAAGATGGCTGGAGTTGATTAAAGATTATGACTGCGAGATTCTTTATCATCCCGGGAATGTTGTTGCCGATGCCTTAAGTAGAAAGGGTCAGGAGAAATTAATGATGTTAACTTCTTATGAAAAGCTTGTAGCAGAAATGGCCAAGATGGAGTTGGAGATTAAATATCCGACAGAATCAGATGAAAAATTGTTCTAGATGGGGAACAGTTCAATTTTGGTGGATAAGGTGAAGAATGCAAAACTTCATGGTGAAAACTGTGAAAAGATAAAAAGAAAAGTGGCTAAAGGTGAAGAAGACAAATTTAAAGTTGACACAGAAGGGTTACTTCAATTTGAAGGGAGAATTTAGGTTCCGGCCGTACCAAAAATTAAAGAGAAAATTTTAAGCGAGGCTCATAACTCACGATATTCGATTCACCCTGGAAATACGAAAATGTACCAGGATCTCAAACATCATTTCTGGTGGTAAAATATAAAAAAGGATGTTATTGAATGTGTAGAAAAATGCTTAACGTGTCAGAAAGTTAAAGCTGAACATCAAATGCCAAGTGGATTGTTGCAATCGTTAGAGATACCGGAATGGAAATGGGAGCATATCACAATGGATTTTGTGGTAGGTCTTCCAACGACTCAGCAGGGTTATGATGTGATTTGGGTGATTGTGGATCGATTGACGAAGTATGCATACTTTTTGTCAATCAAGATTAGATTTAACCTAGATCAGTTGATAAAACTGTATGTTAAGGAAATTGTATCAAGTCCCAGTGTCCCAGTGTCTATTGTATCGGATAGAGATCCACATTTCACATCAAATTTCTGGAAATGACTGTAGGAATGCTTGGGAATGCAGTTGAGAATGAGCACAACGTATCATCCTTAAACCGACGAACAAAGTGATAGGACAATCTAGACATTGGAGGATATGCTCAGAGCATGTATTATGGATTTCAAAGGGAATTAGGATGATCATCTACCGTTGGTTGAATTTGTTTATAATAAAAGTTATCACACAAATATTGGCATGCCTCCTTATAAAATGTTGTACGGCAGGAAATGCAGAACTACGTTATGCTGGGACGAAGTTGGAGAACGTCAGCTATTAGGTCCAGAATTGGTGTAACAAACTGTCGAAATCATCAAGGTGATTCGGGTAAGATTAATACCTGCACAAGATAGGCAGAAGAAATATTTCGATCAACACTGATAAAATTGGGAATTTGATGTCAGTAGTTTTGTTTTCTTGAAGGTGTCTCCTTGGAAAGGGAAAATACAATTTGGTAAAAAGGGAAAACTAAGCCCTAGGTTTATAGGACCTTTTGAAGTGCTACGCCGAGTTGGTGAAGTGGCATATGAGGTAGCTCTACCTTTGGAACTAGAACATATTCATAACTTTTTCCATGTTTCGGTATTACGACCATATAAGCCCGATTATAAACATGTTATAGAATATGAACCGTTACAGTTTGAAAAAGATTTGACTTATGAAGAAGTTTCTATTCAAATAGTTAACAGGAAAGAGCAAGTACTAAGGAATAAAGTGATACCTTCTGTTAAGGTAATTTAGAGAAACCACAATACTGAAGAAGCTACGTGGGAACTTGAAGACGTTATGATGAAAAATTATTCTCAGTTATTTGTTTAATGTTTGTATAGCAATTTTGGGGACAGAATCTTGTTAAGGATAGAAGAATGTAACGAATGAATTTATTGAGTCGAGATTCTGGAAACATAATCCTTTTAAGGAGGGAAATATGTAACGAATGAGAATTTTATATGTAATTTAAAAATATTTATTGAATTAAATAAATATTTGAATTGATTTATTTATTAAGATAAATAAATATGTGATGAAATTGTGGTGTAATAATTTAGTTAAAGTATGTTATAATAATTAAATTAATGTGTGATAATTTTATGGGTTTAAACTATTTATTACTTTATAAATAATGTCTTCCTCCAGATCGAAAAATCGAGTTTGTTATTGACCTTGCACCGGGTACGAGCCAGTTTCTAAGGCACCATACAGGATGACACCTATAGAACTAAAATAGTTGCTAGTACAACTACAAGAACTCTTAGACAAAAAGTACATACAACCTAGTGTTTCACCTTGGGGAGCACCAATGTTATTTGTAAAGAAGAAGGATGGAACTATGAGGTTATGTATCGACTATAGAGAATTAAATAAATTAACCATAAAGAATAAACATCTTTTACCAAGAATTGATGATTTGTTTGACCAATTAAAAGGGGCCGAACACTTTTCAAAAATCAACCTACGGACATGTTATCATCAGTTAAAGGTAAGAAAAGAAAATGTACTGAAGACAATGTTTAGGACACGCTATGGACATTATGAGTTTCTTGTGATGTCCTTTGGATTGACAAATGCACAGACAACATTAATGGACTTAATGAATTGAGTGTTTAAACCATGATTAGACAAATTCGTTGTAGTGTTTATCGACGATATTCTGTTATACTCAAAAACACGGGAAGAATATGTCGAACACTTGAGAATCGTATTGGAGATATTAAGAAAGGAACAACTTTATGCAAAGTTTTCCAAATGTGAATTCTGGTTAAGATGAGTTTAGTTTTTAGGTCATGTAATTGAGAAAGATGGAATTTCAGTAGATCCAACTAAGATAGAAACAGTTTTGAATTGGGAACAACCAACAATTCCAACAGAAGTAAGAAGTTTTCTCGGTTTAGCGGGTTATTATCGACGTTTCATAAAAGATTTTTCAAAAATAGCAACCCCACTAACCAATTTAACTCGAAAGACAGTGAAACATGTAATGAAGTTTTATAATAGAATGTAAACATGTAGTTAATGATTTCAAATTGTAAAGTTAATAAATTATGAAAAACTTTAACTTGCTATGTGATTAAGTTTTGAGATGTTATTTAAGCGTGATGATGCCTTACTAAATTTATGATTTTAGACCTGCTAATGGTGTCAGTGATTCGAATATGAGATAGGATAATAAGATGAACTTGAATGAGAATTAAACCTATAGAGTTAATGTTAGTTTGACTAATTGGTATTGCAATTTCAATGGTATATGTAGGGTATTTGATGAACGTGTGTTATAGTTATATAGCTTATGCACGAGGCAATTCCTAAACCTTATTTCTTTATGTAGCAAGATCTTTACCATATCATGTTTATTATTGTTATGCAAACATCTTGTTTCATGGCTCAAGTTGTTTGTTCATATTGAGCGAGTTTCTAATCATTGTTTCTTGTTAATTCAAAACTTGAGATGTTTATTGTTTCGAGTGAGACCTTCTAATTCCTTTGAAGATAGTCTATTGAATATACAATGTTGTATTCTATTATATATTGTTGGGATTTCATTCTTGTCTTAAACGTTGTTACTCAATACCTAGTTATTGTATCGAACCTCGAATCTGTTAGGTTTGTAATATTCATGAACGCAATCAAATTGCACAAAATTAGCGGAAACGTGGAAAATCAGAGTTTTAAAAATTTTACAAACCATAAACCCGGATCACCCTTTATGCATAATTATTAATTAAACGAAAAAGAAAGAATAAGAATCATACCCTTGAAGATCCGAGCTTCCTCAGGTACAAGTTCACCTCCAATCCTTTTCGCGTTCAACTTGAATCCACCGGGTTTGGTTCCTTCCTTTGATCAACGTTAGTCACCCAAGTGTTTGGCCTCTAGAGGTGATCCACCAAGGAAGAAGAAGAATTCAAGAAGATGGGTTGTTGGCTAAACCCTAGTTTTTCTATCTCTATAGAAAAAGGCGTACTCTCCCAACTATTGGAATTACGTATTCTAATAATACGTCAACCTCTCTATCACCCATAATAAGACTCCTCTCATTTATAGATGTGGGCAACCCATCCTTAACAATTAAGGAATTGGGTTTTATTTTAATTAATTAGGCTCTTAATCTTATTAGGAATAATTAATTAACCTTTTAATTAATTAAGCTCCCTAATCTTATTAGGGATAATTAATTAAACTCTTTTAATTAATTTGCCTCCTAATCCTATTAGGATATTTGAGAGTACTTTTATTAATTAATTCCCAAACTCCTTTAGGAATTAAATAATAATAATAGTAATAATAATAATAAGACTCCTCTTATTAATTTATATTTAATATTTCTAAAATATTAAATAATAAATATTAAGCTATTTAATTTATTCTATCACCATAGATTAAATTAAATATACTTAACTTATTATTACGATTATGCCATTAACTTCTTAAATAATTATTCTTCCTTTTATGGTGTGACCCTTTAGGTTCTCCATATTAAACCGGTTGTGAATAAATCAATTAGAACAATTCTAATCTTATTTAAATGAATAAATTAAACTAATAATTTATTTAAATAAATAATATTTATTCTACAATAGGGATAAGCCTCCCTAGCGATCAACGACTTTCCAGATAATACAGATTTCAACATTAATCATAAAAGAACCTTTGAGTAAATAGTTACCGTACAATTAAATCCTTCCACCATACAATGTCCCAATTAAATATAAGACATGGAATTACTGTCAAGTCTTATTTTATTTAATTATATGTATTTCGATCCTTAAATGCACAACTCTAAATAATGCAAATTAGAAACTCCTTTCTAATTTCATTCTGCCTTGGCCAAGGACTACTGGGTTGTCATTTATCGAATCACATAGGACATTTCTCTTCTTTTACTAGAAGTGGTAGATTCTTTATTGATCATACATTATCTCCATGTACAACTTATTATACCCAAGCATACCCTTTGATATACCCTAAGGGTCTTAAAGAATAAGTCAAAGTATAACTCATCATACACAAGATACTATGATGATCTCAAGTCCAAGGATCACTTGTACTACTATCACTACAGGAATTCCTATTGACATGCAAGTAAAACTCCATTAGGTATTCCGTAGCGAGCCACGTTCAGTGAACTTATTCTCTAATAAGCACCTACATACTTTCTTTAGTGTCTCCACACAAATGATCATGAGATCAATCATCCTCATCCAATGAGCAAGTAACGTATGTACCAATCTATCAGGATTCACTAATCCCCAATTTAGTAATCCAACGATTGGGAACTATTTTAGTTTTAAGCTTTCTAAGAATTTAGATCTCATTAGAATGATCATCATCATTATTCTAAAAGCATTGCTTAAAACTATGGGTTTATCACATATTATAAAACAGCATCATGTAGATAATTAAAAGCCTTTAATAAATAAATACTTTTTATTAATAAATGAATAAGATTGTTCCAAAGTATATGCTTTATCATCAAACATGATTGGCTTGTGTGCATACTACTTTCAATCTCCCACTTGCACTAAAGTCAATCGCCATGGTATCTCATACCCTTCTTCTCTAAGTGACGATTATCCTGCTGTTGGATAAGCTTTAGTTAATGGATATGCAATATTGTTCTTGAGAGTTCACTATCTCTATAGTGATTTCCCATCTTTCAATGATTCTTATAATCAAATGAAAGTGCCACAACACATGTTTAGATCTAAGATGAGACTTAGGAACTATTCCTAGTTCTGTAATGAACTTTTCATCCAAACAATCAACTTGTAGCTTCATTTATAACTATATACTTTGTCTTTATCACTAAACCAACAACTCTTTGCTGTTTGGAACCTTTCCAATTCACTGCACCACCGTTCAAGGTAACCCTTTACCTTAAAGTGGATTTTCTGTCGTCTTGGTCTGTCTGAAAAACTTGAGTCTGTTAAGCCCTCTAGTTTTAATTCAGACCCACCATGTATTATGATCACATCCTTAGTGCTGGTTAAGTACTTTTAGATGTTTTTCACTGTCTCACAGTGAACTTCTCCAGAATATGACTGATCAATATCAGGTCTCATATATTTCATTGCATACATGATTGTCACTCATGCGATCTCTCTTTTAGGAGTCTATGGGGACTATTAAGAGAGATACACTCCATGGCTCATCAACATGAGACATCCTTTGGAGTTTGCCATGCTAAACAACTTTAACATCAAATGAATATACGTTCATTGGGTTAAGTCGAGCTCTTCCCAAATCATTCATGGAGGAATGTTTAGACAACTTTATCTTTACTGATTGTAGCATTGGTATGTTATTCCTCATCCGTAATATATCAACATATAATACTAGAAATTTCATGACGCTCCCACTGACCCTTTTGTACACATTAGGTTCATTCTTATTTTTGATAAAATCAAACTCTTTTGATTCTTTCATCAAAATGAATGTTCCATTTTTTTTAGAGTGTCTACAACTCTTACCTTATCGTATGTAACTAGATCATCATCTTCTATGATACGTACCTCATCATCATCATCCATGATGAATCCATACCTCCCAGGTATCTTCGGTACTATTCCAGATTTACGATTCGGTTGTGGTACAATAGGTCTATCTATAGGTTCCTCTTATTTGACTTGTAGTGTTTTGTGGTTCTTGAACTTTTCAAGATGTATTATCCTCCCACTAGCCCTTCAATGATAAACACCTTTATCTTAGAAGGAAACGTGTTTCGCAATAAACACCTTTTGCTAAGTAGGATTATAGAACATATACCCTAAACTTACTTTAGGATGTCCCACAAATCTGTACAAGTTAAATCTTGTCCCAAGCTTATCCTTTGAAACCGTTTCATATAAGTTGGACAACCCCTTATCTTAACATACTTAAGATTAGGAATCCTCCCTGTCCATAACTTTTATGGAGTCTTGGGGCCGGATTTTGAGGTTACCTATTCCGTAGATATGCAGCCATTTCTAGGACATTACCCAGAAGGATACTAGAATGTCGGTAAAATCATTATGGACCGCACTATGTCCAATAAGGTACGATTTTTCCATTCAGATACATCAATCAATTATTGCGTATCAGGATGTGTCCATTATGAGAAAACCATTTGAGATGATCTAGAAACTTATTGCACAAGTATTTATTCCTTGATCTAATCAAAGAATCTTAATACTTTGTCAATTTGTTTCATTTCTGAATTCTTTGAACTTTTCAAATAATTCACACTTGTATTTCAACAAATACATACATTCAACTCTTTGAATGATCATCTCCTTTTTCTTATACTAGTTTGTTCAATTTGAAAAATAAATTTTTCACGTAAGTCATGTATACAAAATCCATTAAGAAATATTCCAGTTCTATACAAAACATTATTATTATAAATAGAACAACAATTGTTCTTAATTATAATACCAAAGATTTCATTGTCCAACAATAAAATAGAAATAATGTTTCTAACAAGAACTGAAATACA
This sequence comes from Panax japonicus, assembly GCA_020205505.1. Taxonomy (NCBI): domain Eukaryota; kingdom Viridiplantae; phylum Streptophyta; class Magnoliopsida; order Apiales; family Araliaceae; genus Panax; species Panax japonicus. The sequence continues at coordinate 16,060,427 of CM035100.1, read as the reverse complement.
ATAACAACTTATTGACTTAATAGATTTTCCCGTAGGCATTGCTAAACTATAAGTTCCTATGGCTAATGCAGCAACCTTTGCTTCATTTCCCACACATAGGTTTACTTATATTTGTTTAGCTTTCTACTTCTACTTGGTCCCTTCATAAATCTATATTTATGATAACCAAAGTCGGTATCCAATACCCAAGTAGAACCTTGACTTAAAGAAAAATTTATTTTAAATCATGAACAAAATTGTATTTGTAACCGAAACTTCACTAAGCTTCTTTGGTTAGCCTCTGCAAGATGCTTTTCGCAGTTTCTTTCCAGTGCCCAGGCTTATTACAGTGGAAGCAAACTCCTTTGCTATCCATATCAGTTTTGTTCTTATTATCCTTTATTTTTGCCCTTTCTATTTACCTTCTTAGAATCGTTCTTCTTTTCAGAAGATCCTTTGGCCCCTACCAGTAAGACTTGGTCTTTCTTGGTTGGAAAGTGACTCTCAACATTTTTCAACATGTTAAGCAAATCAGCGAGGTTGATATCTAGCTCGTTCATATGAAAAATTCACAAAAATTGTGAAAGGAGTCCGGAAGTGAGTGCAAGATCAAATCTTGGCTCAACTCTCCATCCATGACAAAACCCGTTGTCCTAATTGATCAATCAAATTGATTATGTTAAGGACTTTTATCTGTACCGTAGTGTCATCGGTCATTCTAGATCGGAAGAGCTCCTTAGATATCTGATATCTATCAGTCCTACTTTCCTCACCATCAACTGCTTGATGTGCAGGAATATAATAGGAGCATCCATAGTTTCATGCTGACGCTGAAGCTCGTTACTCATGGATGCGAGCATGATGCATTGAGCCAACTATGCATCATCTAGCCACTTTCTAAAAGTAGCAATATCTTCCTCAGAGGCATTGTCTGCAATCATTGCAGGGATAGGCGTATTAAGGACATAAGATAGCTTTTCAGCCATGAGAACTATTCTCAATTTCCTTAACCAATCCATTTAATTTGGTCCGGTTAATTTAGCATATAATATGTTACGCAGTGATAGTAATTTAGACATTGTAAAATTCTGTAAATGAATTTGTAATTAACAACATTTTAACATACATTCTTTTATTAATTACCAAAATAATTTAGGTCTTGTTTTAAATTAGTATCTCCCACTATTTTCTTCAAACTATATTACCCTCACTTATATAGTTCGACAAAATCTAATTAAAGATTTGCTAGTGAGAATAAGGATCCCATTTCAAATGTATATAGCCTTGTGTGTGCACCCATAATAAGACTCCTCTTATTTATAGATGTGGGCAACCCATCCTTAACAATTAAGGAATTGGGTTTTATTTTAATTAATTAAACTCTTTTAATTAATTAGGCTCCTAATCTTATTAGGAATAATTAATTAACTTTTTAATTAATTAAGCTCCCTAATCTTATTAGGGATAATTAATTAAACTCTTTTAATTAATTTGCCTCCTAATCCTATTAGGATATTTGAGAGTACTTTTATTAATTAATTCCCAAACTCCTTTAGGAATTAAATAATAATAATAGTAATAATAATAATAAGACTCTTCTTATTAATTTATATTTAATATTTCTAAAATATTAAATAATAAATATTAAGCTATTTAATTTATTCTATCACCATAGATTAAATTAAATATACTTAACTTATTATTACGATTATGCCATTAACTTCTTAAATAATTATTCTTCCTTTTATGGTGTGACCCTTTAGGTTCTCCATATTAAACCGGTTGTGAATAAATCAATTAGAACAATTCTAATCTTATTTAAATAAATAAATTAAACTAATAATTTATTTAAATAAATAATATTTATTCTACAATAGGGATAAGCCTCCCTAGCGATCAACGACTTTCCAGATAATACAGATTTCAACATTAATTATAAAAGAACCTTTGAGTAAATAGTTACCGTATAATTAAATCCTTCCACCATACAATGTCCCAATTAAATATAAGACATGGAATTACTGTCAAGTCTTATTTTATTTAATTATATGTATTTCGATCCTTAAATGCACAACTCCAAATAATGCAAATTAGAAACTCCTTTCTAATTTCATTCTGCCTTGGCCAAGGACTACTGGGTTGTCATTTATCGAATCACATAGGACATTTCTCTTCTTTTACTAGAAGTGGTAGATTCTTTATTGATCATACATTATCTCCATGTACAACTTATTATACCCAAGCATACCCTTTGATATACCCTAAGGGTCTTAAGGAATAAGTCAAAATATAACTCATCATACACAAGATACTATGATGATCTCAAGTCCAAGGATCACTTGTACTACTATCACTACAAGAATTCCTATTGACATGCAAGTAAAACTCCATTAGGTATTCCTTAGCGAGCCACGTTCAGTGAACTTATTCTCTAATAAGCACCTACATACTTGCTTTAATGTCTCCACACAAATGATCATGAGATCAATCATCCTCATCCAATGAGCAAGCAACGTATGTACCAATCTATCCGGATTCACTAATCCCCAATTTAGTAATCCAACGATTGGGAACTATTTTAGTTTTAAGCTTTCTAATAATTTAGATCTCATTAGAATGATCATCATCATTATTCTAAAAGCATTGCTTAAAACTATGGGTTTATCACATATTATAAAACAGCATCATGTAGATAATTAAAAACCTTTAATAAATAAATACTTTTTATTAATAAATGAATAAGATTGTTCCAAAGTATATGCTTTATCATCAAACATGATTGGCTTGTGTGCATACTACTTTCAGAATGACTAGTGAACCTTTATTGAAATTGACTAGTCTATAGTTGATGAGCGTTCTAAAATCCTAGAACCATTGTTAAGCTAATCCAAACTAAACTTTTTTTAGTGCTGAAATCCTAAGTGAAACTGAGATGAATAACCCTAATATAGGGTATTATGTACGCATTAGAGTTTAGATGTTTGTTCACAATATATAATGGTACGAAGGGCTGATCCCCCTAAGTACAAAAGGAAGGGTCCGTATAGTCTAATGACTATTGATGGTTGAGGTAGAAATACTTAATAACCTGGGACATAGTTCATAGTCTTAAGACCCTCAGGTATTAATCTTGAACTTATTTCCTAATCTTGATTCAAAGAACGAGTTCTTTATTATTTTAATATTCATTGCTCACTCTTATGTTATTGCTATTGCCATTATTATATCAGTGAGCAATTGGTTGCTCACTCTTGCATTTAACACTGTAGCTAAAGTTGAGAAAGTTGATGAGCCATCTTCTAGCAAGGGCAAGGGAAAGATGTCCAAATGATGAAGACTTGTTTGATTTTATTTAATAGAATCTATGTTATGAGAATTATTTAATGATATGATGTATTCCGCAAACTTATGTAATAATTTAAGGTTAGATTACCTAGGATTTATTTTAAGTTGATGTAACCCTTTAATGGGGAGGATTATTGTTTAAGTTATTTAAGTTATGTCTTTATCCTTGATTATGGGTAGTTAGATGTAATTGTTTTGGATAGTGAGAACCAAATCCCGTGGGAATGAAGTACCCGAATTTGGGGGTGTCACAATATAAAATTCTCCTAATTGTATTGAAATCAAATTCATGCTTAACTTATTTCCCTTTATTTCCAAACAACAATTTCTATGGATATATTCTACAGGGATTACTTCTTTGTTTGCAACTTCTATATTCATTGGGTTTTCTAACTTGTCACGTGAGAATTTTAATCTTCTAACAAATTCATCACACACAAATGAACAGGTAGCTCCCGAATCAAATAATACATATGCATTTATATTATTGACTAGAATAATACATGAGACCACCTCCTTGGATGCAACTGCGTCTTGAACTATCATATTGAATGTTTTATCTTATGGCTTACTTTGTTTTGTTGGTCTTCCAATGGTTAGCTTGGTTCTACTGCTCTTATTGCCATTCCCTCCTTCAGTATTCATCTTCAACGGATAGTCTTTGAATCTATGTCCAGTTCCTCCACAAGAAAAACAACCACCTTTTCTCGGTTTAGGACAATTTAGAGAAATATGTCATTCTTGACCACAGTTATAACAAACATTCTCTCCCTTCATACATTATCCCAAATGGTTCTTCCCACACTTACTACATGTTAGTTTCTTCTGCTAAACACCCATTTGCTGATTCTTTGAATTACTGACACCGCTGCTCTACTTACGCTTCTTGTTGTTACTGCCACCACTGTTGGTATTCGTATTTCCTCCTTCTACCTCCTTCTTATTCTTCTATCGTTTGTACTTGGATACTGCCTCACTACCACCTTCCACAATGATAGCTTTCTCTAACAGAGTAGAAAGCGTATTAATATGCAAAACTACCACCTTGCTATATATCCACGGTTTCAAACCATTCTCAAATCTACGTGCCTTCCTTGCCTTCGTGTCCACTTGATGTGGAACGAATCTGGCTAACTCATTGAACTTGGTGGTATATTCTGAAACCGTCATGTTCTCTTGCTTCAACTCTAGAAACTTCACTTCCATTTTGGCTTGCATACTCGGCGAGAAATAATTATAAAAAAATAACTCCTTAAATATGGTCCAGGTTACCACTACTATTTCGATTGTAGCCTGGTTTGACTCCCACTAGTAATTAGCCTCACCTTTCATCAAATAGGTAATAAAAGTTGTCTTTTGCTCCTCTGCCACCCTTGTAATCACAAAAGCCTTCTCCATTTTCTTCACCCAAGTTTGGGCTTCAATAGGGGGTCAGTAGTTTCTTTAAACTCTGGCGGTCCTACTGCCTTAAAATCTTTGAAATTCGTCAATCTATTATCTTGCCGATTTCTAGCTGCTGGTGCTCTATTTTGCATATCATGAGATAATATATCTACAAAGTTCTGTATTAGGTTTGCTTGACCTCCTTCATAGTTTACAGATCTTTCCTCCCTTTGGTTACGATTTTGACATCTTGGTGGCATTATCTGGTTAAACAAAACCTTAAATTATTACTTTGAGTTTCATTATATGTCCTATCTTATTAGTGTTTATAATGTAACACGCACTTTAAACTTAATCAATCATAAAAACACAAATTTAGTTTACTGAATTAATGAATTCTTAGATAGACAACTTACTATCTTAATTCTCAATCTTATGTGCATAATCAAATCATGTAATTATAATATTGCATTTATATTCATATACCAAATTTTGGAGTCATACACTTACCTGCTTGGCATACTTCTATAAATGATAGCTATCCTATTTAAACATCAAAAGATGGGATCTACTAAAAAAATATACTCCCCTATACACATAAGACGGGGGGATACATCATATTTACATACTACTTCACACCTTCTGAGGTTTACATCAATATATCACCCTAATAAACAAAAGAGGTACTAATGCATCTATCTACATAACAACCAACTGTGACACCCCCAAATCCTGTTACTTCATTTCCTCTAGATTTGGTGTTCACTTAATCAAAATATTCATTTCTAACTACCCAATTATAATAAAATTGAATAATAAAAACCTGCCCATACAGGATTAAACTTAAATAAAAATCTCCCAGGTTATCTAACCTTTAATCATCATTCAAATGCGGAAACATTACATAACTTCTTTAAAAAAGAGTCTAAGATCAACATAATAAAAGTCTAACATCTTAATCAAAGTAAAAATTACAAGTCTTCATCACTTGTACATTTTTTCCTTACCTTTGCTAGTCGAAGGTTCACCTACCTTCTCTTCTTTAGCTGCAATGAGTTTATAAATATGCAAGAGTGAGCAAAACAATTGCTAACTGGATATAATATGGAATCAATAGGAGTATAACAATAATAACTGTCAAAATAGGCTCATCAAAAGTGAATAGTACTCTATCAATAATAATCAGAAACTGAAATCCCAAAATATGGAAAATATACATCACTGAGTGTCGTAAGACCATGAACTACATCCACAGTTGCAAGTAATCTTTCAACTCCAACTTTAACAGTCATAAGACTTTAAAGACCTCGTACTTAGAGGGATCAGCATTCGTATAATGTATTATGCACAAATATTTTAACGCTATGTGTAAGTTAACCCCTAATCATAACAATAGGGTTGTTCATCTCAGTATTTAGAGTACAAGTCCGCACCAAAGGAAGTTTGGTTTGGATAAGCTTTCAAGGTAATTTGGAATTCAACGAACATCAACTAAGGAGTAGTTGAATAACACCAATAACACTATACTATAGAATAATCGTGATTGAATCAATCATAGTAAAATAAAGTCATGCTTTAGGAATAATCTAATAGCATACAATTTGAATAACTATAGCGTACCTTGCTTGAACAATACTATGCCAAGGTTAATTAGAATTGAATACTAAGCATGCATAATAATTTGAACGATAGAAATGTTCGACATTAGTATAATAGTTGTGCATGCTAAACAACAAGTTAAATACAAGAATAACTTGTTCAACATCAAACCAAAGTTTAGACAGCTTGCATCGTTATAAGGTAATCGAATTGGAAATAATAAGTAGTTCAACAAGATAAAGTATTAGAAAACTTGCCTTGCTCGTAGGCTAAACCGAATCAATTCGAATCACAATACCCTATATACATATATTTATATATATACGTCATCATGACGTAGTTAGTCACTACCTCTTTACAACTTAACTAACTACATTCATCATGTATGTTTGATTATTTAATCACATAATCAAGTTATAACACAAGTTAATATTTAATAACATAATTATTCATAGTATAGAAATACTAAAATCAACATTTTACAGTCCTACTAACATCACATAACTTTTTTTAAAATTTCGTGTACAAAAAGTACAATGTCAGACTATTCTGCTAACTCGCGCCACGGCGCCACAGTTTACACTGTGGGTCGCGCTGCGGCGTGGGGATAGCACTGCGGCGCGGTAAATAAACTACGTAGACACGCTGTAGCGCCACTAACATAATGTTGGGCCGCGCCGCGGCGCGAAACTGCAGTTTTGACTGACATCTTCAGAAACAGTACAAGAAAAAGCCATTTTGGCCTACAAGCTCATTTCTAACAGACTAATTCACATGCAATTCATACAAAAACTTCATGTAAACATAATTCAAGAACTCCTAACATGTTTCTACCCATACAACAACATAAACAACGAATTTAAAACATCTAATTTCACTATTTTTGATAAAAACTCACTTTTTGATATTTCAATGAAAATCAACACTTTAAATTTTGTTTTTCAACCAAAACAATTAATTCAAAGTATCTTTATCAATAATTATACATACTCTATCAAATTAGATGGTCAATTTATCAACTAACAACTAATTAACTCTCAATTTCTACTTTAAATTAACCCATACTCATTCACAAAAACTCTCTGTAAAAAGGTTTTTTTTCCACAAATTACATACATATCATCAATTCATTGCTTATAACTTATGAAAATAGTTTTAACATCACTAGTTTATCATATAAAGCCACATAACAACAACAATTCATCCTTACACAAGGATTCTACAGAGAATTTGGGAAGAGAAAAACTAAACTTTTAAAACTAAAAAGAATAAAATAATACCTTGAAGAAGATGATGATACTATTTCTTTGATTGTCAAGCTTTTCTCCTCTTCACTTCCAATTCTCTAGGATTCTCTCACTTTTCTTCTTCTCTTCTTCTTCTTCCTCTGAGTTTTTCTCTTTTTCTCTCTTACCTCTCTCCTCTATTCTTATGTCTTAGAATATAACGCATATAAGATATAATATATATTAATTATATAATATAATACTAACTTAACTGACATCAGTTATAATTTTTTTGAAATCAAAAGCCATAAGGCTTGTTTGGTTAACTAACTAAAAATAACCAATTAATCCTTATGCCTTGTTTGGTAAACCTAATTAAAACAAATGGATTAATCCTTATACATTGTTTGATAAAACATCATTAGATTAAATACTTATTATGCATTAAGACATGTTTGACAAAACTAAATTAAACTCTTTTAATTTATTTTAATAACTCCTTTATAGCAAGGTTATTTGTCACACTTCTATTAAATTAATAATCAATTCAAATACTAATCTACTAAATTACTTTAACACATAAATCATTATCTCATAATTATAATTTCCTTTATAATTATAATTTTATTCAACCAACTAACACTTTATTTTAAATCACAAATTCCAATTAGAATATTATAATTCATTTAATCATTATTAGCTCTCTAACTTAATTATTTAATTAAATTAGTATATAACCTCATAATAATTAATTTTCTTAGCTCCTTAATTATTTATTCAACAAATAATTAACTAAACCACATCAACTCAAATTGTCATTAAATACTTATATAATTCAATAAATATTTAATATTGCAAATAAATATTTAATATTTAATTATTTATTCAACAAATAATTAACTAAACCACATCAACTCAAATTGAACAATTATTTATTCAACAATAAACATATCCATTAAATACTTATATAAATCAATAAATATTTAATATTACACTTTAAAATTCTGGAATGTTACATCATTCTCTCCTTACAAAGATTTCGTCCTCAGAATCACAACTCAAACAAATCATTCGTTACATTCTTCCCTACTTACAAAGATTCTGTCCCCATAATCAAATACACAGATTAAACAAATAACTCAGGGTACTCTTTCAACATTTTCTCTTCGAGTTCCCAAATAGCTTCTTCAGCGTTGTGGTTCCTCCATATCACCTTCACAGAAGGTATCACTTTATTCCTGAGCACTTGTTCTTTCCTGTCGACTATCTGGATAGGAACCTCTTCATAAGACAAATCTTTCTCGAACTGCAACGGTTAATACTCGATCACGTGTTTGTAGTCGGGTTTATATGGTCGTAACACCGAAATGTGAAAAACATTATGAATGTTTTCCAACTCTGGAGGTAGAGCTACCTCGTAAGCCACTTCTCCCACTCTTCGTAGCACTTCAAAGGGTCCAATAAATCTCGGGCTTAGCTTTTCCTTTTTACTGAAATGAATTTTCCCTTCCAGGGAGAAAATTTTAGGAATACAGAAGTTCCTATATCGAATGCACGATCTTGTCTATGTTGATCAGCATACTTTTTCTGTCTGTCTTGAGCTGCTACCAATCTTGCCCTGGTGAGTTTGACAACATCAGCAGTTTGTTGCACTAGTTCTGGTCCTAGCAGTTGACGTTCACTGACTTCATCCCAGCATAGTGGAGTTCTGCACTTTCTGCTGTACAATGCCTCGTAAGGTGGCATGTCGATGCTCGCGTGATAACTGTTGTTGTAAGAAAATACCACCAACGGTAATTGTTCTTCCAGCTTCCTTTAAAGTCCATGACACATGCTTTTAACATATCTTTTAATGTTTGAATTGTTCGTTCACTTTGGCCATCTGTTTGTGGATGATAAGCTTCACTCATTCGCAACTGTGTCCCCATGCATTCTTGTAGTATCTTCCAGAAATTAGATGTGAATCGCAGATTCCTATCAGACACAATTGATATTGGCACTCCATGCCTCAAAACGATCTCTTTAATGTACAATCTTGCCAACTGATCAAGATTAAATCTAAACTTTATTGGTAAAAAGTGCGCTGATTTCGTTAATCTGTCCACTATCACCCAAATCGCATCACATCCCCTCTGAGTAGTTGGAAGACCCACCACAAAATCCATCGTTATGTGTTCCCACTTCCACTCCGGTATTTCTAACGATTGGAGTAATCCGCTAGGTCTTTGATGTTTGACTTTTACTCTTTGACATGTCAAGCATTTTGCTACGCATTCTGCAACGTCCCTTTTCATATTCGGCCACCAAAAATGTCGGCGCAAATCATGATACATTTTTGTGCTTCCTGGATGAATTGAATATCTTGAGCTATGAGCTTCGGTCAAAATTTCTTCTTTCAGCTCTGGTGTTGTTGGAACCTAGAGTCTTCCCTCAAACCGTAGTAGTCCTTCAGTATTAATCTTGTATTTTACATCACTACTGTCAATCAGGTTCTCTTTGATTTTCCCACACTCTTCATCTTGTAGTTGAGCATTCTTCACTTTGTCTACTAAAGTTGGACCAGCTTCTATCTGGAATAGTTGTTCGTCAGATTCTTTTGGAAATTTGATTTCCAACTCCAGTTTTGTCATTGCTGAAATGAGCTCCTCCTGAGTTGTTATCAGCATCAACTTTTCCCGACCTTTCCTGCTTAAAGCATCTGCAACCACATTCGCTTTGCCCGAATGATAAAAGATCTCACAATCGTAATCTTTGATCAATTCCATCCACCTTCTTTGATGCATGTTCAAATCTTTCTAAGTGAAAATATACTTCATACTCTTATGATCTGTGTAGATTTCATATTTCTCTCCATGGAGATAATGTGTCCATATCTTGAGAGCAAATACTACTGCAGCCAATTCCAAATCATGAGTCGGATACTCTTTTTCATAATCCTTCAGTTGTCTTGATGCATACACAATATCTTTGCCATTCTGCATAAGAACACAACCTAACCCTTTGTGTGAGGCATCACTATATACCACAAAATTTCCTATATTATCTGGTAATGCCAACACAAGTGCCATACTTAGCTTTTTCTTCAAATCTTGAAAACTTTCTTCACATTTCTCCGTCCAAACGAATTTTACAGCTTTCCTTGTCAAATTGGTCAGCGGAGTGGCTATCTTAGAAAAATCTTGAATAAATCTTCTATAATAACCGACCAGTCCCAAGAAACTCCTCACTTCTGACGATGTTCTTGGTTGTTCCCAATTGATTACAGCTTCCACTTTTGATGGATCCACTGAAATCACATCCTTGTAAATAACATGACCCAAAATTTGTACACGGTCGAGCCAAAATTCGTACTTAGAAAATTTTGCGTACAACTTTTCCTTCCTTAGTGTTTCCAATGTCAAACGTAAATGTTCCACGTGTTCTTCTTGAGTTTTGGAATACACCCGAATGTCATCAATAAATACCACAATAAACCTGTCTAAGAATGGTTTAAATACCCTGTTCATCAAATCCATGAATGCAGCAGGGGCATTTGTTAAACCAAAAGACATCACCAGAAAATCGTAATGTCCGTACCGAGTTCTGAATGCCGTTCTAGGTATCTCCTCCTTTCTTACCTTCAATTGGTGATGCCCATTTCTCAAATCAATTTTTGAGAAATATTTAGCACCCTTCAACAGATCGAATAAGTCACCTATTCTAGGTAACAGACACCTATTCTTAATAGTGACCTTGTTTAATTCCCTATAATCAATGCAAAGACGCATTGTCCCGTTTTTTTCTTCACGGATAAAACTGGCGCTCCCCACTGCGATACGCTTGGTTGAATATATTTCTTGTCCAGCAGCTCTTGCAACTGTACCATCAGTTCCTTCATTTCTACCAGAGCCATTCTGTACGGGGTATTCGATATTGGTGATGATCCCGGCGCCAAGTCGATCACGAACTCTATTTCTCTGTTAGGCGGAAGTCCTGGCAATTCCTCTGGAAACACGTCTTCGAATTCCCTCACTACTGGTATTTCTTCTAGTTTCACACCCTTCTTCTGAGTATCGACTATGTAAGCTAAATAGCCCACACAACCTTGACTCAATAATTTCTTGGCCTGCATAGTCGTCAGACGTTTCATTTTCCTAGGCGACTTGCTACCATGAAATACTACCTTTGACGGAGTCATAAGGTTTACACACTTCTTTTGGCAGTCAATTATCGCTCCGTATTTAAACAACCAATCCATTCCCAAAATTACATCAAATTCCCCGAGTCTAATCAGAATCAAATCTACCAACAAGATATTCTCCTTAATGTTCACCCTACAGTTCTTGTATACAAATCTAACAGGGATTACTTCCTTATTCGCAATTTCTATGTTCAAAGGAAAATTCAGTTCTTCTCTAGACAATTCTAACCTCTTAGCAAATTCATCAGATATAAACGAATAAGTAACACCCGAATCAAATAATACATATGCATTAATATCATTGATTGGGATAATACCTGACACCACATCTTTTGATTGCACAGCATCTTGCACAGTCATGTTGAAGGTTCTGGCTGTGGGTTTGTTTGATGCTGCAGGTCCTGCAATGGCCCATGTACCTCCATTGTTACCTCTATTGCTTCTGGTTGTCACTCCATCCTTCTTAGGGCATTCACGAGAAAAGTGATCCTTGGATCCGCACGTGAAGCATACATTCTTCTTCGATTTAGTGCAATTTGGGGCGATGTGACCCTCCTGGCCACAATTAAAGCATACTCACTTCCCCATCAAGCACGCACCCTTATGAAATTTCCCACACGTCGCACATGCTTCAAACTTTTTGTTCTGCTGGTTACCCTGCTGGTTTCCAGCACCCATGTTCTCATTCCACTTCCTCTTCAAGCTGTTGTTGCTGTTGTTGTTATTTCCACTGCTACCACCTCCATTCTTAATCTCATACTCATTCTTTTTCTTCTTCTGTTCCTGATTGAACTTTGTCACTGCCTCACCTCCACCTTCAGCGAGTACTGCTTTCTCTATCACCACTACAAATATCTTCAACTGGAACAAGGAAACCCTACTGTACAGCCAGGGCTTCAGTCCCTGTTTAAATCTCTTCGCTTTACGCTCGTCTGTTCTGACCTGATATGGCGCAAACCTCGCCAATTCGTTGAATTTCGCGGCATACTCGGATACCATCAGCGTTCCTTGTTTTAGTTCCAGAAACTGCACTTCTAGCTGACTCTTCGAACTCTCTGAAAAATGGTCTCGAAGAACAACTCCTTGAACCTATCCCAGGTCATCACTCCTGGCCCTTCACGAGTTTTATTAGACTGCCACCAATAACTAGCTTCTTCTTTCAACATGAAAGTTGTAAAAGCAGTCTTCTAATCATCCCCTACCTTAGAGACATCGAACACCTTTTTTGTCTCTATAATCCTGGTTTGTGCTTCGACTGGATTCATGGACCCACGGAATTCAGGTGGTCCAACCGCCTTGAAATCCTTAAACGTTGTACCATGGTTTTGTGGTTGATTCTACAACTCTCCTGTCAGTAGTGTCACTAGTTGTTGAACGGGATTACCATCAACATTGTCGTTATTGGTTCCTTTAGTGGTTCTCTTTCATGGCGGTTGACGTCTGGGAGGCATTTTATGTTAAGAGTACATTCATTAGATTATTATTCAATTCTTTAAAGTAATTTCTACTTAAATTATCTCCAAAAAGAATTAACCACATAACACATAACACTTTGAATAAAGTAACAACTTTTATTTATTCATAACCTTTTTGAAAACATAAAACAATATCATCTCTGCTATCTACATTACTTTCATGAACTACAAAAGTTTCAGGACAACATCATAGTCATATCCCATAGGTTGCATAACACTTGGGATTTACAATTTATTTAACCTTTCACTCATCGTACAACAGCTACGATGTTCTATTAATTAAGATACTTCTTAGCCCTATCACGTTCTTCCTCCATGACTCGAAACATTATTCTGCGATCTAACACGAATGATGGCAGCATCTCGAACTGAATCAGATATCCCATGACCTGATCTTGAGCTCGATTAATTGCGGTATTAAATACTTTATCCATCTCTTCCATCTTCATCCTATTTGCTTACGTGTCTCTTGATGCTAATCTAGTTCGTTGAAAAGCTTCCTCGTAAGCATCTTCAGCTCTTGCCCTCTTAACAACTTCTTCTCTCAGCTTGTTCATTAGTTCAGTGACCACTTTGATCGGTTGTTCTTTCTCTCCTTCAGTCTGTACTAGTTTTTCCTCGATATTTGTCAATCGTTCTTCACGATCCTGGATCTCGCCGTCTTTTTGTGTCATTGCAGTCTGTTGTTAAGCTACTATCTCCTGCAACTCCTCAACTGTATCTTGAAGTTCCACGTTATGGTCATGCACCTCATCGTATATATGGCCAGCTATCGAGTTAAGTTGGATCCTTTCCTCCTCATCCTCATCATCCGTCTGTGGTAGCTCTACGGGATCTTCCTCATCTGTTTCTACGTCATCATCCTCATCTTCAACTACTGTGACCAACGGGGCTGACTCCCGTAGCACTAGTTGTTCCCAAACTACCTAAATGTCGCTAGGCTCTTCCTCTATAGACATTTGAGGTCCCTCCTCCCTAGCCTGACTGGATTCTCCGACATTAGTCATCCTGACAACAAAGTTTTCAAGTTTTAATTATTAATCGTTACTACTCGACACTCACGAGTACATAAATTATAATCACATAAGCACATAAGTGTTTAATTACTTCTTTCTTAAAACTCTATAAGATTTATCTCCACTATCTTTTCAAAGGTTACTTCCTAAGGCTTTTCCCCCCACCTAAGGTTCATAACCTAAAGCTTTGATACCAACTTGTGACACCCCAAAATCCTGGTACTTCATTTCCTCAAGATTTGGTGTTCACTTAATCAAAACATTCATTTCTAACTACCCAATTATAATAAAATTGAATAATAGAAACCTGCCCATACAGGATTAAACTTAAATAAAAATCTCCCAGGTTATCTAACCTTTAATCATCATTCAAATACGGAAAACATTACATAACTTCTTTAAAATAAAGTCTAAGATCAACATAATAAAAGTCTAACATCTTAATCACTTGTACATTTTTCCCTTTCCTTTGCTATTCGAAGGTTAACCTACCTTTTCTTCTTTAGCTGCAATGAGTTTATAAATATGCAAGAGTGAGCAAAATAATTGCTTACTGGATATAATATGGAATCAACAGGAGTATAACAATAATAATTGTCAAAATATGCTCATCAAAAGTGAGTAGTACGCTATCAATAATAATCAGAAACTGAAATCCCAAAATATGGAAAATATACATCACTGAGGGTCGTAAGACCATGAACTACATCCACAGTTGCAAGTAATCTTTCAACTCCAACTTTAACAATCATAAGACTATAAGGACCTCGTACTTAGGGGGATCAGCCCATCGTACAATGTATTGTGTACAAACATTTTAACGTTATGCGTAAGTTAACCCCTAACCATAACAATAGGGTTGTTCATCTCAGTATTTAGAGTATAAGTCCGCACCAAAGGAAGTTTGGTTTAGATAAGCTTTCAAGGTAATTTGGAATTCAACGAACATCAACTAAGGAGTAGTTGAATAACACCAATAACACTATACTATAGAATAATCTTGATTGAATCAATCATAGTAAAATAAAGTCATGCTTTAGGAATAATCTAATAGCATACAATTTGAATAACTATAGCGTACCTTGCTTGAACAATACTAAACATGCATAGCAATTTGAACGATAGAAATGTTCGACATTAGTATATATAGTTGTGCATGCTAAACAACAAGTTAAATACAAAAATAACTTGTTCAACATCAAACCAAAGTTTAGACAACTTGCATTGTTATAAGGTAATCGAATTGGAAACAATAATTAGTTCAACAAGATAAAGGATTAGAAAACTTGTCTTGCTCATAGGCTAAACCGAATCAATTCGAATCACAATACCCTATATACATATATTTATATATATACGTCATCATGATGTAGTTAGTCACTACCACTTTACAACTTAACTAACTACATTCATCATGTATGTTTGATTATTTAATCACATAATCAAGTTATAACACAAGTTAATCTTTAATAACATAATTATTCATAGTATAGAAATACTAAAATCAACATTTTACAGTCCTACTATCATCACATAACTTTTCTTAAAATTTCTTGTACAAAAAGTACACTGTCAAACCATTCTGCTAACTCGAGCCACGGCGCCATAGTTTACACTGTGGGTCGCGTTGCGGCGTGGGGATGGCACTGCGGTGCGGTAAATAAACTACGAAGCCGCGCTGCGGCATAGCGATGGTGCTGCGGCGCCACTAACGTACTGCTGGGCCGCGACGCGACGCGACGCGACGCGAAACTGTAGTTTCAACTGACAGCTTCGACAACAGTACAAGAAAAAGCCATTTTGGCCTACAAGCTCGTTTCTAACAGACTAATTCACATGCAATTTATACAAAAACTTCATGTAAACATAATTCAAGAACTCCTAACATGTTTCTACCCATACAACAACATAAACAACGAATTTAAAACATCCAATTTCACTATTTTTGATAAAAACTCACTTTTTGATATTTCAATGAAAATTAACAATGTAAATTTTGTTTTTCAACCAAAATAATTAATTCAAAGTATCTTTATCAATAATTATACATACTCTATCAAATTAGATGGTCAATTTATCAACTAAACAACTAATTAACTCTCAATTTCTACTTTAAATTAACCCATACTCATTCACAAAAACTCTTTGTAAAAAGGTTTTCTTCACAAATTACATACATATCATCAATTCATTGCTTATAACTTATGAAAATAGTTTTAACATCACTAGTTTATCATATAAAGCCACATAACAACAACAATTCATCCTTACACACGGATTCTACAGAGAATTTGGGAAGAGAAAAATTAAACTTTTAAAACTAAAAAGAATAGAATAATACCTTGAAGAAGATGATGATACTATCTCTTTGATTGTCAAGCTTTTCTCCTCTTCACTCCCAATTCTCTAGGATTCTCTCACTTTTCTTCTTCTCTTCTTCTTCTTCCTTTGAGTTTTTCTCTTTTTCTCTCTTACCTCTCTCCTCTAGTCTTACCTCTTAGAATACAACGCATATAAGATATAATTTATATTAATTATATAATATAATACTAACTTAACTGACATCAGTTATAATTTTTTTGAAATCAAAAGCCATAAGGCTTGTTTGGTTAACTAACTAAAAATAACCTATTAATCCTTATGCCTTGTTTGGTAAACCTAATTAAAACAAATTGATTAATCCTTATACCTTGTTTGATAAACCATCATTAGATTAAAGACTTATTATGCATTAAGACATGTTTGGCAAAACTAAATTAAACCCTTTTAATTTATTTTAATAACTCATTTATAGCAAGGTTATTTGTCACACTTCTATTAAATTAAATAATCAATTTAATCAATTCAAATACTAATCTATTAAATTACTTTAACACATAAATCATTATCTCATAATTATAATTTCCTTTATAATTATAATTTTATTCAACCAACTAACACTTTATTTAAAATCACAAATTCCAATTAGAATATTATAATCCATTTAATCATTATTAGCTCTCTAACTTAATTATTAAATTAAATTAGTATATAACCTCATAATAATTAATTTTCTTAGCTCCTTAATTATTTATTCAACAAATAATTAACTAAACCGCATCAACTCAAATTGCCATTAAATACTTATATAATTCAATAAATATTTAATATTACAAATAAATATTTAATATTTAATATTTAATTATTTATTCAAAAAATAATTAACTAAACCACATCAACTCAAATTGAACAATTATTTATTCAACAATAAACATATCGATTAAATACTTATATAATAAATGAATAAATATTTAATATTACACTTTAAAATTCTGGAATGTTACACTAACTATCCATCACTGACTACTTGGCTGAGCCCCCTCTGTCTGAACATGCTATTGAGGTGTAGCTCCATCCACTCGACGTCGAACGAAGCGACTCGACTTACCAATTTCAAAATGCGACCTCCTTTCTCCTACTCGGGGACTCGTATATGCTGCATCTAGAGCTTGTCCCAGAGTCTCTATCCTGACATGTCTGGCCTCCATCTCAAACTTTAACTGATCCACCCTCCTCGCTGCTTTGACCTAGGCATCTGTTGGGTAAAATCTAATTATGCACAACACGCAAGTATACGTGGTCAACAAGTAATAAAGTGAAAGTAGAGTATCGTTCCCACGAGGAATTGTTTAATAAAAATAACCAAGTACTAACCCGTAACCAATTCAATCTTATTTAAACGAATGAATTTTAAATTATATAATTTAACTTATTTAACTAAACTAATTGTAATTACCAATAATTAATAATCAGATTATAGAGATTTAAGATCAAAACTTCACTTATTGCTTCATTTAAGTTAACACACTTCTCATCAATTATTTTTTATCCTGAATTGTTAATCAAGAACACTAAAGCAGATAAAACCACCTCTCGATGCATAATACCCATACTCACTTAAATCCACAGATGATAGAATTAAACAAGACACCTTAATTAACTAATCCACTATATATCTCTATGTGAATTACAATTAAAAAGGATTTAAAGCACAAGTTCTCTATAAGATTACATATGGAGTAAAGGCATATCTCTATCCTAAACACGAGTCATGAATTCCATCTATGCAAAAATCACATACACATGCTATCATGATCAGATCTAAATCTATACTTCATCTCTTAAGTTCATATAGATTATCACGATAATTGATGGCCAATCGATTAAACAATTAAGTCCAAATCACAATAGTCAATCCTCACAATAGAACATAATAATTGATAGCGAAACATATTAAACTAAAGTACACAATAAGATCCATTGTAATCTCAAACAAAGAATTAGTTCATAATTATTGAATTAAAACTAAGAATCCACAATTGAATACACATTAAAAGACAAAGATAGAAGAAGATAAGAAGATATAATCTAATGTTTGTAAATTTGATGCCCTCTCCTTACTCCTACTTTGAATCTTCAATGGTCTCCAAGTTGCTTCAATTTCCAAATCTCATAAGAACTAGAGTTTTGGTGTAAGACCCCGAATTTTATGAAATGAAAGTATTCAATTTTCTTATAATTTAGTAAATGGTTAAATTGATAAAAGGTTAAAGTTAAGGGTGATATGTTAAAATTTTTCAAAGTAACAAGTTGTCATAAAATAATCGATGGTAAAAGTACAGTAATACGCGTGGTTGCATAGTAGCACGCTATATTGATTATTAATGCTTACGTGAGAAGTCACTCAGTTATACTCAATTATTGCTACCGTAATTGCTGCATCATATCTATCATATTATTGATTCAATTATTGTCATAGTATCGTCTGCATAATATGTTATATTATTAAATTAATAATTGAGACGATAAAGTTATTCATATTATTATTTGCAATATTGACAATGTCTAAAAGTTTTGTCAAGGAGAGGTTAGGTCACCTAATTGCGCGCCAATATGGAGAAATCCTTATCGTAAAGCCCCATCTTTCCTAGGAACGATCTGGTTGTTAAATATTGTGAGTTATAATATTAATGATGAATAAGTTTGTGTTGATTAAAGATGAAATTGATAGTTCCATTATGTTGGAATTATTAGTGTTAGTGAAAATCGACATTTATTTCGATATTAATTGATGCCTGGAGGTATATTGACTAATCGGGTAATTAACCGGATAAATGAGCAATTAATTGCTATTAATTCACATGCTTATAACTATGTGTTCACATGTGTGTACTATTGATTCATATGATTTACTATTAGGGGAGTTGGTGCAAGATTGATAATACTTGCATGACTAAATTAAAAATGGAGGTATAGATAAAGGTACTATATTATAATTAATTTTTTCACATGTTTAGAACTATTGAGTCACATGATTTACTATTGATTCATATGATTTACTATTAGGGGAGGTGGTGCAATTTTGATAATACTTGCAGGACTAAATTAAAAATGAATAAAAAGAGGGAGGTATTATACTGAAATATTTTGAGCCCCAAAATGTGCAATTATTGAAACTATATTTTCCTAAAAATAGAAGGTCATTCCTTCATTATTTTTCACCAATTCACTAAAGCTATAGAGAAATTATTATAGCGAGAAATTATAGAGAGAAAGGAGAAGAGAAGTCTAATACCTCACTATTCCAGTTTTCTTATAAGGTAAGGGGTATTATTTCTTTCGTATTCATGAAGAGAGCTATTGTTATTCCATTCCTTATTATTCTGTTGGAATAACCTGTATATGCGGACTACCGTATACATGCTGAAATTCTTCTGTTATTCTATTCTTTATTATTCTGCTGGAATAACCTGTCTGTGCGGATTACGCATAACCTGGTTCCAGCCATTATTATTCTGTTGGAATATCCTGTCTGTGCGTATTACGTATGACCTGGTTCCATTCTTTATTATTCTGTTAGAATATCCTGTCTGTACAGATTACGCATGACCTGGTTCCGTTATTTATTATTCTGTTGGAATAACCTGTCTGTGTGGTCTATCGCATGGCTGGTGAATTCTTCTGTTATTCCATTCTTTATTATTCTGTTGGAATAACCTGTCAACATGGACTACCGCATGCATGGTGAATTCTTATGTTATTCCATTCTTTATTATTCTGTTGAAATAACCTGTCTATGTGGATTACCGCATGCATGGTGAATGATCCTTCGTATTCATTCCTTATTAAATTGTGAAAATGATCTGTCTACGTGGATTACCGCATGCCGACGAAAATCCTATTGCATTTTCTTAATTTTTCTGACCCTCAAAAATTCTCGAAAAATTAGAAATGATAGATTGTTGAGTTTTCTAGATTGTGTCCTAAAATGGTGATTTTTGGATGTATAGATTAGGAGTTATGAATTTTATGAGAAAAGACTATTTTAAAAGAAAACCCTTATAACTTATTGTGGTTAACTCCAAAATTACTAAAATTTTTATTGAGATTACATGTATATAACAAGAGTATACCCTATAATTTTGGATTTTTTTGAGAAAAGTACAGTTTATGATAAATGTCTAAATATTCGGCAGTTTTGGCCATATGAAAAATAGTAAATGAATTTTAAAAATTCCGAGAAAAATATATGTTCAATATGGGACTATATTCTGCTAAATCCCAAAAAAGAAAACTTTTTGGTACTGATTTGTTATTTTTTATAAAAATGGTTTAGTTACTATCATATGAATTAAATATGTTATGTGAAGTTGAAAAATTAGTCAATAGGATTTTATGGCTTGGAAATCCTATATAAGGTATATGCAAATTTTTGATAAGTGATTTTTCATTGGTGATTAAATCTTATGAGTATGGCATTTTTGAATGATTAAATGCATTATTTGGTAAAGTGTAAATAATTAAAAAAAATTATTTATAAGTTTAAGAAATGATTAAAATATTGCTATAATATTAATGATATTAGATTATGGGATTATTAAATGATTGATAACATTTGGATATTTTAAACTCTAGATAAATTTAAAGTCTTTAATATTTATTCTGGATTTTGTTTTATTAATGCTTATATTATTGTCATCATCCTCATGCTTATATTATAATGAAAGTCATCTTTGGCTTATGTGCAAAGATGGACTGTTGATTATTGATTTTACAGTTGTATATCTTTGACTTACGTACAAAGATGGACTATTGATTATTGGTTTTACAGTTGTATATCTTTGGCTTACGTGCAAAGATGGACTGTTAATTATTGGTTTTATAGTTGTATATTTTTGGCTTAGGTGCAAAGATGAACTATTGATTGATGAGTATCTTTGGCTTATACGCATAGATGAACTGTTTATTGGTATGATTATGACCAGGGATCATTCGGTATAATCCTGACCCGTAATGTTATAGATGATGTTGTAAAAGTCCTCATTGGCCGTAGTGCATTGATGGACAGTTATTGGTATGATTATAACCAAGGATTATTCGTTATAATCATGACCATTGATGATTACATGAATATCCTTGGCCGTAGTGTAGGGATGATTCAATGATTTGGATTATTTATTAAGCTGAGTCTCAGCGATAAAATATTGATTATACACTTTTAATTCGTAGAAGATAGTAGATATCATGCTCTACTTGACTCTTCTAAAATACAGTTGTATGTCTTTGACCTGTTGTGCAAAGATGAATTGTTAATGAATATCTTTGGCCGTAATGCAAAGATGAATTTATTAGAATGATTATGAGCAGGAATTGCGATTTGGTATAACCATGATTTTTGATGTTTCAGGTGAAGATGGGTGAAGAAAATTATCTTCGCCCTGGGAGCGAAGAGGAATTTAGAATCACAATTAGGATTACGAGTTATTGTAATATCCGAGATAATTTTTATATGTAATTTAAGAATTATTAATAAACGAATTTATATGAAAATTATGGAGATTTCATTTATTAGATGTATATGTGTTGTACATATATGTGTTATTTCAAGATATGTGATGAGATGTATTTAAATGGTTGGTTTAGTTTTATTTAACTATTTAAATTGATTAAGTAGGGAATTATTCTATTTATTACGTGGGATGATATTAAATCATGAACTGGAGTTCGGAGCGGAATTTAGAGACGCGGACTGCATATTCGGGTCCGGAACGTCGAAATTAGTCAGGATAGACTGTAATAACGAAAAAGTGTCACAGTTGACTTTATGCTCAAAGTCAACCAGTTGACTTTTTCTAGAAAAAAGTCAACTAAGAATTTCAGAGATGAATTTGACTAAACGGATAGTCCCATAACGTCCGGAACGTCGACTTTAGTGGGAATCGATATATGTTTCGCAAAGTTTGGTTTCGAAGGTTAAAATAGTCAAATAGCTTATTAATTGATTAAAATAATATATGTATTTTTTTATAATAGAAATCAGCTGAACTAATGGACCCATGAGACTATTAAATTGGGACAAGGGAGGGAGTATACATATATTACATAATAGCTAAGGTGGAAGTAATTTATTTTATTCCTTAAAATAAAAATTCTTTTTATTTTTCTAACTCCCACATTCATTTTCTCTAACTCCCACATTCTTCCTATTAATTAACTATATTATTATAGTATTAAGTATTGTGAGTAACTAATCATTAGAGTTGGGGGTTATGGGAGTTGGGGGTTATGGGAATCAAAAGACTCTAACAAAGCTATACATATATACAAGCACAGTTTTCTTTTAAGAAAATTCCACCAAGTGAGTAAACATGGAGAGAAATTGAGACCCTAAGAGAGTTAGAACTAATTTTGGAGGATTACTGAGGATTTGACAAACAAGGAGAAGGAGCATCATATTAAACCAAGAAGAAATTCATCAAAAGGTAATTCATGAACCCATTTTATTTTTATAAAAAAAATGAGAAGAAAATGCATATAAAATTGGTAAATGATTTGTTGTGGCTTTGTGTTGCCATGCTACTGTTGTTTGATGATTATAAATCATTAACACCAAAAGATATGGGTTAATCATGCATCAAATTCATAGAAAATGAAAGAATTAAGCAATGCATGCTCTACCTTTGATAAAATGTCTATAAGGTGCTAAATTAATCAAAAAGGTGGAAGTTTGTTGAAGTTTGATGTTGTGAAATGTGAAAACATGTGAGAGTAGATGATCTGGACATTAGGAATAATTTAATTGCATGCTAGAAGCAAAATCACGGGTTTTTGTCAAATTGGGTTTAACTTGTAATCTGTGATTTTGGGGTTTTTTCGGAGCCTCGGAATCATGTTGTATATGACTCGATTAACGTATGTAAGAATTTTATAAAATAGTATGTAACATGAGGTACAACCTGTCCAAATTTCATAGGAAAGGGAGTTCAATTGAGCAAGTTATGAAAATCGTAAGCATGCATGTTGGTAATAAAATCTGCAGAATTCTGGAAATTCCAGAATTTTTTCTAAGTATAAAACTAGTGCTTACCCGCTTTTCTATGCAGTTAGTTTGTGGTCTTAGCATGCTAGTTTTATGAATGTTATATTTTTGTAAAATACCTTGATGTATGAAGTTTATTGTGTCCAAGTATCATGGTCATATCATCTTTAGATTAGCAAAATAAAAATCGTAGAGTCAATGAAAATTGTAGAGTAAACTCTGAAAATCGTAGAGTAAACTCTGAAAATCGTAGAGTCAGTGAAAAGCATAGAGTAAACTCTGAAAATCGTAGAGTCAGTGAAAATCGTAGGGTAAACTCTGAAAATCGTTGAGTCAATAAAAATCGTAGAGTAAGCTTTGAAAATCGTAGAGTCAGTGAAAATCGTAGAGTGCAGATAGTATAGTCTACACTGAAAATCGTAGAGTCAGTGAAAATCGTAGATTGCAGATAGTAGAGTGAAAATCATAGAGTGAACTCTGAAAATTATAGAGTAACATTTATATTACAACTACTATACGTTGCTAATAGTTGATGTACATGATTATACAATTGTGTAGGGCACGTGAAGTGCAGATAGTTGTAAGATGTTAATCTGTTATTGGTAAACAACGATTAAGGCAAGTTTCTCATCCTATTTTTTATTATGAATTTATTCAAATCTTATTCAGTTGATTGCAGCGAGGGTAAGTTTGGGTTTGTGATTAAGTAATCATTCGTGCAAGCTCCTCTATTGTAAAGTTCTATAACTTCATTTGTTATGCGAAACATTATTGATGATTATTCAATTCCTATTGTAACTACTATACTTTAAAGTTCGTATACCCTTAATGAACTATATTCAAGCATGCTTTCTATCTTTCGTTTCAGCTAGATGTTATTGATGCAAACGTAGTATATTGTTTGAACAATTCAAATCCTTTGAAGCTATTGAATGTTTACCAATCCAAATTGCTTTGGTGAGGTTCCGCATGAATACTAAGATGAACAACCCGGATAATGGGGTAACTGATGTCGGACATATAGTCCCATTTAAGCTTATGCGTTTAAACTTTATACTTGTGCACATTGTAGGGTACGATAGGCTGATCACCTGGAGTACTTGCAGAGACCGTTTACAATCTATTTGATTGTTAAACCGTCTGATGGTTTTTGATGAAACAAAGTAATGTTCAGGGTATCTAACACCCCTTAGTATGCTATTGAGAATTCCAGAACTCTTATCTTGATATTCCAGTTTATCTCTTGATATTTATTTCAACTGTTGAGAAATATTCATACTAATGCTTTTACTTCTGATGTATGTTCTCAAACTACTTTATATACTTGCTGGGCATTTTGTGTTCATTCTTGCTTAAACCTTTCAGTTAAGGATGATAACGCTGAGGGCTCGGGCAAGGACAAGGGAAAGTCTAAGATGAAATGATGAGAGTTATTTATGTAATAATTATATTTCCACATATGAAGTGATGTATCTATAAACGCTAAGTTTAAGTTTTAGTTTATTAAAGGTTGTAAGGACTTGGGACTTTATTTTGAATAAGTATGTAATAGTTAATATTATTATTATTATTAGAGTTACTTAGATAAATGATGATGTATGTTGTATCGTGAGCACCATGTCCTGTAATCGATATTACACGGATTTGGGGGCGTCACAAGTTGGTATCAGAGCCATAGGTTACAAACTTTGGGTGGGGAAACCTTAGACTATAACCTTAGGGAAGTTAGTGGATGAAATAAGGAGATGAACTCATGTAGAGTTCTAGGGGTTGTGTCAAATCTAATTTTTCTAAAATAAAAACATCTATTTTAAAATACTAACTGAGTTATTTTTCTTGTTTGAAGGATGTTAGGAGAAGAAGAGGTTAGAGATATTCACGTTGTGAGTGAGCAGTTGGTGACAGCTGTACCTGAGCCTATAGCTGAGGCAGTAGCTAACTCAGACCCAGAGGAGTATCCTAAAGAGGAAGAGGAGCCTGAGGAGGACTCGAAAGAAGCACATGAGGATACTTTATTGGATGAGTTGATGGATAGGATTACAGAGTTGGACGACAAGGTCCATGAGTTGGAGGAGCTGTATCAGGGGGAGCAGCAAGCTACAGCATTGCTTGAGGCATTGGTGCACCACCCGATAAATAGGAACAGGGATCTGGCTGACAAGTTGCGGGCATCAGACCAGAAGGCAGATAGGCTGGAGGGTGAGAAAAAAGCTATTAGGACGCACTTGAGGCATACCATTAATGAGTTAGAGTCGAGGATTCAGAGTCTCCAATTTGACAAGCAGATTATTACCACATTCTGAGGAGAAGAGAGGAGAGACCGTGTTCGGGATGAGAAGCTAACTGGCGAGTTAGAAGGAGAGGTGAGAGATAAGAAGGTTAAGATAGACAAGATAAAGTACGCATTTAAGTCAGCACATGGAAGGTTCCAGCATAGGGTGCATCACTTTCCAAGTGAGGAGCATCGGTCTAGACGTGTTATAAGCCGAGGGCTGGTACTGGAGATAGCGGATGAGGAGCATGAAGACGCCATTAGGCTGGGCTTTTAGTTTATTATAATGAAATTTTACTATTAGCGGTTGTAACGCTTATCTATGAATAAAAAGCTTGGTTTTAGTTTTTACCAAGTATGTTGGTTTCAAGTGATGTAAATGACTTAACGCCATGAGATGATGAAATACCTTTGGTGTTATGTTTGTAAATAAATATGTTTTTATTTAAGTATGTGATGTGATCATTAAGTTCTCTTCTTTTGAATGATATATTCTGTAGAGTAAGTGATAAGATAATAACATTAAGTTCATTTCAAACAGATAGATGGCTAGAGGAAGATGTCATCAAACACCTGAGGGGTCAGGCGGTAATGATGGGGATCCACTAAATCCTATGCAGCAGTTTGTAGACATGTTAGTGGGGGCACTTCAGAATCGAACCCCGAATGAAAATAACCCTCTAGTGGCCCAAGTGGCACACTTTAAGGACTTCAAGAGCGCGGGACCCCCTTAGTTCAAAGGAACCACTGAACCCATTGAAGCTCAAACTTGGGTAAAGGAAATCGAAAAGGCTTTCGCTATCGCCCGAGTAGGTGATGATCAGAAAATAATCTTTGCCACTTACATGCTGAAGGGTGAAGCTAACTTCTGGTGGGAGGCAAACCAGACCAGGGCTGGAAAAGGCGTGATACCTTGGGAAGGGTTTAAGAAAATATTTTTCGAGAAATATTTTCTAGTTAGTATGCAGAGTCGCATGGAGATGCGATTCCTTGAGTTGAAGCAAGAAGACATGACGGTACCTCAATATGCCAAAAAAATCAACGAGCTGGCGAGGTTTGCGCCTCACCAGGTTGACACTGAGGAGAGAAAAACGAGGAGGTTTGAGCAGGGTCTCAAACCATGGCTATATAGCAGACTCTCGGTGTTACAGACGAATAGCTTCACGACTCTCCTGGAGAAAGCTATAATCGCTGAGGGCGGAAGTAAGGCCCTGATGAAATTTAATAAGGAAAAATAGAAGAAGAATGAAGGAGGGAATCATGGGGAAGGTAGCAGCATCAGTAGTGCAAACAAGAGGAAGTGGAACAATAACAAAAGTAACAACAACAATTTCAAATCGGGAAACTCTGGGGGAAAACCAGGGGAAACAAAGAAGAGAACAAAGGCATGCAAGGAGTGTGGGAGGAATCACTCAGGGGCATGTCTAAAAGGAAAGAATGTCTGTTTCAACTGCGGACAGGAGGGGCACATCTCTCCCAATCGCTCTGAACCAAAGAGAAATGGATGCTTCAACTGTGGAGCATTGGATCATCAGGCAAGGAATTACCCAAAGAAGAACACATCAGGAGGAAATTAATGAAGGGGACCAAGCGGTGGGAATCTCACGTTTAATGGACCACTAACTCAGAATTGACCAACAACAAGGACTTTCAACATGACGGTTCAGGATGCGGTCGCATCCAGGGACGTGGTTTCAGGTATCATTCTGATTAATGATATATCTGCTTACATATTATTTGATTCGGGTGCTACTTGTTCCTTCGTATCGCATGAATTCTCCCAACGATTAAATTTACCCCAGGAATAATTAAAATATCCTATGAACATAGAAGTTGCTAACAAGGAAATGATTCCTGTTAGCCATGTCTATAGAAATTATGTTGTAGGGGATATAAGTTACCCGTGGATTTAATTCCAATTCAATTAGCAGAATTTGATGTAATTCTAGGAGTGGATTGGTTATTTAACCTTGGAGCGATGATAAATTGCCAAAAGAAGTATATAAACCTTAGGACTCCAGATCAGTCTAAGGTAGCATTCTATTGAAATAGGTCGCCGAGACACTCAAGTTGTTTGACAATGATGCAAGCAAGGAAGTTACTAAGAAATGGATGTGTAGGATATTTGGCCCATATCGTCGATATGCAGAAAGCAGGGACAGAGATGGGACAGATACCAGTAGTGACGAATTTCTGGATGTATTTCTGGAGGAATTGCCAGGACTTCTGCCGGATCAGGAGGTCAAATTCGTTATAGATTTAGTACCGGGGACGTCACCGATTTCGAAAGCCCCTTATAGAATGGCACCGGCAGAAATGAAGGAGCTGATGGTACAGTTGCAAGAGTTATTGGATAGGAAGTATATTCAACCGAGTGTGTTTCCTTGGGGAGCACCAGTTTTATTTATGAAAAAGAAGGATGGATCGATGAGACTATGTATCGACTATCGAGAGTTGAACAAGGTGACGATTAAGAAAAAGTATCCATTACCTAGGATAGATGATCTGTTCGATCAACTGAAGGGAGCGAAATATTTTTCCAAGATCGACTTGAGGATGGGATATCACTAGTTAAAGGTAAGGAAGGAGGATATACCTAAGACAGCGTTTAGGACACGTTACAATCACTACGAGTTCCTGGTGATGTCGTTCGGGTTAACAAATGCGCCAACAACATTTATGGACATGATGAATCGGGTATTCAAGAAATACTTAGATAAATTCGTAGTTGTGTTCATAGATGATATCCTGATCTATTCTAAGACTCAGGAAGATCATGTTGAATATTTAAGGTTAGTGTTGGAGGCGTTGAGGAAGGATAAGTTATACGCAAAATTCTCGAAGTGTGAATTCTGGTTGGAGAAAGTTCAATTTCTGGGTCACGTGATCGACAAGGACGGAATTTCTGTGGATCCAGCAAAGGTGGAAGCGGTTCAGAATTGGGAACAACCAAAGTCACCGACTGAAGTAACAAGTTTCTTAGGACTGACAGGCTATTACAGACGGTTTATCCAAGATTTTTCAAAGATAGCGGGAACGTTGACGAACTTAATGAAGAAGTTGGTAAAATTTGTTTGGACGGAGAAATGTGAAGAGAGTTTTAAGGAACTCAAGAAAAGACTGAGTGAAGCACCAGTGTTGTCTTTACCTGACGATATAGGTGACTTCGTGATTTTCAGTGATGCGTCACACAAAGGACTTGGCTGTGTGCTTATGTAACATGGTAAAGTTATTGCGTATGCATCACGTCAATTGAAGGATTATGAGAAGGGATATCCTACCCATGATCTGGAATTGGCGGCAGTAGTATTTGCCTTAAAGATATGGAGGCACTATTTATATGGTGTAAGGTGTGAAATATACACGGACCATAAAAGTCTGAAGTATATTTTCACGCAGAAGGAGTTGAATATGAGACATAGAAGATGGTTGGAACTTATAAAGGATTACGATTACGACATCTTGTATCATCCGGGGAAAGCAAACGTGGTAGCAGATGCGCTAAGCAGAAAGGGCAGTGGTAGATTATCAATGCTAACAGCTCAAAAGGAGTTAATTAAGGAGATGGCTAGATTGGAACTCGAGATAAAAAGTCCAAGAGAGCCAGAGGGAAAATTGTTCGTAATGGAGGCTCATCCGACTCTATTGGACAAAATCAAGGAAGTACAAGGCAACGATGAGGAATGTGTGAAGGCGAGGACAAGAATTTCAGATGGAGAAGAGCTTAAATTCAGTATGGGGGGTGATGGACTATTAAGATTTAAGAAGAGAATTTGGGTGCCAGCGGTGTCTGAATTAAAGGAAGAAATCTTGCAGGAAGCTCATAGCTAAAGTTACTCAATTCACCCGGGAAGCACAAAGATGTATCAGGATCTCCACCAACATTATTGGTGGCCCAATATAAAAATAGAAGTCGCAAAGTGCGTCAGCAAGTGTTTAACATGCTAGCGAGTTAAGGTGGAACATCAGAAATCGAGCGGGCTACTTTAACCTTTAGAAATTCCAGAATGGAAGTGGGAGCATATCACAATGGACTTCGTGGTAGGACTTCCAACTACAAAGAAGGGTTACGATGCAGTTTGCGTGATCATTGATCGATTGACCAAGTCAGCGCATTTCTTGTCAATCAAGATCAGATTAACCTTGGATCAGTTGGTAAAGCTTTACATTAAAGAGATTGTTTCCAGGCATGGGGTACCTGTATCAATTGTGTCAGATCGCGATCCGCGGTTCACAGCAAAATTCTGAAGATGTTTTCAAGAACGCATGGGAACGCAACTGAGGTTGAGCACGGCGTATCATCTTCAAATAGATGGTCAGAACGAGAGAACTATTCAAACGTTAGAGGACATGCTGAGAGCATGCGTTATGGATTTCAAAGGGAGCTGGGATGGCCACTTAACATTGGTAGAATTTGTGTACAATAACAGTTATCACACGAGCATCGGTATGCCACCTTATGAATCTTTATATGGAAGGAAATGCAGAACGCCATTGTGCTGGGATGAAGTGGGAGAACGACAATTGCTAGGGCCAGAATTGGTGCAACAAACTGCAGATGTGATCAAAATAATACGAGCGAGGCTAGTGACGGCTCAGGATCGACAAAAGAAATATGCAGATCAACATCGGCAACAACGAGATTTCGACGTCGGCACTTATGTGTTTTTGAAAGTGTCATCTTGAAAAGGGAAAATGAGATTTGGGAAGAAGGGAAAACTTAGTCCCAGATTCATAGGACCCTTTGAAGTGTTGAGGCGAGTGGGTGAGGTAGTTTATGAAATAGCCTTACCTCCGGAGTTAGAACATATACACAACGTCTTCCATGTTTCTGTCCTACGACCCTATAAGCAGGATTACAAGCATGTCATAGAGTATGAACCTATTCAGTTTGAAAAGGACTTAACCTATGAAGAGGTCCCATTGCAGATAATCGATAGAAAAGAACAAGTGTTAAGAAATAAGATAATACATTCTGTTAAGGTATTGTGGAGGAACCACAACGCCGATGAGGCTATGTGGGAACTCGAGGAGAAAATGATAAAAAATTACCCTAATCTTTTTGATTGATGTGTAATGATTCTGGGGACGGAATCCTTTTAAGGGAGGGTGAATGTAATATCCGAGATATTTTTTTTATGTAATTTAAGAATTATTAATAAACGAATTTATATGAAAATTTTGGGAGATTTCATTTATTAGATGTATATGTGTTGTACATATATGTGTTATTTCAAGATATGTGATGAGATGTATTTAAATGGTTGGTTTAGTTTTATTTAACTATTTAAATTGATTAAGTAGGGAATTATTCTATTTATTACGTGGGATGGTATTAAATCATGAGCTGGATTTCAGAGCAGAATTTAGAGACGCGGACTGCGTATTCGAGTTCGGAACATCAAAATTAGTCAGGATAGACTGTAATCACGAAAAAGTGTCACAGTTGACTTTTTGGTTAAAGTCAACTAGTTGACTTTTTCAAGGAAAAAGTCAACAATGAATTTCAGACATGAATTTGACTAAATGGATAGTCTCATGACGTCCGAAACGTCAACTTTAGTAGGAATCGATATATGGTTCGCAAAGTTTGGTTTCAAAGGGTAAAATAGTCAAATAGCTTATTAATTGATTAATTGATTAAAATAATATATGTATTTTTTATAATAGAAATCAGCTGAACTAATGGACCCATGAAACTATTAAATTGGGACAAGGGAGGGAGTATACATATATTACATAATAGCTAAGGTGGAAGTTATTTATTTTATTCCTTAAAATCAAAATTCTTTTTATTTTTCTAACTCCCACATTCATTTTCTTTAACTCCCACATTCTTCCTATTAATTTAACTATATTATTGTAGTATTAAGTATTGTGAGTAACTAATCATTAGAGTTGGGGGTTATGGGAGTTGGGGGTTATGGGAATCAAAAGACTCTAACAAAGCTATACATATATACAAACACACTTTTCTTTTAAGAAAATTCCACCAAGTGAGTAAACATGGAGAGAAATTGAGAGCCTAAGAGAGTTAGAACTAATTTTGGAGGATTACTGAGGATTTGACAAGCAAGGAGAAGGGGCATCATATTAAACCAAGAAGAAATTCATCAAAAGGTAAACCATGAACCCATTTTATTTTTATAAGAAAAATGATAAGAAAATGCATATAAAATTGGTAAATGATTGGTTGTGTCTTAATGTTGCTATGTTACTATTGTTTGATGATTATAGATCATTAAAAACAAAAGATATGGGTTAATCATGCATCAAATTCATAGAAAATCGAAGAATTAAGCAATGCATGCTCTACATTTGATAAAATGTCTCTAAGGTGCTAAATTAATCAAAAAGGTGGAAGTTTGTTAAAGTTTGATGTTGTGAAATGTGAAAATATGTGAGAGTAGATGATCTGAACATTATGAATAATTTAATTGCATGCTAGAAGCAAAATCACAGATTTTTGTCAAATTAGGTTTAACTAGTAATCTGTGATTTTTTGGGGTGTTTCGGAGCCTTAGAATCATGGTGTATATGACTCGATTAACGTATGTAATAATTTTATAAAATAGTACGTAACATGACGTACTACCTGTCCAAATTTCATAGGAAAGGGAATTAAATTGAGCAAGTTATGAAAATCGTAAGCATGCATGTTGGTTATAAAATCTGCAGAATTATGGAAATTCCAAATTTTTTTCTAAGTATAAAACTAGTGCTTGCACACTTTTCTATGCAGTTGGTTTATGGTCTTAGCATACTAGTTTTATGAATGTTATATTTTTGTAAAATACCTTGATGTATGAAGTTTATTGTGTCCAAGTATCATGGTCATATCATCTTTAGATTAGCGGGAATAAAAATCGTAGAGTCAATGAAAATCGTAGAGTAAACTCTGAAAATCGTAGAGTCAGTTAAAATCATAGAGTAAACTCTGAAAATCATAGAGTCAATGAAAATCGTAGAGTAAACTCTGAAAATCGTAGAGTCAGTGAAAATCGTAGAGTAAACTCTGAAAATCGTAGAGTCAATGAAAATCGTAGAGTCAGTGAAAATCGTAGAGTGCAGTTATTAGAGTGAAAATCGTAGAGTCAACACTAAAAATCATAGAGTCAGTGAAAATCGTAGAGTGAACTCTGAAAATCGTAGAGTGCAAATAGTAGAGTGAAAATCATAGAGTGAACTCTGAAAATTATAGAGTAAAGTTTATATTACAACTACTATGCATTGCTAATAGTTGATGTGCATGATTATGCAATTGTGTAGGGCACGTGAAGTGCAGATAGCTGTAAGCTGTTAATCTGTTATTAGTAAACAACAATCAAGGCAAGTTTCTTACCCTATTTTTCATTATGAATTTATTCAACTCTTGTTCAGTTGATTGCAGCGAGGGTAAGTTTGGGCTTGTGATTAAGTAATCATTTGTGCAAGCTCCTCTTTTGTAAAGTTCTATAACTTCAATTGTGATTCGAAACGTTATTGATGATTATTCAGTTCTTATTGTAACTGCTATACTTTAAAGTTCGTATACCCCTAATGAACTATATTCAAGCATGCTTTCTAGCTTTCGTTTCAGCTAGATGTTATTGATGCAAACGTAGTATATTGTTTGAACAATTCAAATCCTTTGAAGCTATTGAATGTTTACCAATCCAAATTGCGTTGGTGAGGTCCCGCATGAATACTAAGATGAAAAACCTGGATAACAGGGTAACTGATGTCGGGAATATAGTCCCATTTACGCTTATGCGTTTAAACTTTATACTTGTGCACAATGTAGGGTACGATAGGCTGATCACCTGGAGTACTTGCAAAGACCGTTTATAATCTATTTGATTGTTAAACAGTCTGATGGTTTTTGATGAAACAAAGTAATGTTCAGGGTATCTAACACCCCTTAGTATGCTATTGAGAATTCCAGAACTCTTATCTTGATATTCCAGTTTATATCTTGATATTTATTTCAACTGTTGAGAAATATTCATACTAATGCTTTTACTTCTGATGTATTTTCTCAAACTACTTTATATACTTGCAGGGAATTTTGTGCTCATTCTTGCTTAAACCTTTTAGTTAAGGATGATAACGCTGAGGACTCGGGCAAGGACAAGGGAAAGTCTAAGATGAAATGATGAGAGTTATTTATGTAATAATTATATTTCCGCATATGAAGTGATGTAGCGATAAACACTAAGTTTAAGTTTTAGTTTATTAAAGGTTGTAAAGACATATGACTTTATTTTGAATAAGTATGTAATAGTTATTATTATTATTATTATTATTAGAGTTACTTAGATAAATGATGATGTATGTTATATCGTGAGCACCATGTCCTGTAATCGATGTTACACGGATTTGGGGGCGTCACAATTATTCATATGATTGTGGACAAGAATTGTTGATTGATGTTACAGGGATAAAACATTATTGGTGGACTTTTAACATGGAGAAGATAATTGACCTGATAGTCTATTTGACTCTTCTAATGGATTGCTCGTTCCGCTGCAACTATGATTGAAAAGTTTTACCATCTACCATATGTTCTAAATTTCTAATTTATTACTGATGAAGGCTATTGATGATATAAATTATCTTTAGTTATGATATTCTTTACTGGGCTAGTTGTGCTCACCCTTTTTGCTTCACAATTCCTTTCAGGTAATAAGGTATCATTGTACGTTTATAATTATTGACTGTACATTTATGTAAGGTATCATTGTAAGGTTTTGTGGTCAAGGAACCACGAGAGTTATATATATTTGTATTAAAACTCACAGCTTATCTGTTGTCGTACTCTGCATGACAGTTCAACAGTTGTATAAATGAAGTTTATATTTGATTTTTATAGTGCGATATCTGGCGACTCAGAATGGGTCGTGTTGACCTATTTTGGGGGCATCACAAATGGTATTAGAGCTTAGGAGGGAGAGATGATTAATAGACTTCGCTAGTGTGTGACTTACTTAGCCGAAATTCTTACTTGATAAGTTGACAATTTATGATATGTTAATTGACCTTTGTTTTAAAGATATATTCTAGAATGATATCTGAAATACAGGAGATAAGCAATGGAAAAATTATGATACAGAGGATATAACCGGGAAGGTACAATCCGAAAAAAAAACAAGGTATTTTCATCTCTTCGACTACAAGGTACGTACATAAATTTCGAAGGCGAAATTTCCTAAGGAGGGGAGATTGTAAGATCCCGAATTTTATGAAATGAAAGTATTCAATTTTCTTATAATTTAGTAAATGGTTAAATTGATAAAAGGTTAAAGTTAAGGGTGATATATTAAAATTTTTCAAAGTAAACAAGTTGTCTTAAAATAACCGATGTTAAAAGTACAGTAATACGCGTGGTTGTATAGTAGCACACGATATTGATTATTGATGCTTACGTGAGAAGTCACTCAGTTATACTCAATTATTTCTACCGTAATTGTTGCATCATATCTATCATATTATTGATTCAATTATTCACAATATCGTCAACATAATATGTTATATTATTAAATCAATAATTGAGACGACAAATTTATTCATATTATTATTTGCAATATTAACAATGTCTAGAAGTTTTGTCAAGGAGAGGTTTGGTCATCTAATTGCGCACCAATAAGGAGAAATCCTTATCGGAAAGCCCCTCTTTCCTAGGAACGATCTGGTTGTTAAATATTGTGAGTTATAATATTAATGATGAATAAGTTTGTGTTGATTAAAGAAGAAATTGATAGTTCCATTGTGTTGGGATTACTAGTGTTAGTGGAAATCAACATTTATTTCGATATTAATTGATGTCTGGAAGTTATATTGACCAATCAGGTAATTAACCAGATAAATGAGCAATTAATTGCTATTAATTCATATGCTTATAACTATGTGTTCACATGTGTGTACTATTGATTCACGTGATTTACTATTAGGGGAGTTGGTGCAAGATTGATAATACTTGCATAACTAAATTAAAAATGGAATGAAGGTACTATAATATAATTAATTTTTTCAAATGTTTAGAACTATTGAGTCATATGATTTACTATTGATTCACATGATTTACTGTTAGGGGAGGTGGTGTAAGTTTGATAATACTTGCAGGACTAAATTAAAAATGAATAAAAAGAGGGAGGTATTATACTATAATATTTTGAGCCCCAAAATGTGTAATTATTGAAAATATATTTTTCTATAAATAGAAGCTCATTCCTTCATTATTTTTCACCAATTCACTAAAGCTATAGAGCAATTAGTATAGAGAGAAATTATAGAGAGAAAGGAGAAGATACGTATGCTACCTCACTATTCCAGTTTTCTTCTAAGATAAGGGGTATTATTTCTTTCGTATTCATGAAGAGAGCTATTGTTATTCCATTCCTTATTATTCTATTGGAATAACCTGCATACGCGGACTACCGTATACATGGTGAAATTCTTCTGTTATTCCATTCTTTATTATTCTGTTGGAATAACCCGTCTGTGCGGATTACGCATGACCCGGTTCCATTATTTATTATTCTGTTGGAATATCCTATCTGTACGGATTACGCATGACCTAGTTCTGTTATTTATTATTCTGTTGGAATAACCTGTCTGTGCGGTTTATCGCATTCCTAGTGAATTCTTCAGTTATTCCATTCTTTATTATTCTGTTGGAATAACCTGTCTACGCGGACTACCGCATGCATGATGAATTCTTCTGTTATTTCATTCTTTATTATTCTGTTAAAATAACCTGTCTATGTGAATTACAAAATGCATGGTGAATGATCCTTCGTATTCATTCCTTATTAAATTGTGGAAATGATCTGTCTACGTGGATTACCACATGGCGGGCGAAAATCCATTAACAGTTTCATAATTTTTCTGACACTCAAAAATTCTTGAAAAATTGGAAATGATAGATCGTTGAGTTTTCTAGATTGTGTCCAAAAATGGCGATTTTTGGATGTATAGATTAGGAGTTATGAATTTTATGAGAAAAAGACTATTTTAAAAGTAAACCTTTATAACTCCTTGTGGTTAACTCTAAAATTGGTAAAAATTTTATTGAGAGTACATGTATATAACAGGAGTATACCCTGTAAATTTCGAAATTTTTGGAGAAAAGTACAGTTTATGATAAATGTCTAAATATTCGGCAGTTTTGACCATATGAAAAATAGTAAATGAATTTTAAAAAACCTGAGAAAAATATATGTTCAATATGAGACTATATTCTGCTAAATCCCAGAAAAGAAAACTTTTTGGTACTGATTTGTTATTTTTCAAGAAAATGGTTTAATTACGAACATATGAATTAAATATGTTATGTGAAGTTGAAAATTGGTCAATAGGATTTTATGGCTTGGAAATCCTATATAAGGTATATGTAGATTTTTGATAAGGGATTTGATCATTGGTGATTAAATCTTATGAGTATGATATTTTTGAATGATTAAATGCATTATTTGGTAAAGTGTAAATAATTAAAATAAATTGTTTATAAGTTTAAGAAATGATTATAATATTGTTATAATATTAATGATATTAGATTATGGGATTATTAAGTGATTGATAATATTTGGATATTTTAAACTCTAGATAAATTTAGAGTCTTTAATATTTATGCTTGATTTCGTTTGATTAATGCTTATATTATTGTCATCATCCTCATGCTTATATTATGATGAAAGTCATCTTTGGCTTACGTGCAAAGATGGACTGTTGATTATTGGTTTTACAGTTGTATATCTTTGGCTTACGTGCAAAGATGGACTGTTGATTATTGATTTTACAGTTGTATATCTTTGGTTTACGTGGAAAGATGAACTATTGATTGATGAGTATCTTTGGCTTATGTGCATAGATGAACTATTTATTTGTATGATTATGACCAGGGATCATTCGGTATAATCATGACCTATAATGTTATAGATGATGCGGTAAAATTCCTCATTTGCCGTAGTGCATTGATGGACAGTTATTGGTATGATTATAACCAAGGATTATTCGATATAATCATGACCATTGATGATTACATGAATATCCTTGGCCGTAGTGTAGGGATGATTCGATGATGTGGATTATTTATTAAGCTGAGTCTCAGCGATAAAATATTGATTATACACTTTTAATTCGTAGAAGATAGTAGATATCATGCTCTACTTGACTCTTCTAAAATACAGTTGTATGTCTTTGGCCTGTAGTGCAAAGATGAATTGTTAATGAATATCTTTGGCCGTAGTGCAAAGATGATTTATCAGTAAGATTATGAGCAGGAATTGAGATTTGGTTTAACCATGATTTTTGATGTTTCATGTGAAGATGGGTGATGAAAGTTATCTTCGTCCTGGGAGCGAAGATGACTTTAGAATCACAATTAGGATGACGAGTTATTCATATGATTGTGGACAAGAATTATTGATTGATGTTACAGGGATAAAACATTATTGGTGGACTTTTAACATAGAGAAAATAATAGACCCGATAGGCTATTTGACTCTTCTAATGGATTGCTCGTTCTGCTGCAACTATGATTGAAAAGTTTTATCATCTACCATATGTTCTAAATCTCTAATTTATTACTGATGAAGGCTGATGATATAAATTATCTTTAGTCATGATATTCTTTACTGGGCTAGTTGTGCTCACCCATTTTGCTTCACAATTCTTTTCAGGTAATAAGAGTGTTGCCGAGTTGAGCAGGGATAATAGGGGAATAGAACGATGGTCTATTGCTGTTGAGGTTCTCCCTAAGTAATATGGAAATAATTTTGTTGAGAACTTTAGATAAGTGTGTCGTATTGTATACGTCATTTAATATTTAATTTTGGTGAACCAAATAGGGTGAGGTGAATCAAACTTTGGAAGAGTGTTTTGCCACTATCATACAAGATGTCTAATGACATACAACCTCGTGTTATCATAAGACAGGGTTGTGCAAATCCACTTGCTGAGTATATCTACGAGCACTACCTATATGATCTTGGAGTTTATTTGAAATATAAATTTTCACTTGGAGACAACGAAGATAATTATATGTAAAGAGAATACTCACCATTGGAAAGAAGATGATAATAATCTTCTTATTTTTCTTTAGGGACTTTTGGGTTAACCAAGGATAATTCTGTGGACATATGGTATCTATCATAACGTAGACGCATTGCCTCCCATGTACGAAGGTTTCCTTGAGTATTTTCCAAATATTTTAATTTCTAAAATAATTATTGACTGTATATTTATGTAAGGTACCATTGTAAGGTCTTGTGGTCAAGGCACCAAGAGAGTTATATATATTTGTATTAAAACTCACAGCTTATCTGTTGTCGTACTCTACACGACAGTGCAACAGTTGTATAAATGAAGTTTATATTTAATTTTTATAGTGCGATATCTAGCGACTCAGAATGGGTCGTGTGGACCTATTTTGGGGGCATCACAAATGGTATCAGAGCTTAAGGATATGGTCGCTGGTGGAGATATGAGTCTAGAACTAGGAGGGGAGAGACGAGTAATAGACTTCGCTAGTGTGAGACTTACCTAAGCCGAAATTTTTACTTGATAAGTTGACAATTTGTGATATGTCAATTGACCTTTGTTTTGAAGATATATTCTAGAATGATATCTAAAATACAGGAGATGAGCAATGAAAAAATTATGATACAGAGGATATAACCGGGAAGGTACAACCTAAAAAAAAAGCAAGGTATTCTCATCTCTTCGACTACGAGCTACGTACATAAATTTTGAGGGCAAAATTTCATAAGGAGAAGAGATTGTAAGACACCGAATTTTATGAAATGAAAGTATTCAATTTTTTTTTATAATTTAGTAAATGGTTAAATTGATAAAAGGTTAAAGTTAAGGGTGATATGTTAAAATTTTTCAAAGTAAACAAGTTGTCATAAAATAATCGATGGTAAAAGTACAGTAATACGCGTGGTTGCATAGTAGCACACGGTATTGATTGTTGATGCTTACGTGAGAAGTCACTCAGTTATACTCAATTATTGCTACCGTAATTGCTGCATCATATATATCATATTATTGATTCAATTATTGTCACAATATCGTCTGCATAATATGTTATATTATTAAATCAATAATTGAGACGTCAAAGTTATTCATATTATTATTTGCAATATTGACAATGTCTAGAAGTTCTGTCAAGGAATGGTTTGGTCACCTAATTGCGCACCAATTAGGAGAATTCCTTATCGGAAAGCCCCCTCTTTCCTGGGAACGATCTGGTTGTTAAATATTGTGAGTTATAATATTAATGATGAATAAGTTCGTGTTGATTAAAGATGAAATTGATAGTTCCATTGTGTTAGGATTATTAGTGTTAGTGGAAATCGACATTTATTTCGATATTAATTGATATCTGGAAGTTATATTTACCAATCGGGTAATTAATCAGATAAATGAGCAATTAATTGCTATTAATTCACATGCTTATAACTATGTGTTCACATGTGTGTACTATTGATTCACATGATTTACTATTAGGGGAGTTGGTGCAAGATTGATAATACTTGCATGACTAAATTAAAAATGGAGGTATAGATGAAGGTACTATACTATAATTAATTTTTTCTCATGTTTAGAACTATTCAGTCACATGATTTACTATTAGGGGAGGTGGTGCAAGTTTGATAATACTTGCAGGACTAAATTAAAAATGAAGAAAAAGATGGAGGTATTATACTGTAATATTTTGAGCCCCAAAATGTGCAATTATTAAAACTATATTTTCTTATAAATAAAAGCTCATTCCTTCATTATTTTTCACCAATTCACTAAAGCTATAGAGTAATTATTATAGACAGAAATTATAGAAAGAAAGGAGAAGAGAAGTATGCTACCTCACTATTCCAGTTTTCTTCTAAGATAAGGGGTATTATTTCTTTCGTATTCATGAAGAGAGCTATTGTTATTCCATTCCTTATTATTCTATTGGAATAACCTGCATACGCGGACTACCGTATACATGGTGAAATTCTTCTGTTATTCCATTCTTTATTATTCTGTTTGAATAACCCGTCTGTACGGATTACGCCTGACCCGGTTCCATTCTTTATTATTCTGTTGGAATATCCTATCTGTACGGATTACACATGACCTAGTTCTATTATTTATTATTCTGTTGGAATAACCTGTCTGTGCGGTCTATCGCATGCCTGGTGAATTCTTCTGTTATTCCATTCTTTATTATTCTGTTGGAATAACCTGTCTACGCGGACTACCGCATGCATGATGAATTCTTCTGTTATTCCATTCTTTATTATTCTGTTAGAATAACCTGTCTATGTGGATTACTGCATGCTTGGTGAATGATCCTTCATATTCATTCCTTATTAAATTGTGGAAATGATCTGTCTACGTGGATTACCGCATGGTGGGCGAAAATCCATTAACAGTTTCATAATTTTTCTGACCCTCAAAAATTCTGAAAAAATTGGAAATGATAGATTGTTGAGTTTTCTAGATTGTGTCCAAAAATGACGATTTTTGGATGTATAGATTAGGAGTTATGAATTTTATGAGAAAAGACTATTTTAAAAGTAAACCTTTATAACTCCTTGTGGTTAACTCTAAAATTGGTGAAATTTTCATTGGGAGTACATGTGTATAACAGGAGTATACCCTGTAAATTTCAGAATTTTTGGAGAAAATTACAGTTTATGATAAATGTCTAAATATTCGGCAGTTTTGACCATATGAAAAATAGTAAATGAATTTTAAAAACTCTGAGAAAAATATATGTTCAATATGAGACTATATTCTGCTAAATCCCAGAAAAGAAAACTTTTTGGTACTGATTTGTTATTTTTCAAGAAAATGGTTTAATTACGAACATATGAATTAAATATGTTATGTGAAGTTGAAAATTGGTCAATAGGATTTTACGGCTTGGAAATCCTATATAAGGTATATGCAGATTTTTGATAAGGGATTTAATCATTGGTGATTAAATCTTATGTGTATGGCATTTTTGAATGATTAAATGCATTATTTGGTAAAGTGTAAACAATTAAAATAAATTGTTTATAAGTTTAAGAAATGATTAAAATATTGTTATAATATTAATGATATTAGATTATGGGATTATTAAGTGATTGATAACATTTGGATATTTTAAACTCTAGATAAATTTAGAATCTTTAATATTTATGCTTGATTTTGTTTGATTAATGCTTATATTATTGTCATCATCCTCATGCTTATATTATGATGAAAGTCATCTTTGGCTTACGTGCAAAGATGGACTGTTGATTATTGGTTTTACAGTTGTATATCTTTGGCTTACGTGCAAAGATGGACTGTTGATTATTGATTTTAAAGTTGTATATCTTTGGTTTACGTGGAAAGATGAACTATTGATTGATGAGTATCTTTGTCTTATGTGCATAGATGAACTGTTTATTTGTATGATTATGACCAGGTATCATTCGGTATAATCATGACCCGTAATGTTATAGATGATGTGGTAAAAGTCCTCATTGGCCGTAGTGCATTAATGGACAGTTATTAGTATGATTATAACCAAGGATTATTCGGTATAATCATGACCATTGATGATTACATGAATATCCTTGGCCGTATTGTAGCGATGATTCGATGATGTGGATTATTTATTAAGCTGAGTCTCAGCGATAAAATATTGATTATACACTTTTAATTCGTAGAAGATAGTAGATATCATGCTCTACTTGACTCTTCTAAAATACAGTTGTATTTCTTTGGCCTGTAGTGCAAAGATGAATTGTTAATGAATATCTTTGGCCATAGTGCAAAGATGAATTTATTTGTATGATTATGAGCAGGAATTGCGATTTGGTATAACCATAATTTTTGATGTTTCAGGTGAAGATGGGTGATAAAATTATCTTCGTCTTGGAGCGAAGAGGAATTTAGAATCATAATTAGGATTACGAGTTATTCATATGATTGTGGACATGAATTGTTGATTGATGTTACAGGGATAAAACATTATTGGTCGACTTTTAACATGGAGAAGATAATAGACCTGATGGTCTATTTGACTCTTCTAATGGATTGTTCGTTCCGCTGCAACTTGGTTGAAAAAGTTTTATCATCTACCATATATTCTAAATCTCTGATTTATTACTGATGAAGGCTATTGATGATATAAATTATCTTTAGTCATGATATTCTTTATTGGGCTAGTTGTACTCACCCTTTTTGTATCACAATTCCTTTCAGGTAATATGAGTGTTGTCGGGTCGAGCGGGGATAACATGGGAATAGAACTGTGGTCTATAGTTGTTGAGGTTCTTCCTAAATAGTATGGAAATAATTTTGTTGAGAACTTTAGATAAGTGTGTCGTATTGTATACGTCATTTGATATTTAATTTTGGTGAACCGAATAGGGTGAGGTGAACCCAACTTTGGAAGGGTGTTTTGCCACTATCATACAATATGTCTAATTATATACAACCTCGTGTTATCATAAGATAGGGTTGTGCACATCCACTTACTGAGTATATCTATGAGCACTACCTATATAATCTTGGAGTTTATTTGAAATATAATTTTTCACTTGGAGACAACGGAGATAATTATATGTCAAGAGAAGACTTACCATTGGAAAGTAGATGATAATAATCTTCTTATTTTTTGTTGGGGACTTTTAGGTCAACCAAGGATAATTCTGTGGATATATGATATCTATCATAACCTAGACGCATGGCCTCCCATGTACGAAGGTTTCCTTGAGTATTTTCCAA
The DNA here is from genome assembly GCA_020205505.1 of Panax japonicus. NCBI lineage: Eukaryota > Viridiplantae > Streptophyta > Magnoliopsida > Apiales > Araliaceae > Panax > Panax japonicus. The sequence continues at coordinate 16,016,861 of CM035100.1, read as the reverse complement.
AGATTTTAATTTTTAAAATAATTATTGAATGTACCTTTATGTAAGGTACCATTGTAAGGTCTTGTGGTCAAGGCACCATGAGAGTTATATATATTTGTATTAAAACTCACAGCTTATCTATTGTCGTACTCTGCACGACAGTTCAACAGTTGTATAAATGAAGTTAATATTTGATTTTTATAGTGCGATATCTGACGACTCAGAATGGGTCGTGTGGACCTATTTTGGGGGCGTTACATTTGGTCCCAATCTATTCTAATCTAATCTAATGGAATCCTCTCTCTAATCTAATCTCCCCCTAATCCTTGTTAATCTCCTCCTTTTATAAGTCTCTTTATATGTCTTTAAGTCCCCTTAGAAGTTCTTGAGTCAATTGGATCGAAACAAACCTTCTCAAACTCAAATTTGGACAAAACCTGAGTTTTCTGCGCGTACCTCCACCCCGGCAGGGGGTATAAGGTTAAAAGGGCCCGCCCCGGCTGGCATACACACTATTTTGCAGCTGGTATGCCCACCCTGGCGGGGGTTTTGTGAAGGAAAAGCCCGCCCTGGCGGGGGTCTTTTTTCTGCTCTGACGTTCTTTGGGAAAACGGCCATAACGTTTGATCCGGGAAGAGTTATGAGGCCTGCCACCTATCAAATCGAAGATATCGACTAGCTCTACAACTTTAATTCTTTGAGAATTGACAGATTCGGATTGGATCAAGGTGGAAATCGGGCTTGAAGTAGATGTTCTGTAAATTGTAAACATGAGAACTCTTAGCTTTGATCTTCGTTGATAAAAACGCCATAACTCTAGCATCCAAACTCCGATTGGGATGATTTAAGATGTTTCGGAAAGCTAAGAAGAAGCTCTACAGTATAATCTAAGTTCCAAGCCAAGAACATGCATCCCACTTGGTATTAAAATCCCTGAAATCTTCCCTTCTTGTATTTGCTTGCATATTTTAGTCCAAAAGATGTCCAAATTGCTTTTCCTTGCTTCTTCATACCAATGTTATGTCATAGCCAACAAAATAACATAAAATGTATGAAAAATAACTAAGAAACATAGGTTTAGCAACTAATTCAAGTAACAGATACCGGGTAAGTAGGTATAAAACCTATTTATCAAATACCACCAAACTTAAACCTTTGCTTGTTCTCAAACAAAAACACAAAACAACAATGCTATACAATGCAACTAATCTACATACCTACGAATCTAGCAGTAATGATAGAACAAGTCTATTCAACCGACCATAGAGAAATCAAGTAAACATGATAATACATCATATCAAAATAAATCATTAACTTCCCAATCAATCATCAAATCTTAGACTGTTATCATTAATATAGTGCGTGTGTGTTCCATAACAATGTTAACTGATATAAAATCAATTTTAACACATAACAAGTCTTTTCGAAGGCATCATACAGTGTAAACTCAAGAAATCTAAAAACAAGCTAGATCCAACTAAATTCAAACAATTACCAATAACGAGGGTCAACATGTGATACTTATGCTTTATTTTTCATCTACGGAGGCTTTTGTCTTATTTCCCGTTTTATTCATTTTCTTTATACACATAGCTATGCAATGTCTTATTCCCTTAGGCTTTTCAATGCTACCTTAACGAGCTTTCGACCAACGACTCCCAGACCATTAAGACTTTAGGGTCCTAGGTATAAAGACAATCCCCTCGGGCTTACTTACTCAAGTAACAAAGGCCACAAAACTAGACAAGCACGCCATTGTGTTTATTCATACTTTTATTCTTTTTCTTTTTTTATAGCTTATATACCCCAAATATTCCCCCAAACATAGGTTCTTGTCTAACTTTAGCCATCACTACTTATTCTTGTCATTCTTTCATTCAAACTAGCATTATCCTTTAGAATCCCATTATGTATCAATTTAAACTCAATCAATTAACAAATTATTTTTACTGTGCTCTCCTTATTATTCCAGTTTCAAACAGAAAAAGACTCAATTCATAACAAGAAATCACATCAAAGCTCTAATAGTCAGTACTATACTTGTCTACCCAATTCTGTGAGATCCCAAATTTTATGAAATGAAAGTATTCAATTTTATTATAATTATTATTCTATTTAGTAAATGGTTAAATTGATAAAAAGTTAAAGTTAAGGGTGATATGTGAAATTATTTTGCAAAGTAAGCAAGTTGTTATAAAATATTCGATTGGTCGGAGAATAATCGTTTTAACGGGGAATATTCGTACGACGGCACAATCATTGGTGGACCCCACAATGGAAGTATTGTCGTAGTTAGAAAACAATAGAATTATCTTGTTATAAAAATAACGACGAAAGTTTTATCGTTAAACTATTGAACTACCCGGTAGTAAAAGTACAGTAATACGCGTGGTTGCATAATAGCACACGGTATTGATTATTGATGCTTACGTGAGAAGTCACTCAGTTATACTCAATTATTGCTACAGTAATTGCTGCATCGTATCTCTCATATTATTGATTCAATTATTGTCACAATATCATCTGCATAATATTTTATATTATTAAATCAATAACTGAGACGACAAAGTTATTCATATTATTATTTGAAATATTGACAATGTCTAGAAAGTTCTATCGAGGAGAGGTTTAGTCACCTATTTGCATGCCAATAGGGAGAAATCCTTATCGGAAAGCCCCCTCTTTCCTGGGAATGATCTGGTTGTTAAATATTATGAGTTATAATATGAATGATGAATAAGTTTGTATAGATTAAAGATGAAATTGATATTTTTTATTGTGTTGGGATTATTACTGTTAATGGAAATCGACATTTATTTCGATAATAATTGATTTTTGAAGGTTATATTGATCAATCGGGTAATTAATCGGATGAATGAGCAATTAATTGTTATTAATTCATATGCTAATAACTATGTATTCAATTGTGTGTACTATTGATTCACATGCATGTACTATTAAGGGAGGTGATGCAAGATTGATAATACTTGCATGACTAAATTAAAAATAAAGGTATAGATGAAGGTACTATATTGTAATTATTTTAGTCACACTATTTTACTATTGATTCACATGATTGTACTATTAATTCACATGATATACAGTTAGGGGAGGTGGTGCAAGTTTGATAATACTTGCAAGACTAAATTAGAAATGAAGAAAAAGATGAAGGTATTATACTGTAATATTTCGAGTCCCAAAACGTGCAATTATCGAAACTATATTTTCCTATAAATAGAAGCTCATTCTTCTTTCATTCTCACCAAATTTACTAAGACTCACAAGGGCAATTATAGAGAGAGAAGCTATAGAGAGAGAAGCTATAAAGAGAAAGAAGAAGAGAAGTCTGCTACTTCACTATTCCAGTATCTAGTCTTCTTTTGAGGTAAGGGATATTATTTATTTCATATTATGAAGAGATATTATTTTTCGTATTCATATGAATATTATTTTCTTTCAATATTCGTAAGGGTATTATTTATTTCATATTCTGAAGAGATATTATTTTTCGTATTCGTATGAATATTATTTTCGTTCAATATTCGTAAGGAATATCATCTTCGTTCAATATTAGTAGGAATATTATTTTTGTTTAACAGTAGTAAGAGGTATTATTTCTTTCGATTGTAAGGGATATTATGTTTTTAGTATTCATAAGGAATAATATTTTCTTCCATAATCTGTAGTATGTGAGTAATATTATTTTGTCTCACATTCCTGATTATAACCTCATTCTCTTAAAGTATTGCTTCTATACTCCATGAAATTAGTAGAATATTCCTGATATTTGCGCTTCATCTAGTATCTTTTCATAGAAATATTATTCTGAGTATTCTTGATAATTATTGATCTTTTCATGCTGGAATATTATTCACGAGTTACTATTCACAGGTTACTATTCACCTGGTTACTATTCATTCAAATAATATTCACTCGGGTATTCGGGGTACTTTTCGTGTCAGAGTACTATTCACGAGTTACTATTCATGGGTCACTATTCACCCGGTTACTATTCACTCAAATATTATTCATTTAGGTATTTGGGGCACTTTTTATGCCGAGGTACTATTCATGAGATACTATTCTCGAAGTACTATTCATAGGGTACTATTCACCCAAAAAATATATTTCTTTTCTATCCAAATTATTTTTGATATATGAATATTTTTCTTGAATTTTACTCTACGAAGCAGTATCATGTTGACAATTTTGATGTTTTTAAACTCTAAATAAATTTAAATTCTTTAATATTTATCCTTTAATTCATTTGATTAATGCTTATATCATTGTCATCATCCTCATACTTATATTGTGATGAAAGTCATCTTTAGCTTACGTGCAAAGACGAACTGTTGATTGATAGCTTTGTCCCGTAGTGCAAAGATGGACAGGTGTATGACATGATCATGACCGTATGTGATAATAACGAATATCCTTGGCCCGTAGTGCACAGATAATTCGATGATGTGATTGGCAGGATCATGACCATTAGTTAACAGTTGAATGTCTTTGGCCGTAGTGCACTGACAGACAATTGATTGGTATGATCATGACCATTGGTTTTATAGTTGAATATCTTTGGCTCGTAGTGCAAAGGTAGACAACTGATTGGTATGATCATTGTTATTACATTTGAATATCTTTAGCCTTTGGGGGTAAGGATATTGAGTAAAAGTTCTATTAAGCCTTTGTGACAAGGAGAAACTGTTGATTTACATGATTATAAATATAAATTGTGGATTTAACTATAATCTCTGGTGGTTCAGGTGAAGATAAGTGATGAGAGTTCTTTTTGTCTTGGGTATAATAAAGAACTGTTGATGAGTATTTCAGGAATGAAATGTATTAACGATGAATTTTTAAATCATAGAAGATAATAGATATCATGCTCTACTTGACTCTTCTAATGGATTGCTTATTCCGCTGCAGTTGTTGATCAAAAACATGTTGTCTATTGTATTCTATCAGTTGTTATACTGTTGAAGGCTAAGGATAATTTATTCTGCATTATCTTAGTCATAATATTTCTTACTGGCTAGTTGAGCTCACCCTTTTCTTTCATTGTTCTCTTCAGGAACTGAGAACGTAGCTGGGACTAGTCGGAGAACGGAGTGATGGTTCAGGATAAGTGGCTTTAGTAGCCCTCACTATTCTGTGAAATAGTGTGAAAATAATTGTAATGAGGACTTCATTGAGTGTGGATACTGTCTAGAAGACAATATTCGTGTAAAAACTCAGCTATGTTTTGTCGTATTTTTACAGGACAGTTGTATTAAAGAAGTTTGTATTTGATTTCTGTAGTGTGATATCTGGCGACTCAGAATGGTTGTGTGGACTTATTTTTGGGGAGTCACAAATGGTATCAAAGATTAGGGATATGATCCCTGGCTGAGATTTGAGACTAGAACTAGGAGGGAGAGACGGGTAAATCCTTCGCTAGTATGACCTACCTAAGTTTATTTGTTATTTAATTGGTCCGTTAGTATATAGGGATAATATGTGGCATGTCAATAAACCTTTGTTTTGAAGATGTATTCTAGAATGATATCTGAAATACATGAGATGAGCAATGAGAAAATCAGGATACATAGTAAATAACCGGGAAGGTACAATACGAAAAAGAAAGCAAGGCATTCTCATCAATTCGAACTACCAGGTACGTAAATTTCGAGGGCGAAATTTCATAAGGAGAGGAGATTGTAAGATCCCAAATTTTATGAAATGAAAGTATTCAATTTTCTTATAATTATTATTCTATTTAGTAAATTGTTAAATTGATAAAAGGTTAAAGTTAAAGGTGATATGTGAAATTATTTTCCATAGTAAGCAAGTTGTTATAAAATATTCGATTGGTCGGGGAATATTTGTTTTAATAGAGAATATTCGTACGACGGCACAATCATTGGTGGACACCACAACGGAAGTATTGTCGTAGTTAGAAAACGACATAATTATCTTGTTATAAAAATAACGACGAAAGTTTTATCGTTAAACTGTTGAACTACCCGGCAGTAAAAGTACAGTAATATGCGTGGTTGTATAGTAGCACATGGTATTGATTATTGATGCTTACGTGAGAAGTCAAGTTATACTCAATTATTGCTACAGTAATTGCTACATCATATCTCTCATATTATTGATTCAATTATTGTCACAATATCATCTGCATAATATTTTATATTATTAAATCAATAATTGAGACGACAAAGTTATTCATATTATTATTTGCAATATTTACGATGTCTAGAAAGTTCTGTCGAGGAGAGGTTTGGTCACCTAATTGCGCGCCAATAGAGAGAAATCCTTATCGAAAAGCCCCCTCTTTCCTGGGAATGATCTGATTGTTAAATATTGTGAGTTATAATATTAATGATGAATAAGTTCATATTGATTATAAATAAAATTGATAATTTTTATTGTGTTGGGATTATTAGTGTTAATGGGAATCGACATTTATTTCGATAATAATTGATTTCTGGAGGTTATAATGACCAATCGGATAATTAATCAGATGAATTAGCAATTAATTGTTATTAATTCACATGCTTATAACTATGTGTTCACATGTGTATACTATTGATTCACATGCATGTACATTTAGGGGAGGTAGTACAGGATCGATAATACTTGCATGACTAAATTAAAAATAGAGGTATAGATGAAGGTACTATACTATAATTATTTTATTCACATGATTTTACTATTGATTCACATGATTGTATTATTTATTCACATGATATACTATTAGGGGAGGTGGTGCAAGTTTGATAATACTTGCAGTACTAAATTAAAAATGAAGAAAAAGATGAAGGTATTCTACTGTAATATTTCGAGCCCCAAAACGTGCAATTATCGAAACAATATTTTCCTATAAATAGAAGCTCATTCTTCATTCATTCTCACCAATTCACTAAGACTCACAAGAGCAATTATAGAGAGAGAAGCAATAGAGAGAAAGAAGAAGAGAAGTCTGCTACTTCACTATTCCAGTATCCAGTCTTCTTCTTAGGTAAGGGATATTATTTATTTCATATTCTGAAGAAATATTATTTTTCGTATTCGTATGAATATTATTTTCGTTCAATATTCGTAAGGGTATTATTTATTTCATATTCTGAAGAGATATTATTTTTCGTATTCGTATGAATACTATTTTCGTTCAATATTCGTAAGGAATATCATCTTCCTTCAATATTCGTAGGAATATTATTTTCGTTTAATAGTCGTAAGAGGTATTATTTCTTTCGATTGTAAGGGATATTATGTTTTTCAGTATTCATAAGGAATAATATTTTCTTCCATAATCTGTAGTATCTGAGTAATATTATTTCATCTCATATTCCTTATTATAACCTCATTCTGTTAAAGTAATGCTTCTATACTCCATGAAATTAGTAGAATATCCTTGATATTTGCGCTTCATCCAGTATCTTTTCATGGAAATATTATTCTTAGCATTCTTGATAATTGTTGATCTTTTCATGTCAGAATACTATTCACGAGCTACTTTTCACGGGTTAATATTCACCTGGTAACTATTCACTCAAATAATATTCACTCGGGTATTCGGGGCACTTTTCGTGTCGGAGTACTATTCACGAGTTACTATTTATGAGTTACTATTCACCCGGTTACTATTCACTCAAATATTATTCATTCGGGTATTTGGGACACTTTTTTTGCTGGGATACTATTCACGAGGTACTATTCCCGAAGTACTATTTATAGGGTACTATTCACGGGGTACTATTCACCTGAAAAATATATTTCTTTTCTATCCAAATTATTTTTGATACATGAATATTATTCTTGAATTTTACTCCACAAAGCAGTATCATGTTGATAATTTGGATGTTTTTAAACTCTGAATAAATTTAAAGTCTTTAATATTTATCCTTTAATTCGTTTGATTAATGCTTATATCCTTGTCATCATCCTCCTGCTTATATTGTGATGAAAGACATCTTTAGCTTATGAACTGTTGATTGATAGATTTGTCCCGTGGTGCAAAATGGACAGGTGTATGACATGATCATGATCACTGGTGATAATAACGAATATCCTTGGCCCGTAGTGCATGGATAATTCGATGATGTGATTGGCATGATCATGACCATTAGTTAACAGTTGAATGTCTTTGGCCATAGTGCACTGACATACAATTGATTGGTATAATCATGACAATTGGTTTTATAGTTGAATATCTTTAGCCCGTAGTGCAAAGGTAGACAACTGATTGGTATGATCATTGTTATTACATTTGAATATCTTTAGCCTTTGGGGTAAGGATATTGAGTAAAAGTTCTATTAAGCCTTTTTGGCAAGGAGAAACTGTTGATTTACATGATTATAAATATGAATTGTGGATTTAACTATAATCTCTAGTGGTTCAGGTGAAGACAGGTGATGAGAGTTCTTTTTGTCTTGGGTTTAATAAAGAACTGTTGATGAGTATTTCAGGAATGAAAAATATTAACGATGGATTTTTAAATTATAGAAGATAGTAGATATCATGCTCTACTTGACTCTTCTAATGGATTGTTTATTCCGCAACAGTTGTTGATCTAAAACTTGTTGTCTATTGTATGCTATCAGTTGTTATACTGTTGAAGTCTAAGGATATTTTATTCTGCATTATCTTAGTCATAATATTTCTTACTGGGCTAGTTGAGCTCACCCTTTTCTTTCATTGTTCTCTTCAGGAACTGAGAACGTAGCTGGGACTAGTCAGGGAACGGAGTGATGGTTCAGGATAAGTGGCTTTAGTAGCCCTCACTATTCTGTAAAATAGTGTGAAAATAATTGTAATGAGGACTTCATTGAGTGTGGATATTGTCTAGAAGAAATATTCGTTTAAAAACTCAGCTATGTTTTGTCGTATTTTTACAGGACAGTTGTATTAAAGAAGTTTGTATTTGATTTCTGTAGTGTGATATCTGGCGACTTAGAATTGTCATGTGGACCTATTTTGGGGGCGTCACAAATGGTATCAAAGCTTAGGGATATGATCCCTGGCTAAGATTTGAGAGTAGAACTAGGAGGGGAGAGACGGGTAAATCCTTCGCTAGTATGACCTACCTAAGTTTATTTGTTATTTAATTGGTTAGTCAGAATATAGGGATAATATGTGGCATGTCAATTAACCTTTGTTTTGAAGATGTATTCTAGAATGATATCTGAAATACATGAGATGAGCAATGGAAAAATCATGATACATAGTAAATAACCGGGAAGGTACAATACGAAAAGAAACAAGGTGTTGTAAGACCCCAAATTATTAATAAATGAAATTTAATTCCACTATTTATTATTTTGAAATAGTAAGGGTTGATTTGATTAATGTGGTTAGTTATGGTTAAAATGCACAAATATTTTAAATAAGCAAGTGGTTTTAAAATACTCATTGTTGTCGAAGAATATTTGTTTGGTCGTGGAATATTCTTGCTGTCGGGAAATATTCGTACGACGGCGCCGCCTTGTGTGGGCCCCATAACGGAATGTGATTGGATGAAGAAAACGACAAGTATAAGTTGTTTATAAATAACGGCACAGTTGTTACCGTTAACACTGTTGGAATACCCGATGGTTAAAACACAGTAATACGCGTTGTTGCACAGTAGCACACGGTATTGCACCAATTATTGATTCTTACGTAAGAAGGCACTACTCAATAATTGTTACAGTAATTACTGTTCAGTATTTTATTTTATTGATTCAATAATTGTTGTATTGATATTTTATATTACTGTTGTTTCAATAATTGTCACTACACAATATTTTTCATTATCAGAACAATAATTCATATTATCTGAATAATTTTATTAGATAGCATTATTGGCAATGTCTAAAAAGTTCTGTCTAAGGAGAGGTTTGGTCACCTAATTGAGCGCCAGTAAGAAGAAATTCTTATTGGAAAGCTCTCTCTTTCTTGGGAACGACCTGGTTGCCTGTAATGTGATTCTGTAATATTATTTGTGAATAATTAATTATTGATTTATATGATGAGGAAAATATTGATTTTATGTGGATATAGATGGAGAAATTTTTTAATGTGACAATTGTTGAAAATTAATATTTTATCTTTTTCTGATAAAATAATTTATTTAAATATATTATTTTAATAATATATTGATGGTAATATTTTTATAATGAATGTGGGATATATGAGTATATGAGGAGTAAGAGTATTTTTGTGGCATTAAATGATTAACACAAGTTTTGTGTGTCGGTAGACCCCAATTCTTGACCGAGATTTGATTATAGCATGTAAAATCGCCCGTTTGTGGATTTCGATCAATTTTTGTTTGGAATTTGAAAAAACTTTCTTCTGTAAAGTTGTAGAGAATGAAATTTGCTATGGAAAGGACATGTGATTTGAATTTTTCTGATAAAAGGGCTATTTATTTTGAATTATTGAAGTTCTGAAATAATTAATTTTTGGAAGTTTTAAATATTTTATTTATGAAAAATGTTTTTCTTACCTTTTTTCTAGAAGATTGGCATATGGGAAATGCTAAGATCTGATTTCAAAGGTGGGCTTGAAAATTTATATATATATATATATATGTATATATATATATATATATATATATATATATATATATATATATATATTAATATTATATTAAATTTTCTGTTTTGGTGTTCTAAGAAATTTCCTATAAATAGGGTGCTTAGGTTAGAATTGAAAATCACACCGGAAACTAAAGATTTCTCTCTCTATAATATCTAGCGTATTTTTGTGAGTATTTTAGTACTTCGAGTATTGCTATACGGTGCAAGTTCTTTCAGCACTATATCCAGTATTCCAGTCAGAAGTACTATCCTTTTGAGGTAAGGGATGTTATTTTCTTCGTAAGTGATATTATTTCTTCAATATCATTATGCCGAAATATTGGTTTGAACTTTTATCAAATTTGAAACTTTTTCATGTCGGGGTTATAATTCATAAGTTACTATTCATGAGTTACTATTCACAAGTTACTATTCATGAGTTACTATTCACGAGTACTATTCACGAAGCATGATAAATTTTTTGTGGAATTTCTATCTTTTGGTGTCGGAGTTACTATTCACGATACGGCACTATTCACGTATACGACACTATTCACGAATACGACACTATTCACAGAAAAATTAAAATTTTCTTTTATGTGTCCAAGATTGTCTGTTATGATTCCTATCTTTGATTGGATCTATCATTTGGTCTTCATTCTTGAATTTTACTCCACTCTGGTTATTTATGAAGTATTTTTGAACTTGGATTGTTTAAAGTACGAATCCTTAATATTTATTCTTTTGTTTCACTGAATTCGTTTTCTTTAAAATATTTTCATCATCCTCCGTCCTAAATGATGATATAATTGAATATCTTTGGCTTGTAGTGCAAATATTAATGATTTCTGATGAATATCTTTGGCCCGTAGTGCAAAGACGAACAGGTGTTTAGATGAACATGACCAACTGATGAATATCTTTGGCCTGTAGTGCAAAGATGAATATTTGATTTCAGTTATATATTGATTGATGTTACAGGGATAAAATATAGAGGATAAACTTTTAAATTCATATATAGAAGATAGTAGATTTCATTCTCTACTTAACTCTTCTAATGAATTATTATTATCGCTGCGAATATTGATTTAAAACTTGTTGTCTATTGTATTCTATTAGATTTTTCCCTGTTGAGGCCTAACGATAATTTGTTGTACATTATCTTAGTCATAATATTCTTTACTAGGCTAGTTGAGCTCACCCTTTTCCTTTTTGTTCCATTTTTCTTCTCAGGAGGTGAAAATGTAGCGAGTACTAGTCGGGGTGTGGAATGATGGTTCTAGAAGTAGTTCTAGTAGTCCTCACTATTCTGTAAAAATAGTGTATTAATAATTGTAATGAGGACTTATTTGAGTGTGGATATTATCTAGATGACAATATTTATATTTAAACTCACAGTTTTTATGTTGTATTAATAAAGTTGTAGTTGTTTCTGTACCATGTATTTTGACGACTCGGAATGGGTGTTGTATACCTATTTTGGGGGCGTCACAGTTGGTATCAGAGCTTAGGGATATGATCTCTGGTGGAGATTGGGGAATAGAACTAGGAGGGGAGAGACGAGTAAATCCTTCGCTAGTGTGTTCTACCTAAGCTTATTGTTAGTCGGTCATAATATAGGGGTATTATGTGATATGTTAATTTATTAAATTAACCCTTGTTTTATGGTAGTATTTGAGAATGTCGATTGAGAATTTTAACGGTGGAGTAAATGAGACCGTGGAGACACATGTGCTCACCAACGAAAAGAACGTGCAACAGGTTGGCAATGTTCCTCCTGTGAACAACACCACTGAGCAGATGATGAACGATGGGATGTTTAGAAGCTTTTTGCAGTTCATGTAAAATCAGACGAGGGAGACTCATGTTCAAAATACAGGAGGAAATGATAATAATTTACGGTTTGTAATAGCCAAGCAGTTCAAAGAGTTGGGACCACCAGAATTTATTGGAAAGCCAGATCCGATCAAGGCAAAGACATGTGTTAAACAAATTACCAAGATATTCGATGTCTTGGGATGCACGGAGGAACAGAAGGTTCCATTCGCCACATTTATGTTCCGTGGCGAGGCAGATTACTGGTGGGAGTCTGTGAAGCGTACCCATCCAGCCGCACTCAGCATGTCTTGGGAGACATTTCAGAAACTGTTCAATGACAAGTACTTTCCTGAAAGTATTCGTCATATGAAGGAGGTAGAGTTTATTAGACTAGAGTAGAATAACATGACGGTGTCCCAGTACGAGGTGAAGTTTGCAGAGTTATCCAGGTTTGCACCTCATTTGGTGGAGAATGAGGAACGTATGACGCGGATGTTTCTAAGAGGTTTGAAACCCGACATACGTCAATATCTCATTTCACATAAATTTTCTCTCTATTCAGATGTTATCAATAAGGCTCAATTATTAGAGCGAGATAACGAGTACGGTCAACTGAGGGACCACAACCAGGATCATACCGGTGACAGCAGTCATCAGAACAACGATAACCAGCGGAGAAAGAAAAATACGGACAAGAGCGGCAACCACTCTAGTGGTAATCGTGGCCATAAAAATAGAAGAAGCGAGTTGGGGGAGATTTTAAAAAGAGGAGATTCAACAATGACAATGTGAAGACGTTAGCACCAGCAGCAACTGAATCCAAAGGAGGAGAACGACCACCAGTTATATGCTATAAGTGCAGAAAAGAAGGACATATCAGCCCAAACTTCCCACAACAGTTTAAGGTATGTTATAACTGTGGAAAAGAAGGGCATATCGCTCAAGATTGCACTGTAGCGAAACCAAGTCCAGCAGGGATGGTGATTCAAAATGTTGTCCCAGAAAAGTCAAAGTCAGCGGTTCCTGGAAGAGCGTTTGTCGTGACCAGTCAGAATGCGAGGAACCCGAATGAAGTTAGCATGGGTTAGTTAATTATAATTTCTTGCGAAGTTTATACCTTATTAGATACCAGTTCTACCCATTCATTTATCTCTCCTGCTTATACTCAACGTTTAAACTTGACTCCAGAGAAATTAGACTTTGATTTATCTGTGGAGACTCCGTTAGGAGAAACTTTCATCACATCCACTGTTTATAAATCTTGTTTGATCCAAGTTGGCACCATCACATTACCTGTTGATCTTATCTCTTTAAAGATACTTGCTTTTGATTTGATTTTAGGGATTGATTGGTTAACTACTCATCATGCCAAATTGATTGCTTTGATAAGGTTGTTAGTTTTCATATTCCTAAGCAACCTGTTATTCGAATTTAAGCAACCAAACCATTGAAGTCAAACTCTTTCATATCAAGCCGTAAAGTCATTCGTTTATTGAAAAATGGATGTCAAGCTTTCTTAGCCATGATATGGACTTGAACAAAAATACGTCAAATTTGAATGATATTTCTGTTTTTAGTAAATTTCCTGACGTATTTCCTGAAAAATTTCCTGGCCTACTACCAGAGCGTGATATTGAATTTTGTATCGACTTTGAACACGATATAAAACCCATTTCTAAAATCTCATATCGAATGGCTCCTATTGAACTTTAGGAGTTAAAAACCCAACTATAGAAGTTGATAACCGAGCCTCTATCTGGTGACTTCTTTTGTGGAATGCACCGAAGCCAGACTCTCCGTAGGGGACGCCATATTCGTGCGATAGTAAACTGATAGGAGTCATTGTGACGTGCTGTCCAAGGTTGGAATATGAGTCACAATTGAGACTAACGTATGTCGGTAATCGAAATACGTAGCTTTCTAGGCCTAGTTGGTTATTATCGGAGATTCGTTGAAGGATATTCTCGAATCGCTATTCCATTAATGCATTTGACTCGTAGAGATAAAAAATTCGAATGGAACGAGGAATGCGAGAAGAGTTTCCAAGATCTCAAGAGGAGACTCATTTCGGCACCTATTTTGACAATAGCATCTAGTTCGGATGGATTTGTTATCTACAGCGATGCTTCAGGCAAAAGGTTATGATGTGTTCTCAGGCAATGTGGGAAAGTCATAGCCTATGCCTCGCGACAACTTAAGGAATATGAGTGGAATTATCCTATTCATGATCTAGAGCTGGCAGCAGTCGTTTTCGCGCTAAAGATCTTGAGGCACTATCTATATGGGGAGAAAGTGGAGATATATTTAGACCATAAAAGCCTCAAATATTTCTTCACCCAAAAAGAACTCAATATGCGGCAACGACGTTGGCTTGATTTGTTACGACCATACCATTCAATACCATCTTGGAAAAACAAATGTGGTAGCTGACGCGTTGAGTAGAAGATCATATGCGGGAACGAGTGTGATGATGTTAAGTATACGCATAGAACCAACTTTAATCGATAAAGTTAAAGTTGCTCAAGCCACAGATCCGGAGCTGATGCGTATGAAGAAGAAAGTACAAGAAGGTACTATTCCAGAAGCAAGAATCGATGAAGAAGGAATACTTCGAGTCCACTCCAGACTTTATGTTTCCAACGATTCTGACTTGAAGCATAGAATCATGATGGAGGCACACAACACACCATTTCCAATCCATCCTGGGAGTACCAAAATGTATCATGATCTTCGACATACATTTTGGTGGAACAATATGAAGAGAGAGATCGCGAAGTTTATATCGAGGTGTTTAACTTGTCAACGTGTAAAGGCGGAGCATCAAGTGCCAAAAGGTCCATTGCAACCACTTGAGATTCTGAAATAGAAGTGGGAACACATTACCCTGGATTTCGTTACGGGTCTTCCCACAGTTTCTTAAGGCACAAATGTTATTAGGGTTATTGTTGATAGATTAACTAAGTTTGCTCATTTCTTGCCGATACGGGAGACTTATTCCCTTGAACATCTTACTAGTATGTACGTGAATGAGATTGTGAGGTTGCATGGCATGCCAGTATCCATAGTTTTGGATCGTGACCCATAATTCACTTCAAGATTTTGGGTTAACTTGTAAAAAGCTATGGGCACGGATTTACAGTTCAGTTCGGCATACCATACTCAAATGGATGGGCAATCAGAGAGGACTATTCAAACGCTTGAAGATCTATTAAGACTTTGTGTCCTCGATTTCAAAGGGAGTTAGGATAAGTACCTACCATTGGTGGAATTCTCTTACAACAACAGTTATCAGGCAAGTATAGGTGTGGCTCCATTTGAAGCATTGTATGGACGAAAGTGTCGCTCTCCAGTATGTTGGGATTAGGTGGGAGAAGCAATGTTGTTGGGACCAGAGTTGCTGTGAATGACTACAGAGAAGATCTAAATGATTCGACAACGTATACAAACGGCACAGGATCGACAAAAGAGTTATGCGAATCTTCATCGAAAGGACGTGGAATTTAGTATTGGGGATCATGTATTGTTGCGTGTGGCTCTATGGAAAGGAGTTACAAGATTTGGGAAGAGAGGAAAGCTCAATCCACGATTTATTGGTCCATTTCAGATTCTTAACCGAGTAGGAAATGTGGCCTATAGACTCGCGTTACCTCCAAATATGTCTCGTGTTCATAATTTTTTTCATATATCTGTGCTTCGTAAATATGTGAAAGAACCAAACCACATTATTGAGTTAGAACCGGACGAGATAGCCGAAGACTTAACGTACGAAGAGGTACCTGTCAAGATCTTGGATAGGAAGGAGCATATCCTATGCACGAAGGACATACCACAAGTTAAAGTTTTGTGGAGAAACCATGCTATTGAGGAAACGACCTAGGAGTTGGAAAAGGAAATGAAAGTGAGGTATCCTCATCTTTTCGAATCACCAGGTACGTACGTCAATTTCGAGGAAGAAATTTCATAAGGAGGGGAGGTTGTAAGACTCCAAATTATTAATAAATGAAATTTAATTCCTCTATTTATTATTTTGAAATAGTAATGGTTGATTTGATTAATGTGGTTAGTTATGGTTAAAATGTACAAATATTTTAAATAAGAAAGTGGTTTTAAAATACTCATTGTTGTCGAAGAATATTTGTTTGGTCGTGGAATATTCTTGCTGTCGGGAAATATTCGTACGACGGCGCAGCCTTGTGTGGGCCCCATAACGGAATGTGATTGGATGAAGAAAACGACAAGTATAAGTTGTTTATAAATAACGGCACAGTTGTTACCGTTAACACTGTTGGAATACCCGATGGTTAAAACACAGTAATACGCGTTGTTGCACAGTAGCACACGGTATTGCACCAATTATTGATTCTTACGTAAGAAGGCACTACTCAATAATTGTTACAGTAATTACTGTTCAGTATTTTATTTTATTGATTCAATAAATGCTGTATTGATATTTTATATTACTGTTGTTTCAATAATTGTCACTACACATTATTTTTCATTATCGGAACAATAATTCATATTATCTGAATAATATTATTAGATAACATTATTGGTAATGTCTAAAAAGTTCTGTCTAAGGAGAGGTTTGGTCACCTAATTGAGCGCCAGTAAGGAGAAATTCTTATTGGAAAGCCCCCTCTTTCCTGGGAACGGGCTAGTTGCCAGTAATGTGATTCTGTAATATTATTTGTGAATAATTAATTATTAATTTATATGATGAGGAAAATATTGATTTTATGTGGATATAGACGGAGAAAATTTTTAATGTGACAATTGTTGAAAATTAATATTTTATCTTTTTCTGATAAAATAATTCATTTAAATATATTATTTTAATAATATATTGATTGTAATATTTTTACAATGAATGTGGGATATATGATTATATGAGGAGTAAGAGTATTTTTGTGGCATTAAATTATTAACACATATTTTGTGTGTCGGTAGACCCCAATTCTTGACCGAGATTTGAATATAGCCTGTAAAATCTCCCGTTTATGGATTTCGGTCAATTTTTGTTTGGAATTTGGAAAATATTTCTTCTGTAAAGTTGTAGAGAATGAAATTTCCTATGGAAAGGACACATGGTTCGAATTTTTCTGATAAAAGGGCTATATATTGTGAATTATTGAAGTTCTGAAGTTCCGAAATAATTGATTTTTGGAAGTTTTAAATATTTTATTTATGAAAAACGTTTTTCTTACCTTTTTTTCTAGAAGATTGGCATGTGGGAAATGCTAAGATCTGATTTCAAAGGTGGGCTTGAAAATTAATATATATATATATATATATTATATTCTCTGCTTTGGTGTTCTAAGCAATTTCCTATAAATAGGGTGCTTAGGTTAGAATTGAAAATCACACCGGAAACTAAAGATTTCTCTCTCTATAATATCGAGCGTATTTTTGTGAGTATCTTAGTACTTTGAGTATTGCTATACAGTGCAAGTTCTTTCAGCACTATATCCAGTATTCCAGTCAGAAGTACTATCCTTTTGAGGTAAGGGGTGTTATTTTCTTCGTAAGTGATATTATTTCTTCAATATCATTATGCCGAAATATTAGTTAGAACTTTTTATCAAATTTGGAACTTGTTCATGTTGGGGTTACTATTCATGAGTTACTATTCATGAGTTACTATTCACGAGTTACTATTCATGAGTTACTATTCACGAGTACTATTCACGAAGCATGATAATTTTTTATGGAATTTCTATCTTTTGGTGTCGGAGTTACTATTCACGTATACGGCACTATTCACAAATACGACACTATTCACAGAAAAATTAAAATTTTCTTTTCTGTGTCCAAGATTATCTGTTATGATTCCTATCTTTGATTGGATCAATGTTTTGGTCTTCATTCTTGAATTTTACTCCACTCTGTTATTTATGAAGTATTTTTGAACTTGGATTGTTTAAAGTACGAATCCTTAATATTTATTCTTTTGTTTCACTGGATTCGTTTTCTTTAAAATATTTTTCATCATCCTCCGTCCTAAATGATGATATAATTGAATATCTTTGGCCTGTAGTGCAAAGATTAATGATTTCTGATAAATATCTTTGGCCCGTAGTGCAAAGACGAACAGGTGTTTAGATGAACATGACCAACTGATGAATATCTTTGGCCAGTAGTGCAAAGATGAATATTTGATTTCAGTTATATATTGATTGATGTTACAGTGATAAAAGATAGATGATGAACTTTTAAATTCATATATAGAAGATAGTAGATTTCATTCTCTATTTAACTCTTCTAATGAATTATGATTTCCGCTGCGAATATTGATTTAAAACTTGTTGTTTATTGAATTCTATTAGATTTTTCCCTGTTTAGGACTAACAATAATTTGTTGTACATTATCTTAGTCATAATATTCTTTACTGGGCTAGTTGAGCTCACCCTTTTCCTTGTTGTTCTATTTTTCTTCTCAGGAGGCGATAATGTAGCGAGTACTAGTCAGGGTGTGGAATGGTGGTTCTAGTAGTCCTCATTATTCTGTAAAAATAGTGTATTAATAATTGTAATGAGGAATTATTTGAGTGTGGATATTGTCTAGATAACAATATTTGTATTTAAACTCACAGTTTTTATGTTGTATTAATAAAGTTGTAGTTATTTCTGTACCATGTATTTTGACGACTCAGAATGGGTGTTGTATACCTATTTTGGGGGTGTCACAGGTATTCTCATCTCTTCGAACTACCAGGTACGTAAATTTCGAGATTGTGAGATCCCGAATTTTATGAAATAAAAATATTCAATTTTCTTATAATTATTATTCTATTTAGTAAATGGTTAAATTGATAAAAGGTTAAAGTTAAGGGTGATATGTGAAATTATTTTGCAAAGTAAGCAAGTTGTTATAAATTATTCGATTGGTCAGGGAATATTCATTTTAACAGGGAATATTCGTATGACGGCACAATCATTTTAACGGAAGTATTGTCGTAGTTAAAAAATGATAGAATTATCTTGTTATAAAAATAACGCCGAAAGTTTTACCGTTAAACTGTTGAACTACCCGGTAGTAAAAGTACAGTAATACGCGTGATTGAATAGTAGCACACGGTATTGATTATTGATGCTTACGTGAGAAGTCACTCAGTTATACTCAATTATTTCTATAGTAATTGCTGCATCATATCTCTCATATTATTGATTCAATTATTGCCACAGTATCATCTGCATAATATTTTATATTATTAAATAAATAATTAAGATGACAAAGTTATTCATATTATTATTTGCACTATTGACGATGTCTAGAAAGTTCTGTCGAGGAGAGGTTTGGTCACCTAATTGCGCGCCAATAGGGAGAAATCCTTATCAGAAAGCCCCCTTTTTCCTAGGAATGATCTGGTTGTTAAATATTGTGAGTTATAATATTAATGATTGATAAGTTCGTATTGATTAAAGATAAAATTGATATTTTTTTATTGTATTGGGATTATTAGTGTTAATGAAAATCGACATTTATTTCGATAATAATTGATTTTTGGAGGTTATATTGACCAATCGGGCAATTAATCGGATGAATGAGCAATTAATTTTTATTAATTCACATTCTTATAACTATGTGTTCACATTGTGTACTATTAATTCACATGCATGTACTATTAGGGGAGGTGGTGCAAGATTGATAATACTTGCATGACTAAATTAAAAATAGAGGTATAGATGAAGGTACTATACTGTAATTATTTTATTCGCATGATTTTACTATTGATTCACATGATTGTACTATTGATTCACATGATATACTATTAGGGGAGGTGGTGCAAGTTTGATAATACTTGCAAGACTAAATTAAAAATGAAGAAAAAGATGAAGGTATTATGCTGTAATATTTCGAGCCCCAAAACATGCAATTATTGAAACTATATTTTCCTATAAATAGAAGCTCATTCTTCCTTCATTCTCACCAATTCACTAAGACTCACAAGAGCAATTATAGAGAGAGAAGCTATAGAGAGAAAAAAGAAGAGAAGTCTGCTACTTCACTATTCCAGTATCCAGTCTTCTTCTGAGGTAAAGGGTATTTTTATTTCATATTCTGAAGAGATATAATTTTTCGTATTCGTATGAATATTATTTTCGTTCAATATTCGTAAGGGTATTATTTATTTCATATTCTGAAGAGATATTATTTTTCGTATTCGTATGAATATTATTTTCGTTCAATATTCGTAAGGAATATCATCTTCGTTCAATATTCGTAAGAGGAATTATTTCTTTCGATTGTAAGGGATATTATGCTTTTCAGTATTCATAAGGAATAATATTTTCTTCCATACTCTGTAGTATGTGAGTAATATTATTTCGTCTCATATTCCTGATTATAACCTCATTCTGTTAAAGTATTGCTTCTATACTCCATGAAATTAATAGAATATCCTTGATATTTACTCTTCATCCATTATCTTTTCATAGAAATATTATTCTGAGCATTCTTGATAATTATTGATCTTTTCATGTCGAAATACTATTCATGAATTACTATTCACGGGTTACTATTTACCTGGTTGCTATTCACTCAAATAATATTCACTCGGGTATTCGGGGTACTATTCACGAGGTACTATTCCCGAAGTACTATTCGTAGGGTACTATTCATCCGAAAAATATATTTCTTTTCTAACTAAATTATTTTTGATACATGAATATTATTCTTGAATTTTACTCCACAAAGCAGCATCATGTTGACAAATTGGATGTTTTTAAACTCTGGATAAATTTAAAGTCTTTAATATTTATCCTTTAATTCGTTTGATTAATGCTTATATCATTGTCATCATCCTCACGCTTATATTATGATGAAAGTCATCTTTAGCTTACGTGCAAAGACGAACTGTTGATTGATAGCTTTGGCCCATACTGCAAAGATGAACATGTGTATGACATGATCATAACCAATGGTGATAATAACGAATATCCTTGGCCCGTAGTGCATGGATAATTCGATGATGTGATTGGCAGGATCATGACCATTAGTTAACAGTTAAATGTCTTTGGCCGTAGTGCACTGACAGACAATTGATTGATATGATCATGACCATTGGTTTTATAGTTGAATATCTTTGGCCCGTGGTGCAGAGGTAGACAACTGATTGGTATGATCATTGTTATTACATTTGAATATCTTTAGCTTTTGGGGTAAGGATATTGAGTAAACGTTCTATTAAGCCTTTGTGACAAGGAGAAACCGTTAATTTACATGATTATAAATGTGACAACCCGATATTTTCTATATAAATAAATAAGAAATTTTGTGTATAATTTTTTTTTATATACTAAGGATGAGGATTTGTACAAGATATTGTGTATATGTATTTATGTGGTAAATATAAAATATATTTATTACATGAAAAATTGTAAATGATTTTATTTAGAATCATGGTTTATTCTCAAATATAATTTTATAATAATTATTTCCATATTGGAAATGTTTTTATCGATTATTTTCTATGAAAATGAAATTTATATTTATAACAATTATTTTATTAAATGAAGTTTATTCAGTTAATTAAGTTATTTATGAAAGGTAAATCGGATATAGAATCCAAACCCTAATTTCGGGTTTTATCAGGAAATGAGAATAATAATATTATATTATTATTTATTAGTATAGATGTGTATGATTATGTGTGGAACAATTTTATGATTGTACGACCAAACCCTAATAATATTTTTACCGACCCTAATCTTGGTCTTGGATAACGAATAATAATAATATTATGATATTTGAATATTTTAAGTGTTATAATATGAATTGCATGTACACGAGCTGATAATAATTGATCAATTGTGTTATAGTACTCGAAAACCCTAGTTTCACTGTATAAGATTTAATACTGTATATATCTGTGTTATATGATATAAAGTTATGTGTTACTTTAAAGTGTTTTAAATTAGAAACCTAAATTATAATTGTATTTTTTTATACTAGAAAACCCTAATTGTGTTTTTAGAAATCCTAGTTAATGGAATTGATAAAACCTAAATTGCTAAGATTAGCTAGATTAAATATACTAGTGTTATTAAATCCATAATACTTTGTCCAAATCATTTTTGTTCCATAAAAATTAATAATAAAATGACTTTTATGCCCTTTTGCACATGTGCTAAGAGATTGAGTGTGGATCTTGCTATATTTTGGGTTGGTTACCAACTCTAGATATGATGAAGATATTAAGCAACAAGTGGCAACAATCAAACTCAGCAATCATTCCCTAGAGCTAGTATATAAGATTAAAGAAAGAAAAATTGGCTCATTTTGCTATTTTAATCACCAACACTCCTCTTAGATTTTCTCTCTCTAAAACCAACGAGTTTCAGTGTTATATTCGCCCAAAAATCCAGCCCCACGAAATTCCATATTAAATCAGTAGCTTTAGATCAAGATCAAACCCAAGAAAGGTATAAAACTTAAGCTAGAAAATCTGTCCATATTTTGTGTTTAGATTTTGTGTTTAAGTGTTATAATATGTTGGTTTTAATATCTAGTGATGATCTGGGTTGCTAGATGTTAGATCCATAACATCTAGACGCTCAGAATTAAAGATCTTCAATGTCCGGAAATAGCTTGATTCTGTGGTCTGACAATGAATGTCAGTGGCCACAGATCCTTGCTCGATGATGTTTTGTGTTGTTTTTAAGTTGTTAATAGTAGTCCTGCATGTTGTCTTTAATCTGTAAAAAGAAGTAAGGTCATATCTATTATAGATCAAAAGTTATTTGAGGTCAAATCACGTTGACCGAGCTTGACTGTCTGAGTTCTGGCTAACCCAGAAACAGTCTTCAGTGTCTGACAACATGTTTGGGGCTTCTGATCTTGATGTTAGTTGTTGTTTTGTTTGATTTGTTGAAGCTGGGTTGTAGTATAGTATATTGACTATAGATTCATGCCTTTACATTGTTAAAATATTACTTATACTGAAATTTGTGGCTGGTCAAAGTAGTAGAGAAATCCATATTTTCGGTTTTCTGGAAAACCCAGAAAACTTATGAACACTGATTCTGTCAGAGGTTGACCGACTTGTAATTGTTTGATGTGTTGATGTTTGGTGTATTTTATGTAATGAATAAGTAGTCCTACATGTGGTCTACACATTAAAGCTCTTAGATCTCAAAAATAGTTAACGTGCAGCAAGTTACTAGTGATCAAAAGTAGTCAGTCGGACTGTTCTTCAATTCTGAGAAACCCAGAAATGAAGAACAACCTCTGACAACGAGTTTAGGCGGCTAGATCTGGCTGGTGTTATGTGTTTTATCCATGATTATTGTTGTATCTTATAGTCTTGTAATTGTACTACACAATCTGACCAAAATCAAGTCCAGAGTCACAGCACACACAAAGTTATGCACGGTCAAACATAGCATCTCGGTTCTGAGTATGAATTTCTGGGCATGAATGAAGAACACCTATAGCGACGGTTCTGTCGCTATAGGTGGTCTTTAGCGACGGAAATCAGTTTATTTTCTGAAAATTAATAAAAAAAATAGAAAAAAATAGTTTTTAATTATTAAAAATACAAAATAAATTATTAAAAATTATTTTAAATTCTGAAAATTTGTTTTTAATTATTTTAAATATATTTCATAAATATTTAATATTTTTAGAATATTAAATGTAATTAATTTATTTAATTAGAATATTAAATAAATTATTTAAAAATGATTTTAATATTTGAAAAATCATTTTAAATTATGTTATGATATAAGAAAATATTTTAAGTTATTTTTGATAACTTTTTATATTATTTGATAATTTACATTAATAAATTAATATTAATGATAATTAAGTTATTTACTAAAATGAAGTAAATAAATAAATTAAAAATGATTTTATTATTTTAAAAATCATTTTAAATAATAATGAGATATTTAAGAATATTTTAAGTTATAAAATATTACTTTTAATATTTAATGGTTAATTTCATTAATTAATGATTAATAATGATATTAAAGTTATTTAATAATTATATTAAATAATTTGGTTTAAAAATGATTTTTATAATCATTTTAAATGAAAATAAAGTGTTTAAAGATATTTTAAGTTATAAGATATAATTTCATTAATAATTTAATATTAATGATATAATAATGATATTAAATTTATTTAATTATTATATTAAATAAATAGTTTTAAAAATGGTTTTATTTATTTAAAAATCATTTAAAAAGGATATAAGTGAGTTAAAAATATTTTAAGTTGTAACTCATAACTTTTAATATTTGAATAATGATATTTTAATAGAATTGTTTGATATTTAAATCATTTAATAATGATTCTGATATTTCAAAAATTATGATAAATGGTAATTATTGTGTTAAAATTATTATGAGGTCATGAAAAATATTGTGACTGTTGTTTAAGTTATCTAATTAAATATTTCGATATAGAATAGAGTCTTAGACTCGAGTATTAAATAATAAGGCTGTCGATACGTCGGCATGTTTCAGAAATTGATCTGAACTTAGATAGGATTGACTTGTAAGTTGTTTAATTGTGATGTAATGGTCGTTAAGTTATGTGACAACGTGATTAGGAATGTACTGACTGCTATATGCAGTAGTATGTGTTATGATATAATGTTCTAATCGGATGATTGATTTGCTTAATGATAGGTTGTGATAAAAAGGGTAGAATTAAGTTAAGAAATTGTAGCAGCGCATCAGGCAAGTACCCTACCTTTGCATTTTCTTTATGCATTGGATATATGTAAGAATGTTTCAAATTTATATTATTATTGTATAGATTTTTAAAGTCTATATTATATACGCCTATTGATTATCAGCATGTTAGTATATGATATTTCATATATGTATTCTGTTCGTTAATTTCTATAAATGATTTTACAAGTGTCCCCACTTGGATAATCATAGTAGTTAATCGCATGTTGATATTCCTTTGATATACATATATGTTAAATTATAGTTTATTGTTGGATAAGATAAAACCTTTGACTTGGAACCCTGACAAATATGAACATCCCTTACCAGGAAAAAATTTTATGCGCCTAAGGCGGATCATGTAAATGGTAACACCATTTTTGTAATGTAGTATTGATCAATGCAGGACACAACGGGCTGATCACCCCCGTGTTCGTAAGTTATGACGGTTCACAGATGAATTTTCTGTTTAACCTTTTCAAAAATGAAAATAATGTTCATACTATGTCATATAAAACCTTTATATAGTCTGTACGTAGTTTCAAAAATTTGAAATAGTTATGTAGTTATTGTTGATATAGATTACTTCACAATTGTTGCCTTGTTGTAGAAGAATAATATATAGAAAACATTTAAATGATTTCAGTTCATATATATATATATATATATATATATATATATATATATATATATTTTTAATACTTGCTGGGCACTCAAATGCTCATCCTTGCTAATTTAAATGTTTTCAGTTAAGAGCGAATAACCTGAAGGTTCTGTCAAAAACAAAGGGAAAGGGAAGATAGCTGGTTGACTGAAGTTGTTATTAATTGTAATAGTTAAGATTATGAAGACTATGATATATACTATTATTAATATGACTGTTATTGTATGTTTAAAGGTTACGTACCTGGGAGGTGAACTCTGATGATTAAGTATTGTAAGATGTTTGTTTATATATTATTGTTATTATTATTATTAGTATATCCCGCTCATAGAAATGATATCGTGAAGTACCGAGTTCGGGTTTCAAGTATCCGGGTTCAGGGACTTTACAGGATGGTATCAGAGTTGTAGGTTATAAACATTAAGAATGTGAAGCCTAGGATTATAAGCTTAGTAGAAAACTTTTATAGAATAAGTTAGTTAGGGGAGGGTTAATGAGATTCAACAAGTATTATAGTACGGAATAAAATATCTTTTCATTTTATCAATGAATATATTTTATTGTGGTACTAATGTTGTTGTTGATTATTTATTGTGATCATAGGATGGCTGACGAGGGTTCAAATAGTTACTCGGTGAACCAAGAGTCAAGGGACTCTAGTAGTGAGTCCATGGAGCTTGCAATGATAGGAGATTTGTTGACTAGAAATGTTGAGCTAGAGAACAGGATTGAGCATGTGGAGGCAAAGAACCAGACCCTTCAGATTTCAGGACAACAATATAGGGACGTCGCTTATCAAGCACAGGCAGAGATAGCTGAGTTACGAAGAAGGTTGAAGCGGAAAGAGCTACAGTTAGGACATATGAAAGTTGAGATGGAGGCGAAAGATGCAAAAATAGATACCTTGGAGAAATTTTTAGACAATGCCTTTAGGAAGTTTGACACGGAGTGAATCGAGCTGTCCTCCAGTAGTGAGAGCAAGCGTTAATTTGTACTCATGTTAGATATAGTCCCACTTTTGTGTTTCTATTAGGGACTGTTTAGTTGTTGTAAATCCTTATGCTTTGTTGAATGCATGGGATGGTACTAGACCCCAATCTATAGTTTAGTAAAGGGTATGTGGTAGTGAATCCTCACTTTTGTTTAATAGAGGATAGTTGGTGGTAAGCAGTTTATGTCCTAAGCATTTATAGAAGTATGTAAGATGTTTAGTCGGTCTGTATTTAAATCATGGTATAGGAATATATAAATGGCTCATATAGAGTTTATAAAGAAATAAAAGATAACATAAATAGAACTATTAGTTGTTGCATGTATATACTAATCAGGATAATTTATGTATGTAGATGTCTGGAGAAAAAGGTCTGATGTATGCCTATAACATGAAGAAGGATCAAACCCATATACCAGAGCTAATATCGCAGCCAATAGCTGAAATAGAAGCTCGCAATGAAACCAACTCGGATGAGGTGGTTATCGTGGAAAATGTAGCACCAGATCCGAAAATGGTAGAGCTGACAGATAGTGATTCAGATCCCAAAATTAAAGCCGGACCAGCATCAATGGAGATACAAAATTTGAGGAACCAGATTTCTTCTCTGGAAAAGTTGTGGGAAATAGAGAAGCTGCTGAATAACCAGTTACGTCAGGTATTAATAGAAACGATGGAAGGGCAGGATAGACTAAAAATTCAAATTGAACAGATGGGGGCTTCAAGCAACACTTCGTGTGTAGCTCCAAGAGATAAGGGAAAGAGAAAAATAGAAGACCGTAATTTAGGAAGACCTAGTAAGAAGTGGAAAAGAATATGCTATCTATTTGGCTTTGAGGGACATACTACTCAGTATTGTCCTGATTATGAACGGGGAGCATGCTTTGTTTGTGGAAGGAAAGATCATCAGACAAAGAGTTGTCCAAGAAAAAGAGCTTATTAACTAGATATTATAGATTTCGTTGTGAAGGCTTGTTTAATGTAATATGTTTGCTTAATATGTCTGTGTGATGTAATATTCTAAAACTTTTGTGTTAGTAAGGTTGTAAATCCCGATTACTGTAATCACCAAGGGATGAATGATGTTTTAAGCAGTTATGCTATGTTATGAAAATTATCTATTAAAGTAATATGAATCTAAGTTTGAATTATGTTTAAAAAGTATAAACTTGCATGATAAGATGTAGAATGTAAGATTAATTTATGGTTTTTACTTCACCAGAAAATGCCGCCAAGACGTCAAACTCGAAACCAAAGGGTAGAAGGATCTGTCAACAACGTTGAGGGATAGCAACCAGTAGACCCGATACAGCATTTTGCGAATATAATAGCTCAGACCATGAAACAAGGAATACCAGCAGCAGGGAATCAACTGAATAATCACTTAGCAAATTTCAAAGATTTTAAAGCTGTAGGACCACCCGAATTTAAAGGTACAACTGATCCTGTAGAAGCTCAAACCTGGATTAAAGAAATTGAGAAGGCGTTTGTAATAGCTAGAGTAGATGAAGGGCAGAAGACGGTTTTTGCCACTTATATGATGAAGGGTGAGGCAAACTTCTGGTGGGAAGCGAATCAGGCGAGAGCGTGAGAGGGTGTAGTGGCTTGGCAAAGATTTAAAACCTTATTTTTTGAGAATTACTTTTCTACTAGTATGCAGGCTAGGATGGAGGTAAAATTTTTAGAGTTGAAACAAGGAGAGATGTCAGTTGCGGATTACGCCGCTAAATTTAATGAGTTAGCTAGATTTGCTCCACATCAAGTTGATACAGAGGCTAGGAAGGCGAGAAGATTCGAGTTAGGATTGAAACCCTGGATCTATAACAAAGTGGCAGTGTTGCAGATTCCAACGTTTGCAGATTCCAACGTTTGCAGCACTTATGGAAAAGGCGATAATTGCTGAGGAAGGGAGTGAGATCATGAGTCTCTATAACAAAGAGAGGAAGAACAAAAGTAAGGTTGAGGCAGCTGAGAAGGGGAAAGTTAATAGTGGAAGTAAGGGAGGAAACGAAAAGAGAAAGGTGAACTTTTTTAAAAATGTACAGGTAAAACAAGAGGGTGTGAAAAAGCAGGCAGTTCAATGTAAAACTTGTGGGAAGAACCATTCAGGTGTGTGTTTGAAAGGGAAACATGTGTGTTTCAAATGCGGGAAAGAGGGCCACATCTCTCCCAATTTCCCAAATCCTAGGAAATATAGTGGCTGTTTTGTTTGCGGTTCGATGGAACACAAGGTGAAGGAATGTCCGAAGAAGAGGGAAGAAACTGGTAGTGTGCATACGGGCAGGGGTAGTGGAACGTTAGCAATCACAGGACCAACGTCATCCAGTAAGCCAACAAAGTCAACTTCAAGGGTCTTCAATATGACGGTTCAAGACACGGTGGCAGTTGGCAATGCAGTTCCGGGTAATATTCAAATAACTTTTATTTGCGTAATTAGAATGTTTCTATTTTTAGTAAATTGTTTTATAAAGAAATTTTGAGGGAGAAATTTGAGTTCTTTTAGGAATTAAATTTCCGTTTAATCAGAAAGACAAGTTTTATGTGATTAGTTAAGATCAGTTCGATCAAAGTTGATCGAGATCTATTCATGATGATTTTGTATCTTATGTGCCCGTTATGTGTAGGTTTTAAAGCGGTGATTCCGGGGTGGAATCCTTATAAGGGAGGGTGAATGTGACAACCCGATATTTTCTATATAAATAAATAAGAAATTTTGTGTATAATTTTTTTTATATACTAAGGATGAGGATTTGTACAAGATATTGTGTATATGTATTTATGTGGTAAATATAAAATATATTTATTACATGAAAAATTGTAAATGATTTTATTTAGAATCATGGTTTATTCTCAAATATAATTTTATAATAATTATTTCCATATTGGAAATGTTTTTATCGATTATTTTCTATGAAAATGAAATTTATATTTATAACAATTATTTTATTAAATGAAGTTTATTCAGTTAATTAAGTTATTTATGAAAGGTAAATCGGATATAGAATCCAAACCCTAATTTCGGGTTTTATCAGGAAATGAGAATAATAATATTATATTATTATTTATTAGTATAGATGTGTATGATTATGTGTGGAACAATTTTATGATTGTACGACCAAACCCTAATAATATTTTTACCGACCCTAATCTTGGTCTTGGATAACGAATAATAATAATATTATGATATTTGAATATTTTAAGTGTTATAATATGAATTGCATGTACGCGAGCTGATAATAATTGATCAATTGTGTTATAGTACTCGAAAACCCTAGTTTCACTGTATAAGATTTATTACTGTATATATCTATGTTATATGATATAAAGTTATGTGTTACTTTAAAGTGTTTTAAATTAGAAACCTAAATTATAATTGTATTTTTTTTATACTAGAAAACCCTAATTGTGTTTTTAGAAATCCTAGTTAATGGAATTGATAAAACCTAAATTGTTAAGATTAGCTAGATTAAATATACTAGTGTTATTAAATCCATAATACTTTGTCCAAATCATTTTTGTTCCATAAAAATTAATAAAAAAAATGACTTTTATGCCCTTTTGCACATGTGCTAAGAGATTGAGTGTGGATCTTGCTATATTTTGGGTTGGTTACCAACTCTAGATATGATGAAGATATTAAGCAACAAGTGGCAGCAATCAAACTCAGCAATCATTCCCTAGAGCTAGTATATAAGATTAAAGAAAGAAAAATTGGCTCATTTTGTTATTTTAATCACCAACACTCCTCTTAGATTTTCTCTCTCTAAAACCAACGAGTTTCAGTGTTATATTAGCCCAAAAATCCAGCCCCACGAAATTCCATATCAAATCAGTAGCTTTAGATCAAGATCAAACCCAAGAAAGGTATAAAACTTAAGCTAGAAAATCTGTCCATATTTTGTGTTTAGATTTTGTGTTTAAGTGTTATAATATGTTGGTTTTAATATCTAGTGATGATCTGAGTTGCTAGATGTTAGATCCATAACATCTAGACGCTCAGAATTGAAGATCTTCAATGTCCGGAAATAGCTTAATTCTGCGGTCTGACAATGAATGCCAGTGGCCACAGATCCTTGCTCGATGATGTTTTGTGTTGTTTTTAAGTTGTTAATAGTAGTCCTGCATGCTGTCTTTAATCTGTAAAAAGAAGTAAGGTCATATCTATTATAGATCAAAAGTTATTTGAGGTCAAATCACGTTGACCGAGCTTGACTGTCTGAGTTCTGGGTAACCAGAAACAGTCTTCAGTGTCTGACAACATGTTTGGGGCTTCTGATCTTGCTGTTAGTTGTTGTTTTGTTTGATTTGTTGAAGTTGGGTTGTAGTATAGTATATTGACTATAGATTCATGCCTTTACATTGTTAAAATATTACTTATACTGAAATTTGTGGCTGGTTAAAGTAGTAGAGAAATCCATATTTTCGGTTTTCTAGAAAACCCAGAAAACTTATGAACACTGATTCTGTCAGAGGTTGACCGGCTTGTAATTGTTTGATGTGTTGATGTTTGGTGTATTTTATGTAATGAATAAGTAGTCCTACATGTGGTCTACACATTAAAGCTCTTAGATCTCAAAAATAGTTAATGTGCAGCAAGTTACTAGTGATCAAAAGTAGTCATTCGGGCTGTTCTTCAATTCTGGGAAACCCAGAAATGAAGAACAGCCTCTGACAAGGAGTTTAGGCGGCTAGATCTGGCTGGTGTTATGTGTTTTATCCATGATTATTGTTGTATCTTATAGTCTTGTAATTGTACTACACAATCTGACCAAAATCAAGTCCAGAATCACAGCACACACAAAGTTATGCACGGTCAAACATAGCCTCTCGGTTCTGAGTATGAATTTCTGGGCATGAATGAAGAACATGAAGAACACCTATAGCGACGGTTCTGTCGCTATAGGTGGTCTTTAGCGACGGAAATCAGTTTATTTTCTGAAAATTAATAAAAAATAGAAAAATAGTTTTTAATTATTAAAAATACAAAATAAATTATTAAAAATTATTTTAAATTCTGAAAATTAGTTTTTAATTATTT
Source organism: Panax japonicus (assembly GCA_020205505.1). Lineage (NCBI taxonomy): Eukaryota > Viridiplantae > Streptophyta > Magnoliopsida > Apiales > Araliaceae > Panax > Panax japonicus. The sequence goes on along the minus strand of CM035100.1, from coordinate 15,985,139 downwards.
TAAATATATTTCATAAATATTTAATATTTTTGGAATATTAAAAGTAATTAATTTATTTAATTAGAATATTAAATAAATTATTTAAAAATGATTTTAATATTTGAAAAATTATTTTAAATTATCTTATGATATAAGAAAATATTTTAAGTTATTTTTGATAACTTTTTATATTATTTGATAATTTACATTAATAAATTAATATTAATGATAATTAAGTTATTTACTAAAATGAAGTAAATAAATAAATTAAAAATGATTTTATTATTTTAAAAATCATTTTAAATAATAATGAGATATTTAAGAATATTTTAAGTTATAAAATATAACTTTTAATATTTAATGGTTAATTTCATTAATTAATGATTAATAATGATATTAAAGTTATTTAATAATTATATTAAATAATTTGGTTTAAAAATGATTTTTATAATCATTTTAAATGAAAATGAAGTGTTTAAAGATATTTTAAGTTATAAGATATAATTTCATTAATAATTTAATATTAATGATATAATAATGATATTAAATTTATTTAATTATTATATTAAATAAATAGTTTTAAAAATGGTTTTATTTATTTAAAAATCATTTAAAAAGGATATAAGTGAGTTAAAAATATTTTAAGTTGTAACTCATAACTTTTAATATTTGAATAATGATATTTTAATAGAATTGTTTGATATTTAAATTATTTAATAATGATTCTGATATTTCAAAAATTATGATAAATGGTAATTATTGTGTTAAAATTATTATGAGGTCATGAAAAATATTGTGACTGTTGTTTAAGTTATCTAATTAAATATTTCGATATAGAATAGAGTCTTAGACTCGAGTATTAAATAATAAGGCTGTCGATACGTCGGCATGTTTCAGAAATTGATCTGAACTTAGATAGGATTGACTTGTAAGTTGTTTAATTGTGATGTAATGGTCGTTAAGTTATGTGACAACGTGATTAGGAATGTACTGACTGCTATATGCAGTAGTATGTGTTATGATATAATGTTCTAATCGGATGATTGATTTGCTTAATGATAGGTTGTGATAAAAAAGGGTAGAATTAAGTTAAGAAATTGTAGCAGCGCATTAGGCAAGTACCCTACCTTTGCATTTTCTTTATGCATTGGATATATGTAAGAATGTTTCAAATTTATATTATTATTGTATAGATTTTTAAAGTCTATATTATATACGCCTATTGATTATCAGCATGTTAGTATATGATATTTCATATATGTATTCTGTTCGTTAATTTCTATAAATGATTTTACAAGTGTCCCCACTTGGATAATCATAGTAGTTAATCGCATGTTGATATTCCTTTGATATACATATATGTTAAATTATAGTTTATTGTTGGATAAGATAAAACCTTTGACTTCCATTAGAGTTTTAATTTCTATAGTCGCTATTAAAAATTTAATAATTCATCAAATGGATGTTAAAACTGCATTTTTTAATGGAGATTTAGAAGAGGAGATTTATATGGACCAACCTTAGGCAATGAACATAAAGTTTGTAAATTAGTTAAATCTTTATATGGTCTTAAACAAGCTCCTAAAAAATGGAATGATAAATTTGATAGTGTGATGACTTCTAATGGATATAAATTAAATGATGGAGATAGATGTATATATACCAAATTTAATAATGAGAATTGTGGTGTTATTGTATGTCTTTAAGTGGATGACTTGCTTATTTTTGGAACCAATATTGATGTTTGTTGGGTAAAATCTAATTACGCACAACACACAAGTATATGTGGTCAACAAGTAATAAAGTGAAAGTAGAGTATCGTTCCCACGAGGAATTGTTTAATAAAAATCACCAAGTACTAACCCGTAACCGACTCAATCTTATTTAAACAAAGGAATTTCAAATTATATGATTAAACTACTATTAAATTCCATAAGTTAAATTAAGATTACGGAGATTTAAGATCACAACTTCACTTATTGCTTCATTTAAGTTAACACACTTTTCGTTAATTATTCTCTATCCTGAATTGTTAATCAAGAACACTAAAGTAGATAAAACCACCTCTGGATGCATAATACCCATACTCACTTAAATCCACAGATGATAGAATTAAGCAAGACACCCTAATTAACTAATCCACTATATCTCTATGTGAATTACAATTAAAAAGGATTTGAAGCACAAGTTCTCTATAAGATTACATATGGCGTAAAGGCATATCTCTATCCTAAACACGAATCATGAATTCCATCTATGCAGAAATCACAAACACATGTTATCATGATCAGATCTAAATCTATACTTCATCTCTCGAGTTCATATAGTTTATCTCGGTAATTGTTAGCTAGGCAATTAAGCAATTAAGTCCAAATCACAATAGACAATAATCATAATAGAACATAACAATTGATAGCGAGTCATATTAAAATAAACTACACAATAAGATCCATTTTAATCTCAAACAAAGAATTAGTTCATTGAATTAAAACTAAGAATCCACACTTGAATACACATTAAAAGACAAAAATAGAAGTAGATAAGATGATAGAATCTATTGTCTGTAGATTTGATGCTCTTTCCTTGCTCCTACTTTGAATCTTCAATGGTCTCCAAGTTGCTTCAATCTCCAAAACTCATTAGAACTAGGGTTTTGACCTAATCTACTCTAATCTAATGGAGTTCTCTCTCTCCCCCCAATCCTTGTGAATATCCTCCTTTTATAAGTCTCTTTATATGTCTTTAAGTCCTCTTAGAAGTCCTTGAGTCAATCGGATCGAACCAATCCTTCTTGGACTCAAATTTAGACAAATTTCGCTTTTTCTACGCGTACCCCCGCCTCGGCGGAGGGGGGTTTAAGGAAAAAAGGGCCCACCCCGGTGGGGGTCCCTATTGCCTCTTTTTTAGTCTTAACAAAAGAGCTCTAACTCATGCAAGCATACATGAGTCAACAAGTAATATAGAGCAAGTAAAGTATCGATCCCACAGAGAAAGCTGTTTAACTTAAACTATTATTCATTAATTAATTCAATATATTTAGATGCTCAAACTAATGACAATACTTGGTTTGTTCTCGAATTGCAAATAACAACTAAAACAATAATAACGATAGAATAAAGGATATTGGAACTAATGGGATCTTAAATTCATTTATACTTCATTTAATCGCCACTATCATGCATAACTTGTTCACATATCACAAGAAAGTAGCCAAGAGCACTAAAAGAGTATTAGCCATTTTTCAATGCACTAAGACCTACTTACACAGCATCCATAGATGATAGACTCTATGTAATCATCAATATAACCAAAATCACTATATGTCTATGTGAAATTGCAACTATATTGATTTTAAGTGCAAGCCCTTATTCTAACTTATACGGTGAAACAGTATATGTCTATTTGGTTCACGAAATACATAAGCCATATCACACAGCCCTATATACGTATACTATCATGATTACAGTCCATATTTATATGTTCATTGTTAATTCCATGCAAATACTGAAACGAATGATGATCAAGCATTCAAACATACAAAACAATCATGACAAACATCCCATATGATATGCAAAATAAACCAGCATTTAAGCATGCAATCAAACTACATATTAAAATCCGTTAGAATCCCATAATGGAGTTTAGTTCATGATTGAACCAAGCCATTATGGGATCAAATCTAAACATGTTCAATAAACGACAATTGAAAGATGAAAGATAAAACTATCAAATACAATTGTTGAATATAAATCAATATTCAAATCCTCATAAGAATCCAGTAAAACTGATATTAATAATCCACTCTAGTAGAAAATCCCAAGAAGGAGTAAAAAAGTAGAGTTGTGGCCTCCTTCTACGTTGGAATCTCCCCCAGAGAGTAAAACCCTAATTCCCAAGTAAAGATACGTGGAAAACTTAATAAAAATGTCATGTAACACCCCTGACACCGGTCAGGAATCGTTTTAAATCAATTACAACCCTTAAAGTTTAGAAATAAAATAAGACAAGTCAGCAGCTTCAGGTCTCGCGCGCGGCCGTGCACTCCTCCAGCTTGATATGCTCGCGGCCGCGAGACTTGCAGTAAGTTTGTATGTTTGGCCAATCTCGCGTGCGCTCCCTAGGCTTGTCTTTCTCGGGGTCGTGCAACTTACAGTAGGTTCCAAGGTATGGCTGGGTAATCGTGCGGGCGTGCGCTCTCAAGGCTATTTTGCCGCGCGGCTTGCAATCTTCAGATCCTGGTTCTTGTTCTGGTTCTATCATGCTACTGCTGCTGCTACTTGTTCCGTCATGCTTCATCTCCTTGCTCCATTGAATCTCCTTACCATGCATATCCCATCTTTTGCCTCGTCTCAAGCATCCATTATCCTTGTGCTCAATAACACCACCAAAATAGGCAGATTCTTGCACTTATTCACCAAAAGGAGTTTTAAGTATGCAAAATGCAAATTATCATGAAATGCAGCTAAAACCCACTAAAATGTGCTTGAGATGGGCATAGTTCGCATGAATTGGTACTCCATAAGTAGGTGTAAATCCTACTTATCAAATACCCCTAAACTTGAACCATTGCTTTCCCTCAAGCAATGCATACTAATGAACAATAAAAATGCAACTATATTACTATGAAACTAATTCTCACATTGTCCCAACCATCATAGAAATTCAGTCCAATTTGCCTCAGCAAATTTTTTTCTAGATTCGAGAATACAGATTCAAATCAAACTGCAGGCATAATGTCATATACTCATATAATTCAAAAATGCTATACAGATGTGTGTGTGTGTGTGTTGTGTTCGCCCAATACTTGATTTAGGTGTAGAATGCTCATGTTATCTTGCTCAAACCAGAAAAATTATAGCTTAAATCAAGACTTATGTATATATATGCAACTCGGACTATTCGAACATCTTAAAATAAACTAAAGTTCAACAATGGGCTTAACTGCTTTATTCTACTCATGAGGGAGACTTTCACACTTTCCCGCGGTGTTCAATGCTATTTTTTTCCTTTTCTTTTCTTCATGACTGTGCAATGTCTTACTCCATTAGGCACACTGCTACCCCTTAGCGAGCTTTTGACCAACAACTCCCAGACCATGAAAGACCTTAGGGTGCTAGGTGTAGAGACAATCCCCTTGGGCGTACTTACTCAAGTAGCTAGGGCCCCGAAGTAAGACTAGCCATGTTATTTTTACTTTTCTTTCTTTTTCTTTTTTTTATACACAGATACCCATGTTTTCCCAAAGTTTAAAAATCGATGTTGTATATAGTCTAAAAGTCACTTTTTACATATTTCTCTTTTTAACACTACATTTTCCTATCGAGCAATGCACAACGTACTTCTTATACCACAAGTTCTTGTGAAAACATTTGTGCAAACCGAGAGCATTTAAACAGCATTATTAATTTCATTGTATAAAACGTTATATCTCATCTCATGTTATCCACAATATTCAGAAATCATTTAAAAACTTTACTATTATCATTGGCTAGACAAAAATTTCTATATGGTAAGAACTGCGAGGTATGCAATTATACATGCAACGATATGCTAAAATGAAATCTAAACATGCAATAAAAATTAACTAATCATGCAAAACTATATGCAAAACTAAAAATACTAACTACTACCCAATACCCCCAAACTTAAAATATTCAATGTCCCAATCGAATGAATGTAAAGGGTACGAAAACTACCCTAATTATCGGTGGTTCCACCCTCCTCGGGTGGTGAATCCGGTGGTGGATATGGTGTTGCGGTTCCAAACTAAGGCCATTCTTGTGTTGTTCCTTGTTACGCAAACGCTTTGACTAAAGCCCTTGTGAGTCTCGTCGCAAATGTGCCCAAATTATCGTATATGGCATCGACCTTGCGCTCCAACCTTCTGAACTGGCGATCGCCATTGGTGGCACGCGCGTGCGTGGACGGGCCCGCCTCATCTGTTTGCGGGGGTTGTTGTGGTGGCTTTAGAAAAATGGGCTGAAGGATGAATCCTAGTCCGCGTGAATGCGGTACACCCCCTGTCCAGTCCTCGAATTTTTCGATCTTAGCATGAGTAATGTCCTGGATTGGGTATTGCATCTACTCATTGCCCCAGTTGCATCCCTGATTAGCACAAAGCATGGAAACCACGGATGCGTGCGGAATGCTCCTAATCGTTCCTCCCCGTAGATAGCATAACATATTCTCGTGAATGAGATGACCAATGTCAATGTACGTTTCGGTGATTATGCCCCACAAAATACTTGCCCTCTCCGCTATTATTTCGTGCTGATGGGCGGAAGGCATGAGCTTGGCGCATATGAACAAGTTCCATACTTTTGCATAGTGATTTAGGGCTACAGCTGGGAATATACACGGTTGTGTCGTGCCAACTTTATATGTCCATTTCGTACTCGGCACACATAACTCTGCAATAATCAACTCCATGTCGGTCTCCAAATGAGCACCGGTTACCCAATTAGCAGCCCCCACTAGCACTGCATCAGTAATTTTGAAAATTAATCAGATGGCACGGGGTCTATAATCTACCTCGATACCACGAACCAGAGATATTCCACTCATAGTGACCTTGGCATTGGCCTAGAATTCACGAACTACGCTCATAGGAACCGGTATTGGAGTAGCCATCAGTCCACCACAGCCTCTTTCTCGAATCATAGAGCACAACTGGCCATCCTGTCCCGCCGGTTTGAATCCTTGCTCCTTGACAAACGTTTTTTTTCATAATATGGTAGTACTCTTGTTTCCAAGTTGAGGAACTTGGTATGATCCACAATATCAGCCTCTTGGCTGCCTCAAGAGGAAGAAGAAGATGATGTAATAGACCTTGCTCGTTTAGGCCCCATTTGTGTTTGATAGAGGTTGCACAAATTTTATGATGGAGAATGAAGAAAAGCTTAAAGAAATTCTACCCCAATACTCGTTTCTTCACTCCAACTTGGAACCCTAGCTTTATAGTGCACTTTGGAGAAGTTGAGGAGGTATGGACTTTGAATGAGGCATGAATCGTGGCTAATTGATTGAGAGATGTACGGCACAACTTGTAACTGATAGATAGATAGCTACATGAGTTATGGAGAGTGCGAGAATTTCGCGTCTGTTATTATCCCATATGAGAGTCCCACTGGTCCACAACTCCGTTTTTAAACTATTCAGATCTGTCTTAATCTGGTGTCGCACGCGGCCGCGCGAAAATATATTGAGTTGAGCACACGGGCGCGAGACTTACAGAAGGTTTGATGATCAGATTGGCTTGGCGTGCGGGCGCGCGCGTTTGTGTTGCATGGGCCACGCGGCCGCGCGACCCTGGTATCTGCCATTCTAAAGTTTGATTGTACTCTTCTCATCAGTGATGCTTTCCAATAATGGTACCTGCACAGATATTAATGCATATGGTTTAGGCATGAATTAGTGGCCACATAATGCTAATATCGCGCAAATAATCTCCATGCAATTCTTGCTACACACTTACGCATGAACATATAGTATCCTTTTAACAATGAATTAGACATACTAACTAAAATACTCCAAAATGAATAACTAAATAAAATAAATCAATTGGGGTAGAAATGATGGGTTGCCTCCCATCCAGCGCTAAGTTATAGTCAATTTGCTTGACTATCTCTGAATCTCACGTCACATCAAGAATTGAGGTGCCTTCCTTGATGTCCTCTGCGCCCCAAAATTTAATGAATTTGGCTTTCGTCAACGGCTCTACCTTCAACTTTGAACTATTGCCTGTTACACACCTCACCTGTTCATAATTCCTTGATATCTGTACCTCATCCTGCAGGACCCGATCTACCAAGTCAACCAACAAACATTCTTCTTCGTCTGTTGGGAACTTCATTGCCTTAAAGACGTTGAATGTGACCTCTTGATCATGTACGCGCATAGTGAGTTCCCCTTTTTGCACATCTATCGAAGCCCTGCCTGTGGCTAAAAATGGTCTCCCCAGTATTATCGGTATACTCTTGTCCTCTTCGAAATCTAGGATGATAAAGTCAACCGGAAAAATGAACTTATCCATCTTAACTAACACATCTTCAACAATTCCCCGTGGATACATGATGGATCTCTCAGCTAGCTATAGTGATATGTTTGTCGGCCTTGGGGCCGGCAGTCCCAACTGATTGAACACTGACAAGGGCATCAAGTTTATACTTGCCCCCAAATCACATAAACACTTACTAAAACTCATCTTCCCGATTGTGCACAAAATTGTGAAGTTGCCCGGATCTTTCAGCTTTGGAGGTAGTTTGCGTTGGAGCACTGCGCTGCATTCTTCTATTAAGGCTACTGTTTCACACTCATCTAATCTTCTCTTCCTTGACAATATACCTATCATGAACTTTGTGTAGCTTAGCATTTGTTCCAATGCCTCGGAGAAAGGTATGTTGATCTGCAGCTTTTTGAATACCTCCAAAAACTTACTGAACTGTTTGTCTTTTTATTGTTTAACTAACATATGTAGATATAGTACTTGAGGGTGAATTGGTGGTACTGGACCCTTAAACGTCTCCTCTGAACCTGCTTTGTCTTTCTCTTCCTACTGACCCTCAGATTTCTCCAAATTTTCTTTCTCAGTAGCTGGCTCCTCTGCCTCGTGCGGCTGCGCACCCTCCTCAGTGTATTCTCGCGCGGGCGTGCGACTTGCAATAAATGACAAATCTTTCCCAGATTTCAATGTGATCGCTTGACACTGTTCCTTTCCTTCTCTTCTTGGATTTGTCTCCGTACTACTTGGCAATGACCCCTGGGGCTTGTTAGTAAGCATGTTCGCCATTTACCCCATTTGAGTTTCCAGATTTTTTATAGCCACTGCTTGGCTCTTAATCAAAACTTCTGTGTTTGCCATGTATTTCATCATCATCTCCTCCACTTCTGATTTCTTTTCTTGCTGAGGTGCAGCTGGAGTGTGATGTTGCTATTGTTGTTGAGAAAATCCTGGCGGAAAGGGTGGTCTAGGATTAAACTGCGGCTGCGCTGGTTATGCCTAAAATTTATTATTTAGTTGAAACTGAGTCTGTTGATTCCCTTGATTATTCGACCAACTAAAGTTTGGATGATTTCTGTTGTTGGGGTGGTATGTGTTCTAAAATTGCCCTTGGTCTTTTCTATAAGTTACTCACATACTGCACTAATTTAGAGCTAATAGCACATTGATCCGTCTAGTGTGACCCTGCATAAATCTCACATACGAAGGCAACCGTCTTTATATTTCCTTCTGCCAAAGTATCTATCTTCTTTGGCATGGCTGCCATCTATGCTGACAACTGAGTGATATCATCAACCTCCAACACACCTACAACTTTGGTTTGTGGCATTCGAGATATAGGATTCTGAAAATCATTCGATGCCATTATCTCAATAAGGTCATAGGCTTCTTTATAGTTCTTTGCCCATAATGTCCCTCCTGCAGCTACATCTACGATCGGTCTCGACTGCCATCCCAATCCATTATTAAACGTGTTGATTACCATCCAATCTGGCATACCGTGATATGGGCACTTTCTTAGCATTTCTTTGTATCTCTCTTATGCTTCATATAATGACTCGCCCTGTTGTTGCTTAAACTGAGAGATAGTTGTCCTCATCTTAGTAGTCTTATCCATTGGGAAGAACTTAGCTAAGAACTTCTGTGTTAAGTCCTCCCATGTAGTTATAGATCCCGCTAGCAGAGAATGCAGCCAACTTTTCGCTTTATCCCTCAATGAAAATGAGAACAACCTTAGTCTAATAGCATCCTCCGTCACACCATTGTATCTGAATGTATCACAAATTTCGATGAAACTTAACAGGTGTTCATTCGGATCATCTGTAGTAGCACCCCCAAACTGAACTGTATTCTCCACCATTTGAATAGTGCCAGTTTTTATCTCGAATGTATTTGTTGCTATCGCTGGTCTGACTATGCTAGACTGTAGTCCATTAATATTGGGCATGGAATACTCCTTCAGATCCCTATGCTCTTCTCTTTGATCTTCTCCTTGTGCCTCAGCTTCCATGTTAGCTGTCGTGTTTTCCACTTGTTCTTGTAAATTTCTACGAACAAGCGTTTTTCAACCTCTCCCGTTTATATTATCCTGAACAGTTGTTAAATCGGGATTGGATGACCGCGTGCGCATAATACTTTATCCAAATTCCTGAAACAAAAACAAAAACTGAAATGAGATAAGACTAGAATTGTCTAAGTCATACAATATAGCTTAAAACTAATGATAGTAAAACTAAATTAAATGCCTTTCCACGACAACGGCGCCAAAAACTTGTTGCCTCTTTTTTAGTCTTAACAAAAGAGCTCTAACTCATGCAAGCATACATGCGTCAACAAGTAATATAGAGCAAGTAAAGTATCGATCCCACAGAGAAAGTTGTTTAACTTAAACTACTATTCATTAATTAATTCATTATATTTAGATGCTCAAACTAATGACAAAACTTGGTTTGTTCTCGAATTGCAAATAACCACTAAAACAATAATAACGATAGAATAAATGATATTGGAATTAATGGGATCCTAACTTCATTTAATACTTCATTTAATTGCCACTATCATGCATGACTTGTTCGCATATCACAAGAAAGTAGCCAAGAGCACTAAAAGAGTATTAGCCATTTTTCAATGCACTAAGACCTACTTACATAGCATCCACAGATGATAGACTCTATGTAATCATCAATATAACTAAAATCACTATATGTCTATGTGAAATTGCAACTATATTAATTTTAAGTTCAAGCCCTTATTCTAACTTATACGGTGAAACAATATATGTCTATCTGGTTCACGAAATACATAAGCCATATCATACAGCCCTATATACGTATACTATCATGATTACAGTCCATATTTGCATGTTCATTGTCAATTCCATGCAAATACTGAAACGAATGATGATCAAGTATTTATACATACAAAAAAATCATGACAGACATCCCATATGATATGCAAAACAAACCAGCATTTAAGCATGCAATCAAACTACATATTAAAATCCGTTAGAATCTCATAATGGAGTTTAGTTCATGACTGAACCAAAAGCTATTATGGGATCAAATCTAAACATGGTCAATAAACGACAATTGAAAGATGAAAGATAAAACTATCAAATCCAATTAAATATAAATCAATATTCAGATCCTCATAAGAATCCAGCAAAACTGATATTAATAATCCAGACTGGTAGGAAATCCCAAGAAGGAGTAGAAAAGTAGAGTTGTGGCCTCCTTCTATGTTGTAATCTCCCCAAGAGAGTAAAACCCTAATTCCCAAGTAAAGGTACGTGAAAAACTTAATAAAAATGTCAAGTGATACGCCTGACACCAGTTATGAATCGTTTTAAATCAATTATAACCCTCAAAGTTTGGAAATAAAATAAGACAAGTCAGCAGCTTCAGGTCTCGCGCGTGGTCGCACGCTCCTCCGGCTTGATATGCTCGTGGCAGCGAGACTTGCAGTAAGTTTGTATGTTTGGCCGATCTCGCGCGCGCTCCCTAGGCTTGTCCTTCTCCTGGCCGCACAACTTGTAGTAGGTTCCAAGGTCTGGCTGGGTAATCGCACGGGCGCGTACTCTCAAGGCTATTCTGCCTCGCGGCCGCGCGGTTTGCAATCTGTAGATCTCGGTTCTTATTCTGGTTCTATCATGCTACTGCTGCTGCTACTTATTCCGTCATGCTTCATCTCCTTGCTTCATTGCATCTTCATGCCATGCATATCCCATCTTTTTCCTCGTCTCAAGCATCCATTAGCCTTGTGCTCAATAACACCACCAAAACAGGCCGATTCTTGCACTAATTCACCAAAAGGAGTTTTAATTATGCGAAATGCAAATTATCATGAAATGCAGCTAAACCCCACTAAAATGTACTTGAGATGGGCATAGTTCCAATGAATTGGTACTCCATAAATAGGTTTAAATCCTACTTATCAGTCCCTACTATTTTTCAGCTTGTATGCCCGCCCCGGTGGGGGTTTTGTGAAGGGATACCCCGCCCCGGCGGGGGTGCTTTTTCTGCTGTAGTGTCCTCTGCTAAAATGGCCATAACATTTGATTCGGGAGGAGTTAAAAGGGCCGCCACCTATCAAATCGAAGATATCGACAGGTTCTACAACTTTCATTCTTTGAGAATTGACAGATTCGGATTGGGTCAAGGTGGAAATCGGGCTTGAAGTATATGCTATGTAAATTGCAAACATGAGAACTCTTAGATTTGATCTTTGTTGATAAAAAAGCCATAACTCTCGCATACAAGCTCCGATTGGGATGATTCAAGATGTTACGGAAAGATAAGAAGAAGCTTTACGGTATAATCCAAGTTCCAAGCATAGAACATGCATCCACCTTGGTGTTAAAAGCCCTGAAATCTTCCCTTCTTGTATTTGCTTGCATATTTTAGTCCAAAAGATGTTTGAATTGCTTTTCCTTGCTTCTTCATGCCAATGTTATGTCATAGCCTACAAAATAACATAAAATGTATGAAAAATAACTAAGAAACATAGGTTTAAGCAACTAATTCAAGTAATAGATACCGGATAAATAGGTATAAAACCTACTTATCAATGTTATATATGAGACTAAAAATATGTTATCCTCTAAATTTAATATGAAAGACTTGGGAGAAGTAAATGTTATTCTCAGAATTAATTTGAGAAAAGTTTGTAATGGGTATATGATTTCTCATGATCATTATAAGAAGAAAATGCTTAAGAGATTTGGACATTATAATGTTAATCCTGTTAGTACTCCGTATGATTCTTGTTTACATTTAAAAAACACATGAGGGACCTAGTGTATTTCAATCTGAGTATGCCCAAATCATAGGTTACTTAATGTATCTTACGAATTGCATAAGACCTGATATATCATATGCAGTTAATAGACTCAGCAGATACACTTATAATCCTATTAAGGATTATTGGACTGCTTTATGTAGAATACTCAAGTATCTGCGAGGTACTATTGGATTTGGTTAGTATTATTGTGGTAATCCTACAGTTCTTGAGGGCTATAGTGATGCCAACTGAATCTCTGATTCAGATGAAATCAAATCAATGAGTGGTTACATATTTACCTTAGCAGGAGAAGCAGTTTCATGGAAGTCTACTAAACAGACTTGTATAACTCGCTCTACTATGGTGTCTGAGTTTATTGCCTTAGAGAAGGTAGGTTCTGAAGCAGAGTGGCTCAGAAATCTTTTGAGAAATATTCCTTTATGGATGAGACCAGTTCCATATGTGTCTCTACATTATGATTGTCAAGCTGCTATAGGCAGAGCGAAAAATAAGAGCTATAATGGCAAGAGTAGGCATATACGCCTCAGATATAATATTGTGAGAGAGCTGTTATGTGATGGGATTATATCCCTTAACTTTGTAAGATCAGAGTTAAATCTGGCGGATCTTCTGACAAAGCCACTAAGTAAGAGGCTAGTGAGCAATACATCGTGGGGGATGGAACTACTGTCTATTACAAAAATCAACAATGATGGAAACCCAACCTATATGAATGGTAATCCTAGGAAGTAGGTTCATATGGATAACAACAAGTCATTGGTTGATTGGTTGAGACAATATCCATTTTGTACATATTTGAGTTCATCTCTATGGTGTAGGATAGTATAATTCTACAGTGTTAGAGGTTGAGTTATATACTCTTAATGTTTTCCATAGTCCTATTGGGTGATGTGTTTAACTGTAGAACATATTTGATGCAAACACCTATATGAGTGTAGAGGTAGGGCTGCCTCTTATGAAAATAAGGCAGGTTTTCTAGAGCGCTAATGAATTCCGGGTATGACGCAAGGCCAAAATGTGCCAAATCGTGTAGAACAACTTCTATTAAAGTTTATAGTGTGAGTAATATGATTACTGATTCATAATAAGGATGAAGGTTCATAGAAATTTTCATTTCACCAAATTCCTATGAATCAAGTTCTATTCACTCTATACATTGGTTCTTAGTCCAAAAGACACTAGTGTTAATGCACTGCATTCTTATATTTCTTATTTAACTTATTTTATTTTTACTTTGTAATATGTGGGGAATTGTTGTATTTTATGTTAAATAAAATATTACAAAGTTAAATAAAATATACATATTAATTTATGGAGATTTGTAACTGTTAAAAATATATTAAATACCTATTATTGGGATATTACCGTTGCCATATTATTGGGATATATTATCGTTGCCTTCTATTCTCATATAAACGTTAAGGAAAGGCTCATCATATATATTTCTCTTCTTTACAGCAACAGGAAGAGTGAATATATATATATATATATATATATTAGTTGTACTAACAAATATAGTTTATATATATACTGTCATTGCTCATTGCTGCTAAACTATATTTGTTAGTACAACTTATATATATATATAATATATATACTACTTTACTTCCTTATATATATATATATATATATATATATATATATATATATATATATATATATATATATTCATCTTTCTCACACATATATTATATACATTAAATATTTTTATATATATGGTACAATTTTTGAGTCTGAGTAAGGAAAATTAAGAGTTGTTCCTTGGTCATTCAACTATTTCAAGTGATGATTAGTTTGGTGAAGAGCCATTGAATCCTAGAGTAGAATTTTGTCAGTGACTTTAGCACCGAGAAAAGTTCTCCGAGGGGCAAAATTTCTACTTAAGGACAGTGCACTGCACGCCTCTGCTCAACATAATTCGCTCTGAATCGATCAGTTCTATTTCTGCCCTTCTTTTCTTTGATAGTTGAATCCTATATTTTATTAGTATTTCTCCAACAATATAAGATCACCCAAAAGTTTGAATTTTCTAGTAACCCAAACGATTCAGAATTCTTTCAAAAATCAAGGGTCACACTAGGTTTTTAGCTTTTTAACTAATTTTACGAAAACAATAGTCATAAGTACTTCGTTACACAAGCTTTTGCCTCCATTCCAATTGGGTGGTGTTCTTAACTCCTAGGAACATAACACAATACCTTAGAAATTAGTTTTTATATTTGGAACCCCGCACGAAAAGGGTCCCAAAACAGCCCGTTACAGTCCACTAATAGACCTTTCTTCCTTCCTTTACGTATAGGTTCATATTTTTCATTTTTGGTTCCATTTTCATGAAAATTAACAAGGAGTTTAACATATTTAAACCATACACATCCTTATAACTCCAAGATCCTTCATGATCCTTCATTATAAACAATTACAACCACAAACAAAGTACTTCTTAACAACTATAAAGCTTTTAAAAGAAAAAGAGGAAGTTAGGGTTCTATGTTCTTACCTCTTCTTATTCTTGCTTCTTTACTAAGGCTTGATGATTGATTCCTGTTCTTACTTCTCGTCCTCTTTGCTCCTTATCTTTGTTTCTTTCTTTCTCTCCTCTTCTATCTCTCTAGTTTTCTCTCTCTCTTTCTTAATTAGCTTACAAGATGAAATGAAATGTAAAATGGCTATGTGTTAGATGATTAATGAATCCTCCAACAAATAACCTGACCATGCTTCTAAGGGTTAACCATCTATAATTAATTAACTAAAGCTAGACAAAATGATAACTTAAGGCTTGGTTTGACAAGAATAATTTGGTGGGAGGGAACAAAGCATTAAAGGTTTATTTAATTGGATAAAACTTACTATAAATGGTAAGTGAATCATCACCTTATCCCCCTCCTTATATGGTAGGACACCCCCCTTAGTAACTCTCATTTTTGTCTTTTTATTTCCCACATGCTTGAATTCCTAACACATGACACATGGACTTCCTTTCCTTTCTTCACCTTTTCCCCATTCATTTAACCACATGATAATTAATTAGGAAGTGACACATGCCCCTTTTTACTTACTTTGGCTCCAAACATCTAGGTTTTAACCCTAGAGCTAAAGCCTTGACTCAACCTTAACCAAACCGTATTAACCCTAGGCTCAACCCTAACCAAACCATTTCAAAGCCTAGGTTTCACTTAACTTGGTTACTTTTTAAAGTTATTATTTTTTTCTAGTTTCTTTCTAGTTAGCTTTTCTAACTTTTACATTTAGTCAAAACATTGACTTTCTCATTTTATAAATTGGTTTACGCTTTTCGTCTCCATTTCCCGAATAAAAATTTAAAAAATAAAAAAACATTTATCGTGTGACTAATGTTTATAAGTCTTTTTCCTGGAAAAACATTTATTAGAGATTTCATCTCTCCTTCTCAAATAAACGCTATAACGTAATTCACAATTTTCAAAATAAAAACGTTTATTAGCATATTTTGAATAGTATTTTAGTGTTTTTCTCAGAAATTTTTATTTTTCTTTTAAAAAAATCCCAACACTTAATCATAATCATATAGCACATAATCTAGGTCAAAAATCGACCCTTAACCACATAAAATGGAATATTATTCATAAAATTTCTTTTTATTAAATAATATTCATAAACCTTATTTTAAAGGTAAATTGGAATCCTATATCGTCACACGTTGTTCATGGTATAACACAAATTTTGAGGGCCACATACAGGATGGCCCTAGTTGAGATGAAGGAATTGATGATACAATTACAAGAATTACTAGATAAGAAGTACATCCAATAGAGTGTGTCTCTGTGGGGAGCACCAATGTTATTCGTTAAGAAGGACGAATCATTTAGGTACCAAGAATTGAACAAGATGACGATCAGGAATAAGTACCCATTGCCCAGGATCGATGATCTCTCTAATCAGTTGAAAGCGGATAGGTACTTTTCTAAGATAGGGTTGAGGAAGGGATATCACCAATTGAAAGTAACACGTGAAGATGTACCTAAAACGGCGTTTAGGACTTGTTATGGTCATTATGAGTTTTTGGTAATGTCATTCGGGATAACAAATGTGCCAGTTGTATTTATGGATTTAATAAATCACGTGTTCAAATTGTATTTGAGAAAAATTTATAGTTGTGTTCATAGATGATATCCTAATCGATTCCAAAACTCAGGAAGATCATGCTAAACACTTAAGGATAGTGTTGGAAGCATTAAGGAAGGAGAGGTTGTACACGAATTTTTCAGAGTGTGAATTTTAGCTATAGAGAGTCCAATTTTTGGGGCATGTGATTAACAAGGAAGGTATATCGGTAGATCCAGCGAAGGTGGAGGAGATGATTAATTGGGAACGCAGCTGAGGTTGAGTACGACATATCATCCTCAAACAGATGAACAAAGTGAGAGAACAATTCAGAACTTGGAGGACATACTAAGAACATGTGTCATGGACTTTAAAGGAAATTTGGATGATCAGCTACCTCTAGCGAGTATAGGTATGCCACCTTACAAAGCGTTATACGGAAGGAAGTGCAGATCGCCATTGTTCTAGGACGAGGTAAGGGAGTGCCGACTGTTGGGACAAGAATTGGTACAACAAACGACAACATGTCACATATAAGAGCAAGGCTTGTTACAACTCAAGACTAACAGAAGAAATATGTAGATCAACATGACATAGATTAGATCAGAAATTGTGAAAGTAATAAGAACAAGGCTTGTTGCAGCTCAAGACAGATAGAAAAAATATGCAGATCAACATGACAGAGATAAGATCAGAAATTGTGAAAGTAATAAGAGCAAGGCCTATTGCAACTCAAGACCGACAGAAGAAATATGCAGATCAACATCGCAAGAAGTGAGACTTTGAAGCCGTTAGTTATGTATTCTTAATGGTATCTCCCTAGAAGGGGAAGATACGATTTAGGAAGAAAGGGAAGCTCAATCAAAAATTCATAGAACCATTTGAAGTAAAAAGAACAGTAGGGGAGGTAGCTTACGAAGTAGCCCTACCATTGGAGTTGGAGCACATACATAATGTGTTTCATGTGTCGGTTCTACGACCGTATAAGTCAGACTACAAACATGTAATAGAATATGAGACTATTAAATTTGAAAAAGACTTAACATGTGAAGAAATTCACGCGGTCAAAGGTTTATTTAGACCTAGATTACGTGTTATGTGATTATGAATATGCATTGGGGATTTTTTTTAACGAAATAATTTTTTTTCCGATAAAAAGCTAAATCACTATTTATAAAACATAGAAAACGCTTTTCATTTTTTTAACTTTTCGAATTATGACATATCTTTTATTTAGAAAAGGGAGATGTAATCTCCAATAAAAATGTTTTATAAAAAAACGTAAAAATACTATTCATGTTAAAAACACATTTTTTTGTATTTTTGAATTACGACATAGCATTTGTTCGAGAAATGGGGATGAAAAATGAAATCAAAAATTAGAAATGAGATAGTCAATATTTTGACTAAACGTAAAATTTAGAAAAGCTAACTAGAAAAAAACTATTAAAAATAAGAAGTTTGAAAAGTAACCAAGCTAAGTGAAGCCTAGGGTTTAAAATGATTTTCCTAGGGTTAGTATGGCTTGACCATGGTTGAGCCAAGGGTTAGTGTGGCTTAGCTAGGGTTGGAGTCAAGGTTGAGCATAGGGTTCAAAACTAGATGTGTGGAGCCAAAGTCTTGGTTGTTAAATGTGTCACTTATTAAGTAAGATGATGGCCATGTGTCAGTTGCTAGCATTTTGGCATGAGGTACAATGAATATGGAAAAGGTGAAGGAGGGAGAGGTGTCTAGCCATGGGGGCTTGGGGGGACAAAGTTAGTGAGTCACTTATAATTTATAGTAAGTTTTTACCCATTAAGCAAGTCATTTAATGTCTTCTTCCCTCCATCCATTATGTGCTTGCCAAACAAGGCCTTAAGTAATAATTTTGTCTAGCTTAGGTTTGTTTAATTGAGGTAAGATTAACTTAACTCAAGCTTGGTTAGGTTAAGTGTATGATGATTTAATTAATTATCCAACACTTAGCCATTTTATTCATCTTCATATGTCTAGAAAGAAAAAAGAGAAAAGGAAAGAAGTTGCCAGCAAGAATAAGAAAAAGAAAGTGAGCGAGAGGGAGAGGGAGAGAGAGAGAGAGCTTGGACGGAATGAGAAAAAGGAGGAGAAGAGAGAAAGTAAGATTTGATCTATGATCATCTATGTAAGACCCCAACATTTTGAATAAAGATTAAATTTTCTCAAAATATATTTTTGAATATTATAGTGTGGATTTGATATAATGTTATAGTTGTGGGTAATATTTACAAATTTTGCAAAGTACGCAAGTTGTTATATAATATTCGATTGGTCAGGGAATATTCGTTTTAACAGGGAATTTTCGTACAATAGCACAATCATTGGTGGACCCCCACAATGGAATTATTGTCGGATTGAGAAAACGACAAAAATACTTTATGAATATAACGGCGGAAGTTTTACCGTTAACTATTGAAACACCTGGTGTTAAAAGTACAATAATACGCGTGGTTGTATAGTAGTACATGGTATTGATTATTTATGCTTACGTGAGAAGTCACTTAGTTATACTTAATTATTGTTACAGTAATTACTGCATCATATCTCTCATATTATTGATTCAATTATTGTCACAGTATCATTTGTATAATATTTTATTTTATTAAATCAATAATTGAGATGACAAAGTTATTCATATTATTATTTACAATATTGACAATGTCTATAAGTTCTGTCAAGGAGAGGTTTGGTCACCTAATTGCGTGCCAATAAGGAGAAATCCTTATCGGAAAGCCCTCTCTTTCCTGGGAATGACCTGGTTGTTAAATATTGTGAGTTGTAATATTAATGATGAATAAGTTGTGTTGATTAAAAATGATTTTTGATAGTTTCATTGTGTTAGGATTATTAGTGTTAGTGGAAATCGACATCTATTCTGATGATAATTGATGTCTAGGGGTTATATTGATAAATCGGATAATTTATCGAATAAATGAGCAATTAATTGCTATTAATTTTCATAATTATATAACTATTTGTTCACATGTGTGTACTATTGAATCACATTATTTACTATTAGGGGAGTTGGTGCAAGATTGATAATACTTGCATGACTAAGTTAAAAATGGAGGTATAGATGGAGGTACTATACTGTAATTCGTATGTTTCATATGATTATACTATTGATTCACATGATTGAACTATTGATTCACATTATTTACTATTAGGGGGGGTGGTGCAAGTTTGATAATACTTACAGGACTAAATTAAAAATGAAAGAAAAGTTAGAGGTATTGTACTGTAATTTTTTGAGGCCCAAAACGTGCAATTATCGAAACTATATTTTCCAATAAATAGAATCTCATTCTTCCTTCATTTTTCACCAATTCACAAAAGCTTTAGGGTGATTATTATAGAAATAAATTATAGAGAGAAAGAAGAAGAGAAGTATGCTACCTCACTATTCCAATATCCAATTTTTCTAAGGTAAGGGGTTTTATTTCTTTTGTATTCGTGAAGAGAACTTTTGTTATTCCATTCTTTATTATTCTGCTGGAATAACCAGTATACTCGGACTACTCTATACTTGGTGACATTCTTCTATTATTTCATCTTTATTATTATTCTGTTGGAATATCCTGTCTGTGCGTTTTACGCCGGACCTTGTTCCGTCTTTATTATTATTCTGTTCGAATATCATGTCTGTGCGTTTTACGCCAGACCTAATTCCGTCTTTATTATTATTCTGTTGAAATATCCTGTTTGTGCGAATTTTGCCTGACTTGGTTCCGTTACTTATTATTCTGTTGGAATAACCTGTCTATGCGAAGTACCGCATGCATAGTGATTTCTTTTGTTATTCCATTCGTTATTATACTCAGTTGGAATTAGTGGAATATCCATGATATTTGCGCTTCATCCAGTATCTTTTCATGGAAATATTCTTCTGAGAATTCTTGATTTTTACTCTACAAAGCAGTATCATGTTGACAATTTGGACGTTATTAGTTCCTAGATAAATTAATTCTTGAACTTGTTTTATTGAATTCGTATATCATTGTTGTAAGACCCCGAATTTTATGAAATAAAAGTATTCAATTTTTTCTTATAATTACAATTCAGTAAATAGTTAAATTGATAAAAGTTTAAAGTTACGGGTGATATATAAAAAAAATTCAAAATAAGCAAGTGGTTATAAAATACTCATTTCTAACGGGGAATATTCGTTTGGTCATGGAATATTCTTTCTGTCGGAGAATATTCGTACGACGGCGCAGCCATTTGTGGGCCCCATAACAGAATAACAGTCGGATGAAGAAAATGACAAAAGGTAGTTTTTATAAATAACAGCGTAGTTGTTACCGTTAACACTGTTGGAATAGCCGGGGGTTAAAATATAGTAATACGCGTTGTTGCACAGTAGCATACGGTATTGCACCAATTATTGATTCTTACGTAAGAAGGCACTACTCAATAATTATTACAGTAATTACTGTTCAGTATTTTTTTGATTCAATAATTGTTGTGTTGATATTTTATATTACTGTTGTTTTAATAATTGTCACTACACAGTATTTTCTATTATCGAAGTAATAATTCATATTATCTGAATAATATTATTAGATAACATTATTGGTAATGTCTAGAAAGTTCTGTCTAAGGAGAGGTTTGGTCACCTAATTGCACGCCAGTAAGGAGAAATTCTTATTGGAAAGCCCCCTCTTTCCTGGGAACTGCCTGGTTGTCATTATTGTGATTCTATAATATTATTTGTGAATAATTAATTATTGATTTATATGATGAGGAAAATATTCATTTTATGTGGATATAGATGGAGAAAAAAATTTTAAGTGACAATTGTTGAAAATCTATATTTTATCTTTTCTGATAAAATAATATTTTATTATATTATTATAATATAATAATGGTGATATTTTTATAATGAATGTGGGATATATGAGTATATGAGGAGGAAGAGTATTTTTGTTACATTAAATGATTAACACATGTTTTGTGTGTCGGTGGACCTCATTTCTTGACTGAAATTTGATTATAGCTTGTAAAATCGTCCGTATGTGGATTTCGGTCAATTTCTGTTTGGAATTTGGAAAACCTTTCTTCTGCAAAGTTGTAGAGAATTGAATTTCCTATAAAAAATCGCGAGATTCGAATTTTTTGATAAAAGAGCTATTATTATGAATTATTGAAGTTCCGAAGTTCCGAAATAATTGATTTTTGAAAGTTTTAATTATTTTTAATAACAAAAATGTTTTTTTTATGTAGTTGACTATTGGTGGCTGATGTTGGATCTGATTTAGTGTTCGTAATAATTTAATATATATTATATTAATATTATATTAAATTTTCTGCTTTGGTGTTCTAAGCATTTTTCTATAAATAGGATGCTTAGGTTAGAATTGAAAATCACACCAGAAACTATAGTTTTCTCTCTATTTCTCTCTCTATATTATCGAGTGTATTCTTGTGAGTATTTTGATATCTTGAGTGTTGCTATACGGTGCAAGTTCACTCAGCGTTATTCCTATCAGAAGTACTGCTCTTTTGAGGTAAGGGATAGTAAGGGATAGTAAGGAATTTTAAGGGATTGTAAGGGATATTTTTTTTTTAAAAGATATTATTTCTTCAATATCATTATGCCGAAATATTGGTTGGAACTTTTTATCAAATTTAGAACTTTTTCATGTCGGGGTTACTATTCACGAGTTACTATTCACGAGTTACTATTCATGAGTTAATATTCACGAGATACTATTCACGAGTTACTATTAACAAATTACTATTCATGAGTTACTATTCACGAGTTACTATTCACGAGTTACTATTCACTACAGAATTGGTTTCGTTTTCTAACCAAATTATAGTTGATTTATGAATATTACTCTGGAGATTAAAACTATGTATTGATTAAATTGATTTTATTATCATATATAACATTTTTATAACCCTAATGCTGAAATTCTCTTTCACTGGAGTGTAAAGATGGGTAGATTATTGGTATGATCATGACTAGGGTTCTCTTTGGCTAGTAGTGAAAAGTTGAATTGTGACTGGTATGATCATGATCATTTAATTTATAATTGAATATCTTTAGCTTAAGTGCAAATGTGAATTGATCAACATGGTTATAATTATTGTTTATATAAATTTTGAAATGATTATTTATTTCTTTGAGATATTAATATATTTGGAATGTAGTGCCAATATGAACTGTTGATGAATATATTTTCCATGTAGTGCAAATATGAACTGTTGAGGAATATCTTTGGCATGTAGTGCAAAGATGAATTATTAATGAATATCTTTAGCCTGTAGTGCAAAGATGACCTATTGTTGAATATCTTTGGCATGTAGTACAAAGATAAAATGATAATGAATATCTTTGGCCCGTAGTGCAAAGATGAATTTATTAGTATGATTATGAACACGAACTGTGATTTGGTATAACCATGATCTTTGATGTTTCAGGTAAAGACAGGCGATGAAAATTATCTTTGTCCTGGATGAGGAAAGGAATTTAGAACTACAATTACGATTATGAGTTATACACGTGATTGTGGACAGGAATTGTTGATTGATGTTACAGGGATAAAATATTATTGGTGGACTTTTAACATGGAGAAGATAATAGATTTTATGGTCTATTTGACTCTTCTAATGGATTGCTCGTTTCGCTGCAACTATGGTTGAAAAGTTTTATCATCTACCATATGTTCTAAATCTCTAATTTATTATTGATGAAGGCTATTGAGAATTTAGTTATCTTTAGTCATGATATTCTTTACTGAGCTAGTTGTGCTTATCCTTCTACTTCACAATTCCTTTCAGGTAATACGAGTGTAGCTGGGTCGAGCGAGGGTAACATAGGAATAGAACGGTGGGCATCATTTAGTAGTTATATTTGTTGAATCAAATAGGGTGAAGCGAACCCAACGTTGGAAGGGCGTTTTGACAGTATCATACAAGATGTCTAATGACATACAACCTCGTATCATCATAAGACAGGGATGTGCTCATCCACTTGTGGAGTATATATACGAGCACTACCTATATAATCTTGGAGTTTGGTTGAAGTATAATTCTCAATTAGAGACCGTGGAGATAATGATATGTCAAGAGAAGACACACCATTAGGAAGAATATGATAGTAATCTTCTCGTTTTTCTTTGGGGTCTATTAGGTCAACCAAGGATAATTATGTGGCCATATCATATCTATCATAACCTAGACGCATGGCCTCCTATGTATGAAGGTTTCCTTGAACACTTTCCAAAGATTCTAATTTCTAAAACAGTTTTTTACTATACCTTTATGTAAGGTGTCATTGTGACGTGCAATCCAAAGTTGGTGTCCAGAGTTACAGTTGGTATATATTTGTATCCAAACTCACAGCATATGTGTTGTTGTATTTTGCACGATAATTGTTGTAATAAAGTTGTAGTTGTTTTCTGTACCATGTATTTGGCGACTCAAAATGGGTTGGATGGATTGGACCTATTTTGGGGGCGTCACAATTGTCATCATCCTCATGTTTATATTTTGTTTAAAGTCATCTGTCGCCTATAGTGCATAGATGGTCTTGGTATGATTATGACCAGGGATTATTTGGTGTAATCATGACCGTAATGTTACAAATGATGTGCAAAAAGTTCTCATTGGCCCGTAGTGTATTGATGGACAGTTGTTGACATGATCATGACCATTAATGAATACATAAATATTCTTGGCCCGTAGTGCATGGATAATTGTGGTCGTGATACTAAAGAATATCATTGGCCGTAGTGCAGGGGTGATTCGATGATGTGGATTATTTATTAAGCTGAGTCCCAGCGATAAAAGTGATGAAAAACCTTCTAAATCATAAAAGATAGTAGATTTTATTCTCTACTTAACTCTTTTAATAGATTGCTTGTTCCGCTGCAGTTAAACTTGATGGTTGTTATATTGTATCAGTTTAACACTGTTGAAGGCTAACGATAATATATTCTGCATTATCTTAGTCATAATATTTCCTACTGGGCTAGTTGAGCTCACCCTTTTACTTTTATTGTTCTCTTCAGGAAATGAAAACGTAGCAGGGACTAGTCGTAGAATGGAGTGACGGACCAGATGATAGCATTAGTAGTCATCACTATTTAGTGAAATAGTGGAAAATAAACGTAATAATATTGAATTTGAGTTTGTATATTGTCTAGATGACAATATTTGTATTAAAACTCACAGCTTATGTTTTGTCGTACGTTACACGACAGTTGTATAATTAAGTTGTATTTGCATTCTGTACCATGTATTTGACGACTCATAATAGGTGATGTATACCTATTTTGGGGGCGTCATAATTGGAATCAAAGCTTAGGGATAAGATCCCTGGCTAAGATGTGAGACTAGAACTAGGAGGGGAGAGACGGGGAATTCCTTCGCTAGTATGACATACCTAAGTTTATTTAGTATTTAATTGGTTGGTCAGAGTATATGGATAATATGTTGCATGTCAATTAACCCTTGTTTTGTGGCAGTATTTGAAAATGGCATCCGAGAATAATGAGAATAGCAATAGAGCACAAGAGACCGTTAAGTCTCCACAGATCAACAATCAGAATAATGTGCATCAGGAAGGCGACAATCCTCATGCAAACAACAACACTGACCAAATGATGAACGATGGAATGTTTAGAGGCTTTATACAATTCATGCAACATCAGGCGAGAACGACTCATGTCCAAAATATAGGTGGAAACACTGGAAACTCTCGGACGGTTACCGCTAAACAGTTCAAGGAGCTAGGACCACCGGATTTTATTGGAGAGCCAAAACCAGTTAAGGCTGAAGCATGGATAAAGCAGATCACCAAGATATTTGATGTCTTGGGATGCTCCGAGGAGCAAAAGGTTCCCTTCGCCACCTTCATGTTGCATGAAGAGGCAGATTACTGGTGGGAATCTGTAAAACGTACCCAGTCTGACGCACTCAAGATGTCTTGAGAGAAGTTCCAAGAGCTATTCAATGACAAGTACATTCCCGAAAGTATTCGTCACATGAAAGAGGATTATGCAAATCCACTCGCTGAGTATATCTACGAGCACTACCTATAGGATCTTGGAGTTTAATGTTCAATTACAGATAGTGTAGATAGTTATATGTCAAGAGAAGACTCACCAATGGAAGGACCATGATAGTAACCTTCTCATTTTTTTTGGGGTCTATTGGGTCAATCAAGGATAATTTTGTGGGTATATGATATCTATCATAACTTAGATTCATGGCCTCATATGTACGAAGGTTTCCTTGAGCACTTCCCAAAGATTTTAATTTCTAAAACAGTTCTAGATTGTACCTTTATGTAAGGTATCACTGTAGGTGTTGTCCATAGTTGGGACATGAGTCATAGTTGGTATTAAAACTCACAATATATATGTTGTTGTATTTTGCACGACAATTGTTGTAATAAAGTTGTAGTTGTTTTCTGTACCATGTATTTGGCGACTCAGAATGGGTGTTGTATACCTATTTTGGGGGCGATACAGATTACACCAGAGTTCTTAAGTCAGTTCCACTTTGGAGCAATGGTGCAAATGTGGGAGGCAAGGAAAGATGGAACAAAACATCGAGGAAGGCGATTCATTGGGTGTATTAATTATCGGGTAAGATTTTGGAAAGATGTTTTTTTTATTTCTTTCCATATGATTGCTTATGTTAATGGTTGGTGTGTTAATTGATGTGTAATAGGACAAGAGAGCTTACTGCGATTTCTTTAAATGGTACGATCCACCATTTCCTGATAGAGCTGTTATTGAATATTTTACATTAAAGTTGAAGATGAGCATAGAGATGTTGGATAAATTAAAGAATGAAAATAGTGAGAAGACCAAGTGTAAAACCCCGAATTTTATGAAATAAAAGTATTCAATTTTTCTATTCAATAAATGGTTAAATTGATAAAAAGAAAAGTTAAGGGTGTTATATAATTTTTTTTTCAAAATAAGCAGTGGTTATAAAATATTCATTGTTGTCGGGGAATATTCGTTTGGTCGTGGAATATTCTTGTTGTCGGGGAATATTCGTACGACGACGCAGCCATTTGTGGGCCCCATAACAAAATAACTGTCGGATAAAGAAAATGACAAATTTGAGTTTTTATAAATAACGGCGTAATCGTTACCGTTAACACTGTTGGAATACCCGGTGGGTAAAATAAAGTAATACGCGTTGTTGCACAGTAGCACACGGTATTGCACAGTATTTTTGAATTATTGATTCTTACGTAAGAAGGCACTACTCAATAATTGTTACAGTAATTACTGTTCAATATTTTATTGATTCAATAATTGCTGCGTTGATATTTTATATTATTTTTGTTTCAATAATTATCACTGCACATTATTTTCCATTATCAGATCAATAATTCATATTATTTGAATAATATTATTAGATAGCATTATTGACAATGTCTTGAAAGTTCTGTTAAGGAGAGGTTTGGTCACCTAATTGTGCGCCGATAAAGAGAAATCCTTATCGAAAAGCCCCCTCTTTCCTGGGAACTACCTAGTTGTCATTATTGTGATTCTGTAATATTATTTGTGAATAATTAATTATTCGTTTATATGATAATGAAATATTTATTTGATGTGGATATAAATGATGGATTTATTTATGTGGTTATAAATGAAGGAGTTAATGTTGAGGTGTTTTATCAGTATTTTGTCGGATTGGATGTATTAAAAGATCAAATCGGTGTTTTTATAGCTTTATTGTGTGAGTTATAATATTTAATCCGACCATTGGATCATTGTAATTTTTGGATATGTTATACATATATAAGTTGAGTATATGTCCACAAATTTTGAACCGTTAAAAATGAACGAATGATTTGTTATGAATTTTAAGAGGTGACTGATTCAGAAATTAGGTTTATAAATGATTTTGGTGGAAAATTCTAGAAATGGGTTGGCCCCACTTTTGGTTGTTGGGGATGGTGGCTAATTTTTGGTGGGTGGAATAATAGAAGGTAAAGCCATCAGGTTGCAGGTTAAGTCTGTTTCGGCGTGCTAACATTTTCCTATAAATAGAGGGCTAAGTTAGAATTGAAAATCACACCAGAATTCATAAGTTTTTTCTGTTTTTCTCTCTAGATTATCGAGTGTATTTTGTGAGTATTTAGATACTTGGTCAGTTGCTATTCATCCGTATAAGTTTCCTTTAGCGTCATATCCGATATCCAGTCAGAAATACTGCTCTTTTGAGGTAAGGGATATTAAGGGATATTAAGGGATGTTATATATTCTTCATAATGATGTTATTCTTTCAATATCATTATACTGACATATTGGTATGGATCTTATTATAGAATTTTTACCTTTTTGAGTTGGGGTTACTATTCACGTATATGGCACTATTCACGTATACGACACTATTCATGTATATGACACTATTTATGTATATGACATTATTTACGTATACGGTACTATGTACGAATACGGAATACTATTCACGAGTTACTATTCACAAGTTACTATTTATGAGTTACTATTCACGAGTTACTATTCACGAGTACTATTCATGACAAAATTTGGTTTCTTTTTTTGACCAAATTATCGTTGATTTATGATTGTTGCTCTTGAAAATAAATGCAGTTGTTGATCATATTGTTTTTATTATCATATATAACATTTTTATAACCCTGATGTTGAATTTCTCTTTGACTTGAGTGTCAAGATGGGTAGATTATTGGTATGATAATGACTGTGGGTTCTCTTTGGCCACTAGTGCAAAGATGAATTGTGACTGGTATGATCATGACCATTAAATTTACAATTGAATATTTTAAGCTTAAGTGCAAAGGTGAATTGATCAACATAGTTATAATTATGGTTTATATAGATTTTGAAATGATTATATATTTCTTTGAGATATGAATATATTTGGCCTATAGTGAAAATATGAACTGTTGAGAAATATCTTTGGCCTATAGTGCAAAGATGAATTATTGATGAATATCTTTGGCCCGTAGTGCAAAGATGACCTGTTGTTGAATATCTTTGGCCTGTAGTGCAAAGATGAATTATTGATGAATATCTTTGGCCCGTAGTGCAAAGATGAATTATTGATGAATATCTTTGGCTCGTAATGCAAAGATGACTTGTTGTTAAATATCTTTGGCCTGTAGTGCAAAGATGAGTTGTTGATGAATATTGTTGAATATCTTTGGCCTGTAGTGCAAAGATGAACTATTGACAAACATCTTTGGCCCGTAGTGCAAAGATGAATTTATTAGTATGATCATGAACAGGAACTGTGATTTGGTATAACCATGATCTTTGATATTTTAGGAAAAGACAGGTGATAAAAATTATCTTAGTCCTGGGTGTGAAGAGGAATTTAGAATCACAATTACGATTATGAGTTATTCATATAATTGTGGAAAGGAACTGTTGATTGATGCTACAGGGATAAAACATTGTTGGTGGACTTTTAACATGGAGAAGATAATAGACTTTATTGTCTATTTGACTCTTCTAATGGATTGTTCGTTCCGCTGCAACTATGGTTGAAAAGTTTTATCATCTACCATATGTTCTAAATCTCTGATTTATTACTGATGAAGGCTATTGATAAGTTAATTATCTTTAGTCATGATATTCTTTACTGAGCTAGTTGTGCTCACCCTTTTTCTTCACAATTTCTTTTCAGGTAATAAAAGTGTAGCTGGGTCGAGCGGGGGATAACAAGGGAATAGAACGGTGGTCTATAGCTGTTGAGGGTGAGGTGAACTTAACTTTGGAAGGGTGTTTTGCCACTATCGTACAAGATGTCTATTGACATACAACCTCGTGTCATCATAAGACAAGATTGTGCTCATCCACTTGCTGAGTATATCTACGAGCACTACCTATATAATCTTGGTGTTTGTTTGAAGTATAATTTTCAATTAGAGACAGTGGAGATAATGATATGTCAAGAGAAAACTTACCATTGGGAAGAATATGATAGTAATCTTCTCATTTTTCTTTGGGGTCTATTGGGTCAACCAAGGATAATTTTGTGGCCATATGATATCTATCATAACCTAGACGCATGGCTTCACATGTACGAAGGTTTCCTTGAGCACTTCCCAAAGATTATAATTTCTAAAACAGTTTTTGACTATACCTTTATGTAAGGTGTCATTGTGACGTGCTATCCAAGGTTGGGATAAGAGTCACAGTTGGTATATATTTGTATCCAAACTCACAACATATGCGTTGTTGTATTTTGCACGACAATTGTTGTAATAAAGTTGTAGTTGTTTTTTGTACCATGTATTTGGCGACTCAGAATAGGTTAGATGGAATGGACCTATTTTGGGGGCGTCACACCAAGAATTGGGAAGAGTTGACAGAACTTGATTCAGTGAAGACATTGGAGAATGAGGTTAAAAAGCTGAAGAAGATTATTGTCAAAGCTCAACAAAGGGAATTTTTTTTATGGTTTCTTTTAATTTGCTCATGGATGTTAGTTGGCTGATGTTGTTGGTGTTAGAATCTGAATGAATGATGCTTTGTTTCAATGTATTAGTTAGCTTGAAGGTTTATTTCTGGTGGTGTTTTAATGGATTTTGATGTTTGGTGTTTCAATGAATGAATGGATGCTGTTGTTTCAATGAATGAATAATGTTGATGTTTCAATGAATGAATGATGCTCTATTTCAATTAATGAATGAATGGCATACTTGACAAATAACAATAACCAACTTGACAAATGTTGGGAATTGAAGCTCTGAATGAAAAAGAACCCTATTGTGTTCCTTCTCCAATTGCTCTATATAATATTGATACTGCACTCGTGAAGGGTCATCATAAAGTCTTGTTCTACGATTTTTGCCGCCGCCCTCCGGTTAGAACTAGAGCTAGTAGATCCAAGGGGTGGAAACTGATTATGTTTTGCTATTATTTTTCAGTACAATGTTTTTGTAGTTGTTCATGTGTTCCTTGCATATCTAGGGATATTGGTTTTTTCTTGTTATTTTTAGTAGTATAATTTCTTTTGAGTAATGTAGATGATTTTAAGATTTTATTGAAATATAATTTCTAGGAAAACTTAATAACTGATTACTTTGAAACATATTCTTTAATTTAGTTTATTGTAAAAGTGGCCAGTGATCCCTCTAGTAACAGATTTTCATGCAACATATAATAATCAAAGAGACTTAGTTTGCTATCTCAGCAGCAAAAGATCTTGTTATTGTGAACATATAGTTGCATCGAGTTTAATAGTAACATTATAATGTAGAACTTGTGTACAATTTCATTATCAAATGAAATAACTCTATAGGATTGCCCAACAAAAGGGGGATGCTTGAGTAAAGATATCTCTAGTTTAAAAGAACAGTTCCACTTCAGTTTGTCCATGAACATCATATCTACAAGGGCACTCAGAAAAACAAGTTCAACTTCCTATTCAAAGAAGCATATATATATGCTGGTCATAATAGCATAACAGTTGCTACGATCAACAACACAACAGTACATACCATTGCTTGTAAAAATCAGATGCCAAGTGTTACAATATATACTAGCGAACTAGCCTAATGTTATAATTCACCAAAAAAAATGAAAAATGTATAGCTTTCGTATAACGATTGCAGGGGCCAAATAAGTAAAGAAAAAGTTGCACCAGCGAAGAGCTTTGCTACACTATCTTGCTATATTGGAGAAATAGAGGGTGCAGAGAGAGATAGAGAGTTCTAAATCTTACAACAATAGCAGAAACAGCAAGGCCAGCTCGTTCTCTAGGGTCTTTGTTGAAGTAGTTCCCAAGATACAGAATTGTGGCATAATACCACATCAACGGGAATGCAAACCCCAATAGAAAACTAAAATTAATGAATGAATGGCATACTTGACAAATAACAATGATGAGCTTGACAAATGTTGGGAGTAATTAACAATATCAAACATAAAAATGTCATCATTCAATCCAACCATAAAAATGAAAATGATTCAATCCAACCATAAAAATGTAAACTGAGATTGTCAACATTTCATTTATAACCTTGAGAGTAATTAACACACTGTCCAAACTTGATATTAAACACAGTTCTTAAAAATTAAACAAATGTCATAAAATATTGACATTGATATCTCATGTTCCTACTGGCTTCCAATTTAATCTCTCATGTTCTCCAACTGGCTTGACTTATTAAGTGTTTTAGTTGTGCTTGAAGTTGGTGGATTGTTGCTTGATGTAAGTGGGGTTCTAAACATTCTTGTAGCAGGAGGTGTATTATTTCTGCTTGATCCATATTAATATATGACTTCTCCTGGAGTTGGCATCTGCATTTGACATAACCAAGCACAAGTATGGTTACATATGAAAAATGACAAATAAAAGTAACATAAATACTTGCAATTTTAAAAAAGTTGTAACTCACAAAAACTAAGCTAGAGTTGTGTCCATTCATATTATCTATTATAGCTCCCTCAGGACTAACATAAACACCAAATCTTGCTGGTACTTTACTACGGGTCTTTATCCTCTTAACTTATAACTTTGGTCTAGTATTAGTCTTTAGATCGTCCTATAAAAGTTAACTCAATTTGTCTGAAATATAGCAAGATATGAGAAATTCAAGATAACTGAAATTAATTGATATAACAATACCTTGTTAGAATTACCAGACTGCACCATGTCATTGTTATGTTTCTTTTTTTGACCTGCTGATGCATTGCAACTTTTCTTCTTGACCTGCTTACTTGCCTGACACAGAGAAATAATAATGTTTAACTCAGGTAAACAAAACTGTTACATAAAAATTATGTTGGAATGCTATAATACTTACATTGCTTGACTGAAGTTCATCTGTTTGGCCACTGATGGTAGGACAATTACCCTTATTGTGCCCTGTCTGTCTACATTTTGAGCAATGCATTTTTCTTCCCTTCCTTATTATCCTTGTAGGATTTTTTGGATTCTCCCATCCTTCTTTCCTTCTCATTTTATTAGGTCTTCCCTTGAATTTCTTGCATATTGAAGGAGGTAACATCTTCTGAAAACTTGTTTCATCCCAAAAATTGCTTATAACCTCTAACATGTGTGTGTAGGCTTTTAGGTATGTTTCCTTCTTGTACAAATGAGCAAGATAAGTTTCAGGCTCTTCCTCCCTGAAATATATTGCTGAAATTACATGACCACATGGAATCCCTGTCAAATTCCACTTTATGCACGTGCATGTCTTTTGGTCAATGTTAACAACATATGTGTCTCCTCTCATCTTAACCTGAAACTGATTCCCTCCACCCCACATAGGATCACAATAACCAGACTCGTCAATAGCTTTATCAAGCTTTTTTCTGATCCTAGGACATATACTATCTATAAGACCCAAACTTTTATAAATAAAGATGAATTTTCTATAAATATCATTTTTGAATATTATGAAGTAAATTTGATATAATGTTATAGTTGTGGGTAATATTTATAAATTTTGAAAAATACGCAAGTTGTTAAATAATATTTGATTAGTCAGGGAATATTTATTTTAACAGGGAATATTCGTACAACGGCACAATTATTGGTGGACCCTACAACGGAATTATTGTCGGATTGAGAAAATGACAAAAATACTTTATGAAAATAACGGCGGGATAGTTAACTGTTGAAACACCCGGTGTTAAAAGTACAGTAATACGCGTGGTTGCATAGTAGCACATGGTATTGATTATTGATGCTTACGTGAGAAGTCACTCAGTTTTGTTCAATTATTGCTAAAATAATTGCTGCATAGTATCTCACATTATTTGATTCAAATATTGTCAATATTTTATATAGTATTAAATCAATAATTGAGACGAAAAAGTTATTAATATTATTATTTGCAATATTACTAATGTCTAGAAGTTATGTCAAGGAGAGGTTTGGTCACCTAATTGCGCGCTAATAGGGAAAAATCCTTATTGGAAAGCCCCCTCTTTTCTGGGAACGACCTGGTCGATTAATATTGTGAATTATAATAATGATGATAAATATTGTTAAAATAATTGAGGAGATTTTTATAGTATTTATGGACCCCCATTTACCCATTTTCAGGATAACCGGTAGAAAGTTATATATATATATATATATATATATATATATATATATATATATATATATATATATATATATATATATATATATACGGTTGCATGATTGAAGTTGGTGGGGGGGGATCACATGATATAATACTTTATGTATTATATATATATATATATATATATATATATATGTACGATTATTATTGTTATATATACATATGATATATGTTACTTTTGGTGGAGAAAGCAAATGTCATAGGAATTATCATGGAGAGAAATGTTATTTTTTTTCAAAGCACCATGTGCTAATATATATATATATATATATTATTTTTGTTTTACTTGATGTTGGAAAATCAGATTACATCCATGACTGCAACAATTTCATCCGTGAAATTATCATTCAGTGTACCCATGATCAAACGGTACCCCTTCAATTCTCCTATAAATAGGATGCTTAGTTAGAATTGAAAACCACACCAGAAGTTCAGAGAATTCTTCTATAATCTTGAGCGTATTTCTTTAGAGTTTTAAGAAGTTTTGAACGTAGTGCAAGTTTTTTTCAAGAATATCCTCGACCTACCAGTCGGAATACTCTTCTTTTACGGTAAGGGGTATTATTTCTTTTGTATTCACGAAGAGAATTTCTATTATTCCATTCTTTATTATTCTGTTGGAATAATCTGTATACGTGGACTACCCCATACTTGGTGAAATTCTTCTATTATTTCCATTCTTTATCATTCTGTTGGAACGTCCTGTATGCGCTTTACGCATGACCTGGTTTCGTTAATTATTATTCTGTTGGAATATCTCATCTGTGCGTTTACGGATGACCTGGTTTCGTTATTTATTATTCTGTTGGAATAACCTGTCTGTGCGGTCTATCGTATGTCTGGTGATTTCTTTTGTTATTCCATTCATTATTATACTCAGTTGGTTAAAGTTTTGACTTCTATACTCCATGAAATTAGTAGAATATCCTTGATATTTGTGCGTCATCCAATATCTTTCATGGAAATATTCTTCTGAGCATTCTTGAATTTTACTCCACAAAGAAGTATTATGTTGACAATTTGGACGTTATTGATTCTTGGATAAAATAATTCTTGAACTTGTTTTATTGAATTCTTATATCATTTTCATCATCCTCATGTTTATATTTTGTTGAAAGTCATCTGTGGCCTGTAGTGCATAGATGGACTTGGTATGATTATGACCAGGAATTATTCGGTATAATCATGACCGTAATGTTACAAATGATGTGGTAAAAGTCCTCATTAGCCCGTAGTGCATTGATGGACAGTTGTTGGCATGATCATGACCATTGATGAATACACGAATATCCTTGGCCCGTAGTGCTTGAATAATTTGTGGTTGTGATACTAATGAATATCCTTGGCCGTAGTGCAGGGATGATGTGGATTATTTATTAAGCTGAGTCCCATCGATAAAAGTGATAAAAAAACCTTTTAAATCATAAAATATAGTAGATTTTATTCTTTACTTGACTCTTTTAATGGATTTCTTGTTCCGCTGCAGTTAAACTTGATGTTTGTTATATTTTATCAGTTTAGCACTGTTGAAGGCTAACGATAATTTATTCTGCATTATCTTAGTCATAATATTTCTTATTGGGCTAGTTGAGCTCACCCTTTTACTTTCATTATTCTCTTCAGGAAATGAGAACGTAGCAGGGACTAGTCGGGGAACGGAGTGACGGTCCAGAGGATAGCATTAGTAGTCCTCACTATTCTATGAAATAGTGTGATAATAAATATATTGAGGACTTATTTTGAGTTTGAATACTGTCTAGAAGACAATATTTGTATTAAAACTCATAGCTCATGTTGTATATTTAAGATTGTATTTGTATTCTGTACCATGTATTTGGCGACTCAGAATAGGTGATGTATACCTGTTTTGGGGGCGTCACACTATCACCTGACTTCTTCATTGCATCCCTTTTAGTGTGGAGTCTAATCATAACCTGGCTCCTTATTTCGTCTAACATATCAATATAATTAATCCATCTTGCTTTCACAATCCAAGCATTAAAGCATTCTGATATATTATTCTCAACTACATCTGATTTGCATAGTCTTAAAAAAAGTCTTGACCCATACCTTAGGATTTAGTTCTTGAAGTTTATCATGTGCATCCCTATTGAGTCTATTCACCTCTTTGATGTTTCTCTTGAACTCTGCTTCATATGTTGACATTGATGTTGCCCAAAAAGCCTTCCTTAATGCTAAGGATGAGAACCTTTTTCTGAAATTTACGTATATGTGTCTTGAACAATTCCTATGCTCAGCAAAAGGAAGAACAACGTTGATAGCCTCTTTCAACCCTTTTTATTGATCACTGACCACTATCCACCCAGACCCATCACCTTCCTCCAGGTCTTCAACCAACAATTTCAGAAACCATCTCCAACTATCTGTGTTTTCAGCCTCCATAATAGTCCATGCAATAGGATACGTTTGATTGTTCCCATCTCTACCCACGGCTGAGATCAATTGTCCCCCAACAACAGTCTTAAGGAAACATCCATCTAGCCCAGTTATGGGTCAACATCCTTAAATTTTGTTCTTACATTTTGGTACTCTTCATCACTGCTTAATTGTTCATCATCACCAGTCAAGTCAGCATCAGAGTCCTCAGAACTTTCATCATTAGTGAAGTCACCATTCACAGCATTGTTCCCCTCAGCATTCACCCCATTGTTCTCCTCATTTTCATTTTCTTCGAGCTTACTAAGTAGATCAAGGTTCTTCAGATAATCAGGGTGATCCTTGTCAAGTTTATTATCTACAAAAACTTCTACAGTCATATCTTTTGCAGAAGCTTTAATTAAATCCCTAATCGAATAATCATCATGAATTAATCTAAACCCTTCACCATATTTAAAGAAAACCTTAGCAGTAGTATGGGACCCTAATATATATGAGCCATTTGCTCATTTATACATGTAGTGCACAAGAAATCAGGATCACTAGGGACAACCTTTTTCAACCTTCCTACATAATGTTCTGTGGGCTCAGTGACAAACTCTCCACCATAGTGCACAATTAATGAAATCATATATGTCACTATAAATAAAATAAAAAAAATAACATAAAGTAAGCATAAACAAAGACTAGGTTCAAAATTGAATCAGTTATAGTGAAATTAACACATTACATACCAATGATAAGTTTTATAATTTTTTGTTGAATTTGTTATAGTAATGTTGCATTTGTAGTGGCCCACAAATAAAGCGCTTGAGTTAAAAATGCAACATTTACTGTAAGGAATTCAACAAAAAACTATATCACTTACTATTGATATGTTATGTGCGAACTTTACCAAAAGTAGATTCATTTCATTTTACATCAATGCAGGTGAAATATCAGTCACACTCGTGTAAATATTAATTATATTTTTCAATGTAATTAATAGTGATAGCCTTTTCAGTCCAAGAAGAAAATTAAATTGTATATATTATACCAATAATGTTGGTATTTTAACACACACACACACACACATATAAACAATGACTTCAATGGAAATGGGAAAGTATATGCTCATTCAAATCCTTTTATTTATAAATCCAATAGTTTGGCAGATGGATCTTTTATGTATTCTTCTTCTCTATTTTTTTTCTCTTGAATTGATATTTACAGCCGACTATAACTCTTACAGGGCAATGAAAAAGGGCAGTACAAACTGTACGGTCAAATCAAAGGAAGAAGAAAGAATAAATACAGTCCCATTTCACAAGCTGTTCTTATTTGCAGATTCAACATATATCATTAATTCAACACAATAGCACAAATTTTGTGGAAAACGACCACAAACATCCAACAAGGTGGGCATTAACCACATAAAGTAAGCATAAACAAATATTAGGTTCAAAATCGAGTGCACCAACACTCAAAATCTTTAATACAGAAGAAAAAAAATAAGGGTTTGGGTGCTTACTTTTTGTTGTCTAATAAATTTGGGGATAAATCTGGTCGAATCCACTATAAACTTGAATCTCTTCGCATCGACTTCACATCGACTTCGCTTCTCTCTCTATATGTTTATCTCTCTTGTTGGATCTTCGATCTGTCCCTAACCCTTATTTCTTCCTCACTTGGTCACGTGTGAAGTATAATTCCCTCCAAAACTGAGGTCTCATGCTCCCATGTACATATCCACGTCAGATGAGTAAGCCACGTTAGAATTTTCCATCTACTCCGTTAGTCAATTTAAAGATTATTTAAAAATTGGAAAGTACAAGCACCAGATTACAAAATTTGTCAAGTACAATCACCAGTTTGTAACTTTTTCCACTTCGGGTGCCAAATTATAAGTCGTGTCCCAGTACATGTACGAAGAGTTGATTTATCCCGATTATGTAAACAATGGTCTTCGAGATTAATAGCTATTTATGATTCTTGTTAAGCTATTTGACTGCTATGAACAGAATTTAAGCACATGGAGATAGGTTAGGTTGTGGAGTAATAAGGAGGATAAAAATGGGCTTATGACATAAAGCAATAGTTTTGATTATGGTAACACAAAACTATGTACACAAGATGTTCGACAAAAGTCCCTAATGGACTGTTTTTGTTTAAAACCAAAAATTTGTTAGAAGTAAAGCTTGGGCTTGATTTTTACTACATATAGGAGGAGGATAACTAGAGAGTTTAAGCTTACTAGTTTATAATGAAATTCAATTTCAAGCCAAAACGAAAGGTTGGAATTCAATGTGTCAATCTACTTTTACCCACTGTTTTGGGTAGCTTATTGAAACTAAAATGGAGGTTTTATAATTTCTAAAAATACTTCCATATGCTATGTGCAATATATCTAATAATGGATATAATTGATCATAGGGGTTAAAAGTAAGAAATTAGGAAAGTAGCTATGTTAGGCCTAGTGCTGCTGCCTGTGACAGCAACAGCAACAGTGGTAGCAACGACATTGTAACAACCCGAAAATTTAGAAAATTTTAAATAATTAAATTAAATGTTAAAGTTTAAAACCTAGAGTGAAAATAGATGATTTATTTAAAAAAATCTATAGGGTTTAGTAATTAAAAGAGATTATGTAATAATAAATATGGCAAGCCATTTGAAGAAGGCTTATTAAATGTAGCAAACCGTATTAAGAGGTTTAATAGACATTAAATTAAATATCTAGTCTAATTTATGAGTATATAAATTATTTTATGATTTATGAAGGGTATGTATGTTTATGTAAGATGGTAAATATATTAAATTATATTCGTTATATGTAAATAAATTGATATAAACAATTTATAATGTGAGAAAATAAAATTATAAATTATTTTCTATGTGTGATGTGTGCATGTTTGGTGTAACTTGTAATGGGGAGTTAATATATA
Organism: Panax japonicus; assembly: GCA_020205505.1. Taxonomy (NCBI): domain Eukaryota; kingdom Viridiplantae; phylum Streptophyta; class Magnoliopsida; order Apiales; family Araliaceae; genus Panax; species Panax japonicus. The sequence goes on along the minus strand of CM035100.1, from coordinate 15,945,880 downwards.
TATATATATATATATATATATATATATACGGTCTGGATCTTAAGCTCACCCCTTATTTAGCTCACCTTGCTCATCCCCCTTTAGCGACGAACCGGGCGACGATTCGGTCTATCGCTATATATAGAATCGTTGTCTTAGCTTTTAACGACGGACAACATATAACGACGGACCAAACATATAGTGATGGACTGAATCGTCGTCCTGTCCGTCGCTAAAGGGGGTGAGCAAGGTGAGCTAGATAAGGGGTGAGCTTAAGATCCAGACCGTGCTCACCCCTTATCTAGCTCACCTTGCTCACCCCCCTTTAGCGACATACCGGATAACGATTCGGTCCTGTCGCTATATATAGAACTGTTGTCTTAGCTTTTAGCGACGAACAATATATAGCGACGAACAACATATAGCGACGGACCGAATCGTCGCCCGGTCCGTCAGTAAAGGAGGTGAGCGAAGTATGTTATATTTGCGTAATGAGGCAAAACGAGGCAGGTTAAGCATATAATATTTGTATATACTTTACCAAAGTGTATTAGAATAAATTCTTATATAAAATTAATATAATAAAGAAAAAATATTATATTTATCGTAATATCTTAAGAAAGTAAATAAATTCTTAATTGAATTTATGATAATGAGGTAAGGATATTATATTATAATATCTTGGGTATGTAAATAATTGTATTTACATGAGAAATTATGTGTTGCATATTTGTAATACCCAATAAAATAATAATAAAATATTCAAGTAAGCTTTAAAATATTTAATTGGACTTTTCTTATATTTGAGTCAAACTGTAGTTAATTTATTTGGACCATAATAAGTATATATTACATTAAAATGGGTCATTAAAATTAATTGGGTCTAAATTATATTTGTGTAATGTTAAATCCTAATAAAATTAAAAGAATTAATAAACATGCTAAATAATTAAAACCTAGTTATACCTTATTACGCCTGATGAGGAGGGAATAAAGCGAAAACAAAAGAAAAAGGCGGAAGAAGAACGAGGAAAGAGGCGGAAGAAGAACAAGGAGAACGAGAGAATTTGGCTGGAATTAAAAAGGATTTGAGAGCAAGATCTTAAAATTTCATTCACCATATTCTTCTTCTCAAAGGTAATTGTTGGATTATTTTTTAATACAAAATAATTATGTTGCTACTGTAATTACAATCAATTTTCTTGTTGTATTTGCAATCTATTTTAAAATTTTATTATGTCGTTTGATTAGTTTAATTTGTTAATGAAATTTTGATTTAAAATTGAGATATTTGATATATCACAGAGGATCAGGTTAGGACTCCCGCATTTTCTTAAAATGTAAACTTTTTTTTTAAAACAACTAAAAAAAAGTTTAATATTTTATGGAACTGGAATTTTTCCATAATACAGAGTTCGGTTTAAGTCTGTATATACCTGTTTTATTATATGTATCCAAATCACACCCAAAATACTGTATTATGGAAAAATTTCAGTTTCATAAAATATTAAACTTTTTTTAGTTGTTTTTTTTAAAAAAAAAAGAAAAAGAAGTCTAGACGGTACTAAAATCTGTGAGTCCGGACTGGAACCGGACTATTTGATATATATATATATATATATATATATATATATAAGATATATAAAATTTTTAAAAGGGAAAGTAATGAATGATATTATAATATTGTTATTATAATTAAAATGTATCTTTTGATTACAAACTGAATATAGTATATTAAAAATTATTGAATTTATGAAAATATAATTTGTATGAGTTCATAATTTAATTATATGTATTATATTTTATTTTGATAATTAGATTAGATTGAGGGAGTTTAGCGGGTGATATTTGGATTCAACGAATTATTTTGGTACTACATTAAGGTATGGATTCCGTACTTTTTCAGCGATACTCTTTTAAATTTAATTCGTTTGTTTTGTTACTCGTTTAGAAATTTGGTATTGCTTCTTAGGATTATTCCTTGTTGTCCAATTTATTGTGACAGTTTCGTTTTGGTGTTGGCATTAAAATTTGTATTTGTACTCCTTGAACTAATTAATCATGTCAGTATGTTTTGGAGACTTTATTCATTTGTATCATTCTTCATATAATTTTGTTCACATTCGAAAGTTGTTTTGATCATTGATATCATGTGTTATTGAGTATGTTCGTATATGATAATTTGATATCATTCAGAGATGGTCATGTAATGTGACACCCCCAAAATAGGTATACATCACCTATTTTGAGTTGCCAAATACATGGTACAGAATACAAATACAATCTTAATTATACAACATGAGCTGTGAGTTTTAATACAAATATTGTCTTCTAGACAGTATTCAAACTCAAAATAAGTCCTCAATATATTTATTATCACACTATTTCATAGAATAGTGAGGACTACTAATGTTATCATCTGGACCGTCACTCCGTTCCTCGACTAGTCCCTGCTACGTTCTCATTTCTCGAAGAGATTAATGAAAGTAAAAGGGTGAGCTCAACTAGCCTAGTAAGAAATATTATGACTAAGATAATGCAGAATAAATTATCGTTAGCCTTCAACAGTGTTAAACTGATACAATATAACAAACATCAAGTTTAACTGCAGCGGAACAAGCAAACCATTAGAAGAGTCAAGTAGAGAATAAAATCTATTATATTCTATGATTTAAAAGGTTTTTCATCACTTTTATCTCGCCGAGACTCAGCTTAATAAATAATCCACATCATTAAATCATCCCTGCACTATAGGCCAAGGATATTCTTTAGTATCACGACCACGAATTATCCATGCACTACGGGCCAAAGATAATCGTGTTTTCATTAACGATCCTGATCATGCCATAAAACATTCCATCTTTGCACCATTGGCCGAAGAGAATCCATAGCCATAATCATACCAAAAATTGTCCAACAATACACTACGGGCCAATGAGGACTTTTTCCATATCATTTGTAACATTACGGTCATGATTATACCGAATAATCCCTGGTCATAATCATACCAAGTCCATCTATGCACTACAGGCCACAGATGAATTTCAACATAATATAAGCACGATGATGACAATTCAATAAAAACAAGTTCAAGAATTAATTTATCTAGGAACCAATAACGTCCAAATTGTCAACATGATACTGCTTTGTGGAGTAAAATTCAAGAATGCTCAAAAGAATATTTCCTTGAAAAGATACTGGATGAAGCGCAAATATCAAGGATATTCCACTAATTTCATGGAGTATAGAAGTCAAAACTTTAACCAACTGAGTAGAAGAGAATATATGAAACTGCAAATGGATTTTCGTCCGCAATGCGGTAATCCACTTAGCCAAATCATTTCCACCATTTAATAAGGAATGAATACAAAGGATCATTCACCATGCATGTGATAATCCACATAGACAGGTTATTCCAAAAGAATAATAAAGAATGGAATAACAAAAGAAATCACCATGCATACGATAGATCGCACAGACAGGTTATTCCCAATAGAATAATAAATAATGGAACCAGGTCATGCATAATCCACACCGACAGGATATTCCAACAGAATAATAAATAATGGAACCATGTCATGCGTAAACGCACAGACAAGATATTCCAACAGAATAATAAAGAATGGAACCAGGTTATGCATAAACGTACAAATAGGATATTCCGACAAAATAATAAAGAATGGAAAATCAATAGAATTCACCAGGCATGCGATAGACCGCACAGATAGGTTATTCCAACAGAATAATAAAGAATGGAATAACAGAAGAATTTCACCCTGTATGCGGTACTTCGCATAAACAGGTTATTCCAACATAATAATAAAGAATGAAACAACAGTTCTTACGAGTATTGGAAAGAATAATTTTCTTCTGGAATATGAAAGAATAATACCCCTTACGAGTACAACAAATAATATCCCTTACCTTAGAAGAAACTGGATATAGGAGTAGTGAAGTAGCAGAATACTTTTCTTCTTTCTCTCTATAGTTTCTCTCTCTAGAGTTTTAGTAAATTCGCAAGAAATAATGAAGGAATGAGCTTCTATTTATAGGAGAATGAACTGAATAGTAACTGATTCATGAACGGTCCAGAGTGATTTAATTTTAAACGAACGGTCCATATTGATTTACTATGCAGTATTAATAAAATATTCTAATAAAACAAAATCGTTTAAATAAAATATAATATATTTTATTTATAATCTAATAAAACGAATAACTTTATAAAAGTATTTTGTATTATATAAAAAGATTTTACTATGCAAATACTATGAAGGCACTATACAAATACTATGCATAATAGAATATTATATATTCTATTTATAGTCTAATAAAACAAATAAATTTATAAAAGTATTCTGTTTTATATAAAAAGATTTTACTATGCATAATAAAATATAATATATTCTATTTATAGTTTAATAAAACAAATAACTTTATAAAAGTATTCTGTTTATATAAAAAGCTTTTCTATTTTATAACATTAATAATACTAATAAAACAAAATTTATCACCTTTATTATAATTCACAATATTAATCGACCAGGTCGTTCCCAGGAAAGAGGGGGCTTTCCAATAAGGATTTCTCCCTATTGGCATGCAATTAGGTGACCAAACCTCTCCTTGGCAGAACTTCTAGACATCGTTAATATTACAAATAATAATATTAATTACTTCGTCGTCTCAATTATTAATTTAATAATATATAAAATGTCGACATAATTGAATCAAATAACATGAGATACTGTACAACAATTACTGTAGCAATAATTGAATAAAACTGAGTGACTTCTCACGTAAGCATCAATGACCAATACCGTGTGCCACTATGCAACCACGCGTATTACTGTACTTTTACTACCAAGTAGTTCAACAGTTTTAACGGTAAAACTTCCGACGTTATTTTTATAAAAATATTTTTTTATTTTCTCAATTCGACAATAATTCTGTTGCGGGGTCCACCAATGATTGTGCCGTTGTACGAATATTTTCCGACAAAAAGAATATTCCCCGACCAAACGAATATTCCCCGAACAAACGAATATTTTATAACAACTTGCATACTTTGCAAAATTTATAAATACTACCCACAACTATAACATTATATCAAATCTACACCATAATATTCAAAAAAATATTTTGAGAAATTTAAATCTTTATTCATAAAATTTGAGGTCTCACATGTAATCCTTGTGATTTGAATCCCTTTTGGCTTACATTTTGTAGTTTGATCATTAAGGTTTACTTGAGCTAACCACCTGTGGGAGTACCACAAGCATGTCGTCTTGACACAAGGGCATGTCAACTTCCGTGGCGGTGTGATCAGTCCACGGCGTATCCTTTTGTATGTTCTGTGTATGAGCTTTGGCCATTTAATATATTTGTTCAGGATACATATGGGTCGACCAAGTATTTGATTTGATTCGATTTGTTTGGTGGATTAGTGACATATGTGTCGTGTGTACTATCCGATTTGATTTTTATACATCATGGTACCGATGTATTTTGTTAGCCTTTGGCTATTTGTATTTGAGCTTAATATGAAATTGTTACTTTATAACCATTTGATTCAGCCTTATTTTGTTTGGAATTCTTTTGACTATAGTTGTCGGTTCGACAGTGTTAAGCATTTGTACTTTGTCTCACTAAATTCGATATATTCATATTTAGTTATTAGTTGTAATTGTTCGTTCATTCAGTTCTTTTGGTACATGTGAAGACCCCGAACCCGGATACTTGAAACCCAAACTCGGTACTTCACGATACCATTTCTATGAGCGGAAATATTACTAATAATAATAACACTAATATAAAATATAAACTTATCTTACCTTCATCAGAGTTTAATCCCAAGTACGCAACCTTTACTATATGACATCGTAAACCTAATCTGTTTGCTTTCCTTTTCACTTGTTCTTGACCGATCCTTCTGATTGTTCACACTTATCTGAAAACACTTAAATTAAACAAGGATGAGCATTTGAGTGCCCAACAAGTATTATATGTATATAAGTTGAAAGAATTTAAATATTTTCTTTATAATTTCCATTTATAACAAGTCAATAGTTGTGAAGTATTCTGAACCGATATTAATAACATAACAACCCTCTTTCAAATTTTTAAAACTACGTACTGACTATAAATAAGGTTTAAGTGACATTCTATGAACATTGTTTTTATTTTCGAAAAGGTTTAGCAGAACTTCATCTGCTAACCGTCATAACTTACGGACACGGGGGTGATCAGCCCGTTGTGCCCTGTATTGATCAATACTACATTACAAGAACGATGTTATCATTTACTTGATCCGCCTTGGGCACATAAAAGTTTTCCCGTGAACGGGATGTTCATATTTGTCAGAGTTCCAGACAAAAGGTTTTATTTTATCCAACAATAATCTATAATTCAACATATATGTATAACAAAGGTTTATCAACATGTGATTAAATACAATGATTATCCAAGTGGGGACACTTGTATAATCATTTCTAGAAATTAACGAACAGAATATATATCAGAATTATCATATACTAACATGTTGATAATCAAAGGGTGTATATAATATAGGTTTAACCATCTGTACATTAATAATAATAATTCTGAACTTCTCACTTCTGTCCATTGCATAAAGAAAATGCAAAGTTAGGATACTTGCCTGATGCGCTGCTTACAATTCTCAACTTAGTTCTACTCTTTTCTATCACAACCTATCATTAATCAAATCATTCGTTCGATTAGAACAATATAATATAACACATAGTACTGCATTTCGCAATCAGCACATAACCTAATCATCTTATCACACATGTTCTACAATCATGGCATCGCAAACAAACATCAACACATTCCTAATCACATTATCACACAACCTTAATAACCCTTGAATCATAATTAATCAGTTAACTAATCACATTATCTAAGTCCAGATCAATTTCTGAAATATGTCGGTCTACCGACATCTTTATCGGGTAATTATCGAGTCTAAGACTCTAAACAGTTGACCAATATCCATTTAGACTAATTAAATAACAGTCATATCATTTTTTCATGACCTTTAATAATTATAAAATAATTATTATCATTTACCATAATTTTTGAAATATCAGAATCATTATTAAATGATTTAAATATCAATCAATTCTATTATCATTAATATTTAATTAATATTAAAATATTAATGAAACCATTGTCAAAATTTAAAGTTATTTATAATAACTCAAAATATTATTAAAACATTTATATTATCCTTAAATGATTTTTAAAACATTTAAAATCATCATTAAATAGTCACCATTAATATTTCAATATTAATGAACTATTATCTAAATATTAAAAGTCATTAATTATAACTTAAAATATTTTTAATTTATTTATATCCCTTTTTAAATGATTTTTAAATAAATAAAACCATTTTAAAACTATTTATTTAATATAATTATTAAATAAATTTAATATCATTAATATATTATTAATATTAAATTATTAATGAAATTATCCTTTAAATATTAAAAGTTATAGTTTATAATTTTAAATATCTTTAAACACTTTATTTTCATTTAAAATGATTATTATAATATTAAAATCATTTTTAAACTAATTTATTTAATATAATTATTAAATAACTTTAATATCATTAATAATCATTAATTAATGAAATTACCCATTAAATATTAAAAGTTATATTTTATAACTTAAAATATTCTTAAATACCTTATTATTATTTAAAATGATTTTTAATGTAATAAAATCATTTTTAATTCTATTATTTAATTCATTTTAATAAATAACTTAACTATCATTAATATTAACTTATTAATGAAAATTATCACAGAATATTAAAAGTTATCCAAAATAACTCAAAATTATTTTCTAACACAATAATATAATTTTTTCATTATTTTTCATGAATTAAAACTATTTTTAAATAATTTATCTAATATTGTAATTAAATAAATAAATACCATTTATATTCCAAAAATATTAAATATTTTCGAAATATTCCCAAAATAGTTAAAAACTATTTTTCAGACTTTAAAATAATTTTTCATAATTTATTATGTATTTTTAATAATTAAAAACCCAGAATTGAAGAACAGACCGACTGACCACTTTTGATCACCAGCAACTTGCTACATATTAATTGTTTTTTGAGACCTAAGAGCTTTAATGTGTAGACAACATGTAGGACTACATATTCATTACATAAAATAGACAAAACATCAACACATCAATCAGTTACAAGCCGGTCAACCACTAACAGAATCCATGTTCATGGGTTTTCTGGGTTTTCCAGAAAACCGAGATCTTGAGCTTCCCTGCTACTTTGACTAGCCACCAATTCCAGTATATGAAATGTTTTAACGATATAAAAGCATGATTCTATAGTTAATATACTAGACTACAATCTAGCTTCAACAAACCAAACAAAACAACAACCAACACAAAGATCTAGGCCCATGAACTTGCTGTCAGAAATTTCTGGGCAAGTTCATAGCTGCCCAGAATTCTTCCGGTCAATGCCGGTCAACGGTATTTGACCGTCTAAATCTACCAATCTGTACAACAAATGACCACGATTCTTTTTGAATCTTAAAGAGCACATTACAGACTATATATAACAACTTAAAAACAACACAAATCGTAAACGACCAAAGATTAAAATGGACTGACATTAGACTGTCAGACCTCAAGAACAAAATTTCCAGATTTCATAGATCTTCAAATCTGAGCTTCTAGATGTTATGGATCTATCATCTAGCAACCCAGATCATCATAAGACACCATAAACAACATATTATAACAACAAATCATAACATCTAACACCTGATTATGGACATATTTTTGAGCTAGGGTTTATACCTTTGTGATCCAATTCTTGATTCTGGCTACTGATTTGTTTGTGGGTAATCGTAGGGCTGTGTTTTGGGACTGGTCTAATATATAAATTCGTGAGTGAGGAGAGTGAGAGACTTTGTTGAGCATTGGTTGTATAAATGGCAAGTTTTGTACATTTTCTCTCTTAGATCTATATATATGTGACTTGAAATGATTTGGCTAAAATTTTAAGCTTGATTTGCTGGATACAAAGTCACATGGGGTTGGTAGGTTAGGTCACCAACTAAAGTGTTGGCCATTCTCACAAATTAGCTTTAATATGTAATAAGGGCATTTCGGTCTTTTCCTTTAATTTCTAGAAATTGCCTTAGAGTTTAGGGTTTGTTAGGGTTTAGGTTTTGAGCAATCTAGGATTTAGGGACCCTTAGGTTTTAATCCTCAAATATAAAGCAACTTGGATTTCCAATTTAGGGTTTGCCCAAAATTAAATTGATTTTTGTTTCTACAACTTTTGAAAAATTAATTTGTTAATTATATTAAGTTAATAATTAAATTATATAAGGAAATTAGGTTTGATTACCCTTAATCACAATTAACCTTGCTAATTATAGCAATTAGGGTTAAAAATTTTGATAATTAGGGTTTCTAGAAATATAATTAGGGTTCTAGATTTTAGGGTTTTAATTTACTAATTAGATTCATCTTAATTAGTAATTAAAGTCTATCATACTTGATATTAATCATAATAACACTATTTCCGACTGAGCAAACCTCCGGTTTAGGTTTCCGGATTAGGGTTTCTAATTTTTAGAAAATCAAATATAATTAGTGTTTACATTTAAAGTTAGGGTTTTCTATAATTAGCAAAATATTAAATAACACATAACATATATCATATAACATCGTCATATAACAGTCTTAAACTAACAATTTATTTTCAAATTATGGTTTTCCACAGAAAACTAGGGTTTAACCAATTAACATAAGGGTTTTGAAATTAAACACCATAATTGACCAATCATCATCAACACGTACATATGGTACATATTTATAGCACTGAAAAATCAAAATATAATTAATATTATATTATTATCACCATTCCTCATTCCATAACCAGAAATGGGGTTTATAAAATATTATTAGGGTTTGGTCGTAATATAATAAAACTGTTCCACACATTATCATTACACACATAATCATACATATCTATAACACTGAAAATTAACAATACAATATTATTATTCTCATTCCTTAATCAAAACCTGAAATTAGGGTTTGGATTCCATATCTGATTTATCTTACATAAATAACATCCTTAATTAAGTTAAAATATTTATTTTAACATCCGGAACAAATTCATATAATGAAATAATCATTATAATTATTCTAAAATCATTTCATATATTATTTAAATAATATAAATTTTCATAGAAAATAATTAATAAAAGCATTTCCAATAAGGAATTAATTAGTATAAAAATTATAATTGATAATAATCAATAATTCTAAAAATAAATTTATTTATAAATATTTATGTAATAAATATATTTTTATTTACCACACAAATACATATACACATTATCTTGTACAAATCCTCATCCTTAATAATAATAAAAAAATTATACGCAAAATTTCAGTTTTATTTATTTAGAAAATATCGGGTTGTCACATTCACCCTCCCTTATAAGGATTCCGTCCCCGGAATCACCTTTTAAAACCTATACATACCAGGGTACATAGCATACACATTCATTGCAAATAGATCTCGATCATGATTGATCGAATCGATCTTTAACTATCACATAAAGCTTGGCTTTCAGATTAAACAGAAATTTGATTTCTAAAAGAACTCAAATTCCTCCTTCAAAAGTAATTTATAAAATAATTTATTATTTATGTAAAAATAATATATGAGAAAATAAAATTGGTTCGAGTAATACCTGGAGTTGCATCCCTGGCTGCCACGATATTTTGAACGGTCATGATGAAGACGCTTGCGGTTGATTCTGTTGATTTGTTCGTTGATGTCGGTCCCGTTGTCGCCAATGTCCTGCTGCCTTTTCCTCGTATTCACATTCCTTACCTCCATTCTCCTTCTTGAACAGTCTCCCACCTTATGCTCCACTGATCCACACTTGAAACACCTACTATACATTCTTGGATTTAGACAGTCGGAAGTGACATGTCCCTTCTGCCCACACTTACAGCATACAAACTTTCCTTTAAAACCTTCCCAGAGTGGTTCTTTCCACCGTTTTGCGTATTACACCACATGCTTCTCCTTCACACCTTCTTGCTTCACCTGCACACTCCAAAAGTTGTTCGCCTTCCTCTTTCGTTCCCGCCCTTACTTCCATTATTAATTCCTACCTTCCGAGTTCCCTCAACTTTACCCTTGTTCCTTCATACCTAGTTATAGAGGCTCATGGCCTCGCTCCCCTCCTCAACAATAATCGCTTTTCGCATGAGTGCTGCAAATGTATGAATCTGCAACACTTCCACCTTGTTGTAGAGCTAGGGTTGTAATCCCAGCTCAAACCTTCGTGCCTTTCTAACCTCCGTATCAACTTGATGCGGAGCCAATCTAGTCAACTCATTAAATTTCATTGACATATCACCTTGCTTTAACTCCAGAAATTTTACCGCCATTCTAGTCTATGTATTACCAGAAAATAATTTTTTAAAAAATAAGGTTTTTAACCTATCCCATGCTACCACACCTGCTCCTACCCTTGTCTAATTTGCTTTCCACCAAAAATTTTGCCCCACCCTTCATCATGTAGGTGGTAAAAGAAATCTTTTGCCCCTCAGCTATACTAACTATCACGAACACCTTTTTAATTTCCTTAACCCAAATTTGGGCTTTTACAGGGTCATTTGTACCTTTGAATTCTGGCGATAGAGCCGCCTTGAAGTCTTTAACATTCAACATTCGATTATCTGGTTGATCTTTCGCGACTGGTCTTCTGTTCTGCACAACTTGATCGCCTATATTCGGAAGTTTCTGTATCGAGTCTGGTTGTCCTCCAACTTTGTTGACAGGTTCTTCTATCCTTTGGTTTCGTTTTTCGTCTTGACGATATTTTTATAAATTATTCTTACATACTAAGCCTTATCGTATACGCTTAACATATAACACAAAATTTTCCACTCAATTAATCATGTATTCAAAATATTAGATTTTTTAAAAAACTCGGTCTACTGTAATAACCAGTGACCAAATAAATATTTACTATCTTTATACCAACTTATCCCATTAATCATAGACTCATATTCATAACACTTGATATGCCATAGCACATTATATTTTAAACATTCGCTATCCCTTTGTGACTTCAAAAGTCGGGATTTACAACTTTGTCCAACACAAAAGTTAAAAATATATCATTACACAAATATACTTATCACATATACCACACATAAACATACATATTCAGCTAATACCAATACTACTTTCACATAAATTTTCTCTCTATTCATATGTTGTCAATATGGCTCAATTATTAGAGCGAGATAACGAGTACGTTCAACTGAGGGGCCACAACCAGGATCATATCGGTGACAGCAGTCATCAGAACAACGATAACCAACAGAGAAAGAAAAATACGGACAAGAGCGGCAACCACTCTGGTGGTAATCATGGCCATGAAAATAGAAGAAGCAAGTCGAGAGGAGATTTTAAAAAGAAGAGATTCAGCAATGATAATACGAAGACGTCAGCACCAGCAGCAACTGGTTCCAAGGGAGGAGAACGACCACCGGTCATATGCTATAATTGCGAAAAAGAAGGACATGTCAGCCCAAACTGCCTACAATAGTTTAAGGTATGTTATAATTGTGGAAAGGAAGGACATATCGCTCGAGATTTTATAGTAGCAAAACCAAGTCCAACGGGGATGGTGACTCAAAAGGCTGTCCCAGAAAAGTCAAAGTCAATGGTTCCTGGAAGAGCGTTTGTCGTGACTGGTCAAAATGCAAGGAACCCAAACGAGGTGATCACGGGTAAGCTAATCATAAATTCTTGCGAAGTTTATACTTTACTAGATAGCGGTGCTACCCATTCATTTATCTCTCCTACTTGTGCTCAACGTTTAAACTTGACTCCGGAGCAATTAGACTTTGACCTATCTGTGGAGACTCCGTTAGGAGAAACTTTCATCACATCTACTGTTTATAAATCTTGTTTGATCCAAGTTGGCACCATCACCTTAACTATTGACCTTATCTCTTTAAAGATACTTGCAATTGACGTGATTTTAGGGATTGATTGGTTAACTACTCATCATGCCAAAATTGATTATTTTCGTAAGGTTGTTAGTTTTCATATTCCTAACCAACCTGTTGTGAAAATTCAAGCAACTAAGCCATTAAAATCAATCATTGTTATATCAAGTCATAAAGCTATTCGTTTATTAAAAAATGGATGTCATGCTTTCTTAGCCCATGTTATGGATTTGAATAAAGACACGTCAGATTTGAATAATATTCCTGTTGTTATTGACTTTCCTGAGGTATTTCCTGAAGAACTTCCCGGTCTACCCTCAGAACGTGAAGTTGAATTCTTTAATGATCTTGAACCTGTTACGAAGCCCCTAAAACCCCATATCGAATGGCTCCTATTGAACTTCAGGAGTTAAAGGTCCAACTACAGGAGTTGTTGGACATCAGTTTCATTCGTCCTAGTACATCTCCTTGGGGTGCTCCTGTTTTATTTGTAAAAAAAAAGACGGGAGTATGTGACTTTGTATTGACTATCGAGAATTGAACCATGTCACCATCAAGAATAGGTATCCACTACCTCGCATTGATGACCTGTTTAACCAGTTGCAAGGAGCACAATTCTTTTCAAAAATTGATCTTCGTTCTGGATATCATCAGCTGAAGATTAGAACTGAGGTTATTCCAAAGACTGCCTTCAGAACTCGGTACGGGCATTATGAATTCTTAGTCATGTCTTTTGGATTGACTAATGCTCATGCGGCTTTCATGGGTATGATGAATCGAGTATTCATGGAATATTTGGATCAGTTCGTTGTTGTCTTTATTGATGACATCCTCATATATTTCAAAAGTCGTGAAGATCATGAGCACCATTTGAAGTTGGTACTCCAAAGGCTTCGTCAAAACAAGTTATATTCCAAGATGAAGAAATGCGAGTTCTGGCTTGAGGAAGTAGCATTCCTTGGGCACGTAGTGTCAAAACATTGAGTATCTGTTGACCCGGCGAAGATTGAAGCAATACAAAGTTGGGAGCAACCGAAGTCGGTGACCGAAGTACGTAGCTTTTTGGGATTAGCTGGTTATTATCGGAGATTTGTGGAAGGATTTTCTCGAATCGCTACTCCATTAACTCAGCTGACTCGAAAAGATACAAAATTCGTATGGAGCAAGGAATGCGAGAAGAGTTTTCAAGAGCTCAAGAGGAGACTCATTTCGGCACCTGTTCTGACAATATCATCCGGTTCGGATGGATTTGTTATCTACAGTGATGCTTCAAGCAAAGGGTTAGGATGTGTTCTCATGCAATGTGGGAAAGTCATAGCCTATGCTTTGCGACAACTTAAAAAATATGAGAGGAATCATCCTACTCATGATCTAGAGTTGGCAGTAGTCGTTTTCGCGCTAAAGATCTGGAGGCTCTATTTATATGGGGAGAAAGTGGAGATATATTCAGACCATAAAAGCCTCAAATATTTCTTCACTCAAAAAGAACTCAATATGCGGAAACGATGTTGGCTTGAGCTGTTGAAAGATTACGACTATACCATTCAATACCATCCTAGAAAAACGAATGTGGTAGCTGACGCGTTGAGTAGAAGATCATATGCGGGAACGAGTGCGATGTTGTTAACACAAAGGTCTATTTTGTGTGATTTACAAATGATGAAGATAGAATTCAAGACTTCGGGGACCCATGCAATGATGTCAAGTATACGTATAAAACCAACTTTAATCGAAAAAGTTAAAGTTGCTCAAGCCACAGACCCGGAGCTGATGCGTATGAAGAAGAAAGTACAAGAAGGTGTTATTCCAGAGGTAAGAATCGATGAAGAAGGAATACTTCGAGTCCACTCTGGACTTTGTGTTCCTAACGATTATGATTTGAAGTACAAGATCATGATGGAGGCACACAATATACCATTTGCAATCCATCCTGGAAGTACCAAAATGTATCGTGATCTTTGACATACATTTTGGTGGAACAATATGAAGAGAGAGATTGCAAAGTTTATCTCGAGGTGTTTAACTTGTCAACGTGTAAAGGCGGAGCATCAAGTGCCTAAAGGTCCATTGCAACCACTTAAGATTCCAAAATGGAAGTGGGAACACATTACCATAGGTTTCATTACGGGTCTTCCCACGGTTTCTCAAGGCATAAATGCTATTTGGGTTATTGTTGATAGATTAACCAAGTCTGCACATTTCTTGCCGATACGGGAGACTTATTCCCCTGAACGTCTTGCTAGTATGTACGTAAATGAGATTGTGAGGTTGCATGAAATGCCAATATCCATAGTTTCGGATCGTGACCCAAGATTCACTTCAAGATTTTGGGTTAGCTTGCAAAAAGCTATGGGCACGAATTTACGATTCAGTTCAGCATACCATCCTCAAATGGACGGATAATCAGAGAGGACTATTCAAACTCTTGAAGATCTATTAAGACTCTGTGTCTTAGTCTTCAAAGGCAGTTGGGATAAGTATTTACCATTGGTAGAATTCTCCTACAACAACAGTTATCAGGCAAGTATAGGTGTGGCTCCATTCGAAGCATTGTATGGATGAAAGTGTCGTTCTCCAATATGTTGGGATGAGGTGGGTCAAGCAACATTGTTGGGACCCGAGTTGGTACGTCTGACTACAGAAAAGATCCAAATGATTCGACAACGTATACAAACGGCATAGGATCGACAAAAAAAAGTTATGCGGATCTTCATCGAAAGGACGTGGAATTTAGTATTGGGGATCATGTATTGTTGCGTGTTGCTCCATGGAAGGAAGTTACAAGATTTGGGAAGAGAGGAAAGATCAATCCAAGATTTATTGGTCCATTTCAGATTCTTGACCAAGTAGGAAATGTGGCCTATAGACTCGCGTTACCTCCAAGTATGTCTCGTGTTCATAATATTTTTCACGTATTCGTGCTTCGTAAATATGTGAAAGACCCAAACCACATTATTGAGTTAGAACCGGATGAGATAGCCGAAGACTTAACGTATAAATAGGTACATGTCAAGATTTTGGATAGGAAAGAGCATGTCCTACGCACAAAAGTCACCACAAGTCAAAGTTTTGTGGAGGAACCATGCTATTGAAGAAATGACCTGGGAGTTGGAAAGGGAAATGAAAGCGAGGTATCCTCATCTTTTCGAAACACCAGGTACGTACGTCAATTTCGAGGACGAAATTTCATAAGGAGGGGAGGTTGTAAGACCCCAACTTATTATAAATAAAATTAAATTTCCTCTATTTATTATTTTGAAATAGTAACGGTTGATTTAATTAATGTGGTTAGTTATGGGTAAAATGCGCAAATATTTCAAATAAGCAAGTGGTTATAAAATATTCATTTTTATCGGAGAATATTCGTTGAATATTTGTTTGGTCGTGGAATATTCTTACTGTTGAGGAATATTCGTACGACGGTGTAGCCTTGTGTGGGCCCCATAACAAAAAGAGATTGGATGAAAAAAATGACAAGTATAAGTTGTTTATTAATAACGGCGTAGTTGTTACCGTTAATACTGTTGGAATACCAGGTGGTTAAAACACAGTAATACGCGTTGTTGCATTGTAGCACACGGTATTGCACCAATTATTGATTCTTACGTAAGAAAGCACTACTCAATAATTGTTACAGTAATTACTGTTCAGTATTATATTTTCAATAATTGCTGCGTTGATATTTTATATTACTGTTGTTTCAATAATTGTCACTACACAGTATTTTCCATTATCGGAGCAATAATTCATATTATCTGAATAATATTATTAGATAACATTATTGACAATGTCTAGAAAGTTCTGTCTAAGGAGAGGTTTGGTCACCTAATTGTGCACCAGTAAGGAGAAATCCTTATTGGAAAGCCCCCTCTTTCCTGACAACTGCCTGATTGTCAGTATTGTGATTCTGTAATATTATTTATGAATAATTAATTATTGATTTATATGATGAGTAAAATATTCATTTTATGTGGATAAAGATGGAGAAAATTTTTAAAGTGACAATTGTTGAAAATCGATATTTTATCTTCTCTAATAAAATAATATTTTATTATATTATTATAATATAATAATGATGATATTTTTATCATGAATGTGGGATATATGAGGAGAAAGAGTATTTTTGTTGTATTAAATGATTAACACATGTTTTGTGTGTCGGTAGACCTCATTTCTTGACTGAAATTTGATTATAGCCTGTAAAATCGCCCGTTTGTGGATTTCAGTCAATTTTTATTTGGAATTTAGAAAAACTTTGTTCTGCAAAGTTGTAGATAATGAATTTCCTATGGGAAAGACATAAGGTTCGAATTTTTCTGACAAAATGGCAATTTATTATGAATTATTGAAGTTCTGAAGTTCCGAAATAATTAATTTTTGGAAGTTTTAATTATTTTTATTATGAAAAAACATTTTTGTCATTAATTGTGGGTCTTGCATGTGATGTAGTTGCTGAATTCAGATCTAGAAAAGTGGGCGTAAAGAAAATTTTATAAATATATTAATATTTTATTAAATTTTCTACTTTGGTATTCTAAGCATTTTCCTTTAAATAGGGTGCTTAGGTTAGAATTGAAAATCACACCAGAAACTGAAATCTTCTCTCTCTATATTATCGAGTGTATTCTTGTGAGTATTTTAAGACTTTGAGTGTTGCTATACGGTTCAAGTTTCCTTCAGCTCTATATCCAGTATTCTAGTGAGAAGTACTGTCTTTTCGAGGTAAGGGATGTTATTTTCTTCTTAAATGATATTATTTTCTTCAATATCATTATGCCAAAATATTGGTTTGAACTTTTTATCAAATTTGGAACTTTTTGTGTCGGGGTTACTATTCACGTATACGGCACTATTCACAGAAAAATTAAAATTTTGTTTTTTGTCCAAAATATCTATTATGGATACTAGATATGATTGTGTCCATGTTTTGATTATTCTTGAATTTTACTCCACTATGATTATTTATGAGGTATTTTTGGACATAGAATAGCTGAAATACGAATCTTTAATATTTATTCTTTTGTTTCACTAGATTCGTTTTCTTTAAAATATTTTTCATCGTTCTCAGTCCTAAATGATGATATTACTGAATATCTTTGGCATGTAGTGCAAAGATGAATGATTTTCTGATGAATATCTTTGGCCCGTAGTGCAAAGATGAACAGGTGTTTAGATGAACATGTCCAACTGATGAATATCTCTGGCCTGTAGAGCAAAGATGAATATTTAATTCCAGATATATATTGATTGATGTTACAGGGATAAAATATCGACGATGAACTTTTAAATTCATATATAGAAGATAGTAGATTGAATTCTCTACTTAACTCTTCTAATGAATTATTATTTTCGCTGCGAATATTGATTTAAAACTGGTTGTCTACTGTATTCTATTAGATTTTTTCCTGTTAAAGACTAACGATAATTTGTTCTATGTTATCTTAATCATAATATTCTTTACTGGGCTAGTTGAGCTCACCCTTTTCCTTTTTGCTCCATTTTTCTTCTCAGGAGGCGAGAATGTAGCGAGTACTAGTCGGGGTATGGAATGATGGTTCTAGATGTTATTTTATTAGTCCTCACCATTTTTATAAAATAATGTATCAATAATTGTAATGAGGACTTATTTGAGTGTGGATATTGTCTAGATGACAATATTTGTATTTAAACTCACAGTTTTTATGTTGTATTAATAAAGTTGTAGTTGTTTCTGTACCATGTATTTTGACGACTCAGAATGGGTGTTGTATACCTATTTTGGGGGCGTCACATGAACAGCAATAAACAAGATAGAGTAAGGAACTTGCTTTATGTAAAGAAACAGGGTGTAGGAACTTGCTCAAATAAAGTTAATGTTAGAGAACTTACCTCGTGCGCAAGCTACAATTATAGTCACAAATCAATTTTTTTTCAACGTCCTACACATTACATGCATTCACAACATTCATTAGTTACCTTCATAAAACCTTATAGGTTTAGTCCCTTCTTTTAAATCTAATTTGTTAACATAATTCAAATTCTGACTTTTGAATTAACGTAACGTCATCAGTTTGAAATCATAGGTTTATCATAGCAATGTAACCTTTAATCACATCTCAAGACTTAAACAATTAACAAATTAAAGCTTATCACAACTTATTAACTTCACAATTTGAAATCGTTGAACACATGCTTATAATTAATTATAAAATCTCACTACATGTTTAACATACTATCTTGCACCTTAGACTAGGTTAGGTCAACATATCATGGCATGCAAACTAAAAGAAAACAAACTGTTCTGCTCAGGGTAGGGCGCAGCTGTGTTGCTCCAAGTCTTGGCACTAGCGCAGCTGCGCTGGTGCTTAATACACATAATACTCAGTCGACGCAGCAGCGCCGTTTCTGCCTTTGGTAGCGGCGCAGTTGCAGACAGAAACTTGCAGACTGCATACTCTGCTTCACAATATAGCCCAAATAATTCCAATTAAATGCAAATTAAACTAGTACTGTGATTTATATGAAGTATAAACTTCACAGAAACATCATGCAATGATACTAGCATGCTATTAACACCTTAAATCATGCCATTACTTGCATCAAATCACATAATTTAACTATTTTTGCTAGAAAACTCATTTTTTTGACATTCTTAGCGAACCACCACACCACGGATTCATTTCTAGACCAAATCAGTTTGTATAACTTGTGTTGTTTTCGTATTTAAACATATTAACATAATCAATCATCAATTTACAGATTTCAACATGGATTGAACACAAATTTTAGTTCTAAATTCAGTCTTTTGTACTTTTTATAAGAAAACCCAAATCTTTACTTGAAAACATGTTTCATACATCTTCAACTTTTGAAAATCGTTTTTAATTCACATATAATGGATTATATATACATATCAACATCTATAAAAATCTATTTAACCAAATTATCAACCAAACCCAAATTTTAACACCAAAATCACGTATATTGTATATTTATCATCAAAACACAAGTTCTTCATGCTTTAACAGATTTTATTACTCTAAATCACATAAAAATCATATAGAATTGGACTATACATGTTAATAAACGTATATACTCAATTTCTTAACAAATTGGCCATAAAAATTCAATTATAGAAACTAAAAGCCAATTTTCATGAAAAGTTTTTAAGTACGTAAATTAAAAGTTGGGTTAAGGAATTACCCTGCTAGTTTGCGTATATGAATCAAAGATGATAAAACTCTTCTCTTTTTCTTCTCCAATTCACACTTTCTCTCAATTTCTCTCTAAACTCTCTCTGTTTTCTTAGACTTAGGCCTTAGGAATAAAATGCGTAAATGAAAAAAATAAATAAACTGATATAAGTGCACATACTGGCGACCGGGATGCTCGTGGTTGGTTAATCCTATAGTTGGTTAACTGACCAGCTTCCTTTATGGCCATGTTTGGCTATCTTATTAATATTATTTCCACATTAATTTAATTAAACTCTAATTATATAGTTTAATAATGTCAGACCCATTTACATCAAATATAAATTATTTAATTCGATTAAATAAAATAGAATAATTTTACATTAAATCACATAGTCACATAATTAAATCATCATTTATTAATTATGTCAAGTCATTAAATTTCTTATTAATTATTTAAATTAATTAGAATAATACTATGCTTATTAAATAATTCATTTAATCAAATAAGCTCAATTAAATGCATACTTTTGAATAATAAATTCTCCTCATTAATTTAATCAATGAAACATATATAATTAAATTAATCTACCACAAATTCATTAATTAATTATTTAACCCAATAATTAAATCATCTAAAATATTTATTTAATTCAATAAATATTCAAATTAAATTATAAAAATTTCGTTTGTCACAACTATGGTGTTCACAATATATCCAAAATTGGTTGTAATCAAATATGCGAGTTGAGAGATAAAAATTTGAGAAGCGAGTGTCAAAGAAAGGGGACTGCCTCGCCAACACCAAGCCTGGTTGAGCCACGCAGGGCCATGCGAGGCCCAGCTGCTAGCAGCGTTGGGCTGTTTGGCTAGTTGGTTCCGTATTCTGATTCTTGGTTTACTTTAATGATTTGACATGTAGCAAGACACTGGAATGAATGTATAAATATAGTATAATGACTATATATATTGTTAACTCATTTAATATACCAAAGAAGTGATAAAACTCTTATGTAAACGTAAGTTTACATATATGTGTAAAACTATTCATGTAATAGAATATAAAAAAGAATATAAGTTGATATGAGATGCGATAACCCATTTAAAGCTATATTGAAAGGAAAATTTGATAACGAAAGAGTTTTTTTAAATATGAAGTAAAGATTATACAAACGGAGTCGAGAATCCATTAAAGGAACATATGTATAAAACTAATATACATATGAGAAGACCAGTTCTATTTACTCCCGGAAAATTTGATAACGAAAGATTTTTTTTAAATATGAAGTAAAGATTATACAAACGGAGTCGAGAATCCATTAAAGGAACATATCTATAAAACTAATATACATATGAGAAGACGAGTTCTATTTACTCCCGAAAGTAAATAGTAAGCTGCATGTGGATATGTTATGTAAACTAAAAGTATAAGACATCCGTATACGTGGTTACAAAATGGTTTAGCACATGGACTATTGCGAAGAAATAAAAGCTATGAGAGCTATAAATCTATTCGGTTCAATAGATGATCTATGTACATGCAAAATAAACCATTAATAAACTATGTAAATTCAAGTACAAGTATAGAAGGTAAGAAATATCCGTAAAATAGGTTGTAAAGGATTTATAACTCGAAACGTAATGTATTTATATACTAAAGCCTTGATGGAACCTTTTTGGGCATAAAAGGGTTATAGTGGACAAAAGTTTCAAAAGAAAAGTGGAATAGTTTTAAGACGAGAAGAAAAGATTATAGTTAATGTAAATAAATTAGATTACATTGAGTATGTGAATTTAGTATGTGGAACTAATATGTGTATGTATGTATCCTCAATTTATGTAGGATCATCACAAAGCAGATAAGTTATAACATTAAACAGCACTCAAGGCATGTTTTTCAGTTCTATTATGTTTGTGGATTAAATGTGATTATGTGGTGAGTTACATACCATGCTTTATGAATTTTTAAAGTCCAAATATGACTAAGTTAATTGGGTTATGGAACTCAATTTATATGTGATATGTGATAGCACATGTTGTATGATGTAACTCGATAAATTAGAAAGGTATAATGCATGAATGTATGCTTTGTAGGGAATTATTGATGCATGTAGGATATGCATAGTAAAGAATATATGTTCCATGCGGATATGCATAGTAAAGGAAATGTAGTGCATATCAAATTGTATGTTATGTGAAACATGATAGACGATTAAATTTGCTAGGTTGTCAAGCTCAATCTTGCAAACACAAACTTTTTGCAGGTTAATGATGTTAGGCAATATTACTTGCTATACGGATGATGAAGATTGAACGATGTGCAAAATGAATACATTCCCTTAAATTAGAAATGGTATAAATCTATGATTGATAGTTTTGTCAAATGTAATTGGCAGTCATGTATAGTTTGAAATGTTGAATGGATAAAGAATGTTTATTCTGAAATGAGAATAAATATGATTCTGAAATAAGTGAATCATCGATAGAAAAGATATTACGTATTAAGACTTATGTTTTTAATACGTTTACTCAAATTATACAAATCATATAATAAATATCATTTTTGTATAAAGAAGAATCGTAAAGGTTGTGATTCAAAGAACGATAAATGACAGGAAAATAAAAATAAATTCCGCATTTTTAGCTATTTTAACATTAAATAATGTTTTAAAGCTAGAATATGATAATATTAATGCACAAGATTGGGGAGAGAAATTGTCCCGATTTTCGGGGTGTTAAAGACATGAGGTGATGGGGGGGCTCTTTCTAAGCTCTCAATTGTCAAGCTAGATACTTCTTTTGGTTTTGGCTCACATAGGCTAATGTCTTGGGTTTATATAGGTTATATGTTGCTATAAATTGTGAGCTATAATAAGGAACAAAATCGTGTATGATAAAGTGTAAGGTTGCTGCCTCGGCAGCAGCAGTAGGCCTAATGGGCAATGGCTGGGAGCTCCTTTTGGGCTATCAGTTAGTGTATTTGTGTAGTTGTATATCGCTTGGTTGTTGATGCTTTATCTTAAATGAATGCATCATCTTTGTTTTGCTAAAAATGGGTCATTTTAAATGAAGATTATATCATTAGATAAGGGGAAGGAGATGCTGCCTAATGGTAGAAGCGTGCGGCACATAACTGCAGCAAATAGCTTCTGTAACAGCTATGAACCAACCATTTTGTCTTCTTGAGCATAATCCCAAAAGCTTACCCGTAAACTTAATCCATGATTCATAAACAAACAAATGCATTGTACGTATATAATTGGCAAGGGATATATTCAGGAGCATGAACTAAGGGGTTGCTGCCTTAGGGCAGCAGCAGTTGTCAAGCAGATGACTGCTAAAACAGTTTTGAGTAGCTATTTTGGTTAGATAATAAAAAAGCTAATCATAAAAAATGGTTGTAATTCGTTTTATAATTAAGTATTTAGAATCCATAACAAATCTATTATCTAATATGTTTAGACTAATCAATTGGAAGTTATAAAACAAAACAAGGCTATGATAGAGAGTTGTTTTTCTATCATAAAGGATAACCAAAGACTGCTAGAATAAATCAAATCAATAGCATAAATTGCAATTCAAAATAAACGAATTAATAATTTGTATATTGAAGATAATAGAAATAAATGGTCTAGAGCCAAGGAGGCTGTTAGGCTATATTTGGGGCCGCGAGGCCAAGTATGGCCACACCAAGCTTGACTAAGCCCCACAGGGCCAAGCAAAGCTTGATTGCCACACGGTGGGTCAAGTTGGGACTGTTTTGCCATAAAGAAGAAAAACAAGAGTATTTAACACTTTTATATACAAAAAAAAATTACAAAGTGTTATGAGATCTATAAATTACTCTACTGAGTTGTGAACACTCCAAAACATAAGGATCATAGAGGGGACTATTTGATATAAGTGTTAAATATGTGGCTTTAACATATTAGTTGATATAATTGAGTTTATAAGATACTCAATGTAATATAAATGAACTAGTAAACTCCAAAATCAAGCTAACATAAATGGGTATATAACATTGGAGTTAGTAAGCTAAATTAATGATAATAAATCCTTAGAGGATTGTTTTAACATCATAGGGGAAAAACAAGAATGATTGATGTAATAATATGTTGAGGTGATTTATAAATCATGAAAAAGACTAAAAGTTAACTATATGAATTGGAAAAAACATTCAAATCATGAAATAAGATATGATGATACCTTGGATGCTAGAAGTTAAGTAGTTAAGACATGGAAGGCTCATGTACTAAGCTACTAACATAGTGTAAATGATAATTATAATGTGATTTCTATTGCATGTTATAAGCATGTCAAACCCTATTAAAGTGAAAATTGACTATTTTGAAAACATGGATGAGGTATTTGAAAAATGTATAGAAATATCTCAAATAAAGAAACATGAACTAAAAACATGATCACTGTGATTATGTGATATGTGAACATACAATCTATATGACTTGACTATTTGGTTAATATGCTTGTAAATGCAAATACTTGTGTTGAATTTGTGAGAACACACAAGTTAAGCTGAATTTATATCAATAGTCTATGAACAAGGCAAGTATATAAATCTTACACTTTATTGAGCAAGTATTCTGAGATTATTCATATATGGACATGTTCTCTAAATTCTGAATTGTCTTTCATTATTTATGAATAATACAAGGTTAAATAACCTTTTTATTCTAATCAGCTTCAAAAGATTGGGTGTTGTATTTTCATGTGTATCAAATGAAATTTAATATGCATAAACAAATTGAAAGGAAGTCTGAGCCATTTGTTCTGGCCAGACACAAAAGTAAAATATTTCAATTTCTTTATTATAAGTCTTGAAATATTATTGTTCCATGATTTAAGCTATCCAACTATATTTTTGTAGTTTGGATTCCAGACTGAGAATGAACAAACCCTGAAATGGGATATTTTTATTGCACTCTAGGAGTGGTGACGTTGAACATGAAAATTGTTCTGGATAAGATAGTATTGATCAATACATGGCATAACGGGCTGATCACCCACCGTGCCCATAAGATAAGACGGTTCACAGATAAACTTCTGATTGAACCTTTTCAAGAAAAGAAAAAGCATGTTTATGATATTCCAAAAATGTGAACGATTCAAGATTTATCACTTTATAGTTTTGATTCACTATCAAATCATGATTCAAAAAAACATTTATTGCTTGTTGAGCCATTAAAGAATGCTATTACTTTTTGAGCAATCGAATGCTCATATTTGCTTTGTTATAAATGTTTTTAGCTGAGTAGAATCAAATAGAAGGGTCTAGTAGAGACAATAGGAAAGGAAAAACAACATAATAGCTGAGATTTGATGTAATAGATAGTTTACATGTGTGTAAATATTAAACTATCATGTAATAAACAATTAAAGGTCCACGTACCTGGGACTAGTAGAACTTTAATGTAATAACTTTATTAAGTTTAACTTTATAATATGTTGAATGTTTGATATCGTGAAGCACTGAATAAGGGTTTCAAGTACCCGAATTTGGGGGCGGCACAAATCCCTTCCAATTATGTATAGTATCTCATATTATTGATTCAATAATTATCACTCAGTTCATTTAATAATTGCCACAGTAGTTGTTGCATAGTATCTCATATTATTGATTCAATTATTGTCTTTCAATACTCGTAATGGATATCCTTTTCTTTCATACTCCATATTATGTAAGTGATAATTATTTCATTTTATATTCCTAAATTTAAACTTAATATTATAAGTATTGCTTCTATAATTCCTGAAATGATTAGAAATTTCTTGAGGTTTGTACTTCATCTAATATCATTTCACTTGAATATTTTATTCAAATGAGTTTTCTTATTAAATTTTAATCTATTCATGTCGGGCTACTATTCACATCGCAGTACTATTCACGACAGAGTTAGCCTTTTCTATCCAAATTATCTTTGAAATAGAAATCTTAAATATCATTCTTGAATTTGAATCCATGTTTTGGTCATCATGTTAATAATTTGGACTTTCTTGAACTTTAGATAAATTAAAAATCTCTAATGTTTATTCTTAATGTTATTATTTCTATTCATCCTTTATATCATTGTCATCATCCTCATATTTAAATTGTGGTGAAAAATTATCTTTGACTCGTAGTGCAAAGATGAACTATTTATTGGTATGATTATGACCAAAAATTGTGTATTAATATAATCATGACATTTAATGTTACTGGCAAAGGCTTGTGGTGAATGTTCTCTTTGGCTCGTAGTGCAAAGATGAACTGTTGTTGGCATGATCATGACTACTAGTGATACAAATAAATATTTTTAGCCCGTAGTACAAAGATACACTGTTAACTTGTATAATTATGAACATGAACTGTTGATTGGTGTTATAGGGATAAAATATTGATGATAAATTTTTAAATCATGAAAGATAGCAGACATCATGCTCTACTTGACTCTTCTAATGGATTGTTTGTTCCACTGCAGTTGTTGATCTAAAACTTGTTGTCTATTATATTTTATCTTATTTATCATTGTTGAAGGCTAAAGATAATCTATTCTTAATTATCTTATTCATAATATTCTCTACTGAGCTATTTGAGCTGACCCTTTCCTTTTTTATTCCATTGTTCTTCTCAGAAAATGAGAGTGTAGTTGGGACTAGCCGGGGAAGGAAGTGATGGTCCGAGACTGTAGAAGTATCTTAATACATTATAGAATAGTGTGACAATAATTGTATTGAGAATTTAAGTTGAGTGTGGATATTGTCTTGGTACAATATTTGTATTGAAACTCACAGTATATGTGTTATCATATTTTGCAAGACAGTTTAATAGTTGTAAATAGGAAAATTTGTATTTAAATTCTGTAATATGTATTTGGCGACTCATAATGGGTTTTGTGGACCTATTTTGGGGCGTCACAACTAATACCGCAACGAGGGCAAAGAACGGAAGATGAAGAATACTCTAAGTCGTCGCGTCACATAAAGAGTTTCCTTGTACCTAAAAATGTGGTGACATGTTATAGTATTTTCTACCTTACTTTCGTTGCAATCGTTGCGGTATTCGTTCCTCGCTCAAGACCTTTGGAACTTCCAAGAATTCTAATCGCAAATTCTATAATTGATCGGTTAATTAGTTACTCTTCTTTGCTCATTCTTATATAATTCATTGTAATTTATGAGCTTTCTATTTTAAAAGAATAAAAGTTGTAATACTTTTAAGTATGAAAATTAAGTGGGGAAAGGGAACTTATAAATGTCCCAAAATATGGTTGCGGGGACGGATTGTAAAGAAAGCTAAGGCATTTAATGCTTTCTTCACAATGAGTTGGCTGGTAAGTTGAATAGTACCATGTTGATGCCAACTTAAGGTGTTCTTGCACCTTGCAACTGCTATTGAACAACCCCTAGCCAACTTAACTAAGGCGATCAAAATATTTGCAGGTTAATGGAATGATATATGTACTATAAAATGTATTTTCGTAAGTAATTATAACTATTGAGTTTATTAAGGATAATGTCAAACTAAACGATGATCTATTGAGTGTAATGAAGATTGAACCTAGAGTATTATTGCGTTTATTAAAGATTGTGGTAAACTAAACAAATGCTACTTAGTTTAATTTTCCAATGGAAAACTAAGTAAATGCTACTCAATTTAGGAGAACTGTTATTTGAATATATATATATATATATATATATATATATATATATATATATATATATATATATATATATATATATATATATATATATCTGGACTACTATTCGACATTCAATTCTACTTGTCCAACGGGTTTCTAAGTTCAAAATTATAGTACATATATGTATATACCAACATATAGTACTTATTCAGTTTATTTTCATTATGACAAACTAAGTAAATGTTACTTAGTTTATTTTTTAAAAATTTCATTTTAAAATTTTAATTTATTTTATTCTAACTTATTTTTATTTATTTTATTTTGTATTAGATTATATTATCTCATTTTTAAAGATTATATTATATTATTTTATTTTATTTTACTTTATTATTATTATTTATTTTATTTTTTATTATATTATATTATCTAACTTTTAAGATTTATTTTATTTTATTAAATTTAATTAATTATTATATTATTTATAATATTAAATTTCTTTAATTTTATTTTAATTTATTATTTATTTATTTATATTATATTATATATTATTATATTATATTATATTATATTATATTATATTACTTAATTAAATATAATTATTTTATTTTATTTTATTTATGTATTATATCTGATTTAAGTTATTTTTTAGTTTTATTTTATTTTTTTATTAAATTATATTATCTAATTTTTTAAATTTATTTTATTTTATTTTGTTAAATTTATTTTATTTGATATAATTTATTTTATTTTATTCTAATTTATTATGAATTTTTATTTGATTTAATTTTATTATATTAATTAATTAAATATAATTCATTTTATTTTATTTTATTTATTTATTAGATATTATTTAAGTTATTTCATTTAGTTTTATTTCATTTTCTTTAATTTATTTTGTATTACATTATATTATAATATATAATTTATTTTCATTAAATTTTTTTATATCAATTAATTTATTTTACTTTATTATTATCTTATATGAACTGGCTTATGTTATCTTATGTTATTTAATTTATTATTTAATTTATATTATATTATCTTATATTACATTACTTATTAAATTATGTTATTATATTATTTTATTTATTTAGTAGTGCAAAACTAAGTAAATGTTATTTAGTTTATTTTAATATTAGGAAATTAATTAAGTAAAATACATGAATAGTCAACAGGGCCCACAAATTGTAATTGAACGATTCTTATGAAAATTTTGTCGAAAATAACAAATATGACATTTGTAATCCAAATCTAACAACTATAAACAAAATAACTAACAAATTGAACCAATTATCTCAATATACAAAGACAGAACCATAATATCAATGTTTTGAAGTTCCAAAAAATAATTATATAAAGTCTTAAATAAAATGATGTTTATCCGAATTTCAATAATTTCAGCATATTTATCCCAATTTCAAAAAAATGTAATCCCAATTTCTACAACAACAACAAGTCCAATAGTATGCCCAATTTCAAAAGAATGAACAAGTTAAAAAAAATTCTATTGGACAACAATATCAACAACTCAAAACAGTAAACAAATATCAGCAATTCAGTAATCATAAATTCTCAAACGAGTCCTAATTTCAACAACATCACATACATTATCCAAATTTCAGTTAAAATTATCACATTAAAACCTATATATATTAACCCTAAAAAATTGGAAATTTCAGTACCTTGAGAGTTCGTCGGAATTAAAGGAGGATTAAGTAGGAGGAGACGTCGCTCCTACATTGGATCCACGACAGGGGGGTGAGACTGGGGAGGGGGGTAAGAGGGTGGTGAATGTGGCGACGGGGGGAGATGAGAGAGATGATAGTTCAGAGTTGTGAAAAGAGAGAATGAGATAGTGAGAGAGTGATAGCTATGAGGAGATAGAGAGAGAAAGAGAGAGGGAAATGAAAACAGATGAGGCAGCTGAAGAAGATAAAACTAATTAATTAGGTTTATTAGTTAATTCCGATGGAATTTTCGTCGGACGAAATTCTCTCGGGATTAACTTAATTTCTATGAAAATTCTCTCGAAAATAACTACCATTTCGTCGAAGTTAGGTTTCGCGCTGGCGGGAAACTTGGTGCCAAAGAGGGCCTTCTACTTCAGACAAAATTTCGTCGGTATTAGATTATTTTTGATGGACTTATCTTCGATGGATTATTCTGTCGGAAATAGATTAGTTTCAACGAAATATAGTCCGTCGAGGTTAACTCCGTCGAGCTTATCCCTTTTTCTAGTGTTAAAATGTTGATTTACATAATATTTATATATTGTATGAAATCTAAACGCTTATGCAATAAATTTTATAATTGCACAAGTTATTCAGCATACTAAAACTTTATTCTTATTTAAAGATTCAAAGTTCGATATTTCATGAATTATTATAAAATTATGTTAATGTCTTATTGTTTCGGCTAGACACATGTTATGATATGATTTGAATTTGGTAAATTCTTAAAAGTTATCCAAATCGAATTAAACTTGTGAGGACTCTGAGTTAATCTGAGATAAACAACCCTATTATTAGTGAAAATTTTGGTCGAATTAATTTCTGATTAGCCTTCGCATTGCAAAAGTAAATGCAAGTAGTCGTTTAAAAGAAACAGGTTGTGCACAACATATCTAGCGTACTTAGAAAATGACGATTTCAGATGAATTTCTGTTAAACATTTTTATGAAAATGAAAAATGTTCAAGGTATATAGTTTGACCGTTCAGTATGTAGATAAAAAGGGAATTTATTATTATTATTATTTCTTTTTTATTCGAGATAGTTTTTGTGACAACCCGAGAATTTAGACAATTTATTAAAATCTTAAATGATTGATTTAAGGTCAAATAATAGACTTAGACAGAAAATAAATGTATGCGTTTGATGTCATTGGGATTGAATTTTGAGGATTTCAAAATTCGGTGAAGGATATAGGTGAATTATTCAGGATTAAGGATTTATGTGAATATGTATGTGTACTTAATGTGGTTAAGGGTCAAGGGTTGACCAAATTATTTATATATGTGTCAAACCCTAAGTATATATTAAGAACGTCAACGTTCTGTTAGAAAACCCTAGCAATGGATAAGAAATCGTAGAAATCGGTTCTGAAACTCTAGTTTCAGTTCCGGAAATCCAAAACCCTAAATTCATGATATGAATATGGTGATTAAGTTAGAAAACCCTAACGATATATTCAGAAACTCTAATTTCAGTATCGAGAATTTAAACCCTAATTTGGGAATCCTAATGCGAAGTATTAAACCCTAAAGGTTAAAAAGTTGTGTGTAAGGAATATGAACATTATGTGATGGTTTATCTTTGTTTATTATATAAACAAACAAAAGAAACTAGTGTAACCCTAATTATATATTAGGAATGAAGGATTTAATAACTTTAAGGGTTATAGAAAAAGAGAATTGTGGTATTTAGAATACTTACTAATTCTAGGAGAATTATTTTATATATCTCAAATGATTAATTTTATAACCTAATTATAACAAGTCTAATTGGGTTAAGAAAATAAGTGTGCATGAGTAAGGATTTGTGTTATAATTGAGGAAGTAAAAACCCTAATTAGTGGTTTATAAACCCTAATGATCAATTTTGACCATAATTGCTAAATTAGCAATTATAATTAGGAAATACTAATCCTAATTAGCAAGATTTAAAGTATGATTAAGAAATGTTAATATAATTAGAAATTCTAATTATAAGTTAGAAATATTAATTTCTAATTTTTTAAAAAAACCTAAATTGGATATTTTAGAAAATAAATTGGCTCAAACCCTAAACCCTAGATTGGTCAAAACCTAAACCCTAAGGGTTTGCAACAAATGAAAAATTCTAGAAATAAAAGGAAATGTCATTTATACCATTTTGTCACATTTTCTAATAAGTTGAGTGTAGATCTTGTCATGATCTTGGGTGGGTGAACTAATTCTAGCCCTAACCTAGCCCTAGCATGTGACTATATACAATTACCAAACAATTAAAACATATTTTCATTTCTCTTTCATCTATCTCTTCCAAAAAGCTTATCAAAACAAAAAAACCAAAAAGGGAGAAAGAAGAGGAGAGTTCGGCAGCCACAAGAGTTAGAGATGGGGAGATTTTGATCTTCCATGCCATCTAAAATCTATCTCATACTTTAGATGGAGAAGGAGGAAAAGCTAAGGTATAGCAAAATTTCCACTTATGTAGTCTAATTTTGTTTTTGATTTGATTTGATTTTTGACAATACGAAGTTATGATCTTGAGGTTTAAAACCTTAGATATATATGTTAATGAGTGTTTCATGTTTAGAATTAACCATATTGGGTGTTAATTTGGTTGGAATCAAAGGAATAGAAAATGGATTTTTTTCGGAAAAGTTTAAACTTTTAAAAGTGTGATCAAGCTTTTGATTTTTAAAATTTATGATGGATATTTGTGATTTATGTTTTTTTATGGTTGACCAGGTGTTGAACTTATGATTTTGAGTCATATGAGGGTAGGTCTACATAATATATGATGTTTTATGGTTAGATCTTTCCATTTTTAACGTTGATGAGCTTGAACGAAGAAGAAGAACCAAAACAGTTTTTCAAAGAATAATCTAGTGGACTGCTGCCCTAAACAGAAAATTCTGGATTTGTTAGGGTGCTCTAAAAATTTTGGACTTGTGATATGTTGTAGTACACTGTATAAGCTTTCCATAGACTGCAGAACAGACTAATTTTGACTCCGGATGAAGTAGTTATGACGTTCGGAAGAAGCATAATCAAAACTGCGAAAACAAATTTTTTTGGAAAAACCAAGCATGATATGGAAATGACCTTATCTCTCATTCTACTTTGAATCTTTGAGTGTGGTCAATTTGTGGAGCTAAATATATGTGTTAAGGATAAAACCCATTTGTAATTACCCAATTAGGTTGAATATTGAACAAGTTATGGGATTTCTCCCAAACTACACAAAGGTAATAAAAACTGTTAGAATGACAGTTTGTAACAGCCACTTCTGGGCTAATTTTCCGGGAGCTTAACAGTGCCCAAATATGGATTGTGATAGATGAAAATTGAAGATAGTAAAGATACGAATCCAACAAAATTGACGGATCGTTAATCGGAATTACAGATCTCATTATATTTAAGATTTAGTAAAGGACTCCAAAACTGTAACATGGCAAAAAGTTTCTGTCCAGATCTGTCCAGGAGCTGTTTTGGCAACTTAAACTATGAAATAAATTCCGGCCTTTTGGAAAATGAAAATATATGGTATTATGTAGCTCTTGTCCAAAAATGAGCTAATTCCGAGTTCAAACGACCAAGTTATGACTATTACAATTTTTGTGATTTTCCGATGGAAATCGCTATAAAAGTAGTTCTACAACTCCGATCGCCATGAAATTTTAAATGGAGCATCACGTTAACATATATAAGGTTATCCCAAGAGATGGGAATGTTTGGATTTAAGCACGAGGTAGCTAATTTCTTAAGTTACGCACTAGAATTAATTTTTGAAAAATATCAAAGGAAGTTGGAAAAATAATTTTTGTGGATGAAATATGTGTATATATGTTTGGACTAAGGATAGAAAAATAATAAATTGATTTGGTATTTTCGTGATACGAATTTAGAATACAGCTTGCTGGATTATATAATTTGTGATTCCAGTTTGCTGGATTGAGAAATAGTTTACTGAAATTGAAAATATGTTAAATTCAGTTTGCTGGATTGTAGTTTAGATTGCTGGATATGGAATTCAGGTTGCTGGATTTGGAATCCAGATTGCTGAGTTGGTAATTTAGTTGCTAGATTTAAAATCCAGGTTGCTGGATTAGTATTTGACTTATTAGATGTTAATGAATACTTATGAAATGAAAAAGCGAGTGTTAAATCATATAAATGTGACTTTATGGCATGATTAAGCGCTTAGGAAGAGTTTAATTGAACTTAAACTCGAGTGTTGACTGACTAGACCGTCGGGATGTTAGAATTGTGTCGGTTTCAAGTCAAATTGAAATAGTTTGACCTAATACCAAGTCTTATGTGTTGTATAGACTGATAGGCTTATGTGCTATGTGTTTAGGTTATTCTGTGTGTATAAATATAACAGTATTATACTATGATGATATTATTCTAATATTGGAGATCTATATTACTAATATTAGGTCTTAGGGTAAAGCGTTATAAATTGCGTTGCGGTAATCAACGGTTCAGACAAGTTTCTTTGTACTTAACTCTAATAAGAGTGTTTTATTCAAGCTTATGGTTAATCATTGTTGATTGCCACAAAAATTGTATTATGTACATCTTGCATGTATAAGTCAGGTATGAAAGGCTAATCACCTTCATTACCAGTTAGGTTCAGAAATGTTTGTTCATGTTTAAAACTTGTTCAGTCAAAAGTTTGTTCGTGCTAGTTCTCAATTATATTGATGAATTATAGCCAGCTTATTATTCATACTCTTCAATCATGATATATCGTTATATTATTGTATTTAAAACTTGCTGGGCAACTTTCATGTTCGTCCTTTCTATATCATGATAAAACATTGCAGATAAGGCGAACGTGTTCGGATACAGGAAAAAGATAATGCCAAGTTCAGCTTGGGATATAAAGTGCGGCTAGTTTGTAATAGCGTATTTTGATAAATGTGTTGTATTTTAGATAGTTTATGAATTATGTAAAAGTTAAGGTTACTCGACCTTGGGGATAAGTGTGTAAAGTTTAATGTATAAACAATTTATGTTTATATCTTCTGCAAATAGTTATAGAATTAGTGTACCGAATCAGCGGCGATTTGGGGCCCGGATTCGGGGCTATCACAGTTGGTATCAAAGCTGTTGGTTAAGAAGCTTAGGTAGGAATACCTGAGACCAATAACCGCAGTGATTAGGATAAGACTAACTCAAATAGAGTTAGTTGGTCGGAAAGGTTCAAAGACGAATCTCGATAAGTTGTTAAGATACAGAGTTCCCTAACTCTGATAATAAAGTTGAACAGTAATGGTGAATAGATTGAGTCTAAAAGACTGAAAGTGCAGGAATAGGAGATCGTAAAACAAAACGATCAAGTCATAGAATTGAATCGTAATATATACGATGAGATCACCCCGTGATCTGTTAAGGTTATGACAACCGAAAGAATCAATCTGATGATTGAAAAGTTTACTGCAAGATGCTGTGTATCAGTTGTACTATGAAATTGTACTATAAAAACTCATGAAAGAGTTATGGATTATGAATACGGATTAAATGAAATTCGTATGGAAAAGGGGGTTAAGATTAGGTTGGGATTTCAATGAGGACTTGTGTCGGCAGCTGAGTTGTATGATTCCTTATATGGGCGGGGAATTTGTACTTGGTTTTAGAATCACTTAGCTTCCTGGTCGATGTAGTGGTTAGGTTGACCAATTCTTTGTATGGGCGGGGAATTGTCCGCTTAACTTCCTATATTGATTAGTGGCCAGAGTTTGGTTTGACAACCACTTAGTTTCTGGCACTGATAATCATTGAAATATTTGTGTTGCGCTATTTGCTATATGCGTGTTAAGAGGGTGATTCCTTTCTCATGTATATAACAGATAGATAGGTCATAGCTAGAGAATATAGGTTTAAGTACGAGTTCTTAAAACTCATACTTATGTGACATTCTTGACGCATAGTTATATGAAATGTTTATGAACCCCTCAGCGAATGGACGCCAAAGGTCTATCTAGGAAAGTTCGTGAACTAATATGATTGTGGCAATTTATGGACTCATAAGTGTGGTTTTATGAACTGGGTATAGTTATGTGTGAATGGAGTATTGAGGATAATAGGAACAGATAGAATGTTTAAGCAAATGATCATTAGTGGAGACTTAGGTTTTCCTAAACTCCTAGCTATGCTAAACCTCAAATTTTTGACATCAAGCTAAATACACACTATGTGCCTTTTAAAAAAATTATTTTTATTTATCACTTATGTACCATGTAACCTGGTGCAGAGATGATAAAAATTATGGAGTCATCAATGCAGTATTACTTAGTGTGAATTTGACTTAAAGTCACTATTCCACTATGGTATGATGTAGCATGATAAAATCACCAAATGACGGAATCCTCAACGGACTGTAAATACAGTACGGCATCATGACGTCATTCTCGAAAATGTTTTCAAAAAAAGTTTAATTTGCCAAATTTCTTTGGAACGGAATCCTATGATAAGACTGAGGTGAACTATGTTGTTCGCTAAAAAAAATACGTTATGCATGACGTAAGCGTACGATGGGCTAATCACCTAAAGTACTAGCAACGATAGTTTACCTTCTTTGTGATTGTAAACATACAACGTAATGTTTTGTTTTACGGTATACATACCGCTAAAACTATGTGGTCATGGTCTATATACCCCTCAGCACAATTTGAACCCTTTTACTCTTGTGAGTGGTGTATTGGATACAATGTGATATGTGTGAATGGTGTAAGGTGCACGATGTAAGGTGTAAGGTGAATTTCGGGAACGAAATTCTTATAAGGAGGGGTGAATGTGACAACCCGAGAATTTAGACAATTTATTAAAATCTTAAATGATTGATTTAAGGTCAAATAATAGACCTAGACAGAAAATAAATGTATGCATTTTATGTTATTGGGATTGAATTTTGAGGATTTCAACATTCGGTGAAGGATATAGGTGAATTATTCAGGATTAAGGATTTATGTGAATATGTATGTGTACAAAATGTGGTTAAGGGTCAAGGGTTGACCAGATTAATTATATATGTGTCAAACCCTAAGTATATATTAATAACGTCAACGTTCTGTTAGAAAACCCTAGCAATGGATAAGAAATCATAGAAATCAGTTCTGAAACCCTAGTTTCAGTTCCAGTAATCCGAAACCCTACATTCATGATATGAATATGGTGATTAAGCTAGAAAACCCTAACGATATATTCAGAAACTCTAATTTCAGTATCTAGAATTTAAACCCTAATTTGGGAATCCTAATGCGAAGTATTAAACCCTAAAGGTTAAAAAGTTGTGTGTAAGGAATATGAACATTATGTGATGATTTATCTTTGTTTATTATATAAACAAATAAAAGAAACTAGTGTAACCCTAATTATATATTAGGAATGAAGGATTTAATAACTTAAGGGTTATGGAAAAAGAGAATTGTGATATTTAGAATACTTACTAATTCTAGGAGAATTATTTTATATATCTCAAATGATTAATTTTATAACCTAATTATAGCAAGTCTAATTGGGTTAAGGAAATAAGTGTGCATGAGTAAGGATTTGTGTTATAATTGAGGAAGTAAAAACCCTAAGTAGTGGTTTATAAACCCTAATGATCAATTTTGACCATAATTGCTAAACTATCAATTATAATTAGGAAATACTAATCCTAATTAGCAAGATTTAAGGTATGATTAAGAAATTTTAATATAATTAGAAATTCTAATTATAAGTTAGAAATATTAATTTCTATTTTTTTAAAAACCTAAATTGGAAATTTTAGAAAATAAATTAGTTTAAACCCTAAACCCTAGATTGGTCAAAACCTAAACCCTAAGGGTTTGCAACAAATGGAAAATTCTAGAAATAAAAGGAAATGTCATTTATACCATTTTGTCACATTTTCTAATAAGTTGAGCGTAGATCTTGTCATGATCTTGGGTGGGTGAACTAACCCTATACCTAACCTAGCCCTAGCATGTGACTATATACAATTACCAAAAAATTAAAACCTATTTTCATTTCTCTTTCATCTATCTCTTCCAAAAAGCTTATCAAAACAAAAAAACCAAAAAGGGAGAAAGAAGAGGAGAGTTCGGCAGCCACAAGAGGTAGAGATGGGGAGATTTTAATCTTCATGCCATCTAAAATCTATCTCATACTTTAGATGGAGAAGGAGGAAAAGCTAAGGTATAGCAAAATTTCCACTTATGTAGTCTAATTTTGTTTTTTATTTGATTTGATTTTTGACAATATGAAGTTATGATCTTGAGGTTTAAAACCTTAGATATACATGTTAATGAGTGTTTCCTGTTTAGAATTAACCATATTAGGTGTTAATTTGGTTGGGATCAAAGGAATAGAAAAATGGAATTTTTCCAGAAAAGTTTAAACTTTAAAGTGTGATCAAGCTTTTGATTTTTGAAATCTATGATGGATATTTGTGATTTATGTTTTGTTATGGTTGACCAAGTGTTGAACTTATGATTTTGAGTCATATGAGGGTAGGTCTACATAATATATGATATTTTATGGTTAGATCTTTACATTTTTAAGGTTGATGAGCTTGAACGAAGAAGAAGAACCAAAACAGTTTTTCAAAGAATAATCTAGTGGACTGCTGCCCTAAACAGAAAATTATGGATTTTTTAGGGTGCTCTAAAAATTTTGGACTTGTGATATGTTGTAGTACACTGTATAAGCTTTCCATAGACTCCGAAACGGACTAATTTCGACTCCGGATGAAGTAGTTATGACCGTTCGGAAGAAGCATGATCAAAACTACGAAAACAAAATTTTTGGAAAAACCAAGCATGATATGGAAATGACCTTATCTCTCATTCTACTTTGAATCTTTGTGGAGCTAAATATATGTGTTAAGGATAAAACCCCTTTGGAATTACACAATTAGGTTGAATATTGAACAAGTTATGAGATTTCTCCCAAACTACACAAAGCTAATAAAAACTGTTAGAATGACAGTTTGTAACAGCCACTTCCGGGCTAATTTCCGGGAGCTTAACATGCCCAAATATGGATTGTCATAGATGAAAATTGAAGATCGGAAAGATAGGAATCCAACAAAATTGACGGATCGTTAATCGGAATTACAGATCTCATTATATTTAAGATTTAGTAAAGGACTCCAAAACTGTAACATGGCAAAAAGTTTATGTCCAGATCTGTCCAGGGGCTGTTTTGGCAACTTAAACTGTGAAATAAATTCCGGCCTTTTGGAAAATAAAAATATATGGTATTATGTAGCTCGTGTCCAAAAATGAGCTAATTCCGAGTTAAAACGACCAGGTTATGACCATTACAATTTTTGTGATTTTACGACGAAAATTCGCTATAAACGGAGTTCTACAACTCCGATTGCCACGAAATTTAAAATGAAGCATCACGTTAACATATATAAGGTTATCCCAAGAGATGGGAATGTTTGGATTTTAGCACGAGGTAGCTAATTTCATAAACTACACACTAGAATTAATTTTTGAAAAATATCAAAGGAAGTTGGAAAATTATGGAAAAATAATTTTTGTGGATGAAATATGTGTATATATGTTTGGACTAAGGATAGAAAAATAATAAACTGATTTGGTATTTTCGTGATACGAATTTAGAATACAGCTTGCTGGATTATATAATTTGTGATTCCAGTTTGCTGGATTGAGAAATAGTTTACTGAAATTGAAAATATGTTAAATCCAGTTTGTTGGATTGCAGTTTAGATTGCTGGATTTGGAATTCAGGTTGCTAGATTTTTTAATTTAGTTGCTTGATTTAGAATCCAGGTTGTTGGATTAGTATTTGACTTATTAGATGTTAATGAATACTTATGAAATGAAAAAGCGAGTAGTTAAATCATATAAATGTGACTCTATGGCATGATTAAGCGCTTAGGAAGAGTTTAATTGAACTTAAACTCGAGTGTTGACCGACTAGACCGTCGGAATGTTAGAATTGTGTCGGTTTCAAATCAAACTGACATAGTTTGACCTAATACCAAGTCTTATGTGTTGTATAGACTGATAGGCTTATGTGCTATGTGTTTAGGTTATTCTGTGTGTATAAATATAACAGTATTATACTATGATGATATTATTCTAATATTGGAGATCTATATTACTAATATTAGGTCTTAGGGTAAAGCGTTATAAATTGCGTTGCGGTAATCAACGGTTCAGACAAGTTTCTTTGTACTTAACTCTAATAAGAGTGCTTTATTCAAGCTTATGGTTAATCATTGTTGATTGCCACAAAAATTGTATTCTGTACATCTTGCATGTATAAGTCAGGTATGAAAGGCTGATCACCTTCATTACCAGTTGGTTCAGAAATGTTTGTTCATGTTTAAAACTTGTTCAGTCAAAAGTTTGTTTGTGCTAGTTCTCAATTATATTGATGAATTATAGCCAGCTTATTATTCATACTCTTCAATCATGATATATCGTTATATTATTGTATTTAAAACTTGCTGGGCAACTTTCATGCTCACCCTTGCTATATCATGATAAAACATTGCAGATAAGGCGAACGTGTTCGGATACAGGAAAAAGATAATGTCAAGTTCAGCTTGGGATATAAAGTACGGCTAGTTTGTAATAGTGTATTTTGATAAATGTGTTGTATTTTAGATAGTTTATGAATTATGTAAAAGTTAAGGTTACTCGACTGTAATATCTGAGATTTTTTTTATAACTTAAGAATTATTAATGAACGAATTTATATGAAACTTTTGGGTGATTTCATTTATTAGATGTATGGGTGTGGTACATATATGTGTTATTTCAAGATATGTGATGAGATGTATTTAAATGGTAAGTTTAGTTTTATTTAACTATTTAAATTTATTAAGTAAGGAATTGTTCTATTTTATTACGTGGGATGGTATTAAATTATGAGTTGGAGTTAAGAGCGGAATTTAGAGGCGCGGACTGCGTATTTAAGTCCGAAACGTCGAAATTAGTCAAGATAGACTGTAATCACGAAAAGATGTCACCGTTGACTTTTTGTCAAAGTCAAACAGTTAACTTTTTCAAGGAAAAAGTCAACTACGAATTTCGGAGATGATTTTGACTAAACGGATAGTCCCATTACGTCCGGAACGTCGACTTTAGTAGGAATCGATATATGGTTCACAAGGTTTGGTTTCGAAGGGTAAAATAGTCAAATAGCTTATTAATTGATTAAAATAATATATATTTTTATAATAGAAGTCAGATGAACTGATGGACCCATGAGACTATTAAATTAGGACAAGGGAGGGAGTATACGTATATTCCTTAAAACCAAAATTCTTTTTAACTCCCACATTCATTTTCTCTAACTCCCACATTCTTCCTATTAATTATCTATATTATTGTATTATTAAATATGGTGAGTAACTAATCATTAGAGTTGGGGGTTATGGGAGTTGGGGGTTATGAGAATCAAAAGACTCTAACAAAGCTATTCATATATACAAATACACTTTTCTTTTAAGAAAAGTTCCACCAAGTGAGTAAACATGGAGAGAAATTGAGAGCCTAAGAGAGTTAGAACTAATTTTGGAGCATTACTGAGGATTTGACAAGCAAGGAGAAGGAGCATCATATTAAACCAAGAAGAAATTCTTCAAAAGGTAATTCATGAACCCATTTTATTTTTATAAGAAAAATGAGAAGAAAATGCATATAAAATTGGTAAATGATTTGTTGTGGCTTTGTGTTTCCATGTTACTGTTGTTTGATGATTATAGATCATTAACAACAAAAGATATGGGTTAATCATGCATCAAATTCATAGCAAATCAAAGAATTAAGCAATGCATGCTCTACCTTTGATAAAATGTCTCTAAGGTGCTAAATTAATCAAAAAGGTGGAAGTTTGTTGAAGTTTGAGATGTTGTGAAATGTGAAAACATGTGAGAGTAGATGATCAGGACATTAGGAATAATTTAATTGCATGCTAGAAGCAAAATCCCGAATTTTTGTCAAATTGGGTTTAACTAGTGATCTGTGATTTTTGGGGTTTTTCGGAGCCTCGAAATCATGGTGTATATTACTCGATTAGTGTATGTAATAATTTTATAAAATAGTATGTAGCATGAGGTACAACCTGTCCAAATTTCATTAGAAAGAGAGTTAAATTGAGCAAGTTATGAAAATCATAAGCATGCATGTTGGTAATAAAATCTGCAGAATTCTAGAAGTTCCAGAATTTTTCTAAGTATAAAACTAGTGCTGGCACGCTTTACTATGCAGTTGGATTGTGGTCTTAGCATGCTAGTTTTATGAATGTTATATTTTTGTAAAATACCTTGATGTATGAAGTTTATTGTGTCCAAGTATCGTGGTCATATCATCTTTAGATCAGCGGGAATAAAATCGTAGAGTCAGTAAAATCGTAGAGTAAACTCTGAAAATCGTAGAGTTAGTAAAAATCGTAGAGTCAGTGAAAATCGTAGAGTAAAAATCGTAGAGTCTCTGAAAATCGTAGAGTCTTTGAAAATCGTAGAGTCAATGAAAATCGTAGAGTGAAAATCGTAGAGTCTCTGAAAATCGTAGAGTCAGTGAAAATCGTAGAGTAAAAATCGTAGAGTCTCTGAAAATCGTAGAGTCAGTGAAAATCGTAGAGTAAAAATCGTAGAGTCTCTGAAAATCGTAGAGTCTCTGAAAATGGTAGAGTCAGTGAAAATCGTAGAGTAAAAATCGTAGAGTCTCTTAAAATCGTAGAGTCAGTGAAAATCGTAGAGTCAGTGAAAATCGTAGAGTAAACTCTGAAAAATCGTAGAGTCAGTGAAAATCGTAGAGTAAACTCTAAAAAATTATAGAGTAAATTTTATATTATAACTACTATGCATTGCTAATAGTTGATGTGCATGATTATACAATTGTGTAGGGCACGCGAAGTGTAGATAGCTGTAAGCTGTTAATCTGTTATTGGTAAACAACGATCAAGGCAAGTTTCTTACCCTATTTTTCATTATAAATTTATTCAACTCTTATTCAGTTGATTGCAGCGAGGGTAAGTTTGGGCTTGTGATTAATTAATCATTCGTGCAAGCTTCTTTATTGTAAAGTTCTATAACTTCAATTGTGATGCGAAATGTTATTGATGATTCAGTTCCTATTGTGACTGCTATACTTTAAAGTTTATATACCCTTGATGAACTATATTCAAGCATGCTTTCTAGCTTTCGTTTCAGCTAGATGTTATTGATGCAAAAATAGTATATTGTTTGAACAATTCAAATCCTTTGAAGCTATTAAATGTTTACCAATTCAAATTGCTTTGGTGAGGTCCCGCATGAATACTAAGATGAACAACCCGGATAACGGGGTAACTGATGTCGGGCATATAGTCCCATTTACGCTTATGCGTTTAAACTTTATACTTGTGCACAATGTAGGGTACGATAGGCTGATCACCTAGAGTACTTGCAGAGACCGTTTATAATCTATTTTGATTGTTAAACCGTCTGATGGTTTTTGATGAAACAAAGTAATGTTCAGGGTATCTAACACCCCTTAGTATGTTATTGAGAATTCCAGAACTCTTATCTTGATATTCCGGTTTATCTCTTGATATTTATTTCAACTATTGAGAAATATTCATACTAATGCTTCTACTTCTGATATATGTTCTCAAACTACTTTATATACTTGCTGGGCAATTTGTGCTCATTCTTGCTTAAACTTTTCAGTTAAGGCTGATAACGCTGAGGGCTCGGGCAAGGACAAAGGAAAGTCTAAGATGAAATGATGAGAGTTATTTATGTAATAATTATATTTCCGCATATGATGTGATGTAGCGATAAACGCTAAGTTGAAGTTTCAGTTTATTAAAGGTTGTAAAGACTTGGGACTTTATTTTGAATAAGTATGTAATAGTTAATATTATTATTATTAGAGTTACTGAATAGATGATGATGTATGTTATCGTGAGCACCATGTCCTGTAATCGATGTTACACGGATTTGGGGGGCGTCACAGGTTGGTATCAGAGCTTTAGGTTATAAACTTTAGGTGGGGAACCTTGGGCTATAACCTTAGAGAGAGTTAGTGGAGATGATAGGGAGATGAACTCACATAGAGTTATACGTGTAGTGTCAAATCTATTTTCTAAAAACAAAATCAATATCTATTTTTCTAATTGAGTTGCTTTGTGTTTTGATTATAGGATGTCTGGAGAAGAGGAAGTTAGAGATATTCATGTAGTAAGTGAGCAGTTAGTGACAGCTGTACCTTGAGCCTATAGCTGAGGCAGCAGCTGAGTCAGACCCGGAGGAGTATCCGGAAGAGGAAGAGAAGCCCGAGGAGGACCCCGAGGAGGTACCTGAAGACACTATACTGGATGAGTTGATGGATATGATCGTTGAACTGGACGACAAGGTCCATGAGTTAGAGGAGTTGTATCAGGGGGGAACAACAAGCTGCAGCTTTGCTGGGAGCATTGGTGGACCACCTGGTAATTAGGAATGGGGATCTGGCTGACAAGCTGCGGGTTGAAGGCCAGAAGACGGTTAGGCTGAAGGATGAGAGGGATGCTATCAGAACCCACTTGGGACATACCATTAATGGGTTGGAGTCGAGGATTCAGAGTCTCCAACTTGACAAACAGATTATTACCACTTTCTGGGGAGATGGGAGAAGAGACCGTGTTAGGGCTTAGAAGCTAACCGGAGAGTTGGAGGGAGAAGTTAGAGACAAGAAGGTTAAGATAGACAAGATGAAATACGTGTTTAAGTCGGCACATGGAAGGTTCCAGCATAGGGTCATCACTTTCCACGTGAGGAGCGCCAGTCTGGCCGGGTTATAAGCCGAGAGATGGTGAAAGAGATAGCGGATGAGGAGCATAAGGACGCCATTAGGCGGGGTCTTTAGTTATTATGATAAACTTTTTCCTAGTAGTAAATAAAATGCTTTTCTATGTAATAAAAAGCTTGGTTTCTATTTTTACCAAGTGATTGATGCCACGTGATGTAGATGGCGTAATGCCATAAAACG
Organism: Panax japonicus; assembly: GCA_020205505.1. NCBI lineage: Eukaryota > Viridiplantae > Streptophyta > Magnoliopsida > Apiales > Araliaceae > Panax > Panax japonicus. Next base: position 15,901,336 of record CM035100.1, on the reverse strand, counting down.
ATGAATACTTTGAGTATTATGTTTATAAATAAATATGTTTTTATTTAAGTATGTGATGTGATGGTTCAGTTTTTACGAATTTTATATACTGTAGAGTAAATTATGAGAGAATAATATTAAGTTCATTTTGAACAGATAGATGGCTAGAGGAAGACGTCACCAAGCACCCGAGGGGTCAGACGGTAATGCTGGGGATCCACAGAACCCTATGCAGCAGTTTGTAGACATGTTAGTGGGGGCACTTCAAAGTCGAACCCCGAATGTCAATAACCCTCCAGTGGCCCCTGTGGCACACTTTAAAGACTTCAAAAGCGCGGGACCACCTGAGTTCAAAGGAACTACTGAACCCATCGAAGCCCAAACTTGGGTTAAGGAAATTGAAAAGGCATTCGCTATCGCCCGAGTAGGAGACGACCAGAAAACTGTCTTCGCCACGTATATGCTGAAAGGTGAAGCCAACTACTGGTGGGAGGCAAATCAGACCCGAGCTGGAGAAGGTGTGATACCTTGGGAAGGGTTCAAGAAAATCTTTTTCGAGAACTATTTTCCTGTTAGTATGCAGAGTCGCATGGAGATGCGATTCCTAGAGCTGAAACAAGAAGATATGACGGTACCGCAGTACGCTGCAAAGTTTAACGAGCTGGCGAGGTTCGCACCTCATCAGGTCAACACTGAGGAGAGAAAGACGAGGAGGTTTGAGCAAGGCCTCAAACCATGGCTATACAGCAGACTTTCGGTGCTGCAGACGAATAGTTTCGCGACTCTCCTGGAGAAAGCTATAATCGCTGAGGGCGGAAGTGAAGCCCTAATGAAGTTCAACAAGGAGAAAAAGAAGAAGACTGAAGGAGGAAACCGTGGAGAAGGCAGCAACAGAAACGGTGCAAATAAGAGGAAGTGGAACAGCAACAACAATAACAACAACAACAATAATGTCAACTCTGGAAACCCTGGGGGCAAATCAGGGGAAGCAAAAAAGAGGACTGAGGCGCGCAAGGAGTGTGGAAGGAATCACTCGGGGGCATGTCTAAAAGGGAAGAATGTCTGTTTCAATTGCGGGCAGGAGGGGCACATCTCTCCCAACTGCTCTGCACCGAAGAGAAATGGATGTTTCAACTGTGGAGCATTAGATCATCAGGCGAGGAGCTGCCCAAAGAAAAACTCAGCAGGAGGAAATGGAGGGAGGGGACCAAGCGGTGGAACTCTCACAATTGGTGGACAACCAACTCAGAATCGACCAATAGCAAGGACTTTCAACATGACGGTTCAGGATGCGGTTGCATCCAGGGACGTGGTTTCAGGTATCATTCCGATCAATGATATATCTGCTTACATATTATTTGATTCGGGTGCTACTTGTTCCTTCGTTTCGCATGAATTCTCCCAACGACTAAACTTACCTCGGGAAGAATTAGAATATCCTATGAACATAGAAGTTGCTAATAAGGAAGTCATTCCCGTTAACCATGTCCATAGGAATTGCGTTGTAGATATCAGGGGATATAAGTTACCTGTGGACTTAATCCCAATTCAATTAGGAGAATTTGATGTAATTCTAGGGATGGATTGGTTATTTAACCATGGAGCGATGATAGATTGCCAGAAAAAGTGTATAAACCTTAAGACTCCCGAGCAGTCGAAGGTAGTGTTCTATGGGAGTAGGTCGCCAAGACTCTCGAGTTGTCTGACGATGATGCAAGCGAGGAAGTTACTAAAAAGGGATGTGTAGGTTATTTGGCCCATATCGTCGATACTCAGAAAGTAGGGTTAGAAATGGGACTAATACCAGTAGTGAATGAATTTCCAGATGTATTCCCGGAAGAATTGCCAGGTCTTCCGCCGGATAGAGAGGTCGAATTCGTTATAGATTTAGTACCGGGAACGGCGCCGATCTCGAAAGCCCCGTACAGAATGGCACCGGAAGAATTGAAGGAGCTGATGGTACAGTTGCAGGAATTGTTAGATAGGAAGTATATTCAACCGAGTGTGTCTCCTTGGGGAGCACCAGTGTTGTTTGTAAAGAAGAAGGACGGGTCGATGAGACTGTGCATCGATTATCGAGAGCTAAACAAGGTGACGATCAAGAACAAATACCCGTTACCTAGGATAGAAGACCTGTTTGATCAGTTGAAGGGAGCGAAATATTTTTCCAAAATCGATTTGAGGACGGGGTATCACCAGTTGAAAGTGAGAAAGGAGGATGTACCTAAGACAGCGTTCAGAACTCGTTACGGTCACTACGAGTTTCTGGTAATGTCGTTCGGGTTAACAAACGCGCCAGCAGCATTTATGGACATGATGAATCGGGTATTCAAACAGTACTTAGATAAATTCGTAGTTGTGTTCATAGATGATATCCTAATCTATTCCAGGACTCAGGAAGATCATGCTGAACATTTAAGGTTGGTATTGGAGGCGTTGAGAAGGGATAAATTATACGCAAAATTTTCGAAGTGCGAGTTCTGGTTAGAAAAAGTTCAATTTCTGGGTCACGTGATCGACAAGAACGGAATCTCTGTGGATCCAACAAAGGTGGAAGCTGTTCAGAATTGGGAACAACCAAAGTCACCGACGGAGGTAAGAAGTTTCTTAGGATTAGCGGGCTACTACAGGCGGTTCATTCAAGATTTTTTGAAGATAGCAGGAACATTGACTAATTTAACGAAGAAGTCGGTGAAGTTTGTCTGGACTGAGAAGTGTGAAGAGAGTTTTCGAGAACTCAAGAAGAGATTGAGTGAGGCACTGGTGTTGTCGTTACCAGACGATACAGGTGACTTCGTGATTTTTAGTGATGCATCACACAAGGGGCTTGGCGGTGTGCTTATGCAACACGGTAAAGTCATTGTGTACGCATCGCGCCAGTTGAAAGATTATGAGAAGGGATATCCTACCCATGACCTGGAGTTGGCAGCGGTAGTATTTGCCCTCAAGATCTGGAGGCACTATTTATATGGTGTGAAGTGTGAAATATACACGGACCATAAAAGTTTGAAGTATATCTTCATGCAAAAGGAGTTAAATATGAGGCAGATGAGATGGTTGGAGCTAATAAAGGATTATGATTGCGATATTTTGTATCATCCGGGGAAAGCGAATGTGGTAGCGGACGCGTTAAGCAGAAAAGGCAGTGGTAGATTGGCAATGCTAACAGCTTAGGAGGAGTTAATTAAGGAGATGGCCAGTTTGGAGCTAGAGATAAAGAGGCCGAGAGAGCCAGATGGGAAATTGTTCGCAGTGGAGGTTCATCCGACTCTATTGGACAAGATCAAGGAAGCACAAGGCGGTAATGAAGAATGTGAGAAAATGAAGAAAAGAATTTCCGACGGAGAGGAGCTTAAATTCAACATGGGTGGTGATGGTCTGTTAAAATTTGAGGAGAGAATTTGGGTGCCAGCGTTATCTGAGTTAAAGGAAGAAATCTTGCAGGAAGCTCATAGTTCAAGTTACTCAATCCATCCAGGAAGCACAAAAATGTATCAGGATCTTCGTCAACATTATTGGTGGCCCAATATGAAAAGAGAAGTCGCAGAGTGCGTCAGCAAGTGTTTAACGTGCCAGCGGGTCAAGGAAAAACATCAGAAACCGAGCGGGTTACTTCAACCGTTAGAAATTCCAGAATGGAAGTGGGAGCATATCACGATGGATTTTGTGGTAGGACTTCCAACTACGCAGAAGGGTTACGATGCAGTGTGGGTGATCGTCGACCGATTGACCAAGTCAGCACATTTTTTGCCAATCAAGATCAGATATACCTTGGATCAGTTGGCTAAACTTTATATCAAAGAGATCGTTTCCAGGCACGGTGTACCAGTTTCAATTGTGTCAAATCGCGATCCGCGGTTCACAGCGAACTTCTGGTGAAGTTTTCAAGAACGCATGGGAACGCATCTGAGGTTGAGCACCGCGTATCATCCTCAAACAGATGGGCAGAGTGAGAGAACTATTCAAACGTTAGAGGACATGCTGAGAGCATGTGTGATGGATTTCAAAGGGAGTTGGGATGACCACCTACCGTTGGTGGAATTTGCATACAACAATAGCTACCATGCGAGCATCGGGATGCCACCTTATGAAGCTTTATATGGAATGAAATGCAAAACGCCATTATGTTGGGATGAAGTAGGAGAACGTCAACTGCTAGGGCCAGAATTGGTACAGCAGACTGCGGATGTGATCAAAACTATTCGAGCGAGGCTAGTGACGGCTCAGGATCGACAGAAGAAATATGCTGATCAACACCGGCAACAACGAGACTTCAACATCGGCACTTATGTGTTTTTGAAAGTGTCACCTTGCAAAGGGAAAATGAGATTTGGGAAGAAGGGAAAACTTAGTCCCAGATTCATAGGACCCTTCGAAGTGTTGAGGCGAGTGGGGGAGGTAGCTTATGAAATAGCTTTACCTCCGGAGTTAGAACATATACACAATGTGTTCCATGTTTCAGTCCTACGACCCTATAAGCAGGATTACAAGCATGTCATAGAGTATGAACCTATTCAGTTTGAAAAGGACTTAACCTACGAAGAGGTCCCATTGCAGATAATCGATAAAAAAGTATAAGTGTTAAGAAATAAGATAATACCTTCTGTTAAAGTATTATGGAGGAACCATAACGCCGATGAGGCTACGTGGGAACTCGAGGAGAAAATGATGAAAACTTACCCAAATCTTTTTGATTGATGTGTAATGATTCCGGGGACGGAATCCTTTTAAGGGAGGGTGAATGTAATATCCGAGATTTTTTTTTATAACTTAAGAATTATTAATGAACGAATTTATATGAAACTTTTGGGTGATTTCATTTATTAGATGTATGGGTGTGGTACATATATGTGTTATTTAAAGATATGTGATGAGATGTATTTAAATGGTTAGTTTAGTTTTATTTAACTATTTAAATTGATTAAGTAAGGAATTGTTCTATTTTATTACGTGGGATGGTATTAAATTATGAGTTGGATTTAAGAGCAGAATTTAGAGGCGCGGACTGCGTATTTGAGTCCGGAACGTCGAAATTAGTCAAGATAGACTGTAATCACGAAAAGATGTCACAGTTGACTTTTTGTCAAAGTCAACCAGTTAACTTTTTCAAGGAAAAAGTCAACTACGAATTTCGGAGATGATTTTGACTAAACGGATAGTCCCATTACGTCCGAAATGTCGACTTTAGTAGGAATCGATATATGGTTCACAAGGTTTGGTTTCGAAGGGTAAAATAGTCAAATAGCTTATTAATTGATTAAAATAATATATATTTTTATAATAGAAGTTAGCTGAACTGATGGACCCATGAGACTATTAAATTAGGACAAGGGAGGGAGTATACGTATATTCCTTAAAACCAAAATTCTTTTTAACTCCCACATTCATTTTCTCTAACTCCCACATTCTTCCTATTAATTATCTATATTATTGTATTATTAAATATGGTGAGTAACTAATCATTAGAGTTGGGGGTTATGGGAGTTGGGGGTTATGAGAATCAAAAGACTCTAACAAAGCTATACATATATACAAACACACTTTTCTTTTAAGAAAAATTCCACCAAGTAAGTAAACATGGAGAGAAATTGAGAGCCTAAGAGAGTTAGAACTAATTTTGGAGCATTACTGAGGATTTGACAAGCAAGGAGAAGGAGCATCATATTAAACCAAGAAGAAATTCTTCAAAAGGTAATTCATGAACCCATTTTATTTTTATAAGAAAAATGAGAAAAAAATGCATATAAAATTGGTAAATGATTTGTTGTGGCTTTGTGTTTCCATGTTACTGTTGTTTGATGATTATAGATCATTAACAACAAAAGATATGGGTTAATCATGCATCAAATTCATAGAAAATCATAGAATTAAGCAATGCATGCTCTACCTTTGATAAAATGTCTCTAAGGTGCTAAATTAATCAAAAAGGTGGAAGTTTGTTGAAGTTTGATGTTGTGAAATGTGAAAACATGTGAGAGTAGATGATCAGGACATTAGGAATAATTTAATTGAATGCTAGAAGCAAAATCCCGAATTTTTGTCAAATTGGATTTAACTAGTGATCTGTGATTTTTGGGGTTTTTCGGAGCCTCGAAATCATGGTGTATATGACTCGATTAGTGTATGTAATAATTTTATAAAATAGTATGTAGCATGAGGTACAACCTGTCCAAATTTCATAAGAAAGAGAGTTAAATTGAGCAAGTTATGAAAATCATAAGCATGCATGTTGGTAATACAATCTGCAGAATTCTAGAAGTTCCAGAATTTTTCTAAGTATAAAACTAGTGTTGGCACGCTTTTCTATGCAGTTGGGTTGTGGCCTTAGAATGCTAGTTTTATGAATGTTATATTTTTGTAAAATACCTTGATGTATGAAGTTTATTGTGTCCAAGTATCGTGGTCATATCATCTTTAGATCAGCGAGAATAAAATCGTAGAGTCAGTAAAATCGTAGAGTAAACTCTGAAAATCGTAGAGTTAGTAAAAATCGTAGAGTCAGTGAAAATCGTAGAGTAAAAATCGTAGAGTCTCTGAAAATCGTAGAGTCAATGAAAATCGTAGAGTAAAAATCGTAGTCTCTGAAAATCGTAGAGTCTCTGAAAATCGTAGAGTCAGTGAAAATCGTAGAGTAAAAATCGTAGAGTCTCTGAAAATCGTAGAGTCTCTGAAACTCGTAGAGTCGGTGAAAATCGTAGAGTAAAAATCGTAGAGTCTCTGAAAATCGTAGAGTCTCTGAAAATCGTAGAGTCAGTGAAAATCGTAGAGTAAAAATCGTAGAGTCAGTGAAAATCGAAGAGTAAACTCTGAAAAATCGTAGAGTCAGTGAAAATTGTAGAGTAAACTCTAAAAAATTATAGAGTAAAGTTTATATTATAACTACTATGCATTGCTAATAGTTGATGTGCATGATTATACAATTGTGTAGGGCACGTGAAGTGTAGATAGCTGTAAGCTGTTAATCTGTTATTGGTAAACAAAGATCAAGGCAAGTTTCTTACCCTATTTTTCATTATAAATTTATTCAACTCTTATTCAGTTGATTGCAGCGAGGGTAAGTTTGGGCTTGTGATTAATTAATCATTCGTGCAAGCTTCTTTATTGTAAAGTTCTATAACTTCAATTGTGATGCAAAATGTTATTGATGATTCAGTTCCTATTGTGACTGCTATACTTTAAAGTTTATATACCCTTGATGAACTATATTCAAGCATGCTTTCTAGCTTTCGTTTCAACTAGATGTTATTGATGCAAAAATAGTATATTGTTTGAACAATTCAAATCCTTTGAAGCTATTAAATGTTTACCAATCCAAATTGCTTTGGTGAGGTCCCGCATGAATACTAAGATGAACAACCCAGATAACGGGGTAACTGATGTCGGGCATATAGTCCCATTTACGCTTATGCGTTTAAGCTTTATACTTGTGCACAATGTAGGGTACGATAGGCTGATCACCTAGAGTACTTGCAGAGACCGTTTATAATCTATTTTGATTGTTAAACCGTCTGATGGTTTTTGATGAAACAAAGTAATGTTCAGGGTATCTAACACCCCTTAGTATGTTATTGAGAATTCCAGAACTCTTATCTTGATATTCCGGTTTATCTCTTGATATTTATTTCAACTATTGAGAAATATTCATACTAATGCTTCTACTTCTGATATATGTTCTCAAACTACTTTATATACTTGCTGGGCAATTTGTGCTCATTCTTGCTTAAACTTTTCAGTTAAGGCTGATAACGCTGAGGGCTCGGGCAAGGACAACGGAAAGTCTAAGATGAAATGATGAGAGTTATTTATGTAATAATTATATTTTCGCATATGATGTGATGTAGCGATAAACGCTAAGTTGAAGTTTCAGTTTATTAAAGGTTGTAAAGACTTGAGACTTTATTTTGAATAAGTATTGAATAGTTAATATTATTATTATTATTATTAGAGTTACTTAGTAGATGATGATGTATGTTATCGTGAGCACCATGTTCTGTAATCGATGTTACACGGATTTGGGGGGCGTCACAGGACCTTGGGGATAAGTGTGTAAAGTTTAATGTATAAACAATTTATGTTTATATCTTCCGCAAATAGTTATAGAATTAGTGTACCGAATCCGCGGCAATTTGGGGCCCGGATTCGGGGCTATCACAATTGGTATCAAAGCTGTTGGTTATGAAGCTTAGGTAGGAATACCTGAGACCAATAACCGCAGTGATTAGGATAAGACTAACTCAAATAGAGTTAGTTGGTCGGAAAGGTTCAAAGACGAATCTCGATAAGTTGTTAAGATACAGAGTTCCCTAACTCTGATAATAAAGTTGAACATTAATGGTGAATAGATTGAGTCTAAAAGACTGAAAGTGCAGGAATAGGAGATTGTAAAACAAAACGATCAAGTCATAGAATTGAATCGTAATATATACGATGAGATCACCCCGTGATCTGTTAAGGTTATGACAACCGGAAAGAATCAATCTGATGATTGAAAAGTTTACAGCAAGATGTTGTGTATCAGTTGTACTATGAAATTGTACTATGAAAACTCATGAAAGAGTTATGGATTATGAATACGGATTAAATGAAATTCGTATGGAAAAGGGGGTTAAGATTAGGTGGGGATTTCAATGAGGACTTGTGTCGGCAGCTGAGTTGTATGATTCCTTGTATGGACGGGGAATTTGTACTTGGTTTTAGAATCACTTAGCTTCCTGGTCGATGTAGTGGTTAGGTTGACCAATTCTTTATATGGGCGGGGAATTGTCCGCTTAACTTCCTATATTGATTAGTGGCCGAGTTTGGTTTGACAACCACTTAGTTTCTGGCACTGATAATCATTGAAATATTTGTGTTGCGTTATTTGCTATATGCGTGTTAAGAGGGTGATTCCTTTCTCATGTATATAACAGATAGATAGGTCATAGGTAGAGAATATAGGTTTAAGTACGAGTTCTTAAAACTCATACTTATGTCACATTCTTGACGCATAGTTATATGAAATGTTTATCAACCCCTCAGCGAATGGATGCCAAAGGTCTGTCTAGGAAAGTTCGTGAACTCATATGATTGTGGCAATTTATGGACTCATAAGCGTGGTTTTATGAACTGGGTATAGTTATGTGTGAATGGAGTATTGAGGATAATAGGAACAGATAGAATGTTTAAGAAAATGATCATTAGTGGAGACTTAGGTTTTCCTAAACTCCTAGCTATGTTAAACCTCAAATTTTTGACATCAAGCTAAATACGCACTATGTGCCTTTTAAAAAAATTGTTTTTATTTATCACTTATGTACCATGTAACCTGGTGCAGAGATGATAAAAATTATGGAGTCATCAATGCAGTATTACTTAGTGTGAATTTAACTTAAGGTCACTATTCCACTATGGTATGATGTAGCATGATAAAATCACCAAATGACGGAATCCTCAACGGACTGTAAATACAGTACGGCATCATGACGTCATTCTCGAAAATGTTTTCAAAAAAAGTTTAATTTACCAAATTGCTTTGGAACGGAATCCTATGATAAGACTGAGGTGAACTATGTTGTTTGGATAAATAATCCAATCTAATAGCGTAAATATTCGCTAAAAAAATACGTTATGCATGACGTAAGCGTACGATGGGCTAATCACCTAAAGTACTGGAAATGGTAGTTTACCTTCTTTGTGATTGTAAACATACCAAGTAATGTTTTGTTTTACGGTATAAATACCGTTAAAACTATGTGTTCATGGTCTATATGACCCCTCAGTACAATTTTTACCCTTTTACTCTTGTGAGTGGTGTATTGGATAGCATGTGATATGTGTGAATGGTGTAAGGTGTAAGGTGAATTTCGGGGACGAAATTCTTATAAGGAGGGGGTGAATGTGACAACCCTGAGAATTTAGACAATTTATTAAAATCTTAAATGATTGATTTAAGGTCAAATAAAAGACCTAGACAGAAAATAAATGTATGCGTTTGATGTTGTTGGGATTGAATTTTGAGGATTTCAAAATTCGCTGAAGGATATAGGTGAATTATTCAGGATTAAGGATTTATGTGAATATGTATGTGTACTAAATGTGGTTAAGGGTCAAGGGTTGACCAGATTAATTATATATGTGTCAAACCCTAAGTATATATTAAGAACGTCAACGTTCTGTTAGAAAACCCTAGCAATGGATAAGAAATCGTAGAAATCGGTTCTGAAACCCTAGTTTCAGTTCTAGGAATCCGAAACCCTAAATTCATGATATGAATATGGTGATTAAGATAGAAAACCCTAACGATATATTCAGAAACTCTAATTTCAGTATCGAGAATTTAAACCCTAATTTGGGAATTCTAATGTGAAGTATTAAACCCTAAAGGTTAAAAAGTTATGTGTAAGGAATATGAACATTATGTGATGGTTTATCTTTGTTTATTATATAAACAAACAAAAAAACTAGTGTAACCCTAATTATATATTAGGAATGAAGGATTTAATAACTTAAGGGTTATGGAAAAAGAAAATTGTGGTATTTAGAATACTTACTAATTCTAGGAGAATTATTTTATATATATCAAATGATTAATTTTATAACCTAATTATAGCAAGTCTAATTGGGTTAAAGAAATATGTGTGCATGAGTAAGGATTTGTGTTATAATTGAGGAAGTAAAAACCCTAATTAGTGGTTTATAAACCCTAATGATCAATTTTGACCATAATTGCTAAATTAGCAATTATAATTAGGAAATACTAATCCTAATTAGCAAGATTTAAGGTATGATTAAGAAATTTTAATATAATTAGAAATTATAATTATAAGTTAGAAATATTAATTTCTATTTTTTTTAAAATCCTAAATTGGAAATTTTAGAAAATAAATTGGCTCAAATCCTAAATCCTAGATTGCTCAAAATGTAAACCCTAAGGGTTTACAACAAATGGAAAATTCTATAAATAAAAGAAAATGTCATTTATACTATTTTGTCACATTTTCTAATAAGTTAAGTGTAGATCTTGTCATGATCTTGGGTGGGTGAACTAACCCTAGCCCTAGCATGCGACTATATACAATTACCAAGTAATTAAAACCTATTTTCATTTCTCTTTCATCTATCTCTTCCAAAAAGCTTATCAAAACAAAAAACCAAAAAGATAGAAAGAAGAGGAGAGTTCGGCAGCCACAAGAGGTAGAGATGAGGAGATTTTGATCTTCCATGCCATCTAAAATCTATCTCATACTTTAGATGGAGAAGGAGGAAAAGCTAAGGTATAACAAAATTTCCACTTATGTAGTCTAATTTTGTTTTTGATTTGATTTGATTTTTGACAATATGAAGTTATGATCTTGAGGTTTAAAACCTTAGATATACATGTTAATGAGTGTTTCCTGTTTAAAATTAACCAAATTGGGTGTTAATTTGGTTGGGATTAAAGGAATAGAAAAATGGAATTTTTCCAGAAAAGTTTAAACTTTTAAAAGTGTGATCAAGCTTTTGATTTTTGAAATCTATGATGGATATTTGTGATTTATGTTTTGTTATGTTTGACCAAGTGTTGAACTTATGATTTTGAGTCATATGATGGTAGGTCTACATAATATATGATATTTTATGGTTAGATCTTTCCATTTTTAAGGTTGATGAGCTTGAACGAAGAAGAAGAACCACAACAGTTTTTCAAAGAATAATCTAGTGGACTTCTGCCCTAAACATAAAATTTTGGATTTGTTAGGGTACTCTAAAAATTTTGGACTTGTGATATGTTGTAGTACATTGTATAAGCTTTCCATAGAATCTGGAACGGACTAATTTCGACTCCGGATGAAGTAGTTATGACGTTCGGAAGAAGCATAATCAAAACTGCGAAAACAAAATTTTTTAAAAAACCAAGCATGATATGGAAATGACCTTATCTCTCATTCCACTTTGAATCTTTGAGTGTGGTCAATTTGTGGAGCTAAATATATGTGTTAAGGATAAAATCCCTTTGGAATTACTCAATTAGGTTGAATATTGAACAAGTTATGGGAGATCTCCCAAACTACACAAAGGTAATAAAAACTGTTAGAATGACAGTTTGTAACAGCCAATTCTGGGCTAATTTCTGGGAGCTTAACATGCCCAAATATGGATTGTTATAGATGAAAATTGAAGATCGGAAAGATACAAATCCAACAAAATTGACGGATCGTTAATCGGAATTACAGATCTCATTATATTTAAGATTTAGTAAAGGACTCCAAAACTGTAACATGGCAAAAAGTTTCTGTCCAGATCTGTCCAGGGGCTGTTTTGGAAACTTAAACTGTGAAATAAATTTCGGCCTTTTGGAAAATGAAAATATATGGTATTATGTAGCTCGTGTCCAAAAATGAGCTAATTCCGAGTTAAAACGACCAAGTTATGACCATTACAATTTTTGTGATTTTCTGACGGAAATCGCTATAATCGGAGTTCTACAACTCCGATTGCCACGAAATTTTAAATGGAGCATCACGTTAACATATATAAGGTTATCCCAAGAGATGGGAATATTTGGAGTTAAGCACGAGGTAGCTAATTTCTTAAGCTACGCACTAGAATTAATTTTTGAAAAATATCAAAGGAAGTTGGAAAATTATGGAAAAATAATTTTTGTGGATGAAATATGTGTATATATGTTTGGACTAAGGATAGAAAAATAATAAACAGATTTGATATTTTCGTGATACGAATTTAGAATACAGCTTGCTGGATTATATAATTTGTGATTCCAGTTTGTTGGATTGAGAAATAGTTTACTGAAATTGAAAATATGTTAAATCCAGTTTGCTGGATAGCAGTTTATATTGCTGGATTTGGAATCCAAGTTGCTGAGTTGGTAATTTAGTTGCTAGATTTAGAATCCAGGTTGCTGGATTAGTATTTGACTTTTTAGATGTTAATGAATACTTATGAAATGAAAAAAGCGAGTGTTAAATCATATAAATGTGACTCTATGGCATGACTAAGCGCTTAGGAAAAGTTTAATTGAACTTAAACTCGAGTGTTGACCGACTAGACCGTCGGGATGTTAGAATTGTGTCGGTTTCAAGTCAAACTGAAATAGTTTGACCTAATACCAAGTCTTATGTGTTGTATTGACTGATAGGCTTATGTGATATGTGTTTAGGTTATTCTGTGTATATAAATATAACAGTATTATACTATGATGATATTATTCTAATATTGGAGTTCTATATTACTAATATTAGGTCTTCGGGTAAAGCGTTATAAATTGCGTTGCGGTAATCAACGGTTCAGGCAAGTTTCTTTGTACTTAACTCTAATAAGAGTGTTTTATTCAAGCTTATGGTTAATCATTGATGATTGCCACAAAAATTATATTTTGTACATCTTGCATGTATAAGTCAGTTATGAAAGGCTGATCACCTTCATTACCAGTTGGTTCAGAAATGTTTGTTCAAGTTTAAAACTTGTTCAGTCAAAAGTTTGTTCGTGCTAGTTCTCAATTATATTGATGAATTATAGCCATCTTATTATTCATACTCTTCAATCATGATATATCGTTATATTATTGTATTTAAACTTGCTGGGCAACTTTCATGCTCACCCTTGCTATATAATGATAAAACATTGCAGATAAGCGAACGTGTTCGGATACAGGAAAAAGATAATGCCAAGTTCAGCTTGGGATATAAAGTGCGGCTAGTTTGTAATAGCGTATTTTGATAAATGTGTTGTATTTTAGATAGTTTATGAATTATGTAAAGTTAAGGTTACTCGATCTTGGGGATAAGTGTGTAAAGTTTATTGTATAAATAATTTATGTTTATATCTTCCGCAAATAGTTATAGAATTAGTGTACCGAATCCGCGGCGATTTGGGGCCCGGATTCGGGGCTATCACAGTTTTACAACTATTGTCCAATTGTTGAAATTAAAACATGATTCTTGATTTTATTGTTATTTCAATTGTTATATTTGTTGAGCTTGTTAGCTCATTCTTGCATTATGTTAAATGTTTTCAGCTAAAAGTTCGAGTTGGGCGAGAGTTCGGGTAAGAAAGACAAAGGAAAATGAAAAGTTTCCGAGTAAAATACTTTATGTAATAGTTTATGTTATGAATGATACTTATTAAGTAGAATGATGTAATATTTATTATATTATGATGCTTCCAAATTTGTAAAGGTCATAGAACCTGGGAAGTTAGAGTAAGATGATTTGTAATAGTAATTATCTTTCTATCTTTATGATTATGTTTAGTGGAAAGTACAGTGATGCATCATAGTTGGTGTTTAATGGTTCCTGAATTTGGGGGCGTCACATTAACCTTTTAAAGTTAACTTGAGATAAATTTAAACTCAAAATTGACATAGATTCATTTAATTTTATTCATTATAAAAACGAACATCGTAAACTATGTAATAAAGTGCTACAATTGTTTTACAATTTTTATAAATCTTTTAAATTTTGATTTTGAATTCAAAAGTTAATAATAATATTCTAAATAGAATTCGATCTTTTTGTGAAATAAATTACTATTTTTTTCATCTTTCTTGGATAATACATTTTCCAGAAAGAAAAGGTGAGGAATTATCTTTCTTCTCGATCTTCTTGTTCTTATTTGCCTTTTTACACAAGGAAAATGATATATATTGTGAATATTTTTGCCAATTTTTTGTTTTCCAGTTACAAGAATAAATATTAATAAAATCTTTTTTGGAGATGTTTAATAAGTGTGGTTCTCCTATAATTCTTATTAATCTAATGTATTAATAAGTATCACAATTACATTTCGACATTTATTTATCGCAATACATAGAAAACTCTTTTCACAAAAACTATCCGTATCAAGAAAGATGTCTAAACATGAATGTGTGTAAGACCCCAACTTTCATAAATAAAGACTATTTTTTTTCTCAAAATATATTTTTGAATATTAAGGTGTGAATTTGTTATAATATTATAGTTGTGAGTAATATTTATAAATTTTGCAAAGTAAGCAAGTTGTTATATAATATTCGATTGGTCGGGGAATATTCGTTTTAACAAGGAATATTGTTACGACGAAACAATCATTGATGGACCCCACAACAGAATTATTATCGGAATGAGAAAACGACAGAAATATCTTTTTATAAAAATAACGGCGAAAGTTTTACCGTTAAGTGTTGAAATACCCGGTGATGAAAAGTACAGTAATACGCGTGGTTGCATAGTAGCACTCGGTATTAATTATTGATGCTTACATTAGAAGTCACTAAGTTTTATTTAATTATTGCTACAGTAATTATTGTATAGTATCTCATATTATTTGATTCAATTATTGTCGATATTTTTATATATTATTAAATCAATAATTGAGATGATACAGTTATTCATATTATTATTTGCAATATTGATGATGTCTAGAAAGTTCTGTCGAGGTGAGGTTTGGTTACCTAATTGCGCGCCAATAAGGAGAAATCCTTATCAGAAAGCCCCATCTTTCCTGAAAACGATCTGGTTGTTAAATATTGCGAATAATAATGATGATGAATAAATATTGTTAAAAATATTGATGAGATTTTTTATAAAGTATTTGTTGTAATTTTGCTATTATATAGACCCTCATTTACCCATTTTTCAAAATAATTTATAGAAATTCATATTAAAGTTGGGGCCACATATGGGGCCCACGTGTGGAAGAAATGATTTTGGAAATCGGGGGGGGGGGGGGGGGGAGAGGGTATATGTAAAGGGGAGGGAATATATATATATATATATATATAAGTATGTGATGTGTATATATATATATATATATATATATATATATATATATATATATAATGTGTGTGATAGTGATTTGTGTGTGTGTGTGGTGGAAAAGTAGTGGTGGTGGGAAGAAAAATAAAATGAAAGTGGTGTGTGTGTGTGTGTGTGTGTGGTGGATGATATGTGGTGGGGGAAGTGATATTGATGTGTGTGTATATTTATATATATAAGTTTGTTTTATATGAATAATTTTGAGAGATTGAGCGTCCGTTTTTCTGTGACGCCCCCAAAATAGGTATACATCACCTATTCTGAGTCGCCAAATACATGGTACAAAATACAAATACAATCTTTAATATACAACAAGAGAGCTGTGAGTTTTAATACAAATACTGTCTTCTAGACAATATCCACTCTCAGAATAAGTCGTCATTACATTTATTGTCACACTATTTAACAGAATAGTGAGGACTACTAATACTATCATTTGGTCCATCACTCCGTTCCCCAACTCATCCCAGCTATATTCTCAATTCCTGAAGAGAACAGTGAAGGAAAGGGTGAGTTCAACTAGCCCAATAAGAAATATTATGACTAAGATAACGCAGAATAAATTATCGTTAGCCTTCAACAGTGTTAAACTGATACAATATAGCAATCATCAAGTTTAACTGCAGCAGAACAAACAATCCATTAGAAGAGTCAAGTAGAGAATAAAATCTACTATCTTCTATGATTTAAAAGGTTTTTCATCACTTTTATCGCTGAGACTCAGCTTAATAAATAATCCACATCATCAAATCATCCCTGCACTATAGGCCAAGGATATTCTTTAGTATCACGACCACAAATTATCCATGCACTACGGGCCAAGGACATTCATATATTCATCAATGGTCATGATCATGCCAACAACTGTCCATCAATGCACTATGGCCAAAAGGACTTTTACCCCATCATTTGTAACATTACGATCATGATTATACCAAATAATCCCTGGTCATAATCATAGCAAGTCCATCTATGCACTACAGGCCACAGATGACTTTCAACATAATATAAACATGAGGATGATGACAATGATATAAGAATTCAATAAAACAAGTTCACGAATTATTTATCCAGGAACCAATAACGTCCAAATTGTCAACATGATACTTCTTTGTAGAGTAAAATTCAAGAATGCTCAGAAGAATATTTCCATGAAAAGATACTGGATGAAGCGCAAATATCAAGGTTATTCCACTAATTTCATGGAGTATAGAAGTTAAAACTTTAACCAACTGAGTATAATAACGAATGGAATAACAAAAGAAATCACCATGCATGCGGTACTTTGCATAGATAGGTTATTCCAATAGAATAGTAAGTAACGGAACCAGGTCAGGCAAAATTCGCACCGACAGGATGTTCCAACAGAATAATAAAGAATGGAATAACAACAGAAATTACCATGCATGCGTTACTTCACATAGACATGTTATTCCAATAGAATATTAATAAAGACGGAACCAGGTCCGGTGTAAAACACACAGACAGGATATTCCAATAGAATAATAATAAAGACGGAACCATGTCCGGCGTGAAACGCACAGACAGGATATTCCAACAGAATAATAATAAAGACGGGACCAGGTCTGGCGTAAAACGCACAGACAGGATATTCCAACAGAATAATAAAGAATGGAATAACAGAAGAATTTCACCAAGTATAGGGTAGCCTGCGTATACAGGTTATTTCAACAGAATAATAAAGAATGGAATAACAGAAGTTCTCTTCATGAATACAAAAGAAATAATATCCCTTACAGGTACAACAAATAATATCCCTTACTGTAAAAGAAACTGGATATAAGTGTGGGGAAGTAGCTGAATACTTTTCTTCTTTCTCTCTATAATTTCTCTCTTTAGAGTTTCAGTGAATTCGTAAGAAAATAATGAAGGAATGAGCTTCTATTTATAGAAGAATGGACTGCATAGTAACTAATTCATGAACGGTCCAAATTGATTTACTTTTAATCGGACGATTCATAAAATATTCTAATAAAACAAAACTTTAAATATATATATATATATATTACCCGTGATTCCCCCCCCCCCCCCGTGTAACAATAGTAAACCCGTGAATATATATCATCTCCGTGAACCTTCATTTTCCTCCCACCAAAGTTATATCATCCAAATTAATGTGGGCCCTACCTTTATATATATATATATATATATTTATTTTATATAATACGTATATATAACTGAGTGACTTCTCACGTAAGCATTAATAATCAATACCGTGTGCTACTATGCAACCACGCGTATTACTGTACTTTTACTACCGAGTAGTTCAACAATATTAACGGTAAAACTTCCGTCGTTATTTTCAATAAAATATTTTTGTCGTTTTCTCAATCCGACAATAATTCTGTTGTGGGGTCCACCAATGATTGTACCGTCGTACGGATATTCTCTGATAAAAAGAATATATCCCTACCAATCAAATATAATATGACAACTTGCATACTTTGAAAAATTTGTAAATATTACCCACAACTATATCATTATATCTAATTCATTCCATAATATTTAAAAATGATATTTATAGAAAATTCATTTTTATTCCTAAAAGTGGGGGTTTTACATTTTCTTCTTCTTCCGGCCATGAATTTTTCGTCTGAAATCTTACTGTTGGTCCGTGAATTATATTCCAAATAGTATCCTTCCATTCTCCTATAAATAGGATTCTTAGTTAGAATTCAAAATCACAACAGAATCATAGAATTCTTCTTCTATAATATTGAGCGTATTTCTTTCGAGTTTGAGAAAGCTTTGAGCGTAGAAAATAGTATAAGTTTTCTTCATGAATATCCCCGCTATACAAGTTGGAATACTCTCCTTTTTAAGGTAAGGGATATTATTTTTGTTCAATATTCGTAAGAAATAATATTTTCTTCAATACTCCGTAGTATGTAAGTAATATTATTTCATTTCAGATTCCAAATTCTATACTCATCTTGTTAGAGTTTTGGATTCTATACTCCATAAAATTAGTAGAATATCCTTGAAATTTGCGCTTCATCTAGTATCTTTTCATGAAAATATTATTCTGAGCATTCTTGATAAATTTTAAGCTTTTCATGTCGGGGTACTATTCACGGGGTGCTATTCCTGAATTACTATTCATGGGATACTATTCACATGATTACTATTCACCCGGGGTACTATTTATGACAAAAATTGATTTCTTTTCGGTCCAAATCATTTTTGATATAATATTATTCTTGAATTTTACTCCACAAAACAGTATCATGTTGACAATTTGGATGTTTTTGAATTCTGGATAAATTAAATTATAAATCTTTAAATATTTAGCCTTTGCTTTCATTTAATTGAATTCATATATCATTGTCATCATCCTCATGCTTATATTGTTATGAAAGTCATCTTTAGCTTACGTGCATAGATGAACTATTGATTGGTATGATTATGACCAGGGATTATTCGGTATAATCATGACCGCAATGTTACAAATGATGTGGTAAACGTCCTCATTGGCCCGTAGTGCATTGATGGACAGTTGTTGACATGATCATGACCATTGATGAAAACACGAATATCCTTGGCCCATAGTGCATGGATAATTCGTGGTCGTGATACTAATGAATATCCTTGGCCGTAGTGCAGGGATGATTCGATGATGTGGATTATTTATTAAACTGAGTCTCAACGATAAAATTTATGATAACTTTTTTAAATCATAGAAGATAGTAGATATCATGCTCTACTTGACTCTTCTAATGGATTGCTTGTTCCACTGCAGTTAAACTTTATGTTTATTATATTTTATCAATTTAACCCTGTTGTAGGCTAACGATAATTTATTATGCATTATCTTTGTCATAATATTTCTTACTAGGCTAGTTGAGCTCACCCTTCTGTTTTCATTGTTCTCTTCAGGAAATGAGAACGTAGCCGGGACTAGTTAGGGAATGGAATGACGGTCTGAGATGGTCGTTTTAGTATTCCTCACTATTTAGTGTAATAATAAATGTAATGATGATTGAATTTGAGTTTGGATACTGTCTATGAGATAATATTCGTGTAAAAACTCATCTATGTTTTGTCGTATTTTACACGACAGTTGTATTAATTAAGTTTATATTTGAATTCTGTACCATGTATTTGGCGACCCAAGATGGGTGATGTATACCTATTTTGGGAGCGTCACAGTTGGTATCAAAGCTTAGGGATATGATCCCTGGCTGTGATGTGAGACTAAAACTAGGGGGGAGACGGGGAAATCCTTCGCTAGTATGACCTACCTAAGTTTATTTGTTATTTAATTGGTCAGTCAGAATATAGGGATAATATGTGGCATGTCAATTAACCCTTTTTGTGGTAGTGTTTGAAAATGACATCCGAGAATGTTGAGAATAATAATGGAGCACAGGAGACCGTTCAGTCACCACAGATCAATATCGAGGATAATGTGCATCAGGAAGGCAATAATCCTCAGGTGAACAACAACGCCGACCAAATGGCGAATGACGTAATGTTTAGGAGCTTTTTGCAATTCGTGCAATATCAGGCAAGAGAGACTCCTATTCAAAAGGAAGGTGGAAACACTAGCAACTCTCAGGTGGTCACCTGTAAGTAGCTCAAGGAGCTAGGACTACCAAAGTTTTTGGGAGAGCTAAAACCACTTAAGGTGGAGACGTGGATAAAGCAGATCACCAAGATATTTGAAATCTTTGGATGCTCCGAGAAGCAAAAGGTTCCCTTTTCCACCTTCATGTTGTGAGGAGAGGCAGATTATTGGTGGGAATCCGTAAAGCGTACGCAGCCTACTGCACTGAAGATGTCTAGGGAGAATTTCCAAGAGATGTTCAACGACAAGTACTTTCCTGAAAGTATTCATCACATGAAGGAGGTGGATTTTATCAAGTTGGAGCAAAATAATATGACAGTGTCGTAGTACGAAGCTAAGTTTACCGAGTTGTCCCGATTTGTGTCCCACTTGGTTGATAATGAGGAGAGAATGACACGGATGTTTCTAAAAGGTTTAAAACCCGAGATACGTCAATACCTAATTTCTCACAAACTGTGTTTGTATTCAGATGTTGTAAATAGGGCTCAGTTATTGGAACGTTATAATGAGTCAACCCAACCAAGAGATAGTAGCTGACAAAGCGATACTACCAAAGGAAGTAGCCATCAAAGCGGTGACAACAAACGTGGAGGAAGTCAACATGCCAGAAAGGGTAACCACTTCGGTGGTAATCATGGCCAAGATAATAAAAGTGGAAATTTCAAGAAGAGGAGATTCAATAATGACGGAAAGATGTCAGCTACCAGCACCCATTGTTAAAGAAGGAGAACGATCAACGATCGTATGCTACAAATACGGAGGGGAGGGACACATCAGTCCAAACTGTACACAGCAGTCCAAAACATGTTATAATTACAGAAGAGAAGGTCACCTAGCTCGATTTTTACGTGCAGTAAAGCCGTGTCCAGTTGGGATGGTGACACCAAATGTCGTAACAGACAAGTCAAAACCAGTAGTTCAAGGAAGAGCGTTTGTCGTAACCTCCTAGAAAGCGAGGAACCCAAACGAGGTCATCATGGGTAAGCTAATAATAAACTCTAGCGAAAACTATACCTTATTTGATATCGGTTCTACCAATTCTTTTATTTCTCCTACTTGCGCTCAATGTTTAAATTTAACTCCGAAGAAATTAGACTTTGACATATCTTTCGAAACTCCGTTGGAAGAAACCTTCATTACATCCACTGTTTATAAGTCTTGTTTGATTCAAATCGGCACCCTCACATTACCTGTCGATCTTATCTCTTCGAAAATACTTGCATTTGATGTGATTTTAGTGATTGATTGGTTAACTACTCTTCATGCAAAAATTGATTATTTTCGTAAGGTTGTTAGCATTCATATTCCTAACCAACCTATTATGCGAATTCAAGCGACCAAACCACTAAAGTCAATCACTGTCATATCAAGCTATAAAGTTATTCGTTCATTGAAAAATGGATGTCAAGCTTTCTTAGCCCATGTCACAGATTTAAACAAAAATATGTCAGATTTGAATGATATTTCTATTGTTAATAATTCCCTGACTTATTCCAAGAAGAACTTCCTGGCCTACCCCCAGAGCGTGAAATTGAGTTTGGTATTGACCTTGAACCTGGTATAAAACCCATTTCCAAAGCCCCATATCGAATGGCTCCTATTGAACTTCAGGAGTTAAAAACCCAACTGCAGGAGTTGTTAGACGTCGGTTTTATTCGTCATAGTACGTCTCCTTGGGGTTCTCCTGTTTTATTCGTGAAGAAGAAAGATGGGAGTATACGACTTTGTATTAATTATCGGGAGTTGAACCACGTCACCATAAAAAATAGGTACCCGTTGTCACGTATTGATGACCTGTTTAACAAGTTGCAAGGCGCCAAATTCTTTGCAAAGATCAATCTTCATTCTGGATATCACCAGTTAAATATTAAAACTGACGACATTCCCAAGACTGCTTTAAGAACTCGGTATGGGCATTATGAATTCCTAGTCATGTCCTTTGAATTGACTAATGCTCCTGCTGCCTTTATGGATATAATGAACCGAGTATTTAAGGAATATTTGGATCATTTTGTGGTTGTCTTTATTGATGACATTCTCATATATTCCAAAAGCCGTGAAGATCATGAGAAACACTTGAGGGTGATACTCCAAAAGCTTCGTGAAAACAAGTTATATGCCAAGTTGAGGAAATGCAAGTTCTGGCTTGAGAAAGTTGCATTCCTAGGGCACGTGATATCAAGTCATGGAATATCTATTGACCCGACAAATATTGAAGCTATTCAAAGCTAGGATCAACCTAAATCAGTGACCGAAGTACGTAGCTTTCTCGGCTTAGCTGGTTATTATCGGAGATTCGTAGAAGGGTTTTCTCAAATCGCTACTCCATTAACTCAGTTGAATCGGATACAACTTAATTATACAACAGTCGTGTAAAATACGACTAAACATATGTTGTGAGTTTTAATACAAATATTGTCATCTAGACAATATAGAAACACAATGCGGTCCTCATAACATTTATTATCACACTATTTCACAGAATAGTGAGGACTACTAATGCATCATCTAGGACCATCACTCTGTTTCCCCCGACTAGTCTCTGCTACGTTCTCATTTCCTGAAGAGAACAATGAAATCAAAAGGGTGAGCTCAACTAGCCTATTAAGAAATATTATGACTAAGATAATGCAGAATAAATTATCGTTAGCCTTCAACAGTGTTAAATTGATACAATATAACAAACATCAAGTTTAACTGCAGCGGAACAATCAATCCATTAGAAGAGTCAAGTAGAGAATAAAATCTATTATCTTCTATGATTTAAAAGGTTTTTCATCACTTTTATCGCTGAGACTCAGCTTAATAAATAATCCACATTATCAAATCATCCCTGCACTACAAGCCAAGGATATTCTTTTGTATCACGACTATGAATTATTCATGCACTACGGGCCAAAGATAATCGTGTTTTCATCAACGGTCCTGATCATGCCATAAAATAATTCATCTTTGCACCTTTGGCCGAAGAGAATCCGTAGCCATAATCATACCAAAAACTGTCCATCAATGCACTACGGGTCAATGAGGACTTTTTCCACATCATTTGTAACATTACGGTCATGATTATACCGAATAATCCCTGGTCATAATCATACCAAGTCCATCTATGCACTACAGGCCACAAATGACTTTCAACATAATATAAACATGAGGATGATGGCAATGACATAATAATTCAATAAAACAAGTTCAAGAATAAATTTATTCAGGAACCAATAACGTCCAAATTTTTAACATGATACTGCTTTATGGAGTAAAATTCAAGAATGCTCAGAAGAATATTTTTATGAAAAGATACTAGATGAAACACAAATATCAAGGATATTCCACTAATTTCATGGAGTATAGAAGTTAAAACTTTAACCAACTGAGTATAATAAAGGATGGAATAACAAAAGAAATCACCAGGAATGCGATAGACCGCACAGACAGGTTATTCCAACAGAATAATAAATAATGAAACCAGGTCATGCATAAACGCACAGACAGGATATTCCAACAGAATGATAAATAATGGAACCAGGTCATGCGTAAAGCACAGACAGGATGTTCTAATAGAATAATAAAGAACGGAATAATAACAGAAATCACCATGCATGCAGTACTTCACATAGACAGGTTATTCCAACATAATGATAAAGAATGGGATAACAGAAGAATTTCACCAAGTATAGGGTATCCCGCGTATACAGGTTATTTCAACAGAATAATAAAGAATGGAATAGCAGAAGTTCTCTTCACGAATAAGAAAGAAAGAATACCTCTTACGAGTACAACAAATAATATTCCTTACCATAAAAGAAGAGTATTCCTACTGGTAGGGCGAGGATATACTCGAAGAAAACTTGTACTATGCTCAAAACTTTCTTAAACTCTAAAGAAATACGCTCAAGATTATAGAAGAAGAGCTCTCTCTATAGTTTCTCTCTCTAGAGTTTCAGTGAATTCGTAAGAAATAATGAAGGAATGAGCTTCTATTTATAGAAGAATGGACTGCATATTAACTAATTCATGAACGATCCAGATTGATTTTGTGACGCCCCCAAAATAGGCATATATCACCCATCTTGAGTTGTCAAATACATGGTACAAAATTCAAATATAATCTTAAATATACAACCTGAGCTGTGAGTTTTAATACAAACATTGTCTTCTAGACAGCATTAAAACTAAAAATAAGTCCTCAATACATTTATTAACACACTATTTCACAGAATAGTGAGGACTACTAATGATATCCTCTGGACCGTCACTCCATTCCCCGACTAGTCCCTGCTACGTTCTCATTTCCTGAAGAGAACAGTGAAAGAAAGGGTGAGCTCAACTAGCCCGATAAGAAATATTATGACTAAGATAAAGCCGAATAAATTATCTTTAGTCTTCAATAGTGTTAAACTGATACAATATAACAAACATCAAGTTTAACTGCAGCGGAACAACCAATCCATTAAAAGAGTCAAGTAGAAATTAATCCTTTATCTTTTATGATTTAAAAGGTTTTTCATCACTTTTATCGTTAAGACTACGGGCCAAATTATCCATGCACTACGGGCCAAGGATATTCGTGTATTCATTAATGGTCATGATCATTCCAACAACTTTCCATCAATACACTACAGCCAATGAGGATTTTTACCACATCATTTGTAATATTACGGTCATGATTATACCGAATAATCCCTGGTCATAATCATACCAAGTCCATCTATGCACTACAGGCAACATATGACTTTCAACATATTATAAACATGAGGATGATGACAATTCAATAAAACAAGTTCAAGAATATATTTTAAAGATTTATAAGTTAATTCATCCTGAACTCAATAACGTCCAAATTGTCAACATGATACTACTTTATGGAGTAAAATTCAAGAATGCTCAGAAGAATATTTCCATGAAAAGATACTGGATGAAGCGCAAATATCAAGGATATTCCACTAATTTCATGGAGTGTAGGAGTTAAAACATTAACCAACTGAGTATAATAAAGAATTAAAAACAAAAGAAATCACCAGGCATGCGATAAACCGCACAGATAGGTTATTCCAACAGAATAATAAATAACAGAACCAGGTCATGCGTAAACTCATAGACATGATGTTCTAAAAGAATGATAAATAATGGAACCAGGTCATGTGTAAAGCACAGATAGGATGTTCCAACAGAATAATAAAGAACGGAACCAGGTCATGCGTAAAGCACAGACAGGATGTTCCAATAGAATAATAAAGAATGGAATAATAACAGAAATCACCATGCATGCGGTACTTCACATAGATAGGTTATTCCAACATAATGATAAAGAATGGAATAACAGAAGAATTTCACCAAGTATAGGGTAGCCGGCTGATAAGTGGATTTTTTATGCACTTATCCGATATCATTTACTTGAATTAATTGCTTATATTCATGTGTCTTAGTTACTTTTCATGCATTTTGTGTTTATTTTGTAGATTTTATGTTTGGAAGTGGTGTGAGCAATTATTGTAAGGAAACGCAAAGAAAATACAAAGAAAAAGCAATTCGGATATCATTTAGGCTTTCATGTTACTTCATGTCTTAGCTTGGAACTTGGACTACATTTTAGAGCGTCTTCGTAGCTTTCTGGAACATCTTGAATCGCTCTAATCGGAGTTCGGATGCAGGAGTTATGATCGTTGTACCAACGGACATCAAACTTCAGCTGTTTTGCTTAGCTATTTTCATAGAAGTCCCTTCCAGCTCAATTTCAGCCTTCATCCATGCATTATTTCTCAGTACTCAAAGAAATAAAGTTGTAGAGCTCGTCGATATCTTCGATTTGATAGGTAGCAGGCCCCGTAACTCTTCCAGGATCAAAAGTTATGGCCATTTTACCAGAGCACACTGCAGCAGAAAATCAGCCACGCGCGAACTAGCACGTAGCCGCGAGACTTGCAGTAGCAAAAAAAACACAATTTTACTCAACTTAGGCCAATTCCTGGGCGGTCACACGACTTCGGGCGATGACTAAAGATGACTTTTCACTAAATAGAGCAATTAAAGAGTGATTGAGTGGGGGGGGTTCAATTTGGGCTTATATATTAGACATATTATCATCATGTAAGACATATTCCACCCCTTGGGGGCTAGATAGCTACTTCCATCTTCTCTCTTTTCATAGTAGAAACTAGGTTTTACACCTTGGGAAAGATTCCAACGTAGGAGAAAGCCATAACGTCTATTTTTCTCTACTTCTTCTTGAAGATCTCTGTCATCGTGGATATTGATTATTGTTTATTGGATTTCTTTGTGGATTTAATAGTTAATCTTTGATTTCTATTCAGCGATTGGGTTTGATCGTTCTATCCTTCTTACTTTGATTGCTTGTTTATTGATCATGCTTAACATTGATCCCATAATGGCTTTTGGTATAGTCGTGGACTAAACCCCATTATGGGATTCTAACGGATTTCAATATGTAGTGTGGTTGTACATCTAAATGTTAGATTTGTTTTGCATATCATATGGGTTATCTATCATGGTTGTTTTACATTATGAATGACTGATAATCATTCTTTTTAGTATTTGTATGGAATTGGAAATGAACATATAAAATATGGATTGTAATTATGATAGCATGCGAATATTGGGCTAGAGTAAGTCTTGCATATTTTGTGAATCAGATAGGAATATACTGTTTCACCGTATGAGCTAGAATAAGGGCTTGTGCTTAAAATCAATAGGATTACAATTGCGCATAGGAATATGGTAATTGTGATGGTATTGGTGATTACATACATTCTAATATCTGTAGATGATATGTGAGTTGGTTATAGTGCATTGGAAAATGGTTATAACTCTCTTTGCGCTCTTGGCTATTATCATGTGATATGTGAACACTTCTTGCATGACATATGGCGATTAAGCAAAATATTGAATGAAGTTAGGATCCCATTGTTTCCACATTATATTTAGTCCATTTATATTTGTATTTTTAGTTGGTAATCATAATTAGTTCAAATCAACAATTGATGTCATTAGTCTTAGCATATAAATATATTGAGTTAATTAATGCATAGTAGTCTAAGGTTAACAACTTTCTCTGTGGGATCGATACTTTACTTACTCTATATTACTTGTTGACACGTGTATACTTGCATGAGTTAGAACTCTTTTATAAGAACTATAAAAGAGGCAACAAGTTTTTGGCGCTGTTGTTGGGGAAAGGCGTTAATTTAGATAATTATCATTAGTTTAAAGCTGTATTTTATGACTTAGACAATTTTGTTCATTTCTCATTTCTATTTTAATTTTGTTTTTGGTTACAGGTACTTATAAAGTTTTATGCACACACGATCTTCCAATTCAGAGTTAACACCAGCACAAGATAATATTAATGGAAAAGGTTAGAAAGCAAGAGTGCGCATAAATTTACAAACACAGTTAGAGGGTACCATGGATGACTTTGCTTATCAATGGCCTTATGCAAATAGGATTCAACCAAGGGACACAAGACCTGAAGGACTCAATGTATTTTCTACATTGTCAGCATAGATTGCAACACTTTCGGAGAGGTTGGATGTTCTTGCAGCCCAACGCACTCGATAGATAGCAGTTACATGTGAATATTATGCTGGTGAGCATCCGAGTTATCAGTGCAACATCAAGGTTGGACAAGTGTAGTTTGGGGGTGATTACTTCAACAATGATGTTTATCCTGATTATCAACAAGGTTGGGGGTATCACCCAGATTATGAAAGGGGTTATAACTATCAAGGTCAATACTGCATCTCAAGTCCAACATATCCATCAAATTTCTCATATCCACCTCCAATGCAACAAGAAGAAAATGCAGAGTTGAAGGAATTCATGTCAAAAAGCATAGCAGACCATGGAGAGACGATGATGAGTTAGGAGTTATCAAGCCAATATCTTAACAGACAGATGGAACAACTCATTAACTCCTCAGTGAATGGTCCTCAATACATGGATTTTGAAACTGAATAAGATAATTCAAGATCGGGGGATTTGTGGTTCAAAGTTGTAGCATCAACTGCGGAGAAGATGATTGAGCAAGAGAGGTCAATTCGAAAGCTTCAGATCATATGGATCAAATGTTCGAAGCCTTGAACAATCGCCCTCCAAATAATTGGTGCTATGACATGGATGATGAAATCGATGGAGAGCCAGAAGTGTACATGCCACTGAATGAACTGAAAGGAGTGGACATTGAGGAGACAACTGGGTGTATGGAAAATAAAGAACATGAGCTGACTTGTATAATACCCCAAGTGCCTTCTCAATTAGAGTTGAAAAATTCAGTGAACTTTGCACACCCATGTCCCCTTGGTAGTCACATCCAAAGCAATAATTTCTGCGATTATGAGGCATCTTACAAACCATGGTGGGCTACGGAAGAGAAAATAGAAGAAGAAAATCACGTTGAATATTTCATGCCTCAATGCAAAAATCTATTCACAGATACAATGGGAGAAGCACCTGGCATTGCAATGGAACTAGGGACATCATGTACAGGAAATATGCTAGGTGGCTTCAATTCAGAAATTCTCATAATGGGGAACCTACTAAAGCACATAGAGGTTCTAATGGATGGAGGGTTCTTATCTTATCGTAGAGGAATTGGATAGCGATGTCCATGGAAAGAGTCCAGCTAACGGACTATAAGCCGAGCGCTAGATGGGAGGCACCACATCCAATCTTTCTCCCTCCTTGTTTAATTCTTATTTACATTTCCATATTTAGTAGAGGTTAGATAGTGGTAAGTATTAATAATAGTTTGATTGTTGATACTTTCAGGTTCAATCCAATTGCTATAAGCATTCAGGATCAAACAGATGTCAAAAACTGAAGCTGCCAAAGTACAGGGTCGCGCGGCCGTGCGAACCTACAAGCCAAACACCGCGCGACCACGCGATAGCTCAGTCGTAAAAAAAATTATTGAATTCTTAGAATTTCTGACTAAAGAGTTCGGACAGTTAGAAGCCCACACTCAATTTCTAACTACAGAATATCTCAAACTTAACCATCGCCTGATATACTAGCGGATCATGAGGAGGCGAACGGAGATGACATTGCGACTTAGGGGAGTATTCTTTCAATTTTAATTACAATGAGGGCATTGTTTATTTTAAGTTTGGGGGTATTGGGTTGTAGTGAGTAGTTCTTGCATATTGTTAGTTGCATATAGTTTGATTGCATGTGTAAGTTGCATAGTCGGGGTATTTTAGTATGAATTTTTTTTATTTTTTATCTATTTTTTTTAGTTTTCTTTTGTCTTGTTTACTTAGTATGTGTTAGTTGCGTAACATTGCATAATCCCAGGTTTTCAACTAGTTAAATTCTAATTTGGCTAATGATGACATAGAAATTTGATTGATTTTTGAATTTGGTTGATATCTTGAGCATAGTTATAATTTTATACACGATATAATTCATGCTTGTTGTTTAGATGTTACTAGGTAGCACGACAATGTTCCTATTTGCTTGTTGGTTAATATTAGCATGCTTGTCTGTTGAGAGGAAAATGTTGTTTTTAATGATAGAATTGTGTATGAAGTGAGACATAGACTATGAAAACACAGATACTCAAACTTTGAGAACACATGGGTATGCTTGCTATTGGGACGAGATAGAGCGTAAAACGCACTCATTTAAATGGAAATGGAAAGCGAGATGAAGCATAAAACGCACTCGTTTAAATGGAAATGGAAAGTGAGATGGAGCGTAAACGCACTCGCTATAAAAAAATTAATAAACACCGCGGAAAAGTGCAAGAATCGCCCTCGTGAGTAAAAACAAAGCAGAATAAATCCACTGTTGAACCTTAGTGTGTATTGATGTGTTGGAGTAGTTGATGTCTCATTAGTATATGCACTTCTTGAGTTAAACTTCAATTTTCTGCCTTAAGCAATAAAGCATGTGGTATTTTCACCTTTGTCAAGCTTATCTGTGAACACATCACACATACACACACAACATCTTTATAGCAAGTTAGGATTATATGATTGTATGTCATTATTCCTTTAGCTTAGTTCGATGCTTTGTTCTTGGATCTTGATATTTCTCTGAGGCATGACTTATTGGAATTCTTAACATGACTAGAAATCTGGGGATTCATTGTCATAGTAGCTTAGCTTGCATAGCATGTAGATTGCATTAGCATTGTTGTTGCTTGAGGACAAGCAACGGTATAAGTTTGGGGAGTGTGATAAGTGGATTTTTTATGTATTTATCCGGTAACTTTTACATGAATTAGTTGCTTATATTCACATGTCTTAGTTACTTTTCATGCATTTTGTGTTTATTTTGTAGATTTTATGTTTGGAAGTGGTATGAGCAATATTGTATCCGGATATCATTTGGGCTTTCATATTACTTAATGTCTTAGCTTGGAACTTGGATTACATTGTAGAGCGTCTTCGTAGCTTTCCAGAACATCTTGAATCGCTCTAATCGGAGTTCGGATGCAGGAGTTATGATCGTTGTACCAACGGACATCAAACTTCGCTGTTTTGGTTAGCCATTTTCATAGAAGTCCCTTCCAGCTCAATTTCAGCCTTCATCCGTGCATTATTTCTCAGTACTCAAATAATGAAAGTTGTAGAGCTCGACGATATCTTCGATTTGATAGGTGGCAGACCACGTAACTCGTCCCGGATCAAAAGTTATGGCCATTTTACCAGAGCACACTGCAGTAGAAAATCACCTGCTGGCGGGTGCGCGAACTAGCGCACGGCCGCGAGACTTGCAGTAGAAAAAAATGTGATTTTCACTTTTGCGCTCCCGCGCCCTACTTAGGCCGATTCCTGCGCGGCCGCGCGACTTCGGGCGATGACTAAAGATGACTTTTCACTAAACAGAGCAATTGAAGCGTGATTGAGTGGGGATTCAATTAGGGCTTATATATTAGACATATTATCATCATGTAAGACATATTCCACCCCTTGGGGGCTAGATAGCTACTTCAATCTTCTCTCTTTTCATAGTAGAAACTAGGGTTTACACCTTGGGACAGATTTCAACGTAGGAGAAAGCCATAACGTCTATGTTTCTCTACTTCTTGGATATCTCTGTCATCGTGGATATTGATTATTGTTTATTGGATTTCTTTGTGGATTTAATAGTTAATCTTTGATTTCTATTCAGCGATTGGGTTTGATCATTCTATCCTTCTTACTTTGATATCTTATTTATTGATCATGCTTAACATTGATCCCATAATGGCTTTTGGTTCAGTCGTGAACTAAACCCCATTATGGGATTCTAACGGATTTCAATATGTAGTGTGGTTGTACATCTAAATGTTAGATTTGTTTTGCATATCATATGGGTTATCTATCATGGTTGTTTTACATGTATGAATGACTGATAATCATTCGTTTTAGTATTTGTATGGAATTGGAAATGAACATATAAAATATAGATTGTAATTATGATAGCATGCGAATATGGGGCTAGAGTAAGTTATGCATATTTTGTGAATCAGATAGTAATATACTGTTTCACCGTATGAGCTAGAATAAGGGTTGTGCTTAAAATCAATAGGATTACAATTGTGCATAGGAATATGGTAATTGTGATGGTATTGGAGATTACATAGATTCTAACATCTGTAGATGATATGTGAGTTGGTTATAGTGCATTGGAAAATGATTATAGCTCTCTTTGTGCTCTTGGCAATTATCATGTGATATGTGAACACTTCTTGTATGACATATGGCGATTATGCGAAATATTGAATGAAGTTAGGATCCTATTGTTTCCACATTATATTTAGTCCATTTATATTTGTATTTTTAGTTGGTAATCATAATTAGTTCAAATAAACAATTGATGTCATTAGTCTTAGTATATAAATATAGTGAGTTAATTATTGCATAGTAGTCTAAGGTTAACAACTTTCTCTGTGGGATCGATACTTTACTTACTCTGTATTACTTGTTGACCTGTGTATACTTGCATGAGTTAGAGCTCTTTTATAAGAACTATAAAAGAAGTAACACCCGCGTATACAGGTTATTCCAACAGAATAATAAAGAATTGAATAACAGAAGTTCTCTTCATGAATACAAAAAAAAAAAGAATACCCCCTACCTTAGAAAGAAGAGTACTAGATATAGAAGTAGTGAAGTAGCAGAACACTTTTCTTCTTTCTCTCTATAGTTTCTCTCTCTAGAGTTTCAGTGAATTCGTAAGAAATAATGAAGGAATGAGCTTCTATTTATAGAAGAATGGACTGCATAGTAACTAATTCATGAACGGTTCAGATTGATTTACTTTAAACGGACGGTCCAGATTTAAAACAAAATCTTTTAAATAAAATATAATATATTCTATTTATAATCTAATAAAACGAATAACTTTATAAAAGTATTCTGTTTTATATAAAAAGATTTTACTATACAAAACACTATACAGACACTATGCAACACTATTCATAATAAAATATAATATATTCTATTATTGTCTAATAAAACAAATAACTTTATAAAAGTATTCTGTTTTATATAAAAAGATTTTACTATACAAAATACTATGCAGGCACTATGCAACGCTATGCATAATAAAATATAATATATTCTAATTATTGTCTAATAAAACAAATAACTTTATAAAAGTATTCTGTTTTATATAAAAAGATTTTACTATGCAAAACACTATGCAGCAATTACTGTAGCAATAATTGAACAATACTGAGTGACTCCTCACGTAAACATCAATGATCAATACCGTGTGCTACTATGCAACCACGTGTATTACTGTACTTTTAACACCAGGTGTTTTAAAAGTTAACGATAAAAACTTCCGTCGTTATTTTCATAAAGTATTTTTGTCATTTTCTCAATTCGACAATAATTCTGTTGTGGGGTCCACCAATGATTGTGCTGTTGTACGAATATTCCCTGTTAAAATGAATATTCCTCGATCAATCGAATATTATATAACAACTTGCGTACTTTGCAAAATTTATAAATATTACTCACAACTATAATATTATATCAAATTTACTCCATAATATTCAAAAATGATATTTATAGAAAATTCAGCTTTATTTATAAAAGTTAGGGTCTTACAGATTTACTTTTAATCGGACGGTCCATATTTAAAGCAAAATATTTTAAATAAAATATAATATATTCTATTTATAATCTAATAAAGCGAATAACTTTATAAAAGTATTATGTTTTATATAAAAAGATTTTACTATGCAAAATACTATGCAGACACTATGCAACACTATACATAATAAAATATAATGTATTCTATATATTGTCTAATAAAACAAATAACTTTATAAAAGTTTTCTATTTTATATAAAAAGATTTTACTATACAAAACACTATGCATAATAGAATATAATATATTCTAATTATTGTCTAATAAAATAAATAACTTTATAAAAGTATTCTATTTTATATAAAAAGCTTTTCTGTTTTATTACATTAACAATACTAATAAAATAAAACGGTGTGACTTATCACGTAAGCATCAATAATCAATACCGTGTGCTACTATGCAACCACGCGTATTACTGTACTTTTAACACCGGGTGTTTCAACAGTTAACGGTAAAACTTTCGCCATTATTTTCATAAAAATATTTTTGTCGTTTTCTCAATCCGACAATAATTTCGTTGTAGGGTTCACCAATGATTGTGCCGTTGTACGAATATTCCCTGTTAAAACGAATATTTCCCGACCAATCGAATATTATATAATAACTTGCATACTTTTCAAAAGTTATAAATACTACCCACAACTATAACACTATCTCAAATCCACACCATAATATACAAAAAAATATTTCTAGAAAATTAAATATTAATTCATAAA
Source organism: Panax japonicus (assembly GCA_020205505.1). Taxonomy (NCBI): domain Eukaryota; kingdom Viridiplantae; phylum Streptophyta; class Magnoliopsida; order Apiales; family Araliaceae; genus Panax; species Panax japonicus. The sequence continues at coordinate 15,867,179 of CM035100.1, read as the reverse complement.
ATTTGGGGTCTCACAATCTCCCCTCCTTATGAAATTTTGCCCTCAAAATTTATGTACGTACCTGGTATGCCGAAGAGATGAAGATACCGTGACTTCATTTCAGATTCTAACTCTTGAGGTATAACCTTTGAGTGTTGAATATGATCCTTCTTATCCAAGATTTTAACACGTAGCTCCTCATACGTTAAATCTTTTGATATCTCGTCTAGTTCTAATTTAATAATGTCGTTCGGGTCATCCACATATTTACGTAACATCGATACGTAAAAAAACGTTATGAACACGCGACATACTTGGCGGTAAAACGAGTCTATAGGCCACAGTTCCTACTTGATCAAGGATTTCAAATGGGCAAATAAAATTGAGTTGAGATTTCGCCTTCTTGAACCTTTTTCTTCACATTCATCAGTTCCAGGTGTGTAGCTTGAGCGGCCTTTAACTTTATCGATTAAAGTCTATTCTAATCGTATATTTGTTATCTTCACGCAGGTTCGTATATTCGTACTCATAAACGCATACGATCTTCTACTCAACGCGTTAGCTACCACGTTCGCTTTTCCATGATGATATTGAAATGGTATAATCGTAATCTTCAACAGCTCGAGCCAACGTCTTTGGAAAATGTTACGTTCGTTTTAAGTAAATAAATATTTGAAAGTTTTAGAAATGGGTTTTGTACTAGGGTCAATACAAAATTTGATTTCACGCTCTAGGAGTAAGCTAAGAAGTTCTTCGAGAATACGTCAGGAAATTTATCAAAAATAGAAATATCATTCAAAACTGTGACTCTCATCCAAGACTTGGATAACACATGTACTGAAGGTTTCTCATAATGGAGCTTCAACTGATAAGTCAAAGTCTAACTTCTCTAGGGTCAAATTTAAACGTTGAGCGCGAGCAAGAGAGATAAAATAATGGGTAGAACCAGTATCTAATAAGGTATAGACCTCGCAAGAATTTATAATTAACTAACCCGTGCTAACTTCGTTCGGGTTACTCGCTTTTTGAGAAGTCACGAAAAATGCTCTTCCTGAAACCACCGACTTTATTTTGTCTGTATCCGTTCGTTGGTGCCACTGTCCCAGCTGGACTTGACTTTGGTGCACGAAAAAAATCGGGCTAGGAGACCATCTCTTCTTGAAATTTCCACTTCTATTATCTTGGCCATGATTACCACCGAAGTGGTTACCATTCTTGGCATGATAATTTTCCCCATGATAATTAAGTTTTTAAATAAACTAATATTCGTTGAGTAAGAATAAATAATATTAGTTTGTATAAAACTAATAATTATTATTGATGAATATACATGCATGTTTTGTAACATATTCAATTATCTAATACATGTGTACATGAAAATATAATTCTGTATGAATTGTGGAGAAACTTTAGGTTAACTTTTGTGGTAATCTCCAATCAAGGCAAATTTTTCAGTTCTATTATGTTTGTGGATTAAATGTGATTATGTGGTGAGTTACATACCATGTTTTATGAATTGTTAAAGTCAAAATATAACTAAGTTAATTGGGTTATGGAACTCAATTTATATATGATATGTTATAGCACATGTTGTATGATGTAACTCGATAAATTAAAAATGTATAATGCATGAATGTATGATTTGTAAGGAATTATTGATGTATGTAGGATATGCATAGTAAAGAAAATGTAGTGCATATGAAATTGTGTGCAATGTGAAACATGATAGACTATTAAATTTGTTAGGCTGTCGAGCTCAATCTTACTAACACAAACTTTTTGTAGATAAATGATGTTAGACAATATTACTTGTTATACGAATGATGAAGATTGAACCATGTGCAAAATGATACATTTCCTTGAATTAGAAATGGTATAAATCTATGATTGATAGTTTTGTCAAATGTAATTGGCAGTTATGTATAATTTGAAATGTTGAATGGATAAAGAATGTTTATTCTGAATTGAGAATAGATATGATTCTAAAATAAATGAATCATCGATAGAAAAGATATGAAGTATTGAGAATTAAGCTTTTAATACGTTTACACAGAATATTATACAAATCATATAATAAATATGATTCTAGTATAAAGAAGAATTGTAAAGGTTGCGATTCAGGGAATGAATGAATGGAAAGAAAGAAAAAAAAATTATTCCACATTTTATAAAGTTTAACATTGAATAATGATGTAAAATCAGAAGGTAGATGTGTTATTAACGACCGAAGTTGAGAATTATATTGTATGAATTTTTTTGGGGTCGTTGCAGTTGGTATCAAAGTTATAGGTTATAAACCTTAGGTAGGAGTACCTTAGACTATAACCTTAGAGAAGGAAGGTGAATATAATGAAAGCATAAGCTCAAATAGAGTTTGAACAATAAGAAGTAATTTAAGAAACATATATAGAAGGGATTAAAACATGTGTTAGAGTTTAGGTATATGATAATGATCCTTAGGGAAAGATAATGAACAGGTCAAAGAATATGTAATACTCAAATATAATTGAGTCTAAATAAATGTTATGAAATAAAACTTACAAAAATTTATTATCAAGAATGGTGGGAGTAGGAAATATAAAACTTATATTAAGATAATGTGTTGAAGTTATTCAACAAAGAGATTTGATGAAAACCTGAGTAAGGTAGGGTTTCGGTGATTCCGAGGACGGAATCCTTATAAGGAGGAAAAGATGTGACAATCCGAATTTTTATAAATTATTAAAATAGGAATTTAATAACTAAAATTCTTATTATGAGATGTTTTGAATTTGAGTATGTATATATACGTACTATAGACGTTGAAATATATGATCTGGTGTGAAGAAACATATATTCATATATTGGGAAAGTGAGGTTTAATAGTTAAGTTAACTATTGAAGGAATTAAATAAATTTAGTAATTAATTTTAAATATTTATTGAATTAAATAAATATTTTAATTAATTTATTTATTGAGGAAATAAATAATTGATAAATTGTGGAGAATTAATTTAGTAACTAAATTGAATAATATAAATTAAATTGAGTAATGATAATTTTATCTGAAGGATTTAATTTAAGGAAATAATTAAATTAAATCAATTGCTCAATATTTAAGAAAATAATTAAATTAAATGAATTGTTTAATTTATTTGGAAATAAATAAATTAAATAAAGTGACGTTTCTAATTTATTAATTAAATTAGATATATAATTATTTATTAATTATAAGTATAATGATAATAAGATATTATTATTATTATTATTATTATTATTATTATTATTATTATTATTATTATTATTATTATTATTATTATAAGTTATTTAAATTAACTAAACTAAAGTTATTTAAATTAATCAACTAAAGGTGTGACGTGAATCTATATAATAAAAGGTTATTAAAATAATCTAGTTGGGAGTTATGTGTTAGTCAAACAAGGCCTTGTGGCCTTTGGTTTTTTCAATTGATGCAAACTTTTTGATTTTGTACCTGACGTTAGTGGGGGAATGGGAGTCAGTTTATTTTTATGCTTCTTATTTTTCCCTAAGGCTAGACAATATAGAAATACAAATGAGGTTTGGAGAGAAGAAGAAACTGGCAAGGATGAGTTACTTAATAAAAGCCAAAGCTCCCTATTCCTTATTCAGTTTCTCTCGACTCCTCTTGCCCTGCTATACCCGCCCCTTTCCATCTGATTGTCTAGTGCACTTATTCGGCTAACACAAGGGGAGAGAAGTAAGAATTTGAGCTTTCAAAACTCGTTTGAGCAGTGAGGTTTCAGTTTGGGAGCTAGCAAGAGATCATAAGTGAAGCTAATAGAAGGTATTACAATCTATCTTTATAATTGATATGAAAGTAAAGTTCAAACAAGGTGGTTTATTTGGTAATAGAATGATTACAGTTAGCACTATAAACTGATTTTAGTTATGAATGGTTCATTGTAATGATATTAGTTAATTGTAGCTTTACTAATTAACAAAGACTTGAAATATTTCATGATCAAAAGAATGGGATTTCAACCAGACTGAATTCAAAAAAAAAGAAGAGAAAACTAGTTAGTTTGTTAATGACTCGGCTATGCTTAATTATTTGCATATTAAACTGTTATGGCTTGAATTAGAAACAAGGGGATAGGCTTGGTTGTGTGGTGATATAAGGAAGCTAAAATGGGATGATAGCACAAATAAATGGCTATGAAATGAGTGTTCCAAAACAGTGCACACCACTTGTTCGATAAAAGTCCTATGTGAGATTTTTTTGGTTAAAAACCAAGTATTAAGTAAATCTAAGGATAAAGTAAGGTATATTTATCCTATATGAAGATAAATAAATAGTTTGGGCATATTAAATGAAAGCAAAAAGCCATTTTAAACCAAAACAAAAAGTTAGAAATAAGTGTGTTAAGCCATTATTGACCACTGTTTTGAGCAGTGTAAAGATTTTGAAATCAGAAGTTTATAACTTTTAAATATAGTCTCATATACTATATAAACCATTTTTAAAATTTGTTCTAATTTGGTATACGAGCTAGAAGTAATAAGGTCGCGAAATAAACATGTTAGAAACCAAAAAAATTGTGAATTGCTGACCCTAAGAACAAATTCAGGGCTAGCTATAGTTTCCAGAAAATTGTGGGCTTTTGGGTTATTATATTACACTGAATAAGCTTTCCATAGACTCTAGAACGGACTAATTCCGACTTCGGAGCAAGGAGTTATGACATTTCAAAGTAGTTGCGTCAAATCTGTCCAACAAATTCAGAACAGTCCCCTTGCACGGATTTTCTAGAATTTTGTGCTTGGAATTTGAAGATGGTCAATGAACAAAAATTGTATCCCCAGAAGTTAGTTTCGTGTGAACGCAAGAATCACTCAAAAATGTTTTAAAACGAATTAGTTATGACTGTTTTAGCGAGATATGGTAAAGCTGAGAAAAAAATTAAAAATTGTTATGATTGGGCATTTTTAAGTTCTGTTTTGGGCTGCCTATGATGTCTAAAATAGGTGGCATATATTTTTGAAATATATTCTCTTATGATGTTTATAGAATATCCAAATTTTGGGGCAAACTAACTTACGAATTAAAAACTACAAAATCGCAAATTGGCTTCATCACGAAGATTGCTGCTGCCCAGCAGCAACGCTCTGTAACAGTTGACTGAGACTCCTTTCAAGCTCTCAATTGACATGTTAAAAGTACCCAAAATGTTTAGCTAATATTTTACTTTTATAGGTGGGTATACCACCCATATTATATCCAAAACTTGACGTACAAAGGATCAATGTCATGGGAAATATAAAATGGCAGAGCATGGGGTGAGCAAGACTAGGAATGCTGCGACAATAAGCAAGTTTGAGTAATTGCTACAATTGATATTGTATTTTAATACGTGGCTGCACCACCTCTAGCCTACATAAAGGTTTAGGATGATTAAACTAATAAACTAAAATATGAGGAACCTTTATTTGGTGTAAAAAGGTTAAAACAAATTAAGTTTCTAAATAAACTAATATTTGTTGAGTAAGAATAAATAATATTAGTTTGTACAAAACTAATAATTATTATTGATGAATATACATGCATGTTTTGTAACATATTCAATTATCTAACACGTGTGTATATGTAAATATAATTCTGTAGGAATTGTGGAGAAACTCTAGGTTAACTTTTATGGTAATCTCCAATCAAGGCAAGTTTTTCAGTTCTATTATGTTTGTGAATTAAATGTGATTATGTGGTGAGTTACATACCATGTTTTATGAATTGTTAAAGTCAAAATATGACTAAGTTAATTGGGTTATGGAACTCAATTATATGTGATATGTGATAGCACATGTTGTATGATGTAACTCGATAAATTAGAAATGTATAATGCATGAATGTATGATTTGTAAGGATTATTGATTCATGTAGGATATGCATAGTAAAGAAAATGTAGTGCATATGAAATTGTGTGCTATGTGAAACATGATAGACTGTTAAATTTGTTAGGCTGTCGATCTCAATCTTGCAAACACAAACTTTTTGTAGGTTAATGATGTTAGACAATATTACTTGCTATACGGATGATGAAGATTGAACCTATGTGCAAAATGAATACATTTCCTTGAATTAGAAATGGTATAAATCTATGATTGATAGTTTTGTCAAATGTAATTTGCAGTTACGTATAGTTTGAAATGTTGAATGGATAAAGAATGTTTATTCTGAATTGAGAATAGATATGATTCTAAAATAAATGAATCATCGATAGAAAAAATATGAAGTATTGAGACTTAAGCTTTTAATACGTTTACACAGAATATTATACAAATCATATAATAAATATGATTTTAGAATAAAGAAGAATTGTAAAGGTTGCGATTCAGGGAATGAATGAATGGAAAGAAAGAAAAAAAATTATTCCGCATTTTATAAAGTTTAACATTGAATAATGATGTAAAATCAGAAGGTAGATGTGTTATAAACGACCGAAGTTGAGAATTATGAGAAATCAGCTAGCTGACTATGGGTTTGATTTCAAGTCTATACCTATACACTGTGATAGTACAAGTGCCATAGCAATAACTCATAATCCTGTTATGCATTCTAGAACCAAGCATATAAAAATAAGGTATCACTTCATTAGGGATCATGTGCAAAATGGAACTATATCTTTACAATATATCCCTACTGAAAATCAACTTGCTGATATTTTTACTAAACCACTAGATGAATCCAGATTTAATAAGTTAATAAGTGAGCTAGGCATGCTTAATCTATCACCATGAAATATATGCTCTAGACTGTGCTAACAATGATAGATATAAAGGCTGAACTCAAATTCATAGACATGATCAAGGAAAGTTCACGATCTTAAAGCTGAACAGTCAACTACCTCAACGATCATAGCAAAGACTCAACAATCGTATGACAGACTCAACAATCGTAGAACAAACTCTACGAATGCTGATCAGACTCAACGACTGCCGGACAGACTCGACGATCGTAGGACAAACTCGATATTCGTAGGACAGACTCTACGAATGCTGATCAGACTCAATGACTGCCGGACAGACTTGATGATCGTAGGATAGACTCAACAAACAGAAGACCAACTCTACGTTCGTAGTCATACTAAGTACACCTTAGCTCTGAAGACTCAAAGGGCAAATTAGTACATTCCTAAACAGTCAAAATCGTAAAGCCAAACAAGAGACGACACCTGTCCCACTAAGTCAAAAAGAGAGAGGGAATTTATAAGTACAAATTGAAACCATGTTTTTGAAATCTGAAGTTCAAAAGATTATCTCTCATTCTCTCTCTCTCTCTCAAAGCAAAACCCTAACTCAGAAAAAAAGTTCAGTAGTATCTCTCTTCTCAACTACAGAATCAATGGCTGCTTCTAATGTGATTTCGGGCTACAGACTCTGTTTTGACGAGTTCAAAACCACTCCACCTAAGTTTCATAAGATTTTAGCCTTACTGAAGAAGGCATGTCTCAAAGAGGCGCTCAGCACTGATACTCTCATCTATCCTAAACTGGTGAAGGAGTTCTACAAAAATGGAGTGTACGAAAACAACACCATCACCACACGAGTTAGAGGAGTTGAAATAAAACTAGGGGAAGAAGATGTCAATCTGGCCCTAGGTTTCAAGAATGTAGGGAACCCATTTCTAGACAGCATAAGATTTCAAGAGGGACTGAAGAAGATGCATTACAAGAAGAACCCCTCTATGAAAGGCTACAAAAAGAAGGAGTTCCCTCAAAGGTATGAATTTTTGGCTGACATTATTGGGAAATGCATCTGCTGCAAGTGCTCAGGTCATGACTCGGTAAATGAGGCTCATCATAAGCTCATGACAGCTATGGTGTATGGTACTCAACTCAACTATGGGGCTGTATTGCTCGAGTGGATCGGCAAGTGGATCGTAAGCTCGAAGAAATCAAAGATTACTCTGAAGATGTTGTATGGGAGATTCATTAGAATTATTCTGTAATCTGCATTGGGTGACAAAATTGGGGATGATGAAGGAGAAGCCATCAACCTAAACCGAAGAATGACATAGCAATTATTTAAAAACTGGGAAAGGAACCCTTCTAAGTATATGAGAATGATGACAGAGTCCAGTAGGAGAACTGGGGAACAAAAGAAAGCAGGCTTTCAAGGAGGAATGTCTGTTGTCAAAGAAGTTGAAGAAGAAGGAGAAGCAGATAAGGGAGAACCCTCTGCTCTTGTTAGAAAAGCAAGGGCAAGAGAAAGCTAAGAGCAAGACAATTCGAAGAGCCTCAAGGATCTACAACTAATATTCCTGTAGAGTCCTCTGACATAGAGACTCTAAGGAGGCTAAGGAAGATGCAACAGCAAGAAGAGACTGAAGAGGATCAAGCCACCATTTCACAAATCTTAAAGAAGGACAAGACTGGTCATAAATCCAAAAGACCAACAGTGTCTTCGATCGTAGAGACTCTGCTATTCTCTGAAACCAAGCCAAGTGTGTCAGAAATGGAGGAAGCTGCTTCAAGGATAGTGGCTGATCAACGTGGCAAAACAAAGACTCAAGAGAGTCCAAAAGTGGTGACTAAAACCAGCAAAGCAAAGAGAAAGCTGGTCAAGAAGTATATTCTTGAGAATGAAAAATTACTGAAGAAGGAAGCCAAGAGCATGGCTGCAAAAGTAGAACTTCCCCAAGCAACCGAAGAGGAAAATGCTCCAGTTGAGGGGGAGAAGCCTACTGCTCAAAAAGAGGTTCCAGCTGAAAGGGACTTTCTGAACTTAGAAGAAGATTTACCAGCTGAGGGGGAGTTTCTAAACCTCTAAGAAGATGATCATATTGAGGGGGAGCCTCATAATATCCCAATGGCTGAAGAAGAAGTCCTTGCTCAAGATGAAGATGAACCAATGCCAAACCTCTCAAAGGTCATTGAGATAATGGATTCTTCAGAAGAAAACAAAGAAGAGAAAGAGGATAATGATGATGAGCTTGAAATAACGGGTGTAGGAAAAGATGGATACAGAAGCTATTTGTACAACCAAATGTTTTCTTACCTACCCATGATGGCATACCATCAACCTCAAATTCTGAAATCATGGGATCACATGTTCTGGAGCTTCAAGAAATATCCAGCAATCACAGTTTTGGCTCATGGATTTCTAGGGGAAGTCATCTTCGCCAAAAAGTTGATTACCAACCATTCCTCATCAAAAGCCAAACATGAGGTATTGACTATCCCTACAAGCTTTAGAGTGAATCACCTGTCATCATCTTCATTTAGTCATTTCTATGAATTTCCTAAATGGTTGGAAGTGATTCTCAACCCATTAAATCAGTTTCCAGTTGCAGAATTCCAAAATTCTGTAACTGAAGAACCAGAAGAAATCAACCTTACCATGCTCCCTCAAATCACCAATTCTATGATTCCAGACTCAAGCCACATCGTAGAGTCAAACATTGAAATCATAGAGTCACATATCCCAGATGTCCAAACCCAAACCCCTCCAGCTGATATACCATCCTCCTCATCACATGACTATTTCAGTCTTGATCTTGCGTTGTACAATTTGCAAGATCAATCTCCACCCAAAACCCCTCAAATGGACAATCCCCAATCAAATGATACCTTTCCAAGCATTCCCACCAATGATGACTTGAAAGAAGCTTCTAAGCAGATGATCAAGTCTATCGAATCAAGCCTGGAATCTCACTCTGATCTTCTTAATATCCGACTGAACCAAATGATACAAGCTGCAAACAAATTTCCTAGTATTATGAATACTGAGCTTACTACGAGGATAAGGGAAATTATCAAAGAAATTCTGAAGAGTATATTAGATAGAGATGAGATACATTTCCAGATTGCTGCCAAACAAAGAGAGGTCGTGCTTGAAGTACAGAAACACCAAGATCTTCTACATCAAATTATGCTGGACAATATTCTCAACTTGAAAGCTTCTATTTATGACTTCCAGAAATCTTATGCCAATCAGGAGAAACATAATGATATGATTCTGAAAGTCCTCCAAAATAAAGAAGCTAGAGCTGAAAAACAGATCAATGAGAATAGGGAAGACACTGCTCAAACTCAAAGCCAACAGAATGAGCTTGTCCAAGGGGTTAACAGGCTGTCTGCAGATATTCAAACCCTTGATGCTGACATAAAGGGGGAGGAAAATAAAGGGAAAAGAGATCAAGACGATCAAGGAAACCAAGGGAGAGGCAGAGGAAGAAGAGGTTATGTAACTCAAGAAAGGGGGAGAAGTCAATTTCATGGGTAGACATCACTATGCCCTCCTGCAAGACATCATCAGACTCAACGATCTGGTCAGCAGGAAAATTGTAACAGCTATTCCTACAGCTATTCCTCTGAGTCATAAGGAGCCAACTCCTAGCTCACAAGACGTGTCTACGGTACGCATAAGAATGCCAATTGGAGATCCTGCATTCATGCGCAGACATGAAGAGAATCCAGTTCTAAGTCTAAGTGAGTTGAAAGAGTTAGCAATGAATGAAGAAGCTCAAAGGAAAAGAAGGGCTGAGGAATATGCCAATCCTCCTCCTCACAAGAGACCAAGAAAACAGAGATAAGTTAAGAGTTTAATGTTTTATTGATGTAATGCTATATTGTAATATCTTTTGATCATCAATAAATTCATGCTTATTCTCTAGAAATTTCAGCTGCTCACTGAAATACTAAGTCATGTTTAAATTCCAGCAAATGCATCTAGTCACTAATAATCATGACAACAAATCTCCTTGGTTATGTCAACATCAAATAGGGGGAGATTGTTGGGAGAATGCATATTATGATTTGATGTTTTAATGCAAGTGTTCATGATTATTTGTAAGGTCCTTAAATGAATATTTGTACAAGGACTTAGGGATAAATCAAAGCTGTTAGGTTGATCTAAGTTTTTAACGTGTATCATTCTGTTAAAGAATGTATAGATAGAAAGATCAAAACTGTTAGGTTGATCTTAAGATGTAATAGATTAGTCTTGAAGAAATCATAGTGCATCAATTTGATCAACATTGCAGAAGTCAAGGCAGAAAACGTAGAGCCTGAAGATCGTAGTGTGCCTTCCTTGAAGGAGACTCTTCGGATTTCGTAGAGTGGTCCAAACAATTGCTGAGTTAACTCCACGATCGTAGTATGCTGAAGGAAACATGAAGTTTACAAGACAACGATCGTAGTGAGCTCTCGGGAACGTAGAGTCAACAACACGAGCAAGAGAAGATCGTAGTGTTCGAAGGAAAAAGGGAAATCGTAGTGCTCTCAACTAATAGCATCATAGTGTGCAAGGATGTAAAAGACACTACGATCTAAATCGTAGAACACCACGATCCAAATCGTAGAGCATCATTTGTCTCATGTCAGAAAACGTTGAGCCTCATAATCTAAGTTTTCAACAAGTGAGAAATGGATCCCAGATGTTGCAGTACTTATCAGTCCCAGATTGTATGAAATATCCTTAGTATGCAACAAAGAAGCGTATTGAAGAAGCTAAGGATAGTACTATGGGTAAGAGGGACAAAACACATTTTCAGGTGGTAGGTGAGAAAGCAGCCTGCAGTGTCAGTGGGCCAGAATGCAGAATTCAGAAGATGTGCAGAAATGTCTTCATCACAGTACAGAAAGTTCAGATGCATTTAATGCCACAACGGATGGATCCAACTGATAGTTTTTAACATCACATATATACAGCTCAGACAGATGAGAGAGTAGAAGCAAGCATTAATCAAACAACGTGACAATCTCCCTCAAGCTCAACTCTACGATCTGAGATATTGCAAAGTTTGCTCAGCTACTCAGTTCTTAACTAACCAGTGCTTACACAGCAACTGAGTAGCAACCATCAAGAACTCAAAAACTATCAATCAACTGAAGAAGTATACCAAGTCTGCTAGACTTGAAGAGTTCATAGTGAACTGTAAGAAAGCCAAGTCTGCTGGACTTGAAGAGTTCAAGAGTGAACTAGAGAAGTTCCTAGACTACTGGTCTAGAAGGAATCTGTGTGATTCAGAAGATTGTAAAAGACATCCTTAGTGGATATCCTACTCGTTGAGTAGAAGAGTGGACTAGGAGCTTTGAGTGCTCTGAACCACTTAAAAAACAACTGTGTCGTTTGCATTCATGCTATATCTGCTATAACTGCCTTACTCGCTCATAACTCTATCGCTTGGTAAAGAAGATTAAAACAAATACTAATTCACATAGTTTTAATCATTATCTAAGAACAAGTTAAAATGGAAAGATTTTCAAATATCTATTCAACCCCCCCCCCCCTTCTAGATAACTTGTGCCTACTAGGAACTAACAATTGGTATCAGAGCTGGTTCTATTTTACAGCTTACACACTTTAGTAGATCCAAATGGCACTTGTACCAAGTGAATCCAGGACCGGGGGAGGCAGCAAGCCACCAACGTGCAACAAAGATAAATTTGTTAACTGGAAAGTCAGGATCCAAGCTTACATGGACTCAATAGATGAAGATCTATTTGAGACTATTATTAATGGGCCCTATATACCAACAAAGCTTGCACCAACCATTGACGATCCAAACATAGTACAAATAAAAGTGAAAGAAGAATGGGCAGACACAGAGAAGAGAGCTGTCCAACTTGATAAAAAGGCAAAGAACATCATGTTCCAATCCTTAGAGGACGATCTATTTGAAAATGTTGTAAATATCAAAACAGCTAACGATGTTTGGGGAGCACTGCTGATTATGCATGAAAGAACTGAAGAAGTCAGAGAGAACAAGCAGTCTCTCCTGACACAGCAGTATGAAATGTTCGCTCATGTGCAGGGAGAAAATGTGAAAGAAGAATGGACAGACACGGAGAAGAGAGATGCCCAACTTGATAAAAAGGCAAAGAACATCATGTTCCAATCCTTAGAGGACTATCTGTTTGAAAATGTTGAAAACAGCAAAACAGCTAAGGATGTTTGAGGAGCACTGCTGATTATGCACGAATGAACTGAAGAAGTCAGAGAGAACAAGCAGTCTCTCCTGACACAGCAGTATGAAATGTTCGCTCATGTGCAAGGAGAAAATGTGACTGCAACTTATGAAAGATTCAATGTTCTGCTCAACTCTCTACGAGCGTATAGGAAGATCTATCCTAACAAGGATCTAACCTAAAGTTCATGAGAGCCCTACCAAGCAGGTGGGATGCAAAGACCACAACAATAAGAGAATTAAAGAATCATAATGAGATGACAGTTCAACAACTGTATGGAAATCTCCTGACGTACGAACTGGAGTTGACCCAACGCGTTGAAACCTTATCAGAAGGAAGAAGAAAGGATAAGGGTGTTACTCACAAGGAAAATGAAAGTGCATCAAAAGTCATCACCGAGATTGACTCTGATGATGATGAAGACGATGACGATGACTTTGCTATGCTGGTAAAGAGACTAAGAAGGTTAATGCGACAAGGTAGAACTGGCAAGCCAAAGAAAGTCAGCAATTACATCAGCCAGGAACAAATGAATGATTTATGCTACAAATGCAAGAAACCTGGTCATTTCATTGCCAACTGCAACAAGCCTATCAAAGAAGAGCTAAAGAAGAAATCTCATGCAAAGAAAGAATACAAAGGAACCAAGAGGCCACACAAAAGAGACAAAGGCCTGGTTGCCGGAGGATCGTGGAGTGATTCAGATAATGACTCAAATGCAAACTTTGGAAATGAGGAAGAACCACATATGGCAAATCTATGCTTAATGGCCAAACATACAAAGGACAATCAAAGCCTAAACATGTATGATGTAAGTATCGATGAGGTATTTGATTTTAATTCTCCTGATGTAGATATGAGTGACTTAAGAACTGCTTTGCATGGCATAACCACTGATCTACATGAATACATGAAGTGGTTCAGAGTGTTGTCTAAGGATCATTCACTTCTTCAAGAGGAGAAGAAGAAGGATCAAGAAGAGCTTGAAACAGCCCTTCTAAGTACTAATCTTCTCTCCAAGCTTGAAGCTGAGAATGAAACTTTAAAGCAGACAAACACACATCATGCACAAAGAGAGTCTAAGCTAACCTCTAAAATTTAGGATCTAGAGAAGACTATCTCTGCATGGAATAGATCCTCATCATCCATAGACTGCCTGCTCTCTAGTCAGAGAAGCACATTCGACAGAACAGGCTTAGGCTTTGGGGAATCCATTTCAGAGTTAAGTGTGGAAAAGACAATGGAAACTAGCACTAGTAACTAGTAATGTCTCAAGTTTTGGTAGAGGCATTGCTTTTGTGAAATCCTCACAGTTGGAAGAACCAGTTCAACCTTGTTCTACTGTCTCTAGTTATACTCAAAGAAGTAAAGGATCTCACACTGGTCTGGGTTTCATCAAGGAAAAGAGTAACCCAATCTCAACTTACCAACCTCGAAGAATCGTAGAGTCAAACAAAATTAACTCTACGAATCAACTGGGAAGGTACAGTAGAGGTAAGGCACACTCATCACTATTTATGAAACCTAAGGACACGTGGAAGAAAGAGAATCAGTTTAACAGAAGGTTAACTAAGGAACCACACAAGTCCAAATGGAGGATGAATTCACCACACACACACAAGCATGCATTATAATAAATGTTTCATATGCAATAAATATTGTCATAGGGCTACAAAGTGTTATTATAATTCCATGCATGTGAGACCCAAGATTAGACAAATTTGGGTCCCCAAAGGCACTAACAAAGAAGGACCCCTTGCAAATATGAGTACCAAAATGAAGGTTCAAATGTTTTGACAGGAAGCAAGCATTAATCAAACAACGTGACAATCTCTCTCAAGCTCAACTCTACGATCTGAGATATTGCAAAGCTTGCTCAGTTACTCAGTTCTTAACGAACCAGTGCTTACACAGCAACTGAGTAGCAACCATCAAGAACTCAACAACTATCAATCAACTGAAGAAGTATACCAAGTCTGCTGGACTTAAAGAGTTCGTAGTGAACTGTAAGAAAGCCAAGTCTGCTGGACTTGAAGAGTTCAAGAGTGAACTAGAGAAGTTCCTAGACTGCTGGTCTAGAAGGAATCTGTGTGATTCAGAAGATTGTAAAAGACATCCTTAGTGGATATCCTACTCGTTGAGTAGAAGAGTGGACTAGGATTTTTAAGTGCTCTGAACCACTTAAAAACAACTGCGTCGTTTACATTCATGCTATAACTGATATAACTGCTATATCTGCTATAACTGCCTTACTCCCTCATAACTCTATTTCTTGATAAAGAAGATTAAAACAAATACTAATTCCGCATAGTTTTAATCATTATCTAAGAACAAGTTAAAACGGAAAAAATTTTAAATATCTATTCAACACCCCCCCCCCTTCTAGATAACTTGTGCCTACTAGGAATTAACATATGATTTGTAAGGAATTATTGACGCATGTAGGATATACATAGTAAAGAAAATGTAGTGCATATGAAATTGTGTTCTATGTGAAACATGATAGACTGTTAAATTTATTGGGCTGTCGAGCTCAATCTTACAAACACAAACTTTTTGCAGGTTAATGATGTTCGAAAATATTACTTGCTATACGGATGATGAAGATTGAACGATGTGCAAAATGAATACATTTACTTGAATTAGAAATGGTATAAATCTATGATTGATAGTTTTGTCAAATGTAATTGGCAGTTATGTATAGTTTAAAATGTTGAATGGATAAAGGATTTTTATTCTGAATTGAGAATAGATATGATTCTAAAATAAATGAATCATCGATAGAAAAGATATGAAGTATTGAGACTTAAGCTTTTAATATGTTTACACAGAATATTATACAAATCATATAATAAATATGATTCTAGTATAAAGAAGAATTGTAAAGGTTGCGATTCAGGGAATGAATGAATGGAAAGAAAGAAAAAAAATTATTCTGCATTTTATAAAGTTTAACATTGAATAATGATGTAAAATCAGAAGGTATATGTGTTATTAACGACCGAAGTTGAGAATTATATTGTATGAATTTTTTTGGGGTCGTTACAGCCGTTGCCACCGGTATGATTATTATCGTGTTGTTGGTCGTTACCTTTTTGGTTGTGCTGACTCATTATCGCGCTCTAATAGCTGAGCCCTATTCACAACATCTGAATACAACACTGTCACAAAACAAGGGTTAATTAACATATCACATATTATCCCTATACTATAACCGACCAATTAAATACCAAATAAACTTAGGTAGGTCATATATACTAGCGAAGGAATTCCCCGTCTCTCCCCTCCTAGTTCTTGTCTCACACCTTAGCCAGGGATCATATCCCTAAGCTTTCATACCAACTGTGATGCCCCCAAAATAGGTATACATCACCTATTCTGAGTTGCCAAATACATGGTACAATATTCAAATACAACTTAATTATACAACAGTCGTGTAAAATACGACTAAAATATGCTGTGAGTTTTGATACAAATATTGTCATCTAGACAATATACAAACTCAATGGGGTCCTCATTACATTTATTATCACACTATTTCATATAATACTGAGGACTACTAATGCACCATCTAGGACCATCACTCTATTTCCCCCGACTAGTCCCTACTACGTTCTCATTTCCTGAAGAGAACAATAAAAGCAAAAGGGTGAGCTCAACTAGCCCAGTAAGAAATATTATGACTAAGATAATACAGAATAAATTATCGTTAGCCTTCAACAGTGTTAAACTGATACAATATAACAAACATCAAGTTTAACTGCAGCAGAACAAGCAATCCATTAGAAGAGTCAAGTAGAGAATAAAATCTACTATCTTCTATGATTTAAAAAGTTTTTCATCAGTTTTATCGCTGAGACTCAACTTTAATAAATAATTCACATCATCAAATCATCCATGCACTACAGGCCAAGGATATTCTTTAGTATCACGACCATAAATTATTCATGCACTACGGGCCAAAGATAATCATGTTTTCATCAACGGTCCTAATCATGCCATAAAATAATTCATCTTTGCACCCTTGGCCGAAAAGAATCCATAGCCATAATCATACCAAAAACTGTCCATCAATGCACTACGGGCCAATGAGGACTTTTTCTATATCATTTGTAACATTACGGTCATGACTATACCGAATAATCTCTGGTCATAATCATACCAAGTCCATCTATGCACTACAGGCCACAGATCACTTTCAACATAATATAAACATGAGGATGATGACAATGACATAATAATTCAATAAAACAAGTTCAAGAATTAATTTATCCAGGAACCAATAACATCTAAATTGTCAACATGATACTGCTTTGTGGAGTAAAATTGAAGAATGCTCAGAAGAATATTTCCATTAAAAGATACTGGATGAAGCACAAATATCAAGGATATTCCACTAATTTCATGGAGTATAGAAGTCAAAACTTTAACCAACTGAGTATAATAAAGGATGGAATAACAAAAGCAATCACCAGGAATGGGATAAACCGCACAGACATGTTATTCTAACAAAATAATAAATAACGGAACCAGGTCATGCGTAAACGCGCAGACAAGATGTTCTTAGAGAATGATAAATAATGGAACCAGGTCATGCGTAAAGCACAGACAAGATGTTCCAACAGAATAATAAAGAACAGAATAATAATAGAAATCACCATGCATGTGGTACTTCGCATAGACAGGTTAATCAAACATAATGATAAAGAATGGAATAACAGAAGAATTTCACCAAGTATAGGGTATCCCGCGTATACAGGTTATTCCAACAGAATAATAACGAATGAAATAACTGAAGGTCTCTTCATGAATAAGAAAGAAAGAATACCCCCTTACGAGTACAACAAATAATATTCATTACCATAAAAGAAGAGTATTTCTATTGGTAGGGCGATGATATACTCGAAGAAAACTTGTACTACGCTCAAAGCTTTCTTAAACTCTAAAGAAATACGCTCAAGATTATAGAAGAAGAACTCTCTCTATAGTTTCTTTCTCTAGAGTTTCACTAGGATTCGTAAGAAATAATGAAGGAATGAGCTTCTATTTATAGAAGAATGGACTGCATAGTAACTAATTCATGAACGATCCAGATTGATTTACTTTTAATCGGACGGTCCATATTTAAAGAAAAATCTTTTAAACAAAATTTAATATATTCTATTTATAATCTAATAAAACGAATAACTTTATAAAAGTATTTTGTTTTATATAAAAAGATTTTACTATGCAAAACATTATGTAGACACTATGCATAATAAAATATAATATATTTTATTTATAGTCTAATAAAACAAATAACTTTATAAAAGTATTCTGTTTTATATAAAAAGATTTTACTATGCAAAACACTATGCATAATAGAATATAATATATTTTAATTATTGTCTAATAAAACAAATAACTTTATAAAATTATTCTGTTTTATATAAAAAGCTTTTCTGTTTTATTACATTAATAATACTAATAAAACAAAATTGAGTGACTTATCACATAAGCATCAATAATCAATATTGTGTGCTACTATGCAACCATGCGTATTACTATACTTTTAACATCGGGTGTTTCAACAGTTAACGGTAAAACTTACGTCGTTATTTTCATAAAAATATTTTTGTCGCTTTCTCAATTCGACAATAATTCCGCTGTGGGGTCCACCAATGATTGTGCCATTGTTCGAATATTCTCTATTAAAACGAATATTCCCCGACCCCTACTTATTATAAATTAAATTAAATTTTCTCTATTCATTATCTTGAAATAATAAGGAGTTAATTTGATATAATGCTTTGGTTATTGGTGAAATATGCAAATTTTACAAAATAAGCAAGTGGTTATAAAATATTCATTGTTGTCGGGGAATATTCGTTTGGTCGAGGAATATTCTTTCTGTCTGGGAATATTCGTACGACGGCGCAACCATTTGTGGGCCCCATATGTGATAACCCTGGATTTCGAATAATCCAAAATTTGAGAATAATTTTTTTTTAATTAATAATAATATTAATTATCAATTTGGTGGCAAGTATCTGTGATACAAGTCTCGAGAAAGTCAATTTGGGTATTGACTAATAATTTTAGAGTAGAATTGTGCTTAACAACTTTAGAAAACCCTAACCCTAATTTTCGGATAGGAATTCGATAGAAAATACAATTAAAATAATTGTATTGTTGATTATGTGTTTGTACTGTTTAGAAATGTTGACCAATAGTTGACTGGATAAGGTTTGTAATTAATAAACCTTAATAAGGGATTTAAAACCCTAATCTTAAATATAGAAAATAATTTGTACAATTAAAACCCTAATTGTACGCCGGAAAACCCTAATTTCAAAATCGGGAATTGTAAACCCTAATTAGGCAACCCTAATTTTTATTAGCATGCCTAAAGTGTTTGTTAAACTTAAATATGATTAGAAAACACTAATTATATTTTTGTAAGTTAAGTTTCTATTTTAGAAACCCTAATTTTTATTTTAGAAAATTTATTAAACCCTAAATTGGACAATTGTGGGAACTAGAAATTTTTGATACCTAAAGGGTTCAAATCTTAAACCCTAATTCAAGCCCAAACCCTAAGGATTTGTTCAAAATTCCATGTTTACCATTTAATTTAAATTGTAAATGACGAAAATGCCCTTTATGGGATTTTTATGAGATAGCTTGCAATATTGTCCAAATCATTAGTTGGTGAACAACTCCATTGACCAATGTGACACAAAATCTCAGCAAACCAATCTACATATGCCAGTAAGATCAGATCTAACCACTTGATATGCTATATAAGAGAATTAAGAGAGAGAAAATCACAAAATTGGTCATTTGTCCAACTAGCTCTTACCAACTCTCTCTATCCTAAACCCACGAAAATCATAAGTGAACCAGTCACAATATCAGTACATAGATCGACCAATAACAGATTTGAGGATCAAGATCAAGATTTAAGCTAGAAGGTATAACCCTATTTTAATTTTTTTTGATCTTTGTTGCTTGGAAAAATTTCGTGTTATGTGTTTAGATTAATGCTAGAGGGTGTTTTAAGTTGTGATATGATGATACATGATGGATCCATAGCATTAAAATGAGTAAAAATTACGTTTTTCAAAAACTGTTCTTGAGCAGTTTCTGTACTCTGACAACTAATGTCAAGAGCTACAGATCTTTGCTCGTTTGTTGTTTTTGTTGTTTTAAAGTTTTGATTAGTAGCCTGTTATGTGGTCTTTAAGCTTCAAAATACATCAGAGTCATTACATGTCTATATTTGAAGATATTCATGGTCAAAACCCGTTGACCGGGCATGACCATGAACTTTCTGGGTAACCCAGAAAGTGTTAAAGAGCGCCTGACAATGTTTTTAAAGGTCTCGATCTGTTCGATGTTGTGTTGGTTGATGTTTTGTTTGTGACCAATTTGTAGTCTGCTAGATCTACTATAATAATATGTCCTTACATCTTTTAAACCATCATTGTAGCGATTTGAGTGGTTAGTCAAACTAGCTTACTCGTCATGAATGTCTGATTTCTAGAATTTCCAGAAAACGCATGAACACAATTTTTGTCAGAGTTTGACTGGATTGTATCTTGTAGATCTGTTGTTGTTAAACTGATGTGTTGCTTTGTGCGTGTTCTATGACATTCGGTATATAATGGTAAACATTTAAATCACATAAAACACGACCAGAACATGGATTAAAATGAAGTTGAAAGTGGCTGGTCGAATTTTCTGGGTTTCTGGAAAACCCAGAAACCGTCTGACAAGATTTTTGACAGCCCAGATCATCTTGTTGTGTTGTTGTTTGATCTAAGTGTGAGTTGCATGTTGTATTGTTACATTTTGGCTACACGATCACACTTCAAACAAGTCCAGAAACGTATTACACAGAGAATTAAAGCCGTTCAAAGTAGACCCTTGAAGCTGCCGGCTGTCAGTGTTCTTGAGCTCAAGAACACCTACAGCGACGCTTTGTGTCGCTAAAGGCCTATAGCGACGGTTTTAATTAATTTAATTTTTCAGAATTTCCGGAAATTATTAAAAAAATAGAAATAAATTCTAAAAATTACCAAAAATGGTTTTAAAAATTATTTTTAAATTATAAAAAATAATTTTTGACCAATTGGAATATTTTTCTTTAATATTTATAATTATTTAAATATTAAAGGTATTTAATTTATTTAATTAGTGTATTAAATAAATTAGAGAAAAATGATTTTTATATTATGAAAATCATTTTAAATAAGAATAATGTATTTAAAAATATTTTGAGTTATAAAATGTAACTTTTAATATTTTTGGAAAAATTTCATTAATAATTTAATATTAATGATATTAGATTTATTTGATTATTAAATTAAATAAATAAGATAAAAATTATTTTAATGATTTAAAAATCATTTTAATTGAGAATAAAGTGTTAGAAAAAATTTTAAATTATAAAATATAATTTTCAATATTTTTGGAGAATTTTCATTAATAAATTAATATTAATGATATTTGATTTATTTAATTATTATATTAAATAAATGAATTAAAAATGATTTTATTGATTTAAAAATCATTTAAAAATGAGAAAAATGGTTTAAAATATTTTAAGTTATAATTAATGACTTTTAATATTTGGATAATAATTTCATTAATATTTATATATTAATGGTGATGATTTAAAAATGATTTTAATTACTTTAAAAATCATTTAAGTAGAATATTGATGATTTAAAAATATTTTAAGTTATTGATGATAACTTTAATATTTTGGAATGAATGTTATTATTAAATATTAATAATGATAAGATTATTTGATAATTAAATCATTTAAAAATGATTTAAGTGTTTGAAAAATTATTATAAATTATAATAATTGTTTGATAATTATTAAAAGCTTCCGAAAAATATTATTAATGATAATTGACTTATCTAAATTAATATTGAAGCTTAGAGACCAAGTTTAATTGACAATCAATGTGTTAATTGTCGGGTAGGGTGACCAGAACACCGAGAATGGACCGAAGTCCAACCAGATTAAATTAGTTTGACTTGTTAAGTGTTTATATAGGTTATAAACACTGTTGTGGCTATGTGGTAATGTGTCTAGGAGAAGTTTGACTGTGAATTACAGTGTTGTGTGTTATGTGGATATTGTGCTAATTGTTAGACCGATATTATTGGTTATAGGTCTTTCGAAAACAGATAAGTATATTGTGTAGCTGTAATCAGCGGAAGAGGCAAGTTCCCTAACTCAACCTTGATTTATTTCATTCAAATATTATTGGTGGATAATTATTGCTAATTATGCCACGTCCAGGGATTTATTGTTGAAATTAAATTTTTGAATTAAAAAATATATATTCGTAGAATTACTGTTGTTGGAGATTCATATCTGTAGAAGTTAGAATTGACAGTAAAGATAATTCCTATTTATTGTCGAATTATGTTGGGAAATGTCGTAGCCATTTATTCTGGTTAGACAAACATTTGTAAAAACTTATTAGGTTTGAGAAGAGAAGCAAATAGAATTTGAAATCACAGTATTTCGTTGTAAAATCAAAATCTTGATTCTAAGACTGAGAAGAACAACCTTTTATATAAAGGGAACATTTTGTTGGTCGTGAATTCGACCTTTGCGCGCGTTTTGAGTATTATGCATAATATAGGGTACAAAGAGTTGGCCGACTCTAAGTACTTGCAGAGGGGTATGATTTAATCTTTATGGTTATCTGATACACCTGAGTATTTATCAAAGTAAATCTTTGATATCTACCCGAGAAAATAAAGTTCAAGATCTTGTGTGATCACTCAGTATAAATCTGGAGAAATATTTCATTCGTAGAATTGATTCTAGATTATTCACTAGAATACCGTAGAAACTTTGAAAGCGTTGTACTCTTTCATTAGTGAATTATTATGTTGTATAGAATACGAGAAAACTTGTTATTGAATAACGATTTGTTCAGCTATTTCAAAGTTCCCCGAACTTTGGTTTCATTCTATCAAAATAGATAGTCTGTTATTTTGAATCCTTATACATTATTGTATGTATTAACTTGCGGGGCAAATTAGTTGCTCACCCTTGCTAAATAAAACTTTTCAGCTAGGGACGAAGTGGCAGGAGGTGCTGTGAAGGATAAAGGCAAAGGCGTTGTAATAAATTAATTATGATGAACATATTTACTATGTTGTATTTGTAAACCTTTTTGTATATCTAAAGGGTATGTTTGTAAAGTTAAGGTTAGTGAACCTGGGTGATGTATTATTATTAAACTCTGATAAAGTATTATAAAAGTTACTATCTATATATATATTATGGGTAGTTAAATGTTAATTATAGTGTGGATCGTGAACACCAAACTCGGGAGTCAGGTAACCCGGATTTGGGGGTGTCACAGGTTGGTATCAGAGCTGTAGTGACCAAGGTGTCACCAGCTGGTAGTGGAGCTGTAGGTTATAAACTTTAAGTGGGGTGGGGAAAACCCTAGGATTATAACCATAGCGAGATAGAGAATACTCATTTAGAGTACTAAGTGAGGGATCGTTGAAGTGTATCGATAGTAAGATAAGTAAATTCGTAAGTGAGAGAAATTTGTACTGGTGAAGTACTAATCAAGTTGTTTAAAACTGATTGTAGGATGTCGGGAGAAGATAAAATAAGTACGGAGAAGCCAGCGGCTGTCGCATCAATGCCAGTAGCCGAGGTGCCAGCACAGGGCGAATCGATTGAAGAAATGGGGAAAGATGAACCAATGATCAATCTTGGGAGTGATCATGACGATTATCCTGAGATGTATCTATGTGGAGATGAGGAGGCCGAGTCTGAGCCAGCTAAGGTGGATTTAAAGAATAAGATCAAAATTAGAGAACAAGATCAGCTATCTGTGGAAGTCCAAGAACTCCGAAGCAAGGTATCTCTCTTGGAGGAGTTGTGGAAGACGGAGCGGGCGTTACGTGAAATGACTGAAGAACGGAACGAGCTGAAAGCGCAGGTGGAGAAGATGAAGGCTGAAGGTGGTGGATCGTCTGAAGGAACCGGCAAGAAGGACAAAGAGAAAAGAAGAAAGAACAATAACAGTGACAACTCTGGGAAGAATCATGCAGGAGTTTGTTTGAAGAAGAAGGGGGTCTGTTACAATTGTGGACAAGAAGGGCATATGTCGCCAAATTGTCCCAGCCCGAAAAAGATTCAAAGTTGCTATGCGTGTGGATCAATTGATCATCTGGTGCAGAATTCTCCGAAGAAGAATGCAGAAAAAGAAAGTGCCAACAAGGGACCTGGTAGGTGGAACCTTGGCAATTCGAGGACCTGCTCAGCCAGGAAGACCAACAGCCCGTACATTTAACATGACGGCTTTAGACGCAGTGGCTACTCAAGAGGTAGTAGCAGGTAACGATTTAGTTTATAAATTTAATTACGCGAGTATTATGATTTAGATAATTCTGTGAATTGTTATCTTTTATATATTTAAGTCACAGGTTAGAATTTGAAACATAAAGTAATATTGTGTTGATAAAAATAAATTGATGATACAACTTTAAAAGATTGTAGAGAATAAGAAAGCGGTGATTCCGAGGACGAAATCCTTTTAAGGAGGGGTGAATGTGATAACCCTGGATTTCGAATAATCCAAAATTTGAGAATAAAATTTTTTTTTAATTAATAATAATATTAATTATCAATTTGGTGGCAAGTATCTGTGATACGAGTCTCGAGAAAGTCAATTTGTGTATTGACTAATAATTTTAGAGTAGAGTTGTGCTTAACAACTTTAGAAAACCCTAACCCTAATTTTCGGATAGGAATTCGATAGAAAATATAATTAAAATAATTGTATTGTTGATTATGTGTTTGTACTGTTTAGAAATGTTGACCAATAGTTGACTGGATAAGGTTTGTAATTAATAAACCTTAATAAGGGATTTAAAAACCTAATCTTAAATATAGAAAATAATTTGTACAATTAAAATCCTAATTGTACGCCGGGAAACCCTAATTTCAAAACCGGGAATTGTAAACCCTAATTAGGCAACCCTAATTTTTATTAGCATGCCTAAAGTGTTTGTTAAACTTAAATATGATTAGAAAACACTAATTATATTTTTGTAAGTTAAGTTTCTATTTTAGAAACCCTAATTTTTATTTTAGAAAATTTATTAAACCCTAAATTGGACAATTGTGGGAACTAGAAATTTTTGATACCTAAAGGGTTCAAATCTTAAACCCTAATTCAAGCCCAAACCCTAAGGATTTGTTCAAAATTCCATGTTTACCATTTAATTTAAATTGTAAATGACGAAAATGCCCTTTATGGGATTTTTATGAGATAGCTTGCAATATTGTCCAAATCATTAGTTGGTGAACAACTCCATTGACTAATGTGACACAAAATCTCAGCAAACCAATCTACATATGCCAGCAAGATCAGATCTAACCACTTGATATGCTATAAAGAGAATTAAGAGAGAGAAAATCACAAAATTGGTCATTTGTCCAACTAGCTTTTACCAACTCTCTCTATCCTAAACCCACGAAAATCATAAGTGAACCTAGTCACAATATCAGTACATAGATCGACCAGTAACAGATTTGAGGATCAAGATCAAGATTTAAGCTAGAAGGTATAACCCTATTTTAATTTTTTTTGATCTTTGTTGCTTGGAAAAATTTCGTGTTATGTGTTTAGATTAATGCTAGAGGGTGTTTTAAGTTGTGATATGATGATCCATGATGGATCCATAGCATTAAAATGAGTAAAAATTACGTTTTTCGAAAACTGTTCTTGAGCAGTTTCTTTACTCTGACAACTAATGTCAGGAGCTACAGATCTTTGCTCGTTTGTTGTTTTTGTTGTTTTAAAGTTTTGATTAGTAGCCTGTTATGTGGTCTTTAAGCTTCAAAATACATCAGAGTCATTACATGTCTATATTTGAAGATATTCATGGTCAAAACCCGTTGACCGGGCATGACCATGAACTTTCTGGGTAACCCAGAAAGTGTTAAAGAGCGCCTGACAATGTTTTTAAAGGTCTCGATCTGTTCGATGTTGTGTTGGTTGATGTTTTGTTTGTGACCAATTTGTAGTCTGCTAGATCTACTATAATAATATGTCCTTACATCTTTTAAACCATCATTGTAGCGATTTGAGTGGTTAGTCAAACTAGCTTACTCGTCATGAATGTCTGTTTTCTGGAATTTCCAGAAAAAGCATGAACACGATATTTGTCAGAGTTTGACTGGATTGTATCTTGTAGATCTGTTATTGTTAAACTGATATGTTGCTTTGTGCGTGTTCTATGACATACGGTCTATAATGGTAAACATTTAAATCACATAAAACACGACCAGAACATGGATTAAAATGAAGTTGAAAGTGGCTGATCGAATTTTCTGGGTTTCTGGAAAACCCAGAAACCGTCTGACAGGATGTTTGACAGCCCAGATCATCTTGTTGTGTTGTTGTTTGATCTAAGTGTGAGTTGCATGTTGTAGTGTTACATTTTGGCTACACGATCACACTTCAAACAAGTCCAGAAACGTATTACACAGAGAATTAAAGCCGGTCAAAGTAGACCCTTGAAGCTGCCGGCTGTCAGTGTTCTTGAGCTCAAGAACACCTACAGCGGACGCTTTGTGTCGCTAAAGGCCTATTAGCGACGGTTTTAATTAATTTAATTTTTCAGAATTTTCGGAAATTATTAAAAAAATAGAAATAAATTCTAAAAATTACTAAAAATGGTATTAAAAATTATTTTTAAATTATAAAAAATAATTTTTGACAAATTGGAATATTTTTCTTTAATATTTATAATTATTTAAATATTAAAGGTATTTAATTTATTTAATTAGTGTATTAAATAAATTAGAGAAAATGATTTTTATATTATAAAAAATCATTTTAAATAAGAATAATGTATTTAAAAATATTTTGAGTTATAAAATGTAACTTTTAATATTTTTGGAAAATTTTCATTAATAATTTAATATTAATGATATTAGATTTATTTGATTATTAAATTAAATAAATAAGATAAAAATTATTTTAATGATTTAAAAATCATTTTAATTGAGAATAAAGTGTTAGAAAAAATTTTAAATTATAAAATATAATTTTCAATATTTTTGGAGAATTTTCATTAATAAATTAATATTAATGATATTTGATTTATTTAATTATTATATTAAATAAATGAATTAAAAATGATTCTATTGATTTAAAAATCATTTAAAAATGAGAAAAATGGTTTTAAAATATTTTAAGTTATAATTAATGACTTTTAATATTTGGATAATAATTTCATTAATATTTATATATTAATGGTGATGATTTAAAAATAATTTTAATTACTTTAAAAATCATTTAAGTAGAATATTGATGATTTAAAAATATTTTAAGTTATTGATGATAACTTTAATATTTTGGAATGAATGTTATTATTAAATATTAATAATGATAAGATTATTTGATAATTAAATCATTTAAAAATGATTTAAGTGTTTGAAAAATTATTATAAATTATAATAATTGTTTGATAATTATTAAAAGCTTCCGAAAAATATTATTAATGATAATTGACTTATCTAAATTAATATTGAAGCTTAGAGACCAAGTTTAATTGACAATCAATGTGTTAATTGTCGGGTAGGGTGACCAGAACACCGAGAATGGACCGAAGTCCAACCAGATTAAATTAGTTTGACTTGTTAAGTGTTTATATAGGTTATAAACACTGTTGTGGCTATGTGGTAATGTGTCTAGGAGAAGTTTGACTGTGAATTACAGTGTTGTGTGTTATGTGGATATTGTGCTAATTGTTAGACTGATATTATTGGTTATAGGTCTTTCGAAAGCAGATAAGTATATTGTGTAGCTGTAATCAGCGGAAGAGGCAAGTTCCCTAACTCAACCTTGAGTTATTTCATTCAAATATTATTGGTGGATAATTATTGCTAATTATGCCACGTCCAGGGATTTATTGTTGAAATTAAATTTTCGAATTAAAAAATATATATTCGTAGAATTACTGTTGTTGGAGATTCATATCTGTAGAAGTTAGAATTGACAGTACAGATAATTCCTATTTATTGTCGAATTATGTTGGGAAATGTCGTAGCCATTTATTCTGGTTAGACAAACATTTGTAAAAACTTGTTAGGTTTGAGAAGAGAAGCAAATAGAATTTGAAATCACAGTATTTCGTTGTAAAATCAAAATCTTGATTCTAAGACAGAGAAGAACAACCATTTATATAAAGGGAACATTTTGTTGGTCGTGAATTCGACCTTTGCGCGCGTTTTGAGTATTATGCATAATATAGGGTACAAAGAGTTGGTAGGCTCTAAGTACTTGCAGAGGCGTATGATTTAATCTTTATGGTTATCTGATACACCTGAGTATTTATCAAAGTAAATCTTTGATATCTACCCGAGAAAATAAAGTTCAAGATCTTGTGTGATCACTCAGTATAAATCTGGAGAAATATTTCATTCGTAGAATTGATTCTAGATTATTCATTAGAATACCGTAGAAACTTTGAAAGCGTTGTACTCTTTCATTAGTGAATTATTATATTGTATAGAATACGAGAAAACTTGTTATTGAAAAACGATTTGTTCAGCTATTTCAAAGTTCCCCGAACTTTGGTTTCATTCTATCAAAATAGATAGTCTGTTGTTTTGAATCCTTATACATTATTGTATGTATTAACTTGCGGGGCAAATTAGTTGCTCACCCTTGCTAAATAAAACTTTTCAGATAGGGACGAAGTGGCAGGAGGTGTTGTGAAGGATAAAGGCAAAGGCGTTGTAATAAATTAATTATGATGAACATATTTACTATGTTGTATTTGTAAACCTTTTTGTATATCTAAAGGGTATGTTTGTAAAGTTAAGGTTAGTGAACCTGGGTGATGTATTATTATTAAACTCTGATAAAGTATTATGAAAGTTACTATCTATATATATATTATGGGTAGTTAAATGTTAATTATAGTGTGGATCGTGAACACCAAACTCGGGAGTCAGGTAACCCGGATTTGGGGGTGTCACACCATAACGTAAAACGGTCGGATGAAAAAAATGACAAGTTTGAGTTTTTATAAATAACGGCGTAGTTGTTACCGTTAACACTATTGGAATACCCGATGGTTAAAATACAGTAATACACGTGGTTGCACAGTAGCACACGGTTTTGCACAGTATTTTTGAATTATTGATTCTTACGTAAGAAAGCACTACTCAATAATTGTTACAGTAATTACTGTTCAATATTTTATTTTATTGATTCAATAATTGATGCCTTGATATTTTATATTATTATTGTTTCAATAATTGTCACTGCACAGTATCTCCATTATCAGATCAATAATTCATATTATTTGAATAATATTATTAGATAGCATTATTGGAAATGTCTAATGAAGTTCTGTCTAAGGAGAGGTTTGGTCACCTAATTAGGCGTCAGCAAGGAGATATCCTTATTGGAAAGCCCCTCTTTTATGGGAACGACCTGGTTGTCATAATTGTGATTCTATAATATTATATGTGAATAATTAATTATTGATTTATATGATAAGAAAATATTTATTTTATGTGGATATAAATGTTGGATATATTTAATGTGGTTATAAATGAAGGATTATGCTGAGGTATTTTATCAGTATTTTTTCAGAATGGAACTATTAAAAATCGTCCGTATGTGAATTTCGGTCATTTTCTGTTTAGAATTTGGAAAACTTTTCTTCTACAAAGTTGTAGAGAATTAAATTTCCTATGGAAAGCATATGAAATTCGTATTTTTCTAATAAAAGGGCAATTTATTATGAATTATTGAAGTTTTTGATTATTGTTTAAATGATAAAATATTTTAAAATTTTCTAGAATTGGTGGGCCCCACTTTTGGTTGGTGAGAAATGTGCTAAAATTTTATTTCAAATATGGTGGGCATGAATAGTAATAGGTGAAGCCATCAGGTAGCAGGTTAAGTCTTATTCGGCGTTTCAACATTTTCCTATAAATAGGGAGCTTAGTTAGAATTAAAAATCACACCAAAAACAAGTTTTCTCTCTCTCTCTTTCTATATATTATCGAGCGTATTTTATGAGTATTTAGATACTTTGAGAATTGATATTCAGTGCAAGTTTCCTTCAGCATCATATCAGATATTCCATTCAAAAATACTGCTATTTTGAGGTAAGGGATGTTATTTTCTTCGTAAATGATATTATTTTCTTCAATATCATTATGTTGAAATATTGATATGATTTTTTTTGTGGAATTTTTACCTTTTTGTGTCGAGATTACTATTCACGTATACGACATTATTCACGTATATGGCACTATTCACAAATACGACACTATTCACCGAAAAATGAAATTTTTTCTTATTTGTCCCAGATGTCTATGATGATTACTATCTTTGATTGTATCCATGTTTTGATCTTTATTCTTGAATTTTACTCCATTAAATTATCTAAAGTACGAATATCTAATCTTTGTCCTTTTATCTTATTGGATTCGTTCTCTAAAATATTTTTCATCATCCTCAGACCTTAATGATGATACTTGATAAATATCTTTGGCCTGTAGTGCAAAGATTAATGATTAACTGATGAATATCTTTGCTCAGTAGTGCAAAGATGAACAAGTGTTGAGATGAACATGACCAACTGGTGATACAAATGAATATCTTTGGACCTGTGGTGCAAAGATGAATATTTGATTCAAGATGTATATTGATTGATGTTACAGGGATAAAATATTGATGATGGACTTTTAAATCTTAGAAGATAGTAGAATTCAGTCTCTACTTGACTCTTTTAATGGATTGTTGTTTCCGCTGCAGTTGTTGATCTAAAACTTGTTGTCTATTATATTTTATCAGATTTTTTCCCTGTTGAAGACTACTAATAATTTGTTGTATATTATCTTAGTCATAATATTCTTTACTGGGCTAGTTGAGCTCACCATTTTCCTTTTTGTTCCATTGTTCTTCTCAGGATGAGAGAATTTAGCAGGAACTAGCCGGGGTATGGAGTGATGATTCAAGATAGTTGTTTTAGTAGTCCTCAATATTTTGTAAAATAGTGTATCAATAATTGTAATGAGGACTGCTTTTGAGTTTGAATACTGTCTATTAGACAATATTTGTATTTAAACTCACAGTGTTGTGTTGTCGTATTTTGCACGACAATGAGAAATAAAGTTATATTTGTTTCTGTACCATGTATTTGGCGACTCAGAATAGGTGATGTATACCTATTTTGGGGGTGTCACAGATAAAATCAAAGATAGTAACCATAATAAATATCTGGGACAAAGAAGAGAAAATTTTATTTTTCTGTGAATAGTGCCGTATTTGTGAATAGTACTGTATACGTGAATAATGTCGTATATGTGAATAGTAACCACGACACAAAAAGATAGAAATTCCATAATAAAATTCATATCAATATGTCAGCATAATGATAATGAAGAAAATAATATCATTTAGGAAAAAAATAACATCCCTTACCTCAAAATAACAGTATTTCTGATCGAAATATCGGATGTAAAGTCGAAGGAAACTTGCACTGAATAACAACTCTCAAAGTATCTAAGTACTCACAAAATACGCTTGATAATATATAGAGAGAGAAAACTTATTTCTGGTGTGATTTTCAATTCTAACTAAGCACCCTATTTATAAGAAAATGCTAGAACGCCAAAGGAGACTAAATAATAAAATATAAAATATTATTTTTCTTCCTTCTACGCATCCCAGCCATCCAAGACCATCATGCCATCTTGGAAAAAAATTGCAGCCCACATGTTTTCAAAAACAAAAGTGGGTCCTACCCATAATTTTAATAAAAATATTTAATTTCAGAAACTTCAATAATTCATAATAAATAGCGCTTTTATCAGAAAAATACAAATTTCATGTCTTTTTCATAGGAAATTTAATTCTCTACAACTTTGTAGAAGAAAAGTTTTCCAAATTCCAAACAAAAAATGTCCGAAATCCATATACGGATGATTTTTAATACCTCAATTCCGACAAAATACTGATAAAATACCTCAAAATTAAATCCTTCATTTATATCCACAAAAATAAATATATATCATTTATATCCACATAAAATAAATATTTCTTTATCATATAAATTAATAATTAATTATTCACAAATAATATTACAGAATCACAATTATGACAACTAGGTCGTTCCCAGGAAAGATGGGGCATTCCGACAAGGATTTCTCCTTATTGGCGCGTAATTAGGTGACAAAACCTCTCCTTAGACAGAACTTCCTTAGACATTGTCAATAATGTTATCTAATAATATTATTCAAATAATATAAATTATTGATCTGATAATGGAAAATAATATGCAATGAAAATTATTGAAACAACAATAATATAAAATATCAATGCAGCAATTATTGAATCAATAAAATAAAATATTAAACAGTAATTACTGAATCAATTATTGAGTAGTGCCTTCTTACGTAAGGATCAATAATTCATCAATACTGTGCAATACCGTGTGTTACTATGCAACCACGCGTATTACTATATTTTAACCACCGGGTATTCCAACAGTGTTAACGGTAATAATTACGCCGTTATTTATAAAAAATCAAACTTGTCGTTTTCTATATCCGACCATTTTCTGTTATGGGTCCCACAAATGGCTGCGCCGTCGTACGAATATTCCCGACAGCAAGAATATTCCATGACCAAACGAATATTCTCTGACAACAATGAATACTTTATAACCACTTGCTTATTTTGCAAAATTTTCACATTTCACCCATAACCAAAGCATTATATCAAATTAACACCATATTATTCAAAATAATAATTAGAGAAAATTTGATTTTATTTATAAAAAGTTGGGGTCTTACAACCTCCCCTCCTTATGAAATTTTGTCCTCAAAATTGACGTACGTACCTGGTGTTTCGAAAAGGTGAGGGTACCTCGCTTACATTTCTGATTCCAACTCCCAGGTCATTTCTTCAATAGCATGATTCCTCCACAAAATCTTAATTTGTGGTATAACCTTGGTTCGTAGGACATGCTTTTTCCTATCTAAGATCTTAACAACTCCTCGTACGTTAAATCTTCAGCTATTTCATCTAGATCTAACTCAATAATGTGGTTCGGGTCTTTCACATATTAACGAAGCATAGATATGTGAACAACACTATGAACACGAGACATGCTTGGAGGTAATGCGAGTCTATAGGCCACATTTCCTATTTGATTAAGAATTTCAAATGGACCAACAAATCTTGGATTGAGCTTTCCTCTCTTCTCAAATCTTGTAACTCCCTTCCATGGAGCAATACGTAACAATACATGATCCCCAATATTAAATTCCACGTCCTTTCGATGAAGATCTGCATAACTCTTTTGTCGATCCTGTGCTGTTTGTATACGTTGTCGGATCATTTGGATCTTTTCTGTAGTTATGCATACCAATTTTGGTCCCAATAATGTTATTTCTCCCACCTCATCCCAACATACTAGAGAGCGACACTTTTGTCCATACAATGTTTCAAATAGAGCCACACCTATACTTGCCTGATAACTGTTATTGTAGGAGAATTCCACCAATGGTAGGTACTTATCCCAACTCCCTTTGAAATCTAGGACACAGAGTCTTAATAGATCTTCAAGAGTTTTAATAGTCCTTTCTGATTGCCCGTCTGTTTGAGGATGGTATGCTGAACTGAATAGTAAATCCGTGCCCATAGCTTTCTGCAAGCTAACCAAAAATCGTGAAGATCTTGGGTCAAGATCCGAAACTATGAATACTAGCATGCCATGCAATCTCATAATCTCATTAACGTACATACGAATAAGATGTTCAAGGGAATAAGTCTCCCGTATAGGCGAGAAATGTGGAGACTTGGTTAATCTATCAATAATAACCAAAATTGTGTCTATGCCTTGAGAAACTTTGGGAAGACCCGTAACGAAATCCATGGTAATGTGTTCCCACTTCCATTTCTGAATCTCAAGTGGTTGCAATGGACCCTTTGGAACTTGATGCTCCGCCTTTACTCGTTGACAAGTTACCCACGTGATGATATCAAATATATGAGTAGAACCGACTTTAATCGATAAAGTTAAAATTTCTCAAGCTACAGACCTGGAGCTTATGCGTATGAAGAAGAAAGTGCAAAGAGGTGCTATTCTGAAAGCAAGAATAGATGAAGAAGGAATACTTCGAGTCAACTCCAGACTTTGTGTTCCTAACAACCTGGATTTAAAGTATAAAATCATGATGGAGGCGCACAACACACCATTTCCAATCCATCCTGGAAGTACTAAGATATTTCGTGATCTTCGACATACATTTTGGTGGAGCAATATGAAAAGAGAGATCGTAGAGTTTATCTCAAGGTGTTTAACTTGTCAACGTGTAAAGACGGAGCATTAAGTGCCAAAAGGTTCGTTGCAAGCACTTGAAATTCCAGAATGGAAGTGGGAACACATTACCATGGATTTCGTTACTGGTCTTCCCAAGGTTTCTCAAGGCATAGATGCAATTTGTGTCATTGTTGATAGATTGGTCAAATCTGCTCATTTTTTACCTATACGAGAAACTTATTCAGTTGAACGTCTTACTCGTATGTACATAAATGAGATTGTAAGACTGCGTGGTATGCCAGTATCCATAATTTCTGATCGAGACCCAAGATTCACTTCACGATTTTGGGTTAGTTTGTAAAAAGCTATGGGCACTGATTTGCAATTTAGTTCGGCATATCATCCTCAAACGGACGGGCTGACAATCGAAGAGGACTATTAAAACTCTTGAGGATCTATTAAGACTATGTGTCCTTGACTTCAAAGGAAGTTGGGACAAGTTCTTGCCATTAGTGGAATTCTCCTACGACAACAGTTATCAAACAAGTATCGGCATGGCTCCATTTGAGGCGTTGTATGGAAAAAAGTCGTGTTCTCCAGTATACTGGGATGAGGTGGGTGAAACAACGTTGTTGGGATCAGAATTAGTACGTATGACTACGGAGAAGATTCAAATGATCAAGCAACGTATAAAAACCTCACAAGATCGACAAAAGAATTATGCTGATATTCATCAAAAGGACGTGGAATTCAATGTTGGAGAGCATGTGTTGTTACGTGTGGCACCATAGAAAGGAGTTACGAGTTTTGGAAAGAGAGAAAACCTCAATCCTTGATTTATCAACCCATTTGAAATCCTTGACCGAGTAGGAATTGTGACCTATAGACTCGCTTTACCGCCAAGTATGTGTCGTGTTCATAATGTTTTTCACATATCCATGTTACGTAAATATGTGGAAGACCCGAATCACATTATTGAGTTAGAACCAGACGAGATAGCGGAATATTTAACGTAAGAAGAGGTACCTATTAAAATCTTGGATAAGAAGGAACATATTCTACACTCCAAGGTTATACCTCAAGTCAAAGTTTTGTAAAGAAACCACGATGTTGAGGAAATGACATGGGAGTTAGAATATGAAATGAAATCAAGGTATCCTCACCTCTTCGATATACCAGGTATGTACCCTAATTTCGAGGACGAAATTTCATAAGAAGGGGAGGTTGTAAGAGCCCATATTTCATAAATAAAGACTATTTTTTTCTCGAAATATATTTTTGAATATTAAGGTATGGATTTTTTATAATGTTATAGTTGTGGGTAATATTTATAAATTTTGCAAAGTAATCAAGTTGTTATATAATATTTGATTGGTCAAGGAATATTTGTTTTAACATGAAATATTCGTATGACGACACAATCATTGGTGGATCCCACAACAGAATTATTGTCGGAATGAGAAAATGACAAAAATATCTTTTTATAAAAATAATGGCAAAAATTTTATCGTTAACTGTTAAAATACCTGGTGATGAAAAGTACAGTAATACGCGTGGTTGCATAAGTAGTACACGGTATTGATTATTGATGCTTACGTGAGAAGTCACTCCGTTTTATTCAATTATTACTACAACAATTGTTGCATAGTATCTCACATTATTGGATTCAATTATTGTCGATATTTTTATATATTATTAAATCAATAATTAAGACGAAATAGTTATTCATATTATTATTTGCAATATTGACGATGTCTAGAAAGTTCTGTCGAGGAGAGGTTTGGTAACCTAATTACGCGCCAATAAGGAAAAATCCTTATCTGAAAGCCCCCTCTTTCTTGGAAATGATCTAGTTGTTAAATATTATGAATAATAATAATGATGAATAAATATTGTTAAAAATATTGATAAATTTTTTTATAAAGTATTTGTTGTAATTTTGCTATTATATGGACCCCCATTTATCCATTTTTTAAAATAATCGATATAAATTTATATTAAAGATGGGGGCCACATGTAGGGCCCACGTGTGGAAAAAATGATTTTGGAAATTGAGGGGGGGAAGAGTATACGTAAAGGGGAGGGAATATATATATAATTATGTGATGTGTATATATATATATATATAATGTGTGTGTGATAGTGATATGTGTGTGTGTGTGGTGGAAAAGTAGTGGTAATGGAAAGAAAATTAAAATAAAAGTGATGTGTGTGTGTGTGTGGTGGATGATATGTGGTGGGGGAAGTGATAGTGATGTGTGTGTATATTTATATATTTCAGTTTAACCCTGCTGAAGGCTAACGATAATTTATTCTGCTTTATCTTAGTCAAAATATTTCTTAGTGGGCTAGTTGAGCTCACCCTTTTGCTTTCATTGTTCTCTTCATGAAATGAGAACGTAGCCGGGGAATGGAATGGCGGTCCAGAATGGCCGTTTTAGTAGTCCTCACTATTTAGTGTGATAAAAAATGTAATGAGGATTGAATTTGAGTTTGGATACTGTCTATGAGACAATATTCGTGTAAAAACTCAGCTATGTTTTGTCGTATTTTACACGACAGTTATATTAATTAAGTTTTATTTGAATTATGTATCATGTATTTGGCGACCCAAGATGGGTGATGTATACCTATTTTGGGGGCGTCACAATGTGCATGTGAGATTATATAAAAGATTTCCACTCTTATCTTACAATGCGACATCAAAGTTGAACATTTGATGAATAATATTTGTCAGGGTCTGTTTAAACTTTTTGGGGGTCTCAAGTCAAATTGGTAGAGGGAGAGAGAGTGTGGTAGAGAGAGTAATACGTGAGAGAGATCGAAGACAGTGGTGAGTGGGCCTTGAAAAAAAAGAAGAATTAATTTCAACCTTTGAAAAAAAAGAAAAAATATCTTGTATGATTGTACTTGTAGGTATTGTTTTACTTGAAAAAAAATTTAGCTTTTTTAATGGGCTCTAACATATATAGATTTTTAAAATTTAGGGTTTTCTCAATTTTAAGGGTCTCAAGCCATTGCTTAAATGACTTAACATACGGACCGGCCCTGATATCCTTTATAATATATAATTGGTTGTTAATAAATTTTCTTATTGGAATAAATGGGACCACGACTTCCAAGAAAAGTTGCACATTCATCAAGTTTTGTTAAATCACATAAAATAATTGCATTAATATAACAAAAGTTGTGTTGTAAAATTTTCATTTTGTGAGCCGATCAATTACGAATCTCAAATGGCAAAACTAAAAAAATACACATTGTAGTTGACATATTTTACTGATTACACCATTTAACTTTTAATTTTTTAAATTACCCCATTAAACTAATTATAATTTTGAAATTGGGTCATTCCGTTAAAAAAAATAAACGGACGTTAATTTTTTATGACAAAACTAATGAATTACCCACTATAGTTGGCACGTTTTACTAATTACACCATTGAACTTTTAATTTTCAAATTATCCCATTAAACTAATTAATATTTTGAAATTGGGTCATTCTGTTAAAAAAAATTAAGCAGATATTAATTTTTTATCTATGTGTCTTTGGAAAAGAAATTCAAAAATAAAAAATATTACTTATGTGGTAAAAAAATAATAAAAAACCTTAAAGTGAAAGCAAAAAATTAAAATATTTTGGGTATTCTAATCTCAGATGTTTATCAATAGAAAATACTTCTTCATGATGAAAATCAATGCAGCAGCAGTTGAAATGAAAATGCGGTAACAGGGTAAAAACTGAAGCGATTTAACACGTGTGAGACAAAGATAACAGAATGACCCAATTTCAAAATAAAAATTAGTTTAATGGGGTAATTTGAAAAATTAAAAATTTAATGGTGTAATCAGTAAAACGTGTCAACTATAGTGTGTAATTCATTAGTTTTGTCAATAAAAAATTAACGTCCGTTTAATTTTTTTTAATGGAATGACCCAATTTCAAAATAATAATTAGTTTAGTAGAGTAATTTAAAAAATTAAAAGTTTAATGGTGTAATAAGTAAAACATGTCAACTACATTGGGTATTCATTAATTTTGTCAATCTCGAATCTGTTCCTTTATGTTATTGGTCAGTTTCAAAGTACCGCTTCTATTAATTATTTTTATATGGTTGCTACTAGGTTAAAAGCTTTTTCAGTCACTATTCAATTAATTACTTTTATTTTTCTTTATTTAAAAAATAATTATTTTTTATTTTTATTAAAAAAATACATTTTTTTTATATTGAAAATAATTGTTTTTATTAAAAACAACTGCGTTTTATTATTTTTTATTAAAAAATTGCGCTTTTTTTTTATTTAAAAAAATTGCGTTTTTGTAAGACCCCAACTTTTATGAATAAAACTAAATTTTCTATAAATATCATTGTTGAATATTAAGGAGTGAAATTTGATATAATTTTATAGTTGTGAGTAATATTTATAAATTTTGCAAAGTACGCAAGTTGTTATATTATATTTGATTGGTCAGAGAATATTCGTTTTAACATAGAATAGTCGTACGACGGCACAATCATTGGTGGACCCCACAACGGAATTATTGTCGGAATGAGAAAACGACAAAATATCTTTTTATAAAAATAACGGTGGAAATTTTACCGTTTACTGTTGAAATATCGGTGGTAAAATTACAGTATTACGCGTGGTTGCATAGTAGCACACGATATTGATTATTGATGTTTACATGAGAAGTCACTAAGTTATATTCAATTATTGCTACAGTAATTACTGCATAGTATCTCACTTTATTTGATTCAATTATTGTCAATGTTTTATATATTATTAAATCAATAATTAAGACGACAAAGTTATTCATATTAATATTTGCAATATTGATGATATCTAGAAAGTTCTGTTGAGGAGAGGTTTGGTCACCTAATTGCGCGCCAATAGATAAAAATCCTTATCAGAAAGCTCTCTCTTTCATGGGAACGATCTGGTTGTTAAATATTGCGAATTATAATAATGATGATAAAGGTTGTTAAAAATATTGAGGGGATTTTTTATGAAGTATTTAGTTGTAAATTTTGCTTATTATTTGGACCCCCACTTACCCATTTTTTAAAAATAATTGATAGAGTATATATATATATATATATATATATATATATAATATGTGTGATAAGGATGTGTGTGAAAGTGACGTGTAGGGTAGGGGGAAGAAAAATGAAATGGGGGCGGGGGAAGAAAAATGAAATGGGGGCGGGGGAAGTGTGTGTGTGTGTGTGTGTATATATATATATTATAAGTTTTGTTTTATTAGATTATAAATAGAATATATTATATTTTATTTAAAGTTTTCGTTTTATTAGAATATTTTATTACATAGTGTTGCATAGTAAATCAAATTTTTCAGAAAATTTGGCCGAAGGAATAGTCCGTGAAGAATTCGTTGAATTCTTACTGTGCAGTTCGTGAATAAAATTTCTAAATAGTATTCTTCCATTCTCCTATAAATAGGATGCTTAGTTAGAATTAAAAATCACACCAGAATCAGAGAATTCTTCTTCTATAATATTGAGCGTATTTCTTTAGAGTTTTAAAAGATTTGAGCGTAGAAAACAGTGAAAGTTTTCTTCAAGAATATCTCCGCTATACCAGTTGGAATACTCTTCTTTTTAAGGTAAGAGATATTATTTTTATTCAGTATTCGTATAAAATAATATTTTCTTCCATACTCTGTAGTATGTTAGTAATATTATTTCGTTTCAGATTTCGAATTCTATACTCCTTTTGTTAAGTTTTGGCTTCTATGCTCCATGAAATTAGTAGAATATACTTGATATTTGCGCTTCATCTAGTATCTTTTCATGAAAATATTATTTTGAGCATTCTTGATAAATTTTAACTTTTTAATGCTGGAGTACTATTCACGGGGTTACTGTTCCCAAAGTACTATCCACGGGGTACTATTCACTCAGTTACTATTCACCCGAGGTACTATTCATGATAAAAATTAATTTTTTTCGGTCCAAATCATTTTTGATACAATATTATTTTTGAATTTTACTCCACAAAGCAGTATCATGTTGACAATTTAGACATTATTGAATTCTAGATAAATTAAAATTATAAATCTTTAAAAATTTATCATTTACTTTCTTTTAATTGAATTCTTATATCATTGTCATCATCCTCATGCTTATATTGTTATGAAGGTCATCGTTAACCGTAGTACATAGATGGACTTGGTATAATTATGACCAAAAATTATTCAGTATAATCTTGATCGTAATGTTACAAATGATGTGGTAAAAGTCCTCATTGGCCCGTAGTGCATTGATGGACAGTTGTTGGCATGATTATGACCATTGATGAAAACACAAATATCCTTGGCCCATAGTGCATGCATAATTTATGGTCATGATACTAATGAATATCATTGGTCGTAGTGCAGGGATGATGTGGATTATTTATTAAGCTCAGTCTCAGCGATAAAATTGATGATAAATTCTTTTAAATCATAGAAGATAGTAGATATCATGCTCTACATAACTCTTCTAATGGATTGATTGTTCCGCTGCAGTTAAACTTGATGTCTATTGTATTTTATTAGTTTAACACTGTTGAAGGCTAACGATAATTTATTTTGCATTATCTTAGTCATAATATTTCTTACTGGGCTAGTGGAGCTCACCCTTTGCTTTCATTGTTCTCTTTAGGAAATGAGAATATAGCTGGGACTAGTCGGGGAACAGAATGACGGTCCAGATGTTTGCATTATTAGTCTTCACTATTCTATGAAATAGTGTGATAATAAATGTATTGAAGACTTATTTTGAGTTTGAATACTGTCTAGAAGATAATATTTATATTAAAACTCACAACTCATGTTGTGTATTTAAGTTTGTATTTGTATTCTGTACCATGCATTTGGCGACTCAGAATGGGTGATGTATACCTATTTTGGGGGCATCATAGTTGGTATCAAAGCTTAGGGATATGATCACTGGCTGAGATGTGAGACAAGAACTAGGAGGGGAGAGACGGGGAATTCCTTCGCTAGTATGACCTACCTAAGTTTATTGGGTATTTAATTAGTCGGTCAGAGTATAGGGATAATATGTGACATTTCAATTAACCCTTGTTTTATGGCAGTGTTTAAAAATGACATCCAAAAATGTTGAGAATAGCAATGGAGCACAGGAGACCGTTGAGTGACCACAGATCAATACCCAGGATAATGTGCAACAGAACGACAATAATCCTCAGGTAAACAACAACACCGATCAAATGATGAATGATGGGATGTTCAGAAGCTTTATGCAATTCATGCAACATCAGGCGAAAGCGACTCCTATCCAAAATGCAGGTGGAAACACTGGGAACTCTCAGACGGTCATCGCTAAACAGTTCAAGGAGCTGGAACCACCGGAGTTTATTGGAGAGCCAAAACCACTTAAAGCGAAGACGTGGATAAAGCAGATCACCAAGATATTTGATGTCTTGGGATGCTCTAAGGAGCAAAAGCTTTCCTTTACCACCTTCATGTTGCGAGGAGAGGCAGATTACTGGTGGGAATCTGTAAAGCGTACCAAGCCTACCGCACTCAAAATGTCTTGGGAGAAGTTCCAAGAACTGTTCAACGACAAGTACTTTCCCGAAAGTATTTTTCACATGAAAGAGGTAGAGTTCATCAAGCTGGAGCAAAACAATATGACCGTGTCGCAGTACGAAGCCATGTTTTCCGAGTTGTCCCAGTTTGCGTCCCACTTAGTTGATAACGAGGAGAGAATGACACGGATGTTTCTAAGAGATTTGAAACTCGAGATACGTCAATACCTAATTTCTCACAAACTATGTTTGTATTCAGATGTTGTAAAAAGGGCTCCGTTATTGGATCACGATAACGAGTCAACCCAACCAAGAGAAAGCAGTCGAAAAAATGATAATACCAGTGGTAGCGGTCATCGAAGCGGTGACAATAAACGTGGAGGGAATCAACATGCCAGAAATGGTAACCACATCGGTGGTAATCATGGCCAAGACAATAAAAGTGGACATTTCAAGAAGTGGAGATTCAACATTGATGGAAAGACATCAGCACCAACACCAGCACCTATCATATGCTTCAAATGCGGAGGGGAGGGACACATCAATCCAAACTATGCACAGCAGTCCAAAATATGTTACAATTATGGAAGAGAATGTGACGCCCCCAAAATAGGTCCACACGACCCATTCTGAGTCGCCAAATATCACACTACAGAAATCAAATACAAACTTCATTTATACAACTGTTGAACTGTTGTGCAGAGTACGACAACACATAAGCGATGAGTTTTAATACAAATATAAGTAACTTTCATGGTATCTCGACCACAACACCTTACAATGGTACTTTACATAAAAGTACAGCCAATAACTATTTTAGTAATTAAAATCTTTGGAAAATGCTCAAGGAAACCTTCATACATGGGAGGCCATGCATCTAAGTTATGATAGATGTCATATGTCCACAGAATTATCCTTGGTTGACCCAATAGTCCCCAAAGAAAAATGAGAAGATTGCTATCATGTTCTTTCCAATGGTGAGTCTTCTCTTAACATATAATTGTCCCCATTGTCTCCAATGGAGAATTATATTTCAACCAAACTCCAAGATTATATAGGTAGTGCTCATAGATATACTCAGCAAGTGGATGTCCACAACCCTGTCTTATGATAACACAAAGTTGTATGTCATTAGACATCTTGTATGATAGTGGCAAAATACCCTTGCAAAGTTGGGTTCACCTCACCCTATTCGGTTCACCAAAATCAACGTTTAAAATGATGTATAAAATACGACACACTTATCTAAAATTCTTAATAAAATTATTTTCATACTATTTTAGGGGAAACCTCAACAGCTATCGACCACCGTTCTATTCCCCTGTTACCCCCGCTCGACCCAGCTACACTCTTATTACCTGAAAGGAATTGTGAAGCAAAAGGGTGAGCACTACTAGCCCAGTAAAGAATATCACGACTAAAGATAATTAAATTATCAATAGCCTTCATCAGTAATGAATCAGAGATTTAGAACATATGGTAGATGATAAATCTTTTCAACCATAGTTGCAACGGAACGAGCAATCCATTAGAAGAGTCAAATAGACCATAAAGTCTATTATCTTCTCCATGTTAAAAGTCCACCAACAATGTTTGAACCATATAACATCAAACAACAGTTTATGTCCACAATCATGTGAATAACTCATAATCATAATTGTAGTTCTAAATTCCTCTTCTCATTAAGGACGAAGATAATTTCCATCACCTGTCTTTACCTGAAATATCAA
The DNA here is from genome assembly GCA_020205505.1 of Panax japonicus. NCBI lineage: Eukaryota > Viridiplantae > Streptophyta > Magnoliopsida > Apiales > Araliaceae > Panax > Panax japonicus. The sequence goes on along the minus strand of CM035100.1, from coordinate 15,823,649 downwards.
ATATCATGGTTATACCAAATCACAGTTCCTGTTCATAATCATATACTAATAAATTCATCTTTGCACTACGGGCCAAAGATATTCATTAACAGTTCATCTTTGCACTACAGGCCAAAGATATTTAACAACAGGTCATCTTTGCACTACGGCCAAATATATTCAACAATAATTCATCTTTGCACTATATGCCAAAGATATTCAATAACAAGTCATCTTTACACTACGGGCCAAATATATTAATATCTCAAAGAAATATATAATCATTTCAGAATTTATATAAATAATAATTATAACCAAGTTGATCAATTCACCTTTGCACTTAAGCTAAAGATATTCAATTATAAATTCAATGGTCATGATTATATCAGTCAACAGTTCATCTCTGCACTACTGGCCAAAGAGAACCCATAGTCACGATCATACTAATAATCTACCCATCTTTACACTTAAGTCAAAGAGAAATTTCATCACCGGGATTATAAAAATGTTATATATGATAAAAATAATATGACCAAAACATGGATTTAATTTCAAGAGTAAGATTCATAAATCAACGATAATTTCGTCAGAAAAATAAACCAATTTTATCGTGAATAGTACTCATGAATAGTAACTCGGGAATAGTAACTCGTATTTATAAATAGTACCATATACATGAATAGTACACTGTGAATAGTACTCATAAAAGGAAAATACAAAAGAAATGATATCTCATACGCATATAATAGCATATACGAAACTATAAATGGATTTTCACCCGCCATGCGGTAATCCACGTAGACAGATCATTTCCACAATTTAATAAAGAATGAATATAAAGGGTCATTCACCATGCATGTGGTAGTCCGCGTAGACATGTTATTCCAAAAGAATAATAAAGAATGGAATAACAGAAGAATTTCACCATGCATGCGGTAGTCCGCGTAGACAGTTTATTCCAACAGAATAATAAAGAATGGAATAACAACCCCTACGAGTATTGAAAGAAAATAACTCTCTTCATGAATACGAAAGAAATAATACCCCTTACGAATAAGAAATAAATAGCTTCCCTTACCTCAGAAGAAGACTGGATACTGGAATAGTGAGGTAGTAGAATACTCTTCTTCTTTCTCTCTATAGCTTCTCTTTCTATAGTTTCTCTCTCTATAATTGCTCTTGTGAGTCTTAGTGAATTGGTGAAAATGAAAGAAGAATGAGCTTCTATTTATAGGAAAACATAGTTTTGATAATTGCACATTTTAGGGCTCAAAATATTACAGTATCATACCTTCATCTTTTCCTTCATTTTTAATTTAGTCCTGCAAGTATTATCAAACTTGCACCACCTCCCCTAATAGTATATCATGTGAATCAATAGTACAATCATGTGAATCAATATTTCTATACATGTGAGAAAACTAATTACAGTATAGTACTTTCATCTATACCTTCATTTTTAATTTAGTCATGCAAGTATTATCGATCTTGCACCACCTCCCCTAATAGTAAATGCATATGAATCAATAGTGCACACATGTGAACAAATAGTTATAAGCATGTGAATTAATAGCAATTAATTGCTCATTTATCCGATTAATTACCCGATTGGTCAATATAACCTCTAGAAATCAATTATTATCGAAATAAATGTCGATTTTCACTAACACTAATAATCCCAACACAATGGAAATATTAATTTCATCTTTAATCAACTTGAACTTATTCATCATTAATATTATAACTCACAATATTTAACAACCAGATCATTCTCAAGAAAGAGGGGGCTTTCCAATAAGGATTTCTCCCAATTGGCGCGCAATTAGGTGACCAAACCTCTCCTCGACAGAACTTTTTAGACATCATCAATATTGCAAATAATAATATGAATAACTTTTGTCGTCTCAATTATTGATTTAAAATATAACATATTATGCAGATGATACTGTGACAATAATTGAATCAATAATATGAGAGATATTATGCAGCAACTACTGTAGAAATAATTGAATAAACTGAGTGGCTTCTTACGTAAACATCAATTATCAATATCGTAAAGTACTATGTAACCATGTGTATTACTGTTCTTTTACTACCGGGAAGTTCAATAGTTTAAAAATATTTCAGTCATTTTCTAACTACGACAGTACCTCCGTTGTGGGGTCCACCAATGATTGTGCCATCGTACGAATATTCCCTGTTAAAATGAATATTCCCCGACCAATCGAATATTCCCCGACACAACAAATATTTTATATCAACTTCCTTACTTTGCAAAATTTTCAAATATCACCCTTAACTTTAACCTTTTTATCAATTTAACCATTTACTAAATAGAATAACAATTATCAGAAAATTGAATACTTTCATTTCATAAAATTCGGGGTTTTACAGAGGAGGTATCCCAGCTAGATTTTATTATACTGGGAAGCCAAGTCCAGTTAGAACGATGACACCAAATGTCGTCCTAGACAAGTCAAAACTAGTAGTTCAAGGGAGAGCGTTTGTCGTGACCTCCTAGAAAGCAAGGAACCCGAACGAGTTCATCACAGGTAAGCTAATCATAAACTCTAGCGAAGTATATACCTTATTTGATATCGGTTCTACCCATTCTTTTATTTCTCCTACTTGCGCTAACATTTAAATTTGACTCCAGAGAAATTAGACTTTGACTTATCTGTTGAAACTCCGTTGGGAGAAACCTTCATTACATCCACTATTTATAAGTCTTGTTTAGTTCAAATATGCACTCGTACGTTACCTGTCGATCTTATTTCTATGAAAATACTTGCATTTGACGTGACTAGAGATTGATTGGTTAACTACTCATCATGCTAAAATTGATTATTTTCGTAAGGTGGTTAGCTTTCATATTCCTAATCAACCTATTATGCGAATTCAAGCGACCAAACCATTGAAATCAATCACGGTCATCTCAAGTCATAAAGCTATTTATTTATTAAAAAATGGATGTCAAGCTTTCTTAGCTCATGTCACGAATTTAAACAAAAATACGTCAGTTTTGAATGATATTTCTATTGTTAATAAATTTCCTGACATATTCCCTGAAAAACTTCCTGGCCTACCCCCAGAGCGTGAAATTGAATTTTGTATCGACCTTGAACCCGGTATAAAACCCATTTCCAAAGCCCTATATCGAATGGCTCCTATTGAACTTCAGGAGTTAAAGACCCAACTGCAAGAATTGTTAGACATCGGTTTCATTCATCCTAGTACGTCTCCTTGGGGTGCTCCTGTTCTATTCGTGAAGAAGAAAGATGGGAGTATGTGACTTTGTATTGATTATCGGGAGTTGAACCATGTCACTGTCAAAAATAGATACTCGTTGCCTCGCATTGATGACATGTTTGACCAGTTGCAAGGCGCCAAATTCTTTTCAAAGATTGATCTTCGTTCCGAATATCATCAATTGAAGAATAAAACCGATGACATTCTAAAGACGACTTTCAGAACTCGGTACGGGCATTATTAATTCTTAGTCATGACTTTTGGATTGACTAATGCTCCTGCTGCCTTCATGGATATGATGAACCTAGTATTCAAGGAATATTTGGATCATTTTGTGATTTTCTTAATTGATGACACTCTCATATATTCCAAAAGCCGTGAAGATCATGAGAAACACTTGAGGCTGATACTCCAAAAGCTTCATGAAAACAAGCTTTATGACAAGCTGAAGAAATGCAAGTTCTGGCTTGAGGAAGTAGCAATCCTTGGGCACGTAGTATCAAATCATGGAATATTTGTTGACCCGGAAAAGATAGAAGCAATACAAAGCTGGGAGCAACCTAAATCAGTGACCAAAGTACGTAGCTTTCTTGGCTTAGCTGGTTATTATCGGAGATTCGTAGAAGGGTTTTCTCGAATCTCTACTCCATTAACTCAGCTTACTCGGAAAGATACAAAATTCGGTTGGAGCGAAGAATGTGAGAAGAGTTTTCAAGAACTCAAGAGGAGACTCATTTCAGCACCTGTTCTGACAATACCATCTGGCTCGGAGGGATTTGTCATCAACAATGATACTTCGAGCAAAGGGTTAGGATGTGTTTTCATGCAACATGGGAAAGTCATAGCATATGCCTCTCGATAACTCAAAGAATATGAGAGGAATTATCCTACTCATGATCTAGAGTTGGCAAGCTGTTGTCTTCGCACTTAAAATTTGGAGGCATTACCTATATGGGGAGAAAGTGGAGATCTATACGGATCATAAAAGTTTCAAATATTTCATCACTCAAAAGGAACTGAATATACGGCAACGACATTGGCTCAAACTGTTGAAAGATTATGATCATACTATTCAATACCATCCTGGAAAAGCAAACGTAGTAGCTGACGCATTGAGTAAAAGATCATATGCGGGTACGAGTATGATATTGTCAATGCAAAGGCCCGTTTTATATGACTTGCAAAGGATGGATATAGAGTTAAAGACTCCAGGAACCCACGTGATGATGGCAAATATACGAGTAGAACCGACTTTAATCGATAAAGTTAAAGCTACTCAAGCTACAGACCTGTAGCTTATGCGTATGAAGAAGAAAGTGCAAGAAGGTGTAAGACCCCAACTTATTATAAATAAAATTAAATTTCCTCAATTCATTATCTTGAAATAATAAGGAGTTAATTTGATATAATTCTTTGGTTATGGGTAAAATGTGAAAATTTTGCAAAATAAGCAAGTGGTTATAAAATATTCATTGTTGTCGGGGAATATTCATTTGGTCGTGGAATATTTGTACGAAGGCGAAGCCATTTGTGGGCCCCATAATGGAAAACGGTTGGATGAAGAAAATGACAAGCTTGAGTTTTTATAAATAACGGCGTAGTTGTTACCGTTAACACTGTTGGAATACCCGGTGGTTAAAATACAGTAATACGCGTGGTTGCACAGTAGCACACGGTTTTACACAGTATTTTTGAATTATTGATTCTTACATAAGAAGGCACTACTTAATAATTGTTACAGTAATTACTGTTCAATATTTTATTTTATTGATTCAATAATTGTTGCGTTGATATTTTATATTATTGTTGTTTCAATAATTGTCACTGCACAGTATCTCCATTATCAGATCAATAATTCATATTATTTGAATAATATTATTAGATAGTATTATTGGCAATGTCTAAGGAAGTTCTGTCTAAGGAGGGATTTGGTCACCTAATTACGCGCCAGTAAGGAGAAATCCTTAATGGAAAGCCCCCTCTTTCTTGGGAACGACCTGGTTGTTATAATTGTGATTCTGTAATATTATTTGAGAATAATTAATTTTTGATTTATATGATAAGAAAATATTTATTTTATATGGATATAAATATTGGATATATTTATTGTGGTTATAAATGGAGGAATTAATGCTGAGGTATTTTATCTGTATTTTGTCGGAATGGAGGTATTAAAAATCGTCCGTATGTGAATTTCGGACATTTTCTATTTGGAATTTGGAAAAACTTTCTTTTACAAAGTTGTAGATAATTAAATTTCCTATGGAAAGCACATGAAATTTGAATTTTTCTGATAAAATGGCTATTTATTATGAATTATTGAAATTTCTCATTATTGTTTAAATGATAAAACATTTTGGAAATTTCTAGAATTGGTTGGCCCACTTTTGGTTTGTAAGAAACGTGCTGAAATTTTATTTCAAATATAGTAGGCATGAATAGTAACAGGTAAAGCTAACAGGTAGCAGGTTAAGTCTGCTTCGGCGTTCTAAAATTTTTCTATAAATAGGGATGCTTAGTTAGAATTAAAAATCACACCAGAAACAAGTTTTTTTTCTCTCTCTCTATATTATCGAGCGTATTTTATGAGTATTTAGATACTTTGAGAGTTGTTATTCAGTACAAATTTCCTTCAGCATCATATCCGATATTCCATTCAGAAATACTGTTCTTTTGAGGTAGGGGATATTTTTTTTCTTCGTAAATGATATTATTTTCTTCAATATCATTTTGCTGAAATATTGATATGAATTTTATTGTGGAATTTCTACATTTTTGTGTCGGGATTACTATTCACGTATACGATACTATTCACGTATATGGCACTATTCACAAATACGGCACTATTCACCAAAAAATAAAATTTTTTCTTCTTTGTCCCAGATCTCTATTATGGTTACTATTATTGTTTGTATCCATATTTTAATCTTTATTCTTGAATTTTAGTCCATTATGGTTTATTATGGAGTATTTTTAAACTTGAATTATCTAACGTACGAATATATAATCTTTGTCTCTTTATCTTACTGGATTCGTTCTCTAAAATATTTTTCATCATCCTCAGTCCTTAATGATGATACTAGATAAATATATTTGGCCTGTAGTACAAAGATGAATGATTAACTGATGAATATCTTTGGCCGTAGTGCAAAGATGAACAGGCTTTGAGATGAACATGACCAACTGGTGATACAAATGAATATCTTTGGCCTGTAGTGCAAATATGAATATTTGATTCAAGATGTATATTGATTGATGTTACAGGGATAAAATATTGATGATGGACTTTTAAATCTTAGAAGATAGTAGAATTCATTCTCTATTTGACTCTTCTAATGGATTGATGTTTCCGCTGCAAGTTGTTCATCTAAAACTTGTTGTCTATTATATTTTATCAGATTTTTTCCCCTGTTGAAGACTAATGTTAATTTGTTGTATATTATCTTAGTCATAATATTCTTTACTGGGCTAATTGAGCTCATCATTTTCCTTTTTGTTCCATTGTTCTTCTCAGGAGGAGAGAATTTAACAGGAACTATCCAGGGTATGGAGGGATGATTCAAGATAGTTGTTTTAGTAGTCCTCACTATTTTGTAAAATAGTGTATCAATAATTATAATGATGACTCCTTTTGAGTTTGAATAATGTCTATTAGATAATATTTATATTTAAACTCACAGTGTTGTGTTGTCGTATTTTACACGACAATTGTATTAATAAAGTTATATTTGTTTTTGTACCGTGTATTTGGAGACTCGGAATAGATGATGTATACCTATTTTGGGGGAGTCACAGTTGGTATCAGAGCTTAGGGATATGGTCTCTGGCGGAGATCGGGGAATAGAATTAAAAGGGGAGAGACGAGTAAATCCTTCGCTAGTGTGTCCTACCTAAGCTTATTTGTTGGTCGGTCATAATATAAGGATATTATGTGATATGTTAATTTGTTTAATTAACCTTTGTTTTATGGCAGTATTTAAGAATGGCAGCCAAAAACGTTAACAAAGGAGTAAATAAGAACGTGGAGACACCTATAATAAGCACCCAGGGGAACATTCAACAGGAAGGCAATATTCCTCCTGTAAACAACACTACCAAACAAATGATGAATAATGGGATGTTTAGAAGCTTTTTGCAGTTCATGCAAAATCAGACGAGGGAGAGTCCTGTACAAAATACGGGTGGAAATGATAGTAACGCACGGCTTGTCACAGCCAAGCAGTTCAAAGAGTTGGGACCACCAAAATTTGTGGAAAAGCTGGATCCGATATTCCATTCAGAAATACTGTTCTTTTGTGGGTCAAGCAAATTACTAAGATATTCGATTTCTTGGGATGCACGGAGGAACAGAAGGTTCCATTCGCCACCTTTATGTTATGCGGTGAGGCAGATTACTGGTGGGAATCTGTGAAGTGTACTCAGCCAGCCGTACTCAACATGTCTTGAAAAACGTTGCAAAAAACTGTTTAATGACAAGTATTTTCCTGAAAGTATTCGTCATATGAAGGTGGTAGAGTTTATCAGACTGGAAAAAAATATCATGACGGTGTCCCAGTATGAGGCGAGGTTGTAGAGTTATCCAAGTTTGCACCTCATTTGGTGGAGAACGAGGAACGTATGACGAGGATGTTTCTGAGAGGTCTAAAACCCGAGATTCGGCAATATCTTATCTCTCATAAATATTTTTTATATTCAGATGTTGTAAACAGGGCTCATTTATTAGAGCGATATAATGATATGTTCAACCAAGGGACCACAACCAGGGTCATATCGGTGGCAGCAGTCATCGGAACAATGACAACCAGCGGGGAGGAAAACATTCGAAGAAAAGCGGTAACCACTCTGGTGGTATTCGTGGCCATGAAAATAGAACAAGCGAGTCGTGAGGTTATTTCAAGAAGATAAGGTACAACAATGATAACGTGAAGACGTCAGCACAAACATCAACTATTTCTAAGGGAGGAGAACGAGCACCGGTCGTTTGTTACAAATGCGGGAAAGAGGGACATATCAGCCCAAACTACCCACAACAATCCAAGGTGTGTTATAACTATGGAAAGGAAGGTCATATAGCTAAAGATTGACTTGTAGCGAAACCAAGTCCAGCGCGATTGGTGACTCCGAAGACTGTTCCAAAAAAGTCAAAGTCAGCGGTTCCTGGTAGAGCGTTTGTCGTGACTGGCCAAAACGTGAGGAACCCGAACGAGGTGATCACGGGTAAGCTAATCATAAATTCTTGTGACGTTTATACCTTATTAGATACCGGTTCTACCCATTCTTTTATCTCTCCTGCTTGTTCTCAACGTTTGAACTTGACTCCGGAGAAACTAAACCTTGACTTATCTGTTGAGACTCCGTTAGGAGAAACCTTTATTGCATCTACTGTTTATAAATCTTGCTTGATCCAAGTTGGTACAGTCACATTACCTGTTGATCTTATTTCTTTGAAAATTTTTGCATTTGATGTGATTTTAGGATTGATTGGTTAAATATTCATTATGCCAAAATTGATTGTTTTCGTAAGGTTGTTAGTTTTCATATTCCTAACCAACCGGTTATGCAAATTCATGCTACCAAACCACTAAAATCAATCACTGTCATATCAAGCATAGCGAGGACGAAATTTCATAAGGAGAGGAGGTTGTAAGACCCCAACTTATTATAAATAAAATTAAATTTCCTCTATTCATTATCTTGAATTAATGAGTTAATTTGATATAATGTTTTGGTTATGGGTGAAATGTGTAAATTTTGCAAAATAAGCAAGTGGTTATAAAATATTCATTGTTGTCGGGGAATATTCGTTTGGTCGTGGAATATTCTTTCTGTCGGAGAATATTCGTACGACGGCGCAGCCATTTGTGGGCCCTATAATGGAAAACGGTCGGATAAAGAAAATGACAAGTTTGAGTTTTTATAAATAACGACGTAGTTGTTACCGTTAACACTGTTGGAATACCCGGTGGTTAAAATACAGTAATACGCGTGGTTGCATAGTAGCACACGGTTTTGCACAGTATTTTTGAATTATTGATTCTTACGTAATTGTTACAGTAATTACTGTTCAATATTTTATTTTATTGATTCAATAATTGATGCGTTGATATTTTATATTATTGTTGTGACGCCCCCAAAACAGGTATACGTCACCCATCTTGGGTCGCCAAATACATGGTACAAAATTCAAATACAACTTAATTATACAACAGTCGTGTAAAATACGACAAAATATAATCTAAGAGTTTTTAATATGAATATTGTCATCTAGACAATATACAAACTCAATGGAGTCCTCCTTACATTTATTATTACACTATTTAACAGAATAGTGAGGACTACTAATGCTATCATCTGGACCGTCACTCCGTTCCCCGACTAGTCCCGGCTACGTTCTCATTTCCTGAAGAGAACAGTGAAAGAAAGGGGTGAGCTCAACTAGCCCAGTAAGAAATATTATGACTAAGATAATGCATAATAATTTATCATTAGCCTTCAACAGTGTTAAACTGATAAAATATAACAAACATCAAGTTTAACTGTAGCAGAACAAGCAATCCATTAGAAGAGTCAAGTAGAGAATAAAATCTACTATCTTCTATGATTTAAAAGGTTTTTCATCACTTTAATTGCTGAGACTCAGCTTAATAAATAAACCACATCATCCCTGCATTACGGCCAAGGATATTCATTAGTATCACGACCACAAATTCTCCCTGCACTACTGACCAAGGATATTCGTGTATTCATCCATGGTCATGATCATGCCAACATCTGTCCATCAATGCACTACGGGCCAATGAGGACTTTTACCAAATCATTTGTAACATTACGGTCATGATTATACCGAATAATCCCTGGTCATAATCATACCAAGTCCATCTATGCACTACAGGCCACAGATGACTTTCAACATAATATAAACATGAGGATGAAGACAATGATATAAGATTTCAATAAAATAAGTTCAAGAATTAATTTATCCAGGAACCAATAACGTCCAAATTGTTAACATGATACTGCTTTAAAGAGTAAAATTCAAGAATACTCAGAAGAATGTTTCCATGAAAAGATACTGGATGAAGCGCAAATATCAAGGATATTCCACTAATTTCATGGAGTATAGAAGTCAAAACTTTAACCAACTGAGTATAATAAAGAATGGAATAACAAAAGAAATCACCATGCATGCGATAGACCGCATAGACAGGTTATTCCAACAGAATAATAAATAACGGAACCATGTCATGCGTAAACGCATAGACAGGATGTTCCAACAAAATAATAAATAACAGAACTAGGTCATGCATAAAGCACCGACAGGTTGTTCCAACAGAATAATAAATAACGGAATCAGGTCATGCATAAAGCATAGACAGGATGTTCCAACAGAATAATAAAGAATGGAATAACAGAAGAATTACACCATGTATGCGGTACTTCGCATGGACAGGTTATTCCAACATAATAATAAAGAATGGAATAACAGAAGAATTTCACCATGTATGTGGTACTTCACATAGACAGGTTATTCCAACATAATAATAAAGAATGGAATAACAGAAGTTCTCTTCATGAAGATGAAAGAAAGAAATAATACCCCCTACCTTAGAAAAACTGGATACTGGAATAGTGAGGTAGCAAACTTCTCTTCTTCTTTCTCTCTATAATTTTTCTCTATAATAATTGCTCTAAAGGTTTTGTGAATTGATGAGAAATGAAGGAAGAATGAGCTTCTATAAATATAGTTTTGATAATTGCACGTTTTGGGGCTCAAAATATTACAGTACAATACCTTTAACTATTCTTTCATTTTTAATTTAGTCCTGCAAGTATTATCAAACTTGCACCCCCTCCCCTAATAGTAAATAATGTGAATCAATAGTTCAATCATGTAAATCAATAGTATAATCATATGAAAAATACGAATTACAGTATAGTACCTCTATCTATACCTCCATTTCATGCAAGTATTATCAATCTTGCACCAACTCCCCTAATAGTACATGAATGTGATTCAATAGTATACACATGTGAACAATTAGTTATATAAGCATGTGAATTAGTAACAATTAATTACTCATTTATCCGATATATTATCCGAATTATCAATATAACCCTCAGAAATCAATTATCATCGGAATAGATGTCGATTTTCACTAACACTAATAATCCCAACACAATGGAACTATCAAATTCATCTTTAATCAACATGAACTTATTCATCATTAATATTATAACTCACAATATTTAACAACCAGATTGTTCCCAGGAAAGAGGGGGCTTTTTGATAAGAATTTCTCCTTATTGCGCGAAATTAGGTGACTAAACCTCTCATTGACAAAACTTCTAGACATTGTAAATATTGCAATTTAATAATATGAATAATTTTGTCGTCTCAATTATTGATTTAATAATATAACATATAATGCAGATGATACTGTGACAATAACCGAATCAATAATATGAGAGATATGATGCAGCAATTACTGTAGCAATAATTGAGTATAACTGAGTGACTTCTCACGTAAGCATCAATAATTAATATCGCGTATTACTGTACTTTTACTACCGGGTAGTTCAACAGTTTTAATGGTAACACTTTCGCCGTTATTTTTATAAAAAGATAATTCTGTCGTTTTCTAACTACGACAATACTTCTGTTGTGGGGTCCACCAATGATTGTGTCGTCGTACGAATATTCCCTGTAAAAATTAATATTTCCCGACCAATCGAATAATATATAACCACTTGCTTACTTTGCAAAATTTATAAATATTACCCACAACTATAACAATATAACAAATCCACACATTAATATTCAAAAATATATTTCGAGAAAATTATTCTTTATTCATAAAAGTTGGGGTCTTACAACCTCCCCTTCTTATGAAATTTCATCCTCAAAATTAGGGTACGTACCTGGTATATCGAAGAGGTGAGGATACCTTGATTTCATTTCAGATTCTAACTCCCAGGTCATTTCCTCAACATTGTGGTTTTTCCACAAAACTTTGACTTGAGGTATAACTTTATAGAGTAGAATATGATCCTTCTATTCCAAGATTTTAACAGGTAACTCTTCAAACGTTAAATCTTCCTCTATCTCGTCTAGTTCTAATTCAATAATGTGGTTCGGGTCTTTCACATATTTACGTAACATAGATATGTGAAAAACGTTATGAACACGAGACATACTTGGCGGTAACGCGAGTCTATAGGCCACAGTTCCTACTCGATCGAGGATTAAAAATGGGCCAATGAATCGAGGATTGAGCTTTCCTCTCTTTCCAAATCTCGTAACTCCTTTCCATGGAACAACACGTAACAACACATGATCTCCAATATTGAATTCCACGTCTTTTTGATGAAGATCAGCATAACTCTTTTGACGATCTTGTGAGGTTTTTATACGTTGTCGGATTGTTTGAATCTTTTTCGTAGTCTTACGTACCAAATCCGGTCCCAACAACATTGTTTCACCAACCTCATCCCAACATACTGGAGAACGACACTTTCTTCCATACAACGCCTCAAATGGAGCCATGCCAATACTTGCTTGATAACTGTTGTTATAGGAAAACTCCACCAATGGTAAGAACTTGTCCCAACTTCATTTGAAGTCAAGGACACAAAGTCTTAATAAATCTTCAAGAGTTTGAATTGTCCTCTCCGACTGCCCGTCCGTTTAAGGATGATATGCCGAACGAAATCGTAAATCCGTGACCATAGCTTTTTACAAACAAACCCAAAATCATAAAGTAAATCTTGGGTCTCGATCAGAAACTATGGATACTGGCATACCATACAGTCTTACAATCTCGTTTATGTACATACGAGCAAGACGTTCAAGTGTACAAGTTTTTCGTATAGGTAGGAAATGAGCAGACTTGGTCAATCTATCAACAATGACCCAAATTACATCTATACCTTGAGAAACCTTGGGAAGACCAGTAACGAAATCCATGGTAATGTCCTCCCACTTCCATTCTGGAATTTTAAGTGGTTGGAATGGACCTTTTAGTACTTGATGCTCCACCTTGACTCGTTGACAAGTTAAACACCTTGAGATAAACTCCGCTATCTCTCTCTTCATATTGCTCCACCAAAATGTATGTCGAAGATCACGATACATTTTGGTACTCCCAGGATGGATTGCAAACGGTGTGTTGTGCGCCTCCATCATGATTTTATACTTTAAATCAGAGTTTTTAGGAACACAAAGTCTGGAGTTGACTCGAAGTATTCCTTCTTCATCGATTCTTGCTTCCGGCATAGCACCTTCTTGTACTTTCTTCTTCATAATCAGCTCCAGGTCTGTAGCTTGAGCAGATTTAACTTTATCGATTAAAGTCGGTTCTACTCGTATATTCGCCATCATCACATGGGTTTCTGGAGTCTTTAACTCTATCTCCATCCTTTGTAAGTTAATAAAATGGGCCTTTGCGTTGACAATAATGCACTCGTACCCGCATATGATCTTCTACTTAATGCATCAGCTACTACGTTCGCTTTTCCAGGATGGTATTGGATGGTATGATCATAATCTTTCAACAGCTCAAGCCATCATCATTGCCGCATATTGAGTTCCTTTTGAGTGAAGAAATATTTGAGGCTTTTATGATCCGTATAGATCTCCACCTTCTCTCTATAGAGGTAATGCCTCCAAATCTTAAGCGCAAAAATGACGGCGGCCAACTCTAGATCATGAGTAGGATCATTCCTCTCATATTTTTTGAGTTGTCGTGAGGCATAGGCTATGACTTCCCCATGTTGCATGAGAACACATCCTAACCCTTTGCCTGAAGCATCACTGTACATGACAAATCCCTCCGAGCCAGATGGTATTATCAGAATAGGTGCTGAAATGAGTCTCCTCTTGAGTTCTTAAAAACTCTTCTCACATTCCTCACTCCAACCGAATTTTGTATCTTTTCAAGTCAGTTGAGTTAATGGAGTAGCGATTTGAGAAAACCCTTCTACGAATCTCCGATAATAACCAGCTAAGTCCAGAAAGTTACGTACTTCGATCACTGATTTAGGTTGCTCCCAGCTTTAATTGCTTCAATCTTTGTCGGGTCAACAGATATCCCATGATTTAATATCACGTGCCCAAGGAATGCAACTTCCTCAAGCCAGAACTCGCATTTTTTCAACTTGGCATATAGCTTGTTTTCACGAAGCTTTTGGAGTATCATCCTCAAATGTTGCTCATGGTCCTCAAGGGTTTTGGAGTATATGAGGATGTCATTAATAAAGACGACCACAAAGTGATCCAAATATTCTATGAATACTCGGTTCATCATATCCATGAAGGCGGCAAGAGCATTAGTCAATCCAAAAGACATGACTAGGAATTCATAATACCCGTACCGAGTTCTAAAAGCAGTCTTTGGAATGTCATCGGTTTTAATCTTTAACTGATGATATCCGGAATGAAGATCGATCTTTGAAAAGAATTTGGCGCCTTGCAACTGGTCAAACAGGTCATCAATGTGAGGCAACGGGTACCTATTTTTGATGGTGACATGATTCAACTCCCGATAATCAATACAAAGTTGCATACTTCCATCTTTTTTCTTCACGAATAGAACAGGAGCACCCCATGGAGACGTACTAGGATGAATGAAACCAATGTCTAACAATTCCTGTAGTTGGGTTTTTAACTCCTGAAGTTCAAAAGGAGCCATTCGATATGGGGCTTTGGAAATGGGTTTTGTATCGGGTTCAAGGTCGATACCAAACTCGATTTCACGCTCCGGGGGCAGGCCAAGAAGTTCTTCGGGGAATACGTCAGGAAAATTATTGACAATAGAAATATCTTTCAAATCTGACGTATTTTTGTTTAAATCTGTGACATGAGCTAAGAAAGCTTGACATCCATTTTTCAATAAACGAATAGCTTTATGGCTTGAGATGACCTGTGATTGATTTTAATGGTTTGGTTACTTGAATTCGCATAATAGGTTGATTAGGAATATGAAAGCTAACAACCTTACAAAAATAACCAATTTTAGCATGATGAGTAGTTAACCAATCAATCCCTAGAATCACGTCAAATGCAAGTATTTTTAAAGAAATAAGATCGACAGGTAACGTGCGGTTACCGATTTGAATCAAACAAGACTTATAAACAGTGGATGTAATGAAGGTTTCTCCCAACAGAGTTTCAATCGATAAGTCAAAGTCTAATTTCTCCGGAGTCAAATTTAAACGTTGAGCGCAAGTAGGAGAAATAAAAGAATGGGTAAAACCGGTATCAAATAAGGTATATACTTCGCTAGAGTTTATGATAAGCTTACCCGTGATGACCTCGTTCGGGTTCCTTGCTTTCTGTGAGGTTACGACAAATGCTCTCCCTTGAACTACCGGCTTTAACTTTTCTGGGATGACCTTTGGTGCCTCCATCCCAGCTGGACTTGTCTTTGGTGCACGACAAAATCGGGCTAGGTGACCTTCTCTTCTATAATTATAACACGCTTTGGACTGCATCGCGCAGTTTGGACTGATATGTCCCTCCCCTCCGCATTTGAAGCATATGATAGGTGGTCGTTCTCCTTCCTTAACAACGAGTGTTGATGCTGAAGTCTTTCCATCATTGTTGAATCTCCTTTTCATGAAATGTCCATTCTTATTGTCTTGGCCATGATTACCACCGAAGTGGTTACCATTTTTGGCATGTTGATTGCCTCCACGTTTGTTGTCACCGCTTCGATGACTGCTACCACTAGTATTATCATTTTTCCAGCTGCTTTCTCTTGGTTGCGTTGACTCGTTATCGTGCTCCAATAACTGAGCCCTATTTACAATATCTTAATACAAACATAGTTTATGAGAAATTAGATATTGACGTATCTCGGGTTTAAAACCTCTTAGAAACATCCGCGTCATTCTCTCATCATTGTCAACCAAGTGAGACGCAAATCGGGACAACTCGGCAAACTTAGCTTCATACTGTGACACGGTCATATTGTTCTGCTCCAACTTGATGAATTCTACCTCTTTCATGTGACAAATACTTTCGGGAAAGTACTTGTCGTTGAATAGTTCTTGGAACTTCTCCCAAGACATCTTCAGTGTGGTAGGTTGGGTACGCTTTTCCAATTCCCACCAGTAATCTCCCTCTCCTCGCAACATAAAGGTGGTAAAGGGAACCTTTTGCTCCTCGGAGCATCCCAAGACATCAAATATCTTGGTGATCTGCTTTATCCACGTCTCCGCCTTAAGTGGTTTTGGCTCTCCAATAAACTCCGGTGGTCCCAGCTCCTTGAACTGTTTAGTGGTGACCGTCCGAGAGTTTTCAGTGTTTCCACCTACATTTTGGACAGGAGCCGCTCTCGCCTGATGTTGCATGAATTGCATAAAGCCTCTGAATATTCCATCATTCATCATTGGGTCAGTGTTGTTGTTTGCATGAGGATTATCGCGTTCCTGATGCACATTATCCTGATTATTGATCTGTGGAGACTCAACATTCTCTTGTGCTCCATTGCTATTCTCAACATTCTCGGATGTTATTTTCAAATACTGCCACAAAACAAGGGTTAATTCACATGTCACATATTATCCCTATACTCTGACCAACCAATTAAGTACCAAATAAACTTAGGTAGGTCATATTAGCGAAGGAATTCCCCGTCTCTCCCCTCCTAATTCTAATCTCACATCTTAGCCAGGGATCATATCCCTAAGCTTTGATACCAACTGTGACGCCCCCAAAACAGGTATACATCACCCATCTTGGGTCGCTAAATACATGGTACAAAATTCAAATACAACTTAATTATACAACAGTCGTGTAAAATACAACAAAATATAATCTAAGAGTTTTTAATATGAATATTGTCATCTAGACAATATACAAACTCAATGGAGTCCTCATTACATTTATTGTTACACTATTTAATAAAATAGTGAGGACTAATAATGCTATCATCTGGACCGTCACTCCGTTCTACGACTAGTCACGGCTGTTCTCATTTCCTGAAGAGAACAGTGAAAGAAAGGGGTGAGCTCAACTAGCCCAGTAAAAAATATTATGACTAAGATAATGCAGAATAATTTATCATTAGCCTTCAACAGTGTTAAACTGATAAAATAAAACAAACATCAAGTTTAACTGCAGCGGAACAAGCGATCCATTAGAAGAATCAATTAGAGAATAAAATCTACTATCTTCTATGATTTAAAAGGTTTTTCATCACTTTAATCGCTAAGACTCAGCTTAATAAATAAATCACATCATCCCTGCACTACGGCCAAGGATATTCATTAGTATCACAACCACAAATTATCCATGCACTACGAGCCAAGGATATTCGTGTATTCATTAATGGTCATGATCATGCCAACATCTGTCCATCAATGCACTACGAGCCAATGAGGACTTTTACCACATCATTTGTAACATTATGGTCATGGATATACCGAATAATCCCTGGTCATAATCATACCAAGTCCATCTATACACTACAGGCCACAGATGACTTTCAACATAATATAAACATGAGGATGATGACAATGATATAAGAATTCAATAAAACAAGTTCAAGAATTAATTTATCCAGGAACCAATAACGTCCAAATTGTCAACATGATACTGCTTTATAGAGTAAAATTCAAGAATACTCAGAAGAATGTTTCCATGAAAAGATACTGGACGAAGCGCAAATATCAAGGATATTCTACTAATTTCATGGAGTATAGAAGTCAAAACTTTAACCGAGTATAATAAAGAATGAAATAACAAATGAAATCACCATGCATGCGATAGACCGCACAGACAGGTTATTCCAATAGAATAATAAATAACGAAACCAGGTCATGCGTAAACGCATAGACAGGATGTTCCAATAGAATAATAAATAACTGAACCAGGTCATGCATAAAGCACCGACAGGTTGTTCCAACATAATAATAAATAACGGAATCAGGTCATGCATAAAGCACAGACATGATGTTCCAACAGAATATAAAGAATGGAATAACAGAAGAATTTCACCATGTATACGGTATTTCTCATAGACAGGTTATTCCAACATAATAATAAAGAATGGAATAACAGTAAAATTTCACCATGTATGCGGTACTTCGCATAGACAGGTTATTCCAACATAATAATAAAGAATGGAATAACAGAAATTCTCTTCATGAAGACGAAAGAAAGAAATAATACCCTCTACCTTAGAAAAACTTTATACTAGAATAGTGAGGTATCAGACTTCTCTTCTTCTTTCTCTCCATAATTTCTCTCTATAATAATTGCTCTAAAGCTTTTGTGAATTGGTGAGAAATGAAGGAAGAATGAGCTTTTATTTATAGGAAAATATAGTTTCGATAATTGCACATTTTGGGAATCAAAATATTACAGTACAATACCTCCAATTTTTCTTTCATTTTTAATTTAGTCCTGCAAGTATTATCAAACTTGCACCACCTCCCCTAATAGTAAATAATATGAATCAATAGTTCAATCATGTGTATCAATAGTATAATCATGTGAAAAATACGAATTACAGTATAGTACCTCTATCTATATCTCTATTTTTAATTTAGTCATGCAAGTATTATCAATCTTGCACCAACTCCCCTAATAGTACATGAATGCGATTCAATAGTACACACATGTGAACAAATAGTTATATAAGCATGTGAATTAGTAACATTTAATTGATCATTTATCCAATAAATTATCCGATTTATCAATATAACCCTTAGACATCAATTATCATCAGAATAGATGTCGATTTCCACTAACAGAAATAATCTCAACACAATGAAACTATCAAATTCATCTTTAATCAACACGAACTTATTCATCATTAATATTATAACTCACAATATTTATAACTAGATCGTTCCCAAGAAAGAGGAGGCTTTCCGATAAGGATTTTTCCTTATTGGCGCGCAATTAGGTGACCAAACCTCTCCTTGATAGAACTTCTAGACATTGTAAATATTGTAATTTAATAATATGAATAACTTTGTCGTCTCAATTATTGATTTAATACTATAATATATAATGCAGATGATACTGTGATAATAATCGAATCAATAATATGAGAGATATGATGCAGTAATTACTGTAGCAATAATTGAGTATAACTGAGTGACTTCTCACGTAAGCATCAATAATCAATACCGCGTATTACTGTACTTTTACTACCAGGTAGTTCAACAGTTTTAATGGTAACACTTTCGCCGTTATTTTTATAAAAAGATAATTCTGTCATTTTCTAACTACGACAATACTTCTGTTGTGGGGTCCACCAATGATTGTGTCGTCGTACGAATATTCTCTGTAAAAATGAATATTTCTCGACCAATCGAATATTATATAACCACTTGCTTACTTTGCAAAATTTGTAAATATTACCCACAACTATAACAATATATCAAATCCACACCTTAATATTCATAAATATATTTCGAGAAAATTATTCTTTATTCATAAAAGTTAGGGTCTTACAATTGTTGTTTCAATAATTGTCACTGCACGGTATCTTCATTATTAGATTAATAATTCATATTATTTGAATAATATTATTAGATAGCATTATTGGCAATGTCTAAGGAAGTTCTGTCTAAGGAGAGGTTTGGTCACCTAATTGCGCGTCAGTAAGGAGAAATCCTTATTGGAAAGCCCTCTCTTTCTTGGGAACGATCTGGTCGTCATAATTATGATTCTGTAATATTATTTGTGAATAATTAATTATTGATTTATATGATAATGAAATATTTATTTTATGTGGATATAAATGTTGGATATATTTATTGTGGTTAAAAATGGAGAAATTAATGCTGAGGTGTTTTATCAGTATTTTATCGGAATGGAGGTAATAAAAATCGTCCGTATATGAATTTCGGACATTTTCTGTTAGGAATTTGGAAAAAATTTCTTCTACAAAGTTGTAGAGAATTAAAATTCCTATGGAAAGCACATGAAATTCATATTTTTCTGATAAAAGGGCTATTTATTATGAATTATTGAAGTTTCTGATTATTGTTTAAATGATAAAATATTTTGGAAATTTCTAGAATTGGTGGGCCCAACTTTTGGTTGGTGAGAAATGTGCTGAAATTTTGTTTCAAATGTGGTGGGCATGAATAGTAACAGGTAAAGCCATCAGGTAGCAGGTTAAGTCTGCTTCGGTGTTCTAACATTTTCCTATAAATAGGGTGCTTAGTTAGAATTCAAAATCACACTAGAAACAAGTTTTTTTTTCTCTCTCTCTATATTATCGAGCATATTTTATGAGTATTTAGATACTTTAAGAGTTTTTATTCAGTGCAAGTTTTCTTTAGCATTATATCCGATATTCCATTCAGAAATAATGTTCTTTTGAGGTAAGGGATGTTATTTTCTTCGTAAATGATATTATTTTCTTCAATATCATTATGCTGAAATATTAATAAGAATTTTATTATGGAATTTCTACCTTTTTGTGTTGGGATTACTATTCACGTATACGACACTATTCACGTATATGGCACTATTCACAAATACGACACTATTCACCAAAAAATGAATTTTTTTTCTTTTTTGTCCCGGATGTCTATTATAGTTACTATCTTTGATTGTATCCATGTTTTAATCTTTATTCTTGAATTTTACTCCATTATGGTTTATTATGGAGTATTTTTAAACTTGAATTATCTAAAGTACGAATTTCTAATCTTTGTCCTTTTATCTTACTGGATTCATTCTCTAAAATGTTTTTCATTATCCTCACTCCTTAATGATGATACTTGATAAATATCTTTGGCCTGTAGTGCAAAGATGAATGATTAACTGATGAATATCTTTGGCCCGTAGTGCAAAGATGAACATGCGTTGAGATGAACATGACCAACTGGTGATACAAATGAATATCTTTGGCCTGTAGTGCAAAGATGAATATTTGATTCAAGATGTATATTGATTGATGTTACAGTGATAAAATATTGATGATGGACTTTTAAATCTTAGAAGATAGTAGAATTCATTCTCTACTTGACTCTTCTAATGGACTGAAGACTAATGATAATTTGTTATATATTATCTTAGTCATAATATTCTTTACTGGGCTAGTTGAGCTCATCATTTTCCTTTTTATTCCATTGTTCTTCTCAGGAGGAGAGAATTTAGTAGGAACTAGCCGGGGTATGGAGTGATGATTTAAGATAGTTGTTTTAGTAGTCCTCACTATTTTGTAAAATAGTGTATCAATTATTGTAACGAGGACTCCTTTGGAGTTTGAATACTGTCTATTAGACAATATTTGTATTTAAACTCACAGTGTTGTTTGTCGTATTTTGCATGACAATTGTATTAATAAAGTTGTATTTATTTCTGTACCATGTATTTGGCGACTCAGAATAGGTGATGTATACCTATTTTGGGGGCGTCATAGTTGGTATCAGAGCTTAGGGATATGGTCTCTTTTGGAGATCGGAGAATAGAACTAGGAGGGGAGAAACGAGTAAATCCTTCGCTAGTGTGTCCTACCTAAGCTTATTTATTGGTCGGTCATAATATAGGGATATTATGTGATATGTTAATTTGTTTAATTAACCCTTATTTTATGATAGTATTTAAGAATGGCAGCCGAAAACATTAACAATGGAGTAAATGAGACCGTGGAGACACCTGTAATCACCACCCAGGGGAACGTGCAATAAGAAGGCAATATTTCTCCTGTAAACAACACTACTGAACAAATGATGAATGATGGGATGTTTAGAAGCTTTTTGCAGTTCATGCAAAATCAGACGAGGGAGACTCGTGTACAAAATACGGGTGGAAATGATAGCAACGTACGGCTTGTCACAGCCAAGCAGTTCAAAGAGTTGGGACCACCAGAATTTGAGGGAAAGCCTGATCTGATCAAGGCAGAAACGTGGGTCAAGCAAATTACCAAGATATTCGATGTCTTGGGATGCACGAAAGAATAGAAGGTTACATTTGCCACCTTTATGTTCCGCGGTGAGGCAGATTACTGTTAGGAATCTGTGAAGCGTACCCAGCCAGCCGCACTAAATATGTCTTGGGAAACGTTTCAGAAACTATTTAATGACAAGTACTTTCCTGAAAGTATTCATCATATGCAGGAGGTAGAGTTTATCAGACTGGAACAAAATAACATGACGGTGTCTAGTACGAGGCGAAGTTCACAGAGTTATCCAGGTTTGCACCTCATTTGGTGGAGAACGAGGAACGTATGACGAGGATGTTTCTGAGAGGTCTAAAACCCGAGATTTGGCAATATCTTATCTCTCATAAATTTTCTTTATATTCAGATGTTGTAAATAGGGCTCAATTATTAGAGTGAGATAATGAGTATGTTTAACTGAGGGACCACAACCAGGGTCATACAGGTTGCAGCAGTCATCGGAGCAATGACAACCAGCGGGGAGGAAAACATTCGCACAAAAGCGGTAACCACTCTGGTGGTAATCGTGGCCATGAAAATAGAAAAAGCGAGTCAGGGGGAGATTTCAAGAACAGAATATACAACAATGATAACGTGAAGACGTCAGCACAAACATCAACTATTTCTAGGGGAGGAGAACGAGCTCCGGTCGTTTGTTACAAATGCGGGAAAGAGGGATATATCAGCCCAAACTGCCCATAACAATCCAAGGTGTGTTATAACTGTGGAAAGGAAGGTCATATAGCTAGAGATTGTCTTTTAGTGAAACCAAGTCCAGTGGGAATGGTCACTCCGAAGGCTATTCCGAAAGAGTCAAAGTCAGCGGTTTCTGGTAGAGCGTTTGTCGTGACTGGCCAAAATACGAGGAACCCGAAGGAGGTGATCACGGGTAAGCTAATCATAAATTCTTGTGACGTTTATACCTTATTAAATTCCAGTTCTACCCATTCTTTTATCTCTCCTGCTTGTGCTCAACGTTTGAACTTGACTCCAGAGAAACTAAACCATGACTTATCTGTTGAGACTCCATTAGGAGAAACCTTTATTGCATCTACTGTTTATAAATCTTGCTTGATCCAAGTTGGTATAATCACATTACCTGTCGATCTTATTTCTTTGAAATTTTTTGCATTTGATGTGATTTTAGGGATTGATTGGTTAACTATTCATCATGCCAAAATTGATTATTTTCGTAAGGTTGTTAGTTTTCATATTTCTAACCAACCTGTTATGCGAATTCATGCTACTAAACCACTAAAATCAATCACTGTCATATCAAGCCATAAAGCTATTCGTTTATTAAAAAATGGATGTCAAGCTTTCTTATCCCATGTCACGGACTTGAACAAAAACACGTCAGATTTGAATAATATTTTTGTTGTTAGTGAATTTCCTGACGTATTTCCTGAAGAACTTCCCGGTCTAACCCAGAACGTGAAGTTGAATTCTTTATTGACCTTGAACCTAGTACAAAGCTCATTTCTAAAACCCCATATCGAATGGCTCCTATTGAACTTCAGGAGTTAAAAGTCCAACTACAGGAGTTATTAGACATCGGTTTCATTCGTCCTAGTACATATCCTTGGGGTGCTCCTATTTTATTCGTAGAGAAGAAAGACGGGTGTATGCGACTTTGTATCGACTATCAGGAATTGAACCATGTCACCATCAAGAATAGGTATCCGTTACCTCACATTGATGACCTATTCGACCAGTTACAAGGAGCACAATTCTTTTCAAAGATCGATCTTCATTCTGGATATCATCAGCTTAAGATTAAAACTGAGGATATTCTAAAGACTGCCTTCAGAACTAGGCACGATCATTATGAATTCTTAGTCATGTCTTTTAGATTGACTAATGCTCCTGCTGCTTTCATGGATATGATGAATCGTGTGTTCAAAGAATATTTGGATCAGTTCGTTGTTATCTTTATTGATGACATCCTCATCTATTCCAAAAGCCGTGAAGATCATGAGCACTATTTGAAGCTGGTACTTCAAAGGCTTCGCGATAACAAGCTATATGCCAAGATAAAGAAATGCAAGTTTTGGCTTGAGGAAGTAGCATTCCTTGGGCACGTAGTGTCACAACATGGAGTATCTGTTGACCCGGCAAAGATTGAAGTAATACAAAGTTGGGAGCAACCGAAGTCGGTGACCGAAGTACGTAGCTTTCTGGGCTTAGCTGGTTATTATCGGAGATTCGTGGAAGGATTTTCTTGAATCGCTACTCCGTTAACTCAGCTGACTCATAAAGATACAAAATTCGTATGGAGCGAGGAATGCGAGAAGAGTTTCCAAGAGCTAAAGAGGAGACTCATTTTGGCACCTGTTCTGATAATACCATCTGATTCAGATGGATTTGTTATCTACAACGATGCTTCAGGCAAAGGGTTGGGATGTGTTCTCATGCAACATGGGAAAGTTATAGCCTATGCCTCATGATAACTCAAAGAATATGAGAGAAATTATCCTACTCATGATCTAGAGTTGGCAGCAGTCGTTTTCGCACTGAAGATTTGGAGACACTACCTGTATGGGGAGAAAGTGGAGATCTATACGGATCATAAAAACCTCAAATATTTCTTCACCCAAAGGAACTCAACATGCGGCAATGACGTTGGCTCGAGCTGTTGAAAGATTACGATCATACCATCCAATACCATCTTGGAAAAGCGAACGTAGTAGCTGACGCATTGAGTAGAAGATCATATGCGGGTATGAGTGCAATATTTTCAACACAAAGGCCCATTTTGTATGACTTGCAAAGGATGAAGATAGAGGTAAAGGCTCCAAGTACCCACGTGATGATATCAAATATACGAGTAGAACCGACTTTAATCGATAAAGTTAAAGCTGCTCAAGCTACGGACCTTCAGCTTATGCGTATGAAGAAGAAAGTGCAAGAAGGTGTTATTCCAGAAGCAAGAATCGATGAAGAAGGAATACTTCGAGTCCACTCCAGATTTTGTGTTCCTAACGATTCAGACTTGAAGCATAGAATCATGATGGAGGCACACAACACACCGTTTATAATCCATCTTGAGAGTACCAAAATGTATCATAATTTTTGACATACATTTTGGTGTAACAATATGAAGAGAGAGATCGCGGAGTTTATCTCGAGGTGTTTATCTTGTCAACGAGTAAAGGCGGAACATCAAGTGCCAAAGGGTCCATTGCAACCACTTGAGATTCTAAAATGGAAGTGGGAACACATTACCTTGGATTTCGTTATAGGTCTTCCCAAAGTTTCTCAAGGCATAGATGCGATTTGGGTTATTATTGATAGATTAACCAAATCTGCCCATTTCTTGCCTATATGGGAGACTTATTCTCTTGAACGTCTTGCTAGTATGTATGTAAATGAGATTGTGAGATTGCAGGGCATGCCAGTATCCATAGTTTCGGATCTTGACCCAAGATTCACTTCATGATTTTGGGTTAGTTTGCAGAAAGCTATGGGCACGAATTTATGATTCAGTTCAGCATACCATCTCAAACGGACGGGCAATCAGAAAGGACGATTAAAAGTCTTGAAGATCTATTAAGACTCTATGTCCTAGATTTCAAAGGGAGTTGGGATAAGTACTTGCCATTAGTGAAATTCTCCTACAACAACAGTTATCAAGCAAGTATAGGTGTGGCTCCATTTGAAGCATTGTATGGACGAAAGTATCGCTCTCCAGTATGCTGGGATGAGGTGGGAGAAGCAACATTGTTGGGACCAGAATTGATACGCATAACTACATAAAAGATCCAAATGATCCGACAACGTATATAAATGGCACCGGATCAACAAAAGAGTTATGCGGATCTTCATCAAAAGGACAGTGGAATTTAATATTGGAGATCATGTATTGTTACGTATTGCTCCATGGAAGGGAGTTACAAGATTTGGGAAGAGATGAAAGCTTAATCCAAGATTTGTTGGACCATTTGAAATTCTTGACCAAATAGGAAGTGTGGCCTATAGACTCGCATTACCTCCAAGCATGTCTCGTGTTCATAATGTTTTTCACATATATGTGCTTCGTAAATGTGACGTCCACAAAATAGGTATACAACACCCATTCTGAGTCGCCAAATACATGGTACAGAAAGCAAACTACAACTTCAATAATACAATTGTCATGCAAAATACGACAACACATATACTCTCTACTAGAGAGTATACAAACTCAAAAGGAGTCCTCATTACAATTATTGATACACTATTTTACAAAAATAGTGAGGACTGCTAAACAACTATCTTGAATCATCACTCCATACCCCGGCTAGTTCCTGCTAAATTCTCTCCTCCTGAGAAGAACAATGGAACAAAAAGGAAAAGGGTGAGCTCAACTAGCCCAGTAAAAAATATTATGACTAAGATAATATACAACAGATTATCATTGGTCTTCAACAGGGGAAAATATGATAGAATATAATAGACAACAAGTTTTAGATCAACAACTGCGGCGGAAACATCAATCCATTAGAAGAGTCAAGTAGAGAATGAGTTCTACTATCTTATAAGATATAAAAGTCCATCATCAATATTTTATCCATGTAACAACAATCAATATACATCTTTAATCAAATATTCATCTTTTCACTACAGGCCAAAAATATTCATTTGTATCACCAGTTGGTCATGTTCATCTCAACACCTGTTCATCTTTGAACTACGGGCCAAAGATATTCATTAGGTAATCATTCATCTTTGCACTACAAGCCAAAGATATTCAGTAATATCATCATTTAAGACTAAGGATGATGAAAAATATTTTTAAGAAAACGAATCCAGTGAAACAAAAGAACAAATATTAGGGATTCGTATTACAGTTTATCCAAGTTCAATAATACTCCGTAATAACCAATTTTGAAGCAGAATTCAAAAAATAATGATCAAAACATGGATACAATCAAATATAGTAACCATAATAGACATCTTGGACAAAAAGAAGAAAATTTCATTTTTTCGGTCAATAGTGTCGTATTCGTGAATAGTGCCGTATACATGAATAGAAACCCCGACACAAAAAGGTAGAAATTCCATAATAAAATCCATACCAATAGTTCGGTATAATGATATTGAAAGAATAACATCATTAGGAAGAAAATAATATCCTTTACCTCAAAATAACTGTATTTCTGTCTGAATTTCGGATATGAGGCTAAATGAAACTTGTGCTGAATAGCAACTCTCAAAGTATCAAAATACTCACAAAATATCCTCAATAATATAGAGAGAGAAAGAGAGAAAACTTGTTTCTGGTGTGATTTTCAATTCTAACTTAGCCATCTATTTATAGGAAAATGTTAGCACGCCGAAGCAGACTTGGCCTACAACCTGATGGCTTTACCTACTACTATTTTCACCCACCACATTTGAATAAAAATTTCAGCAAATTTCTCACCAACCAAAAGTGGGGCCCACCAATTCTAGAATTTTCTATCAAAATAATAAATTCTAAAACTTCAATAATTTCTGAACTAGTTACCTCTTAAAATTCATAACAAACCATACGTTCATTTTTAACGGTTCAAAATTTGTGGACATATACTCAACTTATATATGTATAACATATCCAAAAATCACAACGATCCAACGGTCGGATTAAAAATTATAACTCACGCAATATATCTCAAAAACACTTGTTTAATTTTTAATACCTCCATTCCGATAAAAATACTGATAAAACACCTCAACATTAACTCCTTCATTTTTAACCACAATAAATATATCCAATATTTATATCCACATAAAATAAATATTTCCTTATCATATGAATCAATAATTAATTATTTACAAATAATATTACAGAATCACATTTATGACAACCAGGCCGTTCCCAGGAAAGAAGGGGCATTCCAATAAGGATTTCTCCTTACTGGCGCGCAATTAGGTGACCAAACATCTCCTTGACAGAACTTTCTAGACATTGTCAATAATGCTATCTAATAATATTATTCAAATAATATGAATTATTGATCTGATAATTGGAAATACTGTGCAGTGACAATTATTGAAACAACAATAATATAAAATATCAACGCAGGAATTATTGAATCAATAAAATAAAATATTGAACAGTAACTACTGTAACAATTATTGAGTAGTGCCTTCTTATGTAAGGATCAATAATTCATCAATATTGTGCAATACCGTGTGCTATTGTGTAACCACGCGTATTACATGTATTTTAACCACCAGGTATTCCAACAGTGTTAACGGTAACAATTACGCCGTTATTTATAAAACTCAAACTTTGTCGTTTTCTTCATCCGACAGTTATCCGTTATGGGGCCCACAAATGGATGCGTCGTCATACGAATATTCCCAGACAGAAAGAATATTTCACGACCAAACGAATATTCCCCGACACAATGAATATTTTATAACCACTTGCTTATTTTGCAAAATTTGCACATTTCACCCATAACCAAAGTATTATATCAAATTAACTCCATATTATTTCAAGATAATAAATAGAGAAAATTTAATTTAATTTATATTTTATTTAATGTTTTTGTTGTATTAGAATATTTTATTGCATAGTGTTGCATAGTAGATCAAATTTTTCAGAAAATTTGGTCGAAGGAATTGTCCGTGAAGAATTCGCCGAATTCCTACTGTGCAGTCCGTGAATAAAATTTCTAAATAGTATTCTTCTATTCTCCTATAAATAGGATGCTTAGTTAGAATTGAAAATCACACCAGAATCAAAGAATTCTTCTTTATAATATTGAGCGTATTTTTTTAGAGTTTTAAGAAACTTTGAGCGTAGAAAATAGTGAAAGTTTTCTTCAAGAATATTCCCGCTATACCAGTTGGAATACTTCTTCTTTTTAAGGTAAGGGATATTATTTTTATTCAGTATTCGTATAAAAAAATATTTTCTTCCATACTCTGTAGTATGTAAGTAATATTATTTTGTTTTAGATTTCGAATTCTATACTCATTTTGTTAAGTTTTGGCTTCTATACTCCATGAAATTAGTAGAATATCCTTGATAATTGCGCTTCATCTAGTATCTTTCATGAAAATATTATTCTGAGCTTTTTTGATAAATTTTAACTTTTTTATGCCGGAGTACTATTCACGGGATTACTATTCCCAAAGTACTATTCACGGGGTACTATTCACTTAGTTACTATATATCCGAGGTACTATTCATGATAAAAATTAATTTCTTTTCGGTCCAAATCATTTTTGATACAATATTATTCTTGAATTTTACTCCATAAAGCAGTATCATGTTGACAATTTGGACATTATTGAATTCTGGATAAATTAAAATTATTAATCTTTAAAAATTTATCCTTTACTTTCTTTTAATTGAATTATTATATCACTGTCATCATCCTCATGCTTATATTGTTATGAAAGTCATCTTTAGTCGTAGTGCATAGATGGACTTTGTATGATTATGACCATGAATTATTCGGTATAATCATGACCGTAATGTTACAAATGATGTGGTAAAAGTCCTCATTGGCCCATAGTGCATTGATGGACAGTTCTTGGCATGATCATGACTATTGATGTAAACACGAATATCCTTGGCCCGTAGTGCATGGATAATTTGTGGTCGTGATACTAATGAATATCTTTGGTCGTAGTGCAGGGATGATGTGGATTATTTATTAAGCTGAGTCTCAGCGATAAAATTGATGATAAATTCTTTTAAATCATAGAAGATAGTAGATATCATGTTCTACATGACTTTTCTAATGGATTGCTTGTTCTGCTACAGTTAAACTTGATGTCTATTGTATTTTATCAGTTTAACACTGTTGAAGGCTAACGATAATTTATTTTGCATTATCTTAGTCATAATATTTCTTACTGGGCTAGTTGAGCTCACCCTTTGCTTTCATTGTTCTCTTCAGAAAATGAGAATATAACTGGGACTAGTCGGGGAACAGAGTGACAGCCCAGATATTTGTATTAGTAGTCCTCACTATTCTGTGAAATAGTGTGATAATAAATGTATTGAGACTTATTTTGAGTTTGAATACTGTTTAGAAGACAATATTTGTATTAAAACTCACAGCTCATGTTGTATATTTAAGTTTGTAATTGTATTATGTACCATATATTTGGCGACTCAGAATGGACGATGTATACCTATTTTGGGGGCGTCACAATTTTTTTTATTAAAAAAACTGCATTTTATTTTTTAAAATATTTTTTAAAAACCAAACTGCGTTGTTGTGACGAAGAAGGAGAAGGAGAGAGAGAGCGTTGTTTGTTTTTTTTTAATAAAAATAATTTTTTTTATTAAAAAAAATTATTTTTTATTTTATTATAAAAAAACTGCGTTTTTTTTTATTTTATTAAAAAACTGAGTTTTTTATTTTTATTAAAAAAACTGCGTTTTATACTTTAAAATATTTTTTCATTTTCTTCATAAAAAAATTCTTACAAATCCACATAATCACTGTCACGTCACACAAAGGTGCCACATCAGCATTTTAACGGACAACTCAGCTGCTTAGCTATCATTTTTCGTTAAAGTCAAAGTTTGTAACGATTTTTTTAACTTTGTGTTAGAAAAATCGAGTTCAGCGAGTTGACTTTAAGAAAAAAAAGTTCAGTTATCCATCTATAAGTTGACATATAGTACAGTGACTGAAAAAATATTTAACTCGGTTGCTACTTAGTGTCAATTATGGGTTTATTTTTATTTTTAAATTTTCTGTCACATTATTAGTCATGCATGTAAGACCCCGAATTTTATGAAATAAAAGTATTCAATTTTTCTTATAATTACAATTCAGTAAATGGTTAAATTGATAGAAGGTTAAAGTTAAGGGTGATATATGATTTTTTTTTCAAAATAAGCAAGTGGTTAAAAAATACTCATTGTTGTCGGGGAATATTCGTTTGGTCGTGGAATATTCTTTCTGTCAAGGAATATTCGTACACGGCGCAGCCTTTTGTGGGCCCCGTAACAGAATAATTATCGGATGAAGAAAACGACAAATTAAAGTTTTTATAAATAACGGCGTAATCGTTACTGTTAACACTGTTGGAATACCCGGTGGGTAAAGTAAAGTAATACGCGTTGTTGCACAGTAGCACACGGTATTGCACAATATTTTTTGAATTATTGATTCTTACGTAAGAAGGCACTACTCAATAAATGTTACAGTAATTACTGTTCAGTATTTTATTTTATTGATTCAATAATTGTTGTATTGATATTTTATATTGATGTCGTTTCAATAATTGTCATTACACAGTATTTTTCATTATCGAAGTAATAATTCATATTATCTGAATAATATTATTAGATAACATTATTGGCAATGTCTAGAAAGTTCTGTCTAAGGAGAGGTTTGGTCACCTAATTGCGCGCCAGTAAGGAGAAATTCTTATTGGAAAGCCCCCTCTTTCCTAGGAACTGCCTGGTTGTCAATATTGTGATTCTGTAATATTATTTATGAATAATTAATTATTGATTTATATGATAAGGAAAATATTGATTTTATGTGGATATAGATGGAGGAAATTTTTAATGTGACAACTGTTGAAAATTAATATTTTATCTTTTTCTGATAAAATAATTCATTTTAATATATTATTTTAATAATATATTAACGGTGATATTTTTATAATGAATATGGGATATATGAGTATATGAGGAGGAAGAGTATTTTTGTGGCATTAAATGTTTAACACATATTTTGTGTATTGGTAGACACAATTATTGACCAAAATTTGATTATAGCCTGTAAAATCGTCCGTTTATGGATTTCAGTCAATTTCTGTTTGGAATTTGGAAATACTTTCTTCTGCAAAGTTGTAGAGAATTGAATTTCCTATAAAAACTTGCGAGATTCGAATTTTCTGGTAAAAGGGCTATTTATTATGAATTATTAAAATTCCAAAACTCCGAAATAATTGATTTTTGGAAGTTTAAAATATTTTTATTTACAAAAAACATTTTTTTTTCATTTGGTTCCCTCATTTAGCATGTGTTCAATGGCTGAAAATCAGATTCAAGGGTTGGCGTAGAAAACTTAATATATATATTAATATTATATTAAATTTTCTGCTTTGGTGTTCTAAGAAATTTCCTATAAATAGGTGCTTAGGTTAGAATTGAAAATCACACCAGAAACTGAAGTTTTCTCTCTCTATCTTATCGAGCGTATTCTTGTGAGTATTTTGAGTATACTTTGAGTATTGCTATACGGTGCAAGTTCAGGTCATAGCCTATATCCGGTGTTTCAACTAGAAGTACTGTCTTTCGAGGTAAAGTATGTTATTTTCTTCTCAAATGATATTATTTCTTCAATATCATTATGTTGAAATATTGGTTGGAACTTTTTATCAAATTTGGAACTTTTTCATGTCGGGGTTACTATTCATGAGTTACTATTCATGAGTACTATTCACGAAGCATGATGATATTTTTGTGAAATTTCTATCTTTTGGTGTCGGAGTTACTATTCACGTATACGACACTATTCACGTATACGACACTATTGACGAATACAGCACTATTCACCGAAAAATGAAATTTCTTCTTTTTGTCCAAAATATCTATTCTGGATACTAGCTTTGATTGTATCCATGTTTTGATCATTCTTGAATTTTACTTCAGTATGATTATTTATGAAGTATTTTTGAACTCGGAATGTTTAGAGTACGAATCCTTAATACTTGTTATTTTGTTTCACTGTATTCGTTTCCTTTCAAATATTTTTCATCATCATCAGTTCTAAATGATGGTGTTACTGAATATCTTTGGCCTGTAGTGCAAAGATGGTTGATTTTATTATGAATATCTTTGGCCCGTAGTGCAAAGATGTACAAGTGTTGAGATGAACATGAACAATTGATGAATATCTTTGGCCCGTAGTGCAAAGATAAACA
Source organism: Panax japonicus (assembly GCA_020205505.1). Lineage (NCBI taxonomy): Eukaryota > Viridiplantae > Streptophyta > Magnoliopsida > Apiales > Araliaceae > Panax > Panax japonicus. The sequence continues at coordinate 15,790,638 of CM035100.1, read as the reverse complement.
GGTGTTGAGATGAACATGACCAACTGATGAATATCTTTGGCCTGTAGTGCAAAGATGAATATTTGATTTGATTTGAGATATATATTGATTGATGTTACAGGGATAAAATATTGATGATTGACTTTTAAATTCATAGATGTTAGTAGATTTTATTCTCTACTTAACTCTTCTAATGAATTGTTATTTCCGCTGCAGTTGTTGATCTAAAACTTGTTGTCTATTGTATTCAATCAGATTTTTCCCTGTTGAAGACTAAGGATAATTTGTTGTACATTATCTTAGTCATAATATTCTTTACTGGGCTAGTTGAGCTCACCCTTTTTCTTGTTGTTCTATTTTTTCTTCTCAAGAGACGAGAATGTAGCGAGTACGAGTCGGGGGATGTAATGATGGTTCTAGAGAGAGTTGTTTAGTAGTCCTCACCATTTTTATAAAATAATGTATCAATAATTATGATGGGAATTTATTTGTATGTGGATATTGTCTAGACGGCAATATTTTATATGTTGTACTAATAAAGTTGTAGTTATTTCTGTACCATGTATTTGGTGACTCAGAATGGGTTGGATGGAATGGACCTATTTTGGGGGCGTCACAATGCATGTATTTAATGAGGATGTTTTGAAATTTGACTAAACACTTATCCTAAGTTTGGGTTGAAGGAATGGAACAAGAAGTGGAATAATTCAATCCATTTTAGTTGGAATGAGTTATTCCATATATTCTCCATCTACCAAAAAATCAAACACAATTTATTTTTCCATTCCAATCGCAATCAAACACAATTTTTTTCATTCCATATGAATGAGTCATTCTATTTCTACTAAGGATGTAAATGAACCGAGTCGAGCCGAGAATTGAGTTGCTCAAATTTGGTTCTACATGACTCTTCTAATGGATTGCTTGTTTCGCTGCAGTTAAACTTGATGTCTATTGTATTTTATCAGTTTAATATTGTTGAAGGCTAACGATAATTTATTTTCCATTATCTTAGTCATAATATTTTTTTACTGGACTAGTTGAGCTCACCCTTTGCTTTCATTGTTCTCTTCAAAAAATGAGAATATAGCTGAGACTAGTCGGAGAACAGAGTGACGGTCCAAATATTTGTATTAGTAGTCCTCACTATTCTGTGAAATAGTGTGATAATAAATGTATTGATGACTTATTTTGAGTTTGAATACTGTTTAGAAGACAATATTTGTATTAAAACTCACAGCTCATGTTGTATATCTAAGTTTGTAATTGTATTATGTATCATATATTTGGCGACTCAGAATGGGTGATGTATACCTATTTTGGGGGCATCACAATTTTTTTTATTTTTATTAAAAAAAATGCATTTTATTTTTTTAAATATTTTTTAAAAACCAAACTGCGTTGTTGTGACGGAGAAGGAGAGAGAGAGCGTTGTTTGGTTTTTTTAATAAAAATAATTTTTTTTATTAAAAAAAACTATTTTTTATTTTATTATAAAAAAACTGCGTTTTTTATTTTTATTAAAAAACTGCGTTTTTTTTATTTTTATTAAAAAAACTGCGTTTTATACTTTAAAATATTTTTTTTCCATTTTCTTCATAAAAAATTTCCTACAAATCCACATAATCACTGCCACGTCACACAAAGGCGCCACATCAACTTTTTAACGGACAACTCAGCTGCTTAGCTGTCATTTTTCGCCAAAAAATCAAACACAATTTTTTTTCCATTCCAATCGAAACCAAACACAATTTTTTTCATTCCATATGAATGAGTCATTCTATTTCTACTAAGGGTGTAAATGAACCGAGTCGAGCCGAGAATTGAGTTGCTCAGATTTGGTTCATAAGATATGATTGAAGCTCATTTAGCTATCGAGTCAAGTACGATTTCAAATCGAGTCCGAACAGTTTGAACTTTTTGAACGAATATGATCCGAGTATCAATATAAAAGTACAATTTGAGGAGGTTCGAGAGTAATTTATCGAATTTTAAAATTTGCTCATATTTGACTCATTTATATTTTTAATTGAGCTCGTATCGAACTTTTAACCGAACAAATACGAATCGAACCCGAACTATTTGTTTATTTTACAGCCTTAATTTCCACCTTCATTATCCCAATCCAAACTTAGTCATGTGTTAATCGCGACTATTATTTTACATCATCAAATGACAAGGATAGTGTAATTGACTAACATGTGACATGAAAATTGAAGAAAGCTAACGCCAGGAACATGATTAACACTAATAAGAAGGCAAGTACATGCTCACTTTGATAATTGAAATGCTACTTTACAATGACAAATCTGAAATTCAACTTTCATATTAGTACTATAGTGTCAATATGCCACAGTTTATTTTGATTTGACAACAAAAAAGCACCAATTTACAATTTTTTTCTTATCAAATAATTTAAAAGTTGAAATATGTTAAATTATAATATGGTTCATAATGAAATAAAGAGATACCATAAAAGAACTGAATTAATACTTTTTTCAAATAAACTAGAAGATAATCAGGGAAAAAAGAAGATAATCTTAGCAACAATACTCTATACACTCCTAAAATATAGTCATACTAGCTGGGTCCCGTGCCTCCGGCACTGTATGGACAATATGATTTATCTCAAATTTTGAACGACCAAAATAATTTATTGAGTGAGCGTAAAATTTAAAGTCATTTGTATTTTATTAAATTATTATTAGATTATTAGATAGATAGATGTATTTTATTAGATAGATGTATGAACGGTGTGATTTATTCCAAACTTTGGACGGCCCAGATGATTTATTAAATAAGCGAAAAATTCAAAATTATTTATATTTTATTAGATAGATTCTCATAATAATAATATAATATATAGATCTAGATCGATTTTCAACACATACAAAAGTAGAACAAATCGTCATAATAACACTACAACCGAATCTAAATAATTTATTTTTAACAATTCATCCACCGACAAAAAGTCAACCAGAAAGCAAAATAATGAATGATGGTGTATCCAGATGGCGTGTGCGCCTGTGTGCCTGATGGTGTGTCCTATGAATGAGAAATTAAGTAAGTAAACAGAGAAGGGAAATTATTGGTGGGCCCCTTCCATGGCATTGCCACCATCTTATAAATAACCACTCTTGTTTCGTGAGCTTTTGAACAAAAATCATGTCACCATCTTATAAATTACTGATGCTATAGACATAAATTATTTTATAAATATTTTATAAATCGTTGATGTTACATATTTTATTTCAGTATATTGATCAACAAATTGCTTCAATATAGTTTTCGGCCTCACACAATATGTTGAGATGGAGTATGCCACATCAACCGTTTATAAAATATTTGTAGAATAGTTTATGCCTTTAGCATTATTCTTTATAAATAACCACTCTTGTTTCGTGAGCTTTTGAACAAAAATCATGTCACCGTGATGCTATAGACATAAACTATTTTTAAAATATTTTACAAACTGCTGATGTGACATATTCCACCTCAGCATATTGATGAACAAATTACTTCAATATAGTTTTCAGCCCCACACAATATGCTGAGATAGAGTATGACACATCAATAATTTATAAAATATTTATAGAATATTTTGTGCCTCTATCATTATTCTTTATAAATAACCACTCTTGTTTCGTGAGCTTTTGAACAAAAATCATGTTATAAATAATCACTCTTGTTAGGTGAGATTTTGAACAAAAAGTCATGTAACCATTAATTGTTTATATTTTTTTCATTAATTGTTTATAATTGCATTAATATAAGAAAAGTTGTATTGTAAAAGTTGAATTTTGTGAGCGGAATTACGAACTTGTCATTTTATGTTATCGGTTAGTTTCAAAGTAACGCTTCACTTAATTCATGTGTTAGTCACGAGAATTTAATTATTTTACATCATCAAATTGAACGACAATGATAGTGTTTTTAAATAGACACGTGACTAGCATGTGACATGAAAATCTAAGAAAGTTAAGGAACATGATTGACACTAATAAGAAGGCAAGTAAAGTACATGCTCACTATGGTAATTACAATGACAAATTTGTAATTCAACTTTCATATTATAGTATTATATTGTCAATATGCAACAGTTTATTGTGATTTGACAACAAAAAAAACAGACCAATTTACAACATTTTCTTATCAAATAATTCAAAAACTGAAATATGTTAAAACTATAATATGGTACAAAATTAGATGAAGAGATACAATAAAAGAACTGAAATAGTAATTTTTCAAACAAACTAAAAGATAATCAGGAAAAAAACGAAGCTAATCTTACTAACAATACTATATATAAACTTTTAAAATACAGTTATATTCCTATAATAATAATATATAATATACAGATTTAGACAGTTCTTCAACATGAATAAAAGAATTAATAAAATTACATCCAAATACAAATAATTTATCTTTTAACAATTCATGCACCCAAAAATCCTGATGGTGTGTGCGCCTGTGTGCCTGATGGTGATGGTGTATAACCAATTTACAACTTGATGGTATATGCATGTGCCTGTGGGTATCATCCAAATTATTGCACGAGAAATCAGATAAGTATACAGAGAAGGAAAATTATTGGTGGGCCCCTTCCAGGGCATGGCTACCATCTTATAAATAAGACTAAAAGACAAAATGCACCCTAAACTTTACATCTTATTTATCTATGCACCCTAAATTTAAAAAGGTGTCTAAGTATACCCCATACTTAATTATGCGTGACAAAAAACACACTTTTACCAATTAGTCGGTCAAAAGTGACCGGTTGTGACCCACGTGTGGATATGAAAAGGTATGTAAGTCTTTTCCATATCTTCTTCTACTACCAGCAGATAGATTCACAAGCCAGTCATTCAGTTGCCCCATTCGTGCAAGCTCGATTTGGGAAGTAAATCCAAGAAACTCGAGCAAGAAAATCAAGGGAAATTAGGGCTCATGGATCGTAATTGCTGGTGCATGAAGAAATCAGTGATGAAGACGGCTTGGAGAAGCTCAAATAATGCCGGTAGAAAATTCCTTGGTTGTCCAGATTGGGGTTTAGCTGGGCATGGTGGTTGTAATTTCTTCTTCTGGGTTGATCCTCCAATGTGTGAGCGTTCTAGGGAAGTAATACATGGATTAATTAGAAGATTAGAGAATTTGGATGCTCAAATCAAAGCTGTGGAAGATGAACTGAAGGAGTGCAAAATTAGGGCAAGGTTTGCAAAGGTTCTTTTGATTGCAACTTGGGCTGTGATTTTCTATTTCATGTTCAACTCAACAAAGACTGAAATTCCCCACAAGTAATTTTCTAGGCAATGTATTGGTAGTACTCTGGGATTGTAATTTCTATATCATGTTCTAGGTAGTAATGCTGAAATCATGTATGTATTGGTTGTTGAGAGGGAAGTTTTTGGTTGTAATTCATGGGCAATTTAGATGAATGAAGATGGTGTAAGATTTAAATTATGTGTTTGTGCATGTGTGAATGAAGATGTTGTGATACAGTGATGTGCTAGTTGACAGTAAAATCCATGGTTGATGTGCAAAATGGCTTTTAAATTGGTATGGTGTGCAAATTAAGATATCTGTTGCAAATCACTTGCACACCAACTGTGTAAGCTTTAACTCATGTATGTTTGAATGAAGATGGTGTGCTAGTTGGTTGACAGTAAAATGGTGTTGCACTTATGATATCTGCTGCAACAAGTATGCACAAACCAAAACCATAGAACCTTTATGTCATTCAGTGAACAAAAAAATAGAGGCAAAATGCATAAACCACACAAGCATATGAACAAAAAACAGAGGCCATTCAATTATGTAACCAAAAAACATAGGCCATTCATTTAAGTACTTAATTGTCAGTACATTTCCCAAAGAGCTGCAATTCAAAACATAAGTTGCAAACTATGTAACCAATTCCATGTCCAAGCATCATATACATCAAAAGCAGTAGGCCCAAAAAAGCATCATATACATCAAAAAGCAATAAAAGATGCCAAAAACTCCCATCTCAACACTATGAATCGGCAACAGGCCCTCCACTGTCATGTTTCCTAAACTGGATCTTCTCTCTTTTGGATCTTGTTGCAGCTTCCAGGTCTCTTAATGTTGTAACATGTTTCCCCTTCCATGTGTAGTCTTTGGGCAGCAGACCCTCACCTGACACCTTGCTTTGACATACTATAGAATGTATTCCCCCTTTCCACTGTTTAGAACCTCCTCCACCTTGCTCTTGTGTAGAATCTTGTGTTGGAGCCTCTTATGTTGGAGCTTCATGTATAGACTCTTGTGTTGGAGCCTCTGGTGTTGGAGCCTTCTTGCTCCTCTTAGCTCCTGGCTCCTTGTTGAGTTTTTGAAAATAGACAAACAAAATTGTATGAAACTCAACATACTATAGAATGAAACTGAAAATAGAAACAGAAATCTGGACTTACTTGAGGACAACCTCTTGAATTATGACCCCATTCCTTGCACAAACCACATCTCAATGATGTTCCTTTCCTCTTCAAACTTATACTTGTTGGACTTGATTCTGGAATGTCATTACCTTTTCTCCTAACAACTTTAGGCATGCCTACATGAGTATGTTTAACTGGTGGCAAAGGTGGCTCAACACCAGTTGGATCCCACTCAGATCTGTGCCTTACAGGCTCAATGTTGTGACTGTAAACCTTTAGATACATCTCCTTGGTTAAACAATCATGTACATATGCATATGGATCCTGGCCTATTTTGTTAATGCATGACATAGCATGAGCACAAGGTATTCCACACAAGTCCCACCTCCTACAAGAACATGTTCTATTCCCCAAATCCACCACAAATGAATAACCCCCAGCAGTCATAGTCACTGTAAACCTACCACCACCACCTGACCACAATGGCAGTCCACCCCCTGACTAAACTTTTCATTTTTCTAATTTTTAGCTATTCTAGGGCACACAACACCATTATGTTTCACCATCATTTCCCTCCTTTTAACAATCCTATTCATACAATATAGTCTAAGTCCTTCTAGACACCCTATTATTGGTTTGGCTCTAGACTTAAGAATTTTGCTATTAAATACCTCACAATGGTTATTGACATACATGTCACTTTTACATATGGTCTGAAAATGAGACCTACTCCACTGAGCAAGTGACTTAGGAGCTAGGCATTCATATGCACTCTTATCTTGTCTTTTTAGCACTTCCATTGCCCTTAGAAATACATAAGGATTTGTGGCTTTAGCAGCATTCCACAACAACTTTCTTAATCCAGAACCTTTGTGTTTTTGCCAAAAGTTCCTGTACAAATGCATTACACAATGTCTGTGTTCAGCAGCAGGGACCACATCTTCTAAAGCATTAATCAAACCCTGGAGACAAAGGAAGGTAAGTAATCAGAAAGATACTATTGGGTGTAATAATTGAATAAAACACCAAAAGCTATTTTTACCTTTTGCTTATCTGAAATGAATGTCCAGCCTCCATCATTTGCAATACCAATATCTTCCACCAGCAAGTTCATAAACCACACCCAAGACTGAGTGTTCTCAGATTCAACAATGGCCTATGCAACTGGCCACATCCCATTGTTAGGGTCAACACCAACTGCAGTCAATAATTGACCCCCATACGGTCCTTTGAGAAAGCATCCATCAAGCCCTACCAGTGGTCTACACCCCAATTTGAATCCTTCTTTTAGTTGTTGGAGACAAACATAAAACCTCAAAAATTTGCCCAAGTCTTGTCCCTGCTCTGGTTCTGCTCTCTTCAAAATACAAGTACTACCAGGCATGGCTCTTCTAAGCTCTGCAGCATAGTCCAAGACCAGTCCATACTCCTCCTCAGCACTCCCTTCTATGTTTTCATTGCTCTCTTCTTAGCTCTGTATGCTAGGCTCCTTGATACCCCAATATCCAAATCTGCAACCACTTTATTATGAAACTGATCTAATCCCCATGTAGGATTCATTCGAAGATCATCTTCATATTTTTTGGCAATGTATTCTGCATTTATACAATAATTATCCCATTCTCTGCAACAAGTATGCACTTTCTGTAACCTAGTTATTTAAATGTATGCTCTCTTTGCACCTTTGCAGCATAAAAGTACCATGTACATGGCTCCACACACCTTACTTGGATCTTATTTGACAGGTTTTTCTTGAAATAAATCTTCCTTCCTTGTTTGATGCCATGACTTCTGATTGCTTCCCTCACTTCAGTGACATTGTTAAATGTCATTCCCAACTCAAACTCAAGATCCTCTGTGACACCTTCCCTAAATTCTGTTTGCAGCTCTTCATGTATGTCATGTATTTCAGGATCAAATTCATCTCTTCTAGGCATCCTTTCCACATCAGATTCATCATAGTTAGAGGATGAAAATCTTGGTTCATGTGGTTCTTCTTGTGTACTCTGGGTTTTTGAAGTTTGTTTTCTTTTGCCTTTCTGTCTTGCACCCTTCCTTTCCCTTTGTTTTCCCTTCCCTTTGTCCCTTGCCCCAGCTTCAGTTGCCCCACCCTCAGTTGCCCCAGCATCAGATTCACCACCAGCCTGATCACCCTCTGCACTATCATTATCATCCCTATCTAAGTCATAATCCTCTTCATCCTCAGAAGACTCTTCCCCAGAACTATCCACATAATCTTCATCAGTTGACTCTCTTTCATAATCCAAGTCAATTGATGCTCCAATAGGTCTAATCACCTCCAAATATATTTCAATTAGCCTACTAGCAGGGATAAGCATACATATTGTCATAACATCATCATCATTTTCTAACTCCCATAATCCCTTATCTATACTAGTTGCAGGTGTCTTGTACTGGAACTTCAAGTGTCCAACTTTATATCCCAACTGCTTGCCTATTTCGGCTATATCAAGTAAAGAGATGTAATCAGGATGACAGAAATCAAAATAGTTGAATGTACCTCCCACCCACTGCTTATGTGGGCCATCTTCAAAGTGTCCACCATAGAAAATTTTGACTGAAAAAATTCCTTATTGCTTACACAACCACAAACACAAAGGGACCACTACCATTAATTGTGTGGACCACTACCCACTATCGGGACCACTACCCATAATCGGGAGAACAGAGCATAAAAAGGACCACTACAAAACAAATACTACAAAAAACAACAATCCTATTCAAACTACTACAGAACACAATAAACAAAGAAAAGGAAGTCACTAAACTACAAAAAGTACACACTAAAAAATACCAGACCGAATCGACCAAATCGAGAATCACTTACTGTATTCTGGGACTCCCTTCTCTCCATAAACGTCATTGTCGACCGAATCCCTCAAGAATTGAGAATCCCCCATCTTTCCTTCACGAATCGCGAACCCTAAGCAAATCTATTTGGGGATTTTGGTCTGATAACCAACATAAGTACATAACCGGTGTCAAAATACCTTCTTAAGTCTTAATTATGCATATTACCAATATTACCCCGTCTGTAATAAACAGACAAGCCTTAGCCGGTCACAACCGGTCACTTTTGACCGGCTAATTGGTAAAAGTGTGCTTTTTGTCACGCATAATTAAGTATGGGGTATACTTAGATACCTTTTTAAGTTTGGGGTGCACATGTAAATAAGATGTAAAGTTTGGGGGTGCATTTTGTTTTTTAGTCTATAAATAACTACTTTTGTTAGGTGAGATTTTGAACAAAAATCATGTCACCATTGTTCATATTTCTCATCACTTTCCTTAGTTTGAGCATTCTCTTTAGGGAAGGAGATGCTCAAGTGAACGGATGGCGTCTTGTCCAAACATGGCCTCGGGCACTTTGTGAATACACTCCTACAAGATGCAGAGGCACTAATATTAGCCAATGGACAATTCATGGCTTTTGGCCCTATGACCAGTATGGTACTTCCTTGCATAATTGTCGCACTGGAACTGCGTTTAATCCTTCCTTTGTAAGTTAATTCCAACCATTCATGGCTTTTATTTACTAGACATATTTTCTCTAGTTAATTGCCTAACATTCATGGTTAATACATAATGGCCTATGTAATGTTTCTGTCGTCTCTTTGCAACACATACAGGTAAGTTCCTTCCGGGCGCAACTGGTGCACGCATGGCCTAATTTTGGCAATGGTCCAGCAGAAAGCACTTGGCGATATCAGTGGAATAAGCATGGAAGATGTTCGGTAGGAAGATTGACTCAAACAAGATATTTTAGAAAAGCATTGGATTTGTATAATTCGTTGGACGTAGGAGGGACACTTGCTTTTAACCGTACGTACATAGATTTATTATTTATATATACATATAAGAGCTATTTATAGTAAATTTGACTATAAAACCTTATACGGCCGTCATATATTATACTCCGTATCTGTTATTTTAGACAGTCAGGGTTTAAAAGACGGCTCTCCTACCACAACAGTGTTCTTGTAGTAGATTTGTTGTTGTAGGGGATTTGTCTATCGTAAAATAGCATGGTGAAAGGTTTTGGGTATTTTTAAATCTCAATAGTTAAACCTTGTAATGAACGATGCAAGATGTGATGGTCATAAAAAATCTTAGTCATCATTTGCTATGAATTAACTCAATGTAGCTATAGAATATATAGCAACAATTTTTTGTACTATCACTCCTATATTCAACGGGAGCAATTTCAAAGTGAAAAAAATATATGTACTTGTGAAATTTTTTTATATACACAACTATGATGCGTATGGAAATTTCTCGTACATATTATAATAGTGCTTATGCAAGCTTTTGAAACATAGTGGTGTGTATGAAAGGAAATTTTTGCTAATCTCCTACCCCCTCCATTCCTATATGTAGGTCGTTTTAGATTTTTTTTATATTCCTAATTATTTGTTGCCGTTTGTGGTTATCTAGGAGAATTGATTACTATTTTTTCAAAATTGTCCCTTATTACTCCACCTAATCTTTTGATCCATATTTACGAGATAATGCTTTTCAATCATTTCTTTAATTCTTATGCACATGTCTAAAACGACCTATAGTAAGGAACGGAGAGAGTATATGTTTCTTGAATTTATTCTTAATTAACATTTTTTTCCAAAATCTGTAGGTATCAATCCAGACGGGATGTACTATAATGTTGGATTAATAAGGGGTGTACTTGCCGCTAAATTTGGAGCTCAGCCGACAGTTCACTGCGTACCAAATGCGGCTAAAACTGAGACTCTATTGTATGAGATTTATGTCTGCATAGACACAAGTTTTAATATTGTCAATTGTGGCGGTTCGGGCCATGCAGGCTGTGGGAATCTTGGAGCTGGTGCTAAGTATATTTAATGATATATTTCTGATGGGGGACTGTTCGTTTATATATATTACTATAAGATTATTGCAATAAGGCCTGGCTTATCTTGTACAGTCCAAAAGAAACCAACTGCCAAGTATTTACAATTCCATTTGTGTAACTTTTTAGTCTTTTTCATATATATATGTGTGGCGAATAAGTGTGAAAGGCAATGTATGTCTTAAGTTATTGGACAGATAAACTTGTGCATTTTTAAGGGTACAGGTTTTGTAGATTATTGGAGCTGTGTTTGTGAATTTTATATCGAAGGAAAAGGGATTGTTGGGCCATAGTTATTTGGGCATATTGGACCATACTTGTTTGGGCCTTTGGAGTGTTGAGCCATTATTTAAAGGTTCTTTATAATAGTATACAACATTTAATAAGTAATTACAATAATAGTGCACTCATAAAATATGTACACAATTAATACATTTTTATATTTATTTACAATATTAGTGCAATTGGATTCCTTAATTTAGGAAATTAATATAGGATTCAATTCATAATAATAAGAAAATCTAAAATCAAGGAGAAATAACTGTCATAATTAATAATTCAAATTCAAATATCTTTGATCTAACAACAAAAACAAATTCAAATTAAAAAATAATTGCATACTAATTCCCAGCAAGAACAGAGTTACCAAACAAATCGAAACAAACAAAGAGGAAATCACGAACAACCAAAACAAATCGAAAAAGAAAAAGTCAGAGTTACCAAACCAGCAAGAACAGATCCAAAACGAATTCGGAGTAGCCGAACAACTAGGAAATCACGAACAACCAATACAAAACAAATCGAAGAATAAATCAAAGAAGAAGAAGTCGGAGTTACCAAACCAGCAAGAACAGATCCAAAACGAATTCGGAGTAGCCGAACAAAGAGGAAATCATGAACATTTTTTTTAATGAATATTTAGTTACCTACAAAAACTAAAATGGTTACCTTTGTATGAAAGTTTGGCTACCAACTGCACCATATTCAAAATAATTTTATTTTTAAAAGGTTATTTATAAGTAACTAGCAGCTACATAAATGGAAACTTAGACATGACATTTGAGATACCATATGTACGTAACACTTGGAAACTGTTCTTAATTTTTTTTATAATTAATTGGTAATCCAATAAAACTGAATTGGTTACCTTTTTATGAAGGTTTGGCTACCAACTTATAAATAATATTTTAAAAATAAAATTATTATGAATATGGTGCAGTTGGTAACCAAACCTTCGTACAAAGTTAAAAATTTCAATTTTTATGGGTAACCAAATATTCATAAAAAATAAACCGCGCCTCTGCCACAAAATCGTTTTTTGCGCAAGCCTCTCACCAACTCGTTTGTTGTGTGCCTCCCACCAACTCGTTCACTCGCTGCGCGCCTCCGTCCAAATCGTTCTCTGCGCTTCTGAGCAAACCTTTATGACATCCATTCTTCTGTAAACCAAATCGTTGTTGGGTGACAACCAAATAGCTCTGACCTCCGTCTTCTGTCATAATATCTCAGGTTCATGCCAAATCCATTATGTTGCAATATTGATGTGTGTATGTTAATTTTGAGTAAACTTGAAAAAGTGTATTGAACATGAACCAAATTCATATTCCTAGAAGATGCAGTAGTTTATGTTGATGACATAAACAAGACAGACAACGAACAACTACCTCCAACTCATCAAAAATCTGTTATTTTCTGTAAAGGTAGTAGGTTTTCACATCTTATTTTTATTACTATCGACTACTTATATATATATATATATATATATATATATATATATATATATATATATATATATAAAGAATACGTTAAATGAAAAAGAAGGGTGATGGCTAACTAATACAGTTGTTCTAGATGAGGAGAGAGAGAAGAATCCATGGGAATAACTAATCCCTAAATTAAGGAATCTTAATTTCATACTAATTCCCTAAATTAATGAATCATAATTGCATTAATATTGTAAATAAATATGAAATTGTATTAATTGTGTAAATATTTTATGAGTACTCTATTGTTGTAATTATTTTCAAAAATGTAATATAATATTTAATTCATCCTTATTTAAATGAGGTTATATATGGGCTTGGGTCGAAAGTTATTGTAATGGACAGTTGTTGGACTATGGATCCAACACCTTAATTAATGAGGATTTGGCATAATCCTGAGTTAGTGGGGAACAAAGATTTGATATGGCTTGCATGCAATTAGATGAGGTCATGGTGGGCGTTGCATGCAAGGCGGTGAGACTAATATAAAAGTACAGAGCACTACATGAGAAAGGTAACTTGCAAACTTATCTACCAGACACTAGAGCACACAACTTCCATTGTTAACCTTGCTTATGACCTGTACTAATTCTCACACCGGAGCTATCCCTCGGTGGCCCAAGCCATCAGATTTCGGTGCTGATTCGTTTTTTGAGCAGGATTGGATGCGCTTTTCGGTGATTGAGGTGCGTGGAAAGATCTTCGCGTTAACATTGGTTCTAGAAGGAGGGTTTTTTCCTAGTGTTTCTAGTTTTCAATCACTTTGGTTGTACATCCTACATTGAAAGTTATGGTGAAAGTTGGACTTGGTATGATTATGACCAGGGATTATTCGGTGTAATCATGACCGTAATGTTACAAATGATGTGGTAAAAGTCTCATTTGCCGTAGTGCATTTATGGACAGTTGTTGGCATGATCATGACCATTAATGAATACACAAATATTCTTGGCCGTAGTGCATGAATAATTGTGGTCGTGATACTAAAGAATATCCTTGGCCGTAGTGCAGGGGTGATTCGATGATGTGGAATATTTATTAAGCTGAGTCTCAGCTATAACAGTGATGAAAAAACCTTTTAAATCATAAAAGATAGTAGATTTTATTTTCTACTTGACTCTTTTAATGGATTGCTGATTCTGCTGCAGTTAAACTTGATGTTTATTATAGTTTATCAGTTTAACACTGTTGAAGGCTAATGATAATTTATTCTGCATTATCTTAGTCATAATATTTCTTACTGGGCTAGTTGAGCTCACCCTTTCTTTCACTGTTCTCTTTAGGAAATGAGAATATAGCTGGGACGAGTCGGGGAACGGAGTAATGGACCAGAGAGTAGTATTAGTAGTCCTCACTATTCTGTAAAATAGTGTGACAATAATTGTATTGAGGACTCCTTTTGAGTTTGTATGATCTCTAGTAGACAATAATTGTATTCAAACTCACAGTTATATTTTGTCGTATTGTACACGACAGTGGTATTAGTAAGTTGTATTTGAATTCTGTACCATGTATCTGGCGACTCAAGATGGGTGATGTATACCTAATTTTGGGGGCGTCACAGTTGGTATCAGAGCTTAGGGATATGATCCCTGGCTAAGATGTGAGAATAGTACTAGGAGGGGAGAGACGGGGAATTCCTTCGCTAGTATGACCTACCTAAGTTTATGTGCTATTTTATTGGTCGGTCAGAATATAGGGATAATATGTTACATGTCAGTTAACCTTTTTGTTTTGTGGCAGTATCTGAAAATGACATATGAGAATGTTGAGAATAGTAATGGAGCACAGGCGATCGTTGATTCACCACATATCAATAATCAGGATATGTGCATCAGGAAGGCGACAATCCTCATGCAAACAACAACACTGACCAAATGATGAATGATCAAATGTTCAGAGGTTTTATGCAATTCATGCAACAAAAGGCGAGAGTGACTCCTGTTCAAAACGTAGATGGAAACATGGGAAACTCTCGGGCGGTCATCGCTAAACAGTTCAAGGAGCTGGGACCACCGGAGTTTAAGGGAGAGCCAAAACCACTTATGGCGGAAACATGGATAAAGCAGATCACCAAGATATTTGATGTCTTGGAATGCTCCGAGGAGCAAAAGGTTCCCTTTGCCGCCTTTATGTTGCGCGGAGAGGCAGATTACTGGTGGGAATCGGTAAAACGTACTCAACCTACTGTACTGAAGATATCTTGGGAGAAGTTCCAGGAGCTGTTCAACGACAAATACTTTCCCGAAAGTATTCGCCACATGAAGGAGGTGGAATTTATCAAGTTGGAACAAAACAATATGACCGTGTCGCAATACGAGGCAAAATTTGCGGAGTTATCCAGGTTTGAGTCCCACTTGGTGGATAATGAAGAGAGAATGGCGCGAATGTTTTTAAGAGGTTTAAAGCCGGAGATACGTCAACATCTTATTTCTCATAAACTGTGTTTGTATTCAGATGTTATAAATAGGGCTCAGTTAGTGGAGCGTGATAACAAGTCAACGCAACTAAAAGAGAGCAACCGACAAAATGATAATACCAGCGAGAGCAGTCATCGAAGCGGTGACAACAAGCGTGAAGGGAATCAACAGGCAAAAAATGGTAACCACTTCGGTGGTAATCAGGGCCAAAACAATAAGAATGGACATTTCAAGAAGAGAAGATTCAACAATGATGGAAAGACGTCAGCACCAGCACCTGTCGTTAAGGAAGGAGAATGACCACCTATCATATGTTTCAAATGCGGAGGGGAGGGACACATCAGTCCAAATTATGCGATGCCATCCAAAACATGCTATAATTGTGGAAGAGAAGGTCACTTAGCCCGATTTTGTCGTTCACCGAAGACAATTTCAGCTAGGATGGAGGCACCAAAGGATGTCCCAGGTAAGCCAAAGCCGGTAGTTTAAGAGAGAGCGTTTTTTTTTCCGTGACGAGGAACCTGAATAAAATTATCACGGGTATGTTAGTCATAAACTCTTGCGAAGTCTATATCATGTTAGATACCGGTTCTACTCACTCTTTTATTTCACCTAGTTGTGTTCAATGTTGAAGTTAACTCCGAGAACTTCGTTACCTCCACTATTTATAAATTTTGTTTGATTCAAATCGACACTTTCACGTTACCTGTCAATCTTATCTCTTTGAAAATACTTGCCTTTGATGCGATTTTAGAAATCGATTGGTTAACTACTCATCATGCTTTTCGTAAGGTTGTTAGCTTTCATACTCCTAACCAACCTGTTATGCGAATTCAAGCAACCAAACCACTAAGTCAATCATTGTCATTTCAAGCCATAAATAAAGAGCCCCAGTCCTTTTCATTGTTGACTTCCTTATGTGGAATGCACCGAAGACAGACTTTCCGTAGGAGACGTCGTGAATGACGATGACAAGTTGATAGGTATCAATGTGATGTGTTATCCAAGTCTTGGATGAGAGTCACAGTTTTGAATGATATTTCTATTGTTAATAAATTTCCTTACGTATTATTAAAGACTTCTTAGCCTACCCTGGAGTGTAAAATCGAATTTTGTATTGACCCCAGTACAAAACCCATTTCTTAAAACCCTCAATATTTTCTTCACCTAAAACGAACGTAACATGTGCCAAAGACGTTGGCTCGAGCTGTTGAAGATTACGATCGTACCATGCAATATTATCGTGGGAAAGCGAACATGGTCGCTGACGTGTGAGTTGAAGATCGTATACGTTTACAAGTGCGAATATACGAACTCACGTGAAGATAACGAATATACAAGTAGAATCGACTTTAATCGATAAAGTTAAATCCGCTCAAGCTACACACTCGGAACTGAAGAATGTGAAGAATTAAGAAGGTTCAAGAGGGCGTTATTCTAGAAGCAAGAATTGACGAATAAAGGAAGTCTAAATGCTTAATTTTATTGGCCCATTTGAAATCCTTGATCAAGTAGGAATTGTGGCTTATAGACTCATTTTACCACCAAGTATGTTGCGTGTTCAGAACATTTTTTTTTCGTATCGATGTTACATAAATATATGGACGACCCGAACCACATTATTAATTTAAAATAGGACGAGATAGTAGAAGATTTAACGTATGAGGAGATATGCGTTAACATCTTGGATAAGAAGGATCATATTCGATGCTCAAAGGTTATACCTCAAGAGTTAGAATTTGAAGTGAAGTCAAGGTATCCTCACATGTTCGGCATACCAGGTACGTACGTAAATTTTGAGGGCGAAATTTCATAAGGAGAGGAGATTGTGAGACCCCAGATTTTATGAATAAATATTTAATATTCTCGAATTATATTTTTGAAAATTATGGTGTGGATTTGATATAATGTTATAGTTGTGGGTAAAATTTATAAATGTTGCAAAGTACGCACGTTGTTATAAAATATTCGTTTGGTCGGGGAATATTCTTTTTGTCGGGGAATATTCGTACGACGGCACAATCATTGGTGGACCCCACAACTGAATTATTGTCGGATTGAGAAAACGACAAAAATACTTTATGAAAATAACGGCGGAGGTGTTACCGTTAAAACTGTTGAACTACTCGGTAGTAAAAGTACAGTAATACGCGTGGTTGCATAGTAGCACACGGTATTGATTATTTTTGCTTACGTGAGAAGTCACTCAGCTATACTCAATTATTACTACAGTAATTGCTGCATCATATCTCTTATATTATTGATTCAATTATTGTCACAATATCATCTGTATATTATGTTATATTATTGAGACGACAAGTTATAATGATTAATAATTGTTGAAAGATTAATTATGTGTTGATTAAAAAATAAAATGATTTCTGGTAATTTTTATTCAATCCTTGATGTATATAAAGAGTCTATTATGAGACGTTGGTGATAAGTTTAATTATTTATGGGGGGCCATATGTCGTCATCTAAGAGTCTCTTTCGTAAATAGTAATTACCTTCGTAAATAGTAATTACTTTTGTAAATAGTAATTACCTTCGTAAATAGTAATTACCTTTGTAAATAGTAATTACCTTCTTCAATAGTAATTACCTTCGTCAATAATAATTACCTTCGTCAATAGTAGTTGTCCCTTCAATATTACCAAGAGTTAACTGCCTCTTCGGTGTTCCAAGGGTTAATTACCCCTTCACAAATAGTAGTTGTCTCTTCAATATTATCAAGAGTCATTTTGACCCTTCGTTAAGACCAAGAGCCACCCTCAGTTTTTCTATAAATAGAAAGCTCATTCCTTCATTATTTCTTACGAATTCACTGAAACTCTAGAGAGAAAGAAGAAAAGTATTCTGCTACTTCATTTATATCCAGTTCTTCTAAGGTAGGGAATATTATTTTTTGTACACGTAAGGGGTGTTATTCTTTCTTATTCATGAAGAGAACTGTTGTTATTCCATTGCTTATTATTCTGTTGGAATACCTGTATACGCGGTTTACCCTATACTTGGTGACATTCTCTATTATTCTGCTGGAACATCCTGTCTGTGTGTTTTACAACCGGACCTGGTTCCATTACTATTCCGTCTTTATATTTCTGTCGGAATATCCTGTCTGTGCTATACGCCGGACCTGGGTCCATCATTTACTATTCCGCATTTATTATTCTGTTGGAACATCCTGTCGGTGTGAATTTCACCTGACCTGGTTCAATTATTATTATT